>JAYRBT010000114.1:22668033-22721065 GCA_036023395.1 Myiotriccus ornatus
AAACCTTCTCTCAACTAATAGTAATTGTGTGGGGGGTGTAAAAGCAAATTGACCCAAGGCAAAACCACGACAGCTGTACAACCCCAGACCAAGGGACAGGAGTGGGCCTCAAGGGCAGTGAGGGGTGGATTTGCTTGACTCTCTCACCAGAAGATGGCTGGGCCGTACGTGGATGCAGGGGACATGAGGGCATCAATAAGCTCTCACTGCCCTGACCAGACTTAACAGGGGCCTCCACATTGCCCCTGTATTTAACCACATAAAAGTGTATTGTTTATGCATATACTGTATGGACACTGTGCCTGACAGCAACTTGAATTCCCAGCTTCACCCTGCCTCAGCTCCAGCACCTTGCCAAGCCCTGGCTGGCACTTTGGCTGACCCTGGTTGATGGCAGTGCACTGCCTCTGCCCCTTGCTGAGACATATTGGAGAGGGCAGGGTCCTGTCGGCCTCACTGCCTCTCTGCTCCCCCTTCCTGATGGGGTAGTCTTGACAGCTTCAGTCCCAACCACCGTGGGATTTCTCCTAGTCCTAATTTCACATCTCATGGGAGAGAAATATAATGAGAACTGGCTACGAAGCAGTCATTTCCATTTGTAAATGGGACAGCACAAAGGAAGAAATGAGAACAAATTTCCATATGTACAGTCTCTGCTAAACAATCATCTCGGCAAATCTCTCCAGCAGCGTGTGTGGTGCATGTTGCCTTCTTTACAGGATCAGCCACACAACCAGAATAATTAATTAATCTAGGCAGTATCACATCAGCTCAGAGGATCTGATACAACAGAGCTGGATCTGATCTGATTTTGAATATCGCAGCTCGCGTGCAATGGTGTGGCCACAGAGGTTAGTGGTTAGTCATATTAAATATAATTTAGGGCTAACTAATCAATGCTTCATCTCAAGTGGGCCCAGTCTGTGATGAAACGTCTTTATGTACAATCACTACATGTCAAAACAACACTTCCTCAAGTCCTCATTTTTTAACTAAAACACCAAGGTGGAGAAGTTACCTGCCTGATGAAGAGAGCATGGTGGATACAGAGGCTGGCTGGGCATGGATGAAGCCAGTGTTGAAGAAGGATGGAGTGTAGGGTGTCCATAATTTACACTGATTACCTGAAGAAGATCCAAAGACTGACTTTCTGTTGTTGGGGTGGAGGGGGAGGGACAGAGTATATGGCTTGCCCTGCTGAAATAGGCTGGTTTTTTTCCTGAAGGCAGTATTACTCCTGATCTTGACAAGGAGATTAATGACAATTTCTTTGGCAATAATTAGCATACCTAACAGAGAGGACAGAAGGTTCATTTTCTTCCCTTCTCCTTTATTTTTGGTTGGGTCTTCTACTGGTTATACATGAATTATTACTAAAAATCAATGCCTCATACTGAAATAAATACTCTGAGTGACATGGAAGAGCGTCTCAAAATATTATGCATGGTCACTGAATGCAGCTGATTTTTGCACAGGAAATGGACATTTAAAGAGAAAAGTACCTGCTTATATTACTGGTTCTTTACTCTATTTAAAAATCTTAAATGCACAATCTGGCTGTCCAGCCACCATATACCACCTTACTAATTCCTTTCAAAAATATTTTGAAAGGAAAATCTATGCTGGCACACCCAGCATAGATTTTGAAAGTTCTGGTTTTAGGATCAAATTTTCTGACACAAGTTTTAGCATCCTTCACGTCTGCTCACACCATATTCATCATATGGGTCAAAGCTGCTCAGATAACCCTGTTTTCCCTTTGAAGAATTACTTTGCATCGGGATTTGCCTCAATGTCCACTTTACTGCAGAACTGCAACATAACTCTGGATGAAAGTCCTTCCTCTGTCCTTCAGTGTTTCAGTGAGTACCGGCCTCAAGTGAAGAGCACAGCTGCAGTCAAAGTTTGTTGTAACAAAGCAGCCTGATTAAATAAGAGAAATTTACCATTTGGCAGAGTCCTTCAGCCGTTCATAAAAGTCAAAGATAATACTTAATATTTTGATCAGAAACTGTGCTTAAGTCTTTGACTTGCGTCCTTGTTGACCTTTAAATTACATTTGAATACATTTCAATTACAGAGCAGAAAAATTACCCTGGCAGATGGACCAAGGTCATTACCAATTTACTAACATCTTTACCTTCCCTTTTGCTGAAGTCCCTGTAACTTCTATGGCTTTAGAATAATAAAGTATTTTTTTATTCTTCAGAGAGTAATGTAGCTTAATTTGTTTTAAATCCTAACCTAAACTACAACAGATGTTGTAATTGTTGGGTGGAATACTTGAGAAGCTGTAGCTTCACTTTTGATCTGTTACTGGATGCCTTAAAACATAATAAATGGAAGTACAAAGAGGGACAGAAGCAGAAGATTGACTCAAATGCCTTGGAATCACTCTAGAAGAAGGCTCTGAAAAACTAAAGCATTAAAGTGATAAGTCAATCTCCAGTAAAAAGGAAGAAATGTCACAGGTGAACTGAGAACTCAGCGAGGCAAATGGCAACAGAAAAAGATGGGAAGCAAGAATCAAAATCACAGATTTGAAAAAAATTAGCTCTTCACTAAAAAAGAAGCCATGAGAGGCTTCCTCAGCTCCCCAGTACTGATCTAACAATCCACTTAGAATATGTGCAAAGAATAGGCACTATATGCTACCACAGACCACAAATGGTCTTAATCAAGTACGTTATGAGACTAAAACACTCGAGCACTCTTGTTAAAACAACATGTATTCACTTGTATTCACTTGTTGTTTAGAAAAGTAGACTGTAAAACAGATTCAATAACAATATATTTCTTTTCAAATCTGAGGTGGTTATTTTTAGTTGTAAAAGCAAACAAAGCTTGTATGTCAACATGAACTTCCCCAACTGCAGAGAAGTGTGCCTCAGCAGGGACAAGCTAGGTCAGCTTGCCTTGTGCCTTTGGTGCCTACATGCATCCCATACGTGCAGAACAGACACCAAAGGTTGTGTGGCAAAAGACACCACCAAAAAATGATCGATTTGTAAACTGAAGTTAGTACTAACTAGGGTGGCCTTTACCAAATAAAAACAGGTCCAGTCTTTTGAGCCTTCTTTCAGAGCTAATGATGCCAGTTTTGTTTCAGACTGAATACTTTAATTAGTCCACGGCAAAGAGTTGTAGGCTTTGTACAGGTTGGCCAGCAGCTTAATTATAGCTGTAATTTCACTAATGGAGAAAAATTTTATTG
The DNA here is from genome assembly GCA_036023395.1 of Myiotriccus ornatus. Classification (NCBI taxonomy): domain Eukaryota; kingdom Metazoa; phylum Chordata; class Aves; order Passeriformes; family Tyrannidae; genus Myiotriccus; species Myiotriccus ornatus. Next base: position 22,671,248 of record JAYRBT010000114.1, read on the forward strand.
CCTTCCTCTTGAAGTTATAAGTGGACATAATCTTGTATCTCAATCAGGCTTAACAGAACATTAAATATTAGTGCTGTCAGTAGCCAACTTCTTTAATGAAGGCAGCAGTACATAAAGCTGAATTGAATTATTAATTAAATTACTCCTGCAGAACTCACATGATGGTAGAAGCATTCTGTAAAAAGTCTTGAGTAAATGTTAAGACCTTCAACAAAATAACCACTGTCTTTGATTAACGGCGATCTAATCAGACTATACATTAATTTGGAATCATCTATGAACTGTCATGGAAGTAATTTGTGTCATCTCAAAACCAGTACAAATTTGTCAAAGTACTACATGTAATACAAGGTTTTGATGTAATTAACTTCAGTGATTAAAATGCTCATAAACTTTGTGTCCTTGGCTAAGCACAGCACTGCCACGGTCTCAGTTTCAAGAGAGTTGACGAGTCAGCACTTACTATTGTAACAGAAGCACAGGAAGATTACTGTAGGCAGACCTGTACAGCTGCTTTACAGACTCCTGTGCCTGCACTGAGATGAAATCATAGATACTTTATGTAACACCACAGACAGTGGGAAGATACAGAAAGTACAAAGTGCAATCAAGACAAAAAATCCTAAAACTCACCCTTATTTTTTCGCAATGACGCCGGAGACTCAGCATTTTAAGATGTGACATCAGGCTATATGGTGGGGTTTCTTCTTTGTTTTTTTACTTTGTTAGTAGCCATGCTCACATTATCACCTGCACACCATGTTATAGCAACAATACATACTGCATTTGCTGGAGTAGTAATTATATTGAACTAGATTCCCAAAGGGAAACGTGCTTCTCCCCAGAAAGCTTAAGCCGGAGGCTTGCACTGGAACTGCCTCTGATGCTGGGCTCAGCTCTCTGCCTCCTTTGGAAGCTGCTCCATGGCTCAGTCAGAGTCCCTGCATAAACACCCCAAGGACTTTCTGTATCCTCACAGCTTGCACACTCCCCTATGGCAGAATGGAAGAGAATGGTCCTCTCCCTGCTCCACAGACTACATTTGGTTTCCATCCAGTAAATGTTTGAAGTAAAACAGACTTTCCAGTATGGCCCACAACTGTCCGAAACTAAATGAAACATATCCTACAGATGCTTCCAGATTGTCTTTAGCATTTCCTAGGAAGCATCAAGACTCCAGACCATGTGAAAAATATCTCACTACTTTACCTGAGCAGTGGGCAGTAAGGGTGAAGGCAGATTTTCAGAGGAAGAAAAAACCACACAAATAAAGACAAGAGCATCATAAAGAACCCCTAACCTTGGCATGACAGACATATACACTAAGACAGACAATCCTAGAGGAGAAAACAGGGATGGAAGAGCTATTTCATTTCAAAAGATACATTTTGACATTTCTTCTGGACTGTCAAAGCAGGTAAATGCTGACTCTAGTTTCTCCTGTCCTCGTCTCACAACCTTTCATCAGCAATAATGTTACTTCAAAAAGAAGTAAGAGATCTTTGTAATGCAAGAGCCGGCTCCACTGAGAGACAGATCAGCAATGCTTCTTGCAAAGAAAAGGAGACACCCTTCATGTTAGTGAGTGATCATGACTTTTTAAACAAGGACTTCGCTTTCCTAACCCTGGCATAGGTCAAACAAATTGAGACATGCCTAATTTATGGCAACCCTTTCTATATACAGTACAGTGGATTTTTCATGCCGTTACCACTGAAGACTTTACTGTCAGTTCGAGAAGCACAGAAACCAAGGAACTGAAAGGATCTTCCAACACTACTGTGTTTCTGCTTCATGATCACTTCTTGCTCTCCTGTCTGTGCCACTGAGCTCTGTTAACAAACACCAAAAAACTTGGTGTCACAGCAGGGCTGTGAGAAAGCACATCACAGGGAGGAATGAACGTGAACTACTGATTGACAACAGGCATAAGAGCCAAGATCTAGTTCTGCTGCTGACTTATTACTTCTCTATGCCTATATTTCTCATTGCTATTTCTAAGGCAAATAGCTTTGAAATCACAAAATTCTTCAAGTGCTTAGGTAAAAAATACAATGCAGGACATCAAAAGGATACACACATCTATTGCCTATTTTACTGCTCAGAAGCCTGGCAACCTTAAAGTGACCAGATTCAAACAAAATTAGAAGAAACCATGCTTGCTCGCTCCTTAGAAATTAGAGTGACAATTATAAATAAAGCAGGGTTATAAAGATAGATGTTTTGGGACATTCTTCAGCAATTTTTTATAAAGGTGCTAAATGCAAGACAGGTTTTACTCAATAAGACAGGTGCTACCTTTTTTTTTTTTTCCTTTTTTGTCTCACAAACACCATCATTATGTAAAATTTGCATCTTATCAGACAGGTTAGCTCTTACAGTGATGTGCATAGAGCTCCATGACAGTGCCACCATCAGGCTCATTTGGAAAGAATGTCTTAAAAACAACAGAAGAATCATCTTGCTGCTAGTAGGAATGGGCTATAACCCTGGTTACTGTAATTGGGATAGCATTTATGTTTAGCCTAAAGCAGCAAATTTTGCTATAGCAAAGCTATGTGCCCCTTACAACTAAGCTGCACACAGATAACAATACAATGAGGTTCAATCCCTGTTCTACAACATTTTGCTGGTAAACGTTACAAGTGTATTCCTGCCATTATATGCTGTTTCAACTCAAAGAAGAGTTATATTGAACTGGAACAAAGCACAGAGTTATGTGAGGTGTCCTGGTGGTACAGCCTGTGGATATTGCTGCACTTGCAAAGGTGCCCTCTACATCAGTATGGCCCCAAGCATACGATTTGAGAACTCAGAAAAAAGCATCAGCTAGAGAGAAACCCCTTCATGGTTTTTCCCACCTTGAAAAGTGGTCCTCCAAAGGAATTTCAGACCAACTCCAGACACTCTTTAGGAAGTCATAAGTCCTTGAGAAATTTGGCATCTTGAAGTTATTCTGCATCCCTCAGAGCTAACCTCTCCTAAATGCAGTGGACCAGAGCTTAATTACTATGGCTTTCCCTCCAACTAGAGAACACCTCTGTCCCCTGTCCCATACACCACGGGGAAGCCTTTAGTAATTTTCCCCCAGGAAGCACAGTTCATTATATGCTGCTGTCAAGCATACAATAGCTTTTGGCTCCTTTAGATTCTTTTTTGTTTGTTTGTTTTGTTTTGCATCATGATCCAGAATAAAAGGCAATGTGTCATAAAAGACACAACTGCCACTATACAAGTTGAAGCAGCTCAATAGCTGAAAACAGCAGCTTCCTGCAGAGTATTGATGTGAGAAAACTTGAACTCATTTTTTAAGTCAGGCAATAGATCTTCAGCCCTGCATAGAGCAGCAAGTGTATCGAATGCAGGCTGTGTAACATTCAGCATGCAGCTTACCCAAATTATCCTTCTGGCTTTCTGTGAGGCAGCCTCACTGCTTGGAGAAGATTTCTCAAAAACAACACCTTTGATGGTGCTTTCTAAGGCTATGAGAGTGTGAAAGAACCAAGGCCAACTGCAGTAAATGTAAGGTTTAATGTATCTAGGATAAGCTCCTACTAAAATTTTTGGATGACATAACAAGGCTAGATTTAAATCCTGTGGTCTTTGTAAAAAATAGGTTTACCTGTGAAAAGAAGATCCAAACATTTAAATCTGGTACTGACAAAATGGTGAGAATTTTGCCAGCAATTTTAAAGGAAATAGGACCAGGTCGCCAGGGCATGACGCTCTTTGCTGTACAGTGACAGTCACTCCCAGCAACTCAGCTGGGAGTTGGGAACTCAATAATTTGAGGTACTTGGCCTGGAAGTAGCTGAAATATTGATGCCTACCTCACCTTGGAAATACATCATTTGCTTGCAACTGTTATTTCAGGACTTCACATGTATGAATAGTTCTCTCACAATCCTCCCTGGCCCCACCCTCCAAACTATCCCCCACACCTTCCCATCTGATAAAAGGTGTACATTTAATATTTTAATAAACAGCAACACTTGAGTATTAAAATTATGTATCTCTCCAGTAAAATAGTTGATGTAGAGGACAGGAAAAATAAACAGAACTTTTTGAGTACTTCAGTGAAACAAAGAAGGCATGATTTTGCATAGACAGATCAAAAGGCTTCTGTAAAATGAATTTGTATAACAAATAACTACCAGACTTCTGGAAAGTGTTAGATCTCTTAACTTTCATGAAAAGCATTTAAAAAACAGAAGTTGACACTTTTGTCTGCTCTGAATCTGCAAATTTCACTTGAATGAACTTTGCTATAATTTCTCCATCTATCAACTTTCTTGCTGCAGCATTTGGTTACCTTTCAGTTACCACCTTACCTATCTGCAGAATCATTCTGTGAATGGAAACTGTTTCACTCTTTCACCCTCTCCACTGCTCTTCTCCAAAACCTGTCAAGCTCTTCTACATGCTTTTTTACCATTAATACTCACTATCATGAGCAAAGTTGACCACCAAGCATATGATGTGACCAGGCAAGTAATATGTGCCTCCCAGGCACCTGGCAAAGATTTATTCTTCCCCCAAACCAGAGAGAGAACAGGACAAAGTGAGAGCTATGTTTCCTTTATAGTTCAGTTCAGCTCCTGGGGAAGCCCAGTGGTGCTGCTCCAGGCTGCATCTCTGTCTAGACCACAGTGCACAACCTGCAAGCACTAACACACAAGACAGAAGGATGCAAAGAAGTGTCAGCATACACCAACATTGAGGCTCTGTCCTGCAGTCCTGACACAAGACCAGACTCCATAAATAAATAACGTTTACATATCAAAAGAGCACAACTGTCCTTGTTCACTTCAGCAGGAATTCCTGAGGAAGAAGAGTGGTCAATTCTCATATGACTAAAGGCCAAATCCTGAGAGAGGCATTTGTTCCTCACCTCTGGGGCACAAATCTATGTACCCTCCATACTTCCCTTCTCCTTTTCCTCATCTCTGACCAAATGCCAAGTCTTGCCTCTAGCCTTACAAAAAAAAACCTGCCAACCTGGTTGTATGTGCTTCAGCCCCATACCGGGAGATGCCTGAAGTGTTTTGGCTGAGTGGTTTCTTCTAGGAATTGGTCTGCGGGAAAGTAGAAATAAATTAAAGAAAAAAGCCCCAAAAAGCAAATAAAGAATTAATGGACTTGTAGTAAAAAATCTGAGGTGCTCCCAACTGCATTTGTAATACATTGATTCAAATTTTTTTAAGGATTATTGTAATACAGAAATGTTAATGTTATTCTTCAGTTTTCTAACATCACTTTTAGGAAAAACTAAGAGCATGCAGTCTTATTTTGCCATGAATAAGTGCTCAGGATTCAAATGTACAGAAATATTTATGTTTAACATAAACATACTCTTTCAAAGTTATTTTGCCTCTCAGTTCTTATTCAGTACCTGTTCAGTGCCCACCTAGTAGGTGGGAAAACTGCTCATAGTTATATTCAAGTTCATCCCACTGAAGCAGTTTGAAAGCCACAGAGTTTCTAAAAGGTCTGGTATGGCAAAAGGGAAGGCTGTCCCAGGATGCCTAAGCAGGACTCAGTGAGATGTGTTAGAAGTAAGTCTGACTCCTTGACTTTCCTGTCATTTTAAATATCAATTCACCTGTATCTGGGGTTTTGCCTTAGTCAGTATGTTTTAGGCATTAGAGGTACTTTTGATTTGGGGGAAAAAAAACAAACCAACAAAAAAATAATTCTCCAAGAACCAAGACCTGCAGCCTCTTTGGAATTTTCTTCATTGCTTGTATCAGTCACTGATTAGGAAATAGCAACGGAGAAGACTGGCCAGCCTTGAAAAACCAGTGATACACAGTCTTGTGAATTCAGCTTTCCCTTCATTGTGTATGCAAAACACAATTCAGCTAAAAACAACAGAGCACCTCAGATTTACTTCTCCAACATGCTCTTGGAAATGCCATTAAACCCTAATTTTTCCCTCTGATCTTTCCAATCTTCTTTCCACTTTAAAAGATCTCTGGAGGTGGCAGGAGCAATCACCATCAGACTCTCAAATGAGCAGCTCCAGGCTTTTGAGGTTTTGTTGAACACAGAAATACTTTGACACAAACAGCCCTGAGAAAATAGACAGAACTAAAAGATGGCTCATAGCAAAGGGAAAAAGGGCTTTCCAGGAAATATCACAAAATTGTACAAAGCAACTTCTAACCAGGATTATTTCCCAAGAATTTACATGACAACAATACTGTAACAGTCAAAATGGAAACCGTATTTTCAGTTACTGAGAAAAAGAGGTAACTTCTGTTAGTTTTGTGAATTCAGGTATGCATTAGTTCAGCCCCCACCTTGGGAGGAAGACTCTTCAGTCTGGCAAATGGCATAGCGCAGAGCAAGGAAGTTCCAGTTCCATGTTAGGAAGATTTTACATGTGTGATTTTACATAGTAAATCCAGATTGTTCACCAGCCACCCACTGATGTTCCCAAAATCCTTTTTAATCCTTAATTCTGCATTTTATAATTTTAAGCCAAGTCCATGCAGCAGGAGACCATGTGTGAAGAAGAGAAAATAGAAAGCTTAACAAAAACCAGCCTCCCCATGTCCACGAGAACTCTTAACCTGAAAGACTCAAAACAATAATGCCTGGCACTTGAATACAGCTCCAACATCAAAGTGCTTTACAGACCCCACGTATGCTGCAATAAAAGACTCGGGAAATATAAAATGCTCCTCTGTCAGGACAACCGTGTCAGCAATTCCAGTTTAAGCATGCCATGTCAGGAGACTTCCACCAGCTTCCCTGAGGGCTTACTCCTAATCTCACAGATTTCCCTGTAAAAATCTTTAAGAATCTGTAAGTAACTGAGCAATTGCTGTGTGTGAAACTTAGCATTATGTGGATTTAGAAAGAGGATCCAAATGGACAATGAACATGTATAATACATATGTCTGTCGGCAGAAAGCAGCCAGAGACTCTTACTGGAATTTGCTTCCATGGCAGATGTGCGGGATATTAGAGAGCGAAAGAGGAGGTGCGGGCACAAGGTGTGATGGAGAGGAAGACTAACATAGAGAGTCAAAGTAGGACCAGTTCAGACCTAGGACTGGAGACGGCAATGGAGCAAAACCAGTGGGCATCAGTGTATCATGATGTAAATGGTGCGGCACAAGGAAGAGTTACAGACTGAGGAGCTTGGGCACAACTGGTAAGATGAAAGATACAGTCCAACACTCAAAGAACTGTTATTTTTAAAAGCTGCATCCATGATTGGATGGAGATGAAAAAATTTAATTTAAATTAATTTTTAGCATGTAAATTACATCTGAATGCATTTTGCCTTTTAAACAGACTTGCTTAAAATTTAGTAAGAACTAGTGATGACTTTCCTGAATATATGATCTTTTTTTTGTAATCTATTCAAGTAATTTATATAAGAAATATTGCATTACTGAATCATGCAGTAGAGTATAATAAGTTAAAAGGTGATGATTTTATATGAATGTAGAAATGGAATAAATAAGAGCTGTAGCTCTGGATGTCAATTCAAGTTCTATGATAATGCAGTAAATAATGTGAAAGAAGTATCTAAGTGAACTCGTTGCCTGTTTTAAGTACTTTTCTACCATAAATGCAAGTATTTTTTATTTGGATAATGAAAATGAGGACATTTTGTCCTAACTAGTTTCCAGTTTCTATTTTCTCAGGTTATATTCTGGAAGATTTTCTTTAAAGTAGCTTAACGTTAGAAACACAATGTGAATCTATAACCAATGTTCCTTATCTTCCTCTTATCACCTACAAAGTAGGTACTACAAAGTAATAGAGCACCTCTCCTATGAGGAAAGGCTGGGAAAATTAGGATTGTTCAGCCTGGAAAACAGAAGGCTTCAAGTGACCTAGTCGTGGCCTTCCAGTACCTGAAGAGAGCCTACGGAAAAGGAGAGAGATGATTTACAAGAGCATGTAGTAACAGGACAAGGGGAAATGGCTTTAAACTGAAAGAGAGTAGGTTCAGATTAGGTATTTGGAAAAAAAATTTTTCCTATGAAGGTAATGAGGCACTGGAACAGGTTGTCCATGGAAGAAGCTTCTACTCTCTTCTAGGAGGTGATATGTAATATTTCTTGATTCACTTATGGAAAAGAAATGTCCTGTTTAGTTCATTTAAAACTCATAATTAGATTTTGTTTAAACAGCCCAAGAATTGAAACACAGCGCTCAGACACCAATAACTTCTAAGAAGACAGCTTCAAAATATTTTTAATCAAACCTAGTAGAGACTGTTTTCTTCAACAATAAGTGGATCTCCACAATCAATGCTTACTATGCTTGGTTGACCAAACTTATATAATTTAATGCACTCTCTGCATGAAATGCATGAAAACTGCCTTGTAAGAAAAGTTTAGCTAGAAAGCTGAATCTCAGCATTTGATTTCCAAAATCCTGAGTTACCATGTCAGGCAGAAGGTCTGAAGCAATTCTGGAGATTCTGTTTATAATAAATGGAGGCAACCAATAAATATTACTGCAACCAGTCAATTGGTGTGACCGGAATGTCAAACTTAATAGAACGCTGGTAGTTAAATTGCCTCACTGAAGAGAAATTACGTGGATTTGAAAGGAATATAAAAGGATTAAACATCCCAGCTGTTCTCATTCTCTTAAGGCACTTTTATTAAAATATTTGCTGGAGGTATGATTGTCCTGATATTTAATTTTCACAGACACTTTACAGTCATTTATAAGAGCAGAGCTCTTATTGAGTGGATACTATTAAATACGGCAGCAAATACAATCAGTTATCATTTTCCTCTTTCTTTCAGGCATCAAATCAAGGGGTTACTTGTCTTAGAGTTGATTTGTTAAAAATCTTTTGTGTAAATACAATAATAGATTTTCTGTCCTGTTTGAGCAGCAAGGTACTATACTCATCACTAGTTATTATGCACTTGCAACGTTAAGCTTTTTATTACTTTAGTTCATCTATTTAAACTCAAAGTTTCATTAACACCACTAGAAATGAACTACTGAAAAAAGTGCAGGAATAGAACTGAGAGACATGCATTGTCTAGATAAAACTGTGTCATAGATTTCAATCAGATAAAGTAGAAGGAAAAGAAGCAGCTGGATCGAGAGTTTTTCTTTCTTTCTTTCTTTTTTCTCATGAGCTTGACCAAAAGCTCATTACCACCTACCAGCTATTTTTGCAGAGAATAAGCTAGGGATGCTCTCTCCAGTTCTTAAAGAAAAGTCCACCTGATATTAATCAGTATTACCTGGAACGAGATCTCACCACAAATAACACTTGAAAGAACAAGAGCAAGCTGCTTTCTTGTTAGTGGAGAAAGCCACTGCCAGCTGAGTTTGAAACAGGTGAGCACATGCCTGCACTGTTTCACCTCTTGGGATCACAAACAGCTTTTCCATCTCCAAATCAGATGCTTCATCTAATTTGTCATAATACCAGATTCATTCAAGTGTGTGCATGTGTATCCATACACCTGCATGTGGAGACCTTCTAAACCTGCACAACTAAATGCACTCTGTAATAAGAGAACATTTGACCATGTTTACTGATTTTAAAACATGCCCAGCAAACTTCAAGAGTGAAACAGTCTTGCTTTTCCTTCTTTGCTAAGGTAAGACACTATACTTTAAAGGAAGAACTGTAACAAATATTTTGTGTATTCATTACCACATTAAGGAAAAAATATGCTCAAGCACACAGCAGGGTGAACCAATAAGGCAAGGGACAGGGTAAGAGCCCCCTTTAGATCTTTTGTTATATTAAGCACATTCATTACATATTCAAGGCGATTTTAATAGATGCCAGTCCAAGAGAAATAACTTCAATTACTTTAATTACTTTTCCTTTAAAACCACATATAAAAATGACAAACAGGAATGATGAAAGTGATTTCCATATATTTGTCTGTTAGTCCTCAATGAGTATGAGTTTGTCTCTCTCTCTCTTCATTTTCTGTTCCTTCATTTTCCTTTCAGTTTTATTTCTTTTTTTTTATTAAATCTACAGCATGGAACATACTGTCCTGAAAAGAATTATTATTCTTCTACGTCACTGTCAGGAATATTGTCTTCTGGTAAAACCAACAGATTAAATAGCAAACTGACAATTCATTCTCCAACTATGGGTCTTGTTCACCTGCTGGCAAGTTAACAAATTAGTGTATACATACATTTTCTAGGAAACTTCTGCTTTTAGCTGAGACAATTCTCAAGATCAAAAAAATCCAAGATCAAAACAGGAAGATAATGCTGGAGGGTTTTTTTCCCCCCAACACTTTCCTCCCTGTATATTTTCAGTCTTTTCTGTGATAATTATACTAAACTTTTTCATATATAAATACACCAAGTTGTGCTTATAACTCAGAGAAATGGATCTCATTATTAAATAAAAATACTCCATCTGTTTTTTTCCTAAATGTTCTATTTCTGAATACCCTTCCTGGATTCTTGTGGGATGAACAGGTCAAGGAAGCTGTTCAATATCCTTTGCTGAGATATTTTAATGAGAAAGGCAGCAGAGTCAGTGTAGTGCTGTCACCTTAACACACTAAAACTGCTTCTGCTGCATCAAAAAAAACCCTGAAGTTTTTAGCAACAGTTTTCAGTGCTTCCTGGTAAAGGAAAACTGCACTTTGATGCCAGTTAGCACCATTATGAGTGTGCTGGTTCATCAAAGGAGCCTGCAGGGCAGTTTATGGCTACAGCAGAGCCACCAGACTGATTTTGCTCCCCAAAACATTCACTAGTGAGTGATCACAACTCCTCTGCTTCAAAACTCAAGTCCGACCAGCTTCTCAGCATGCCCAAGTTCTTTATTTCTTTGAAAGCCTGACACCCTCATGAACATTTTGCTCTCCAGCAGGCTCTGGCTGCTGCTGTGTGACCCTGAGGCAGGCTGCAGCCAGCCATGCTACCAAGTGCACTGATGGACAGATACCGATACATCTTTCCTTGATCTGCTGCACATGCACCAGCTGCCAGATTTGACTTACTGACCGGGTCACTGCTCGGTTTTTGTCATTTTGAAGTCATTGTCAAACTGACTCTTTGCATTTAGAGATGGGGACAACAGCTGCCTCTGAGAAGCATTACCACTTCCTCTTTTAATTAAATATTTGTATGCAGACAGGAACAGAGGAACACATCTGTCTGCCAGAAAATTAGCAAAGTGAGGATAACAAGATGTAAGAATCAGAGAGAGTGCAGTGAGCTTCAGCCCTGCTGAAATCCTTCCACATCAGACAATCATTTAATGCCTTAAGCAGGCAAGAAATCATCCAGCTACTTCAGTCAGAGCTGAAGGCACACAGTGGAAACACTCACCAGCCATACACAGCATTTCCAAATGTGAGATTATAAGAAACCTATTATAGACAGATATATTTATATTACGCTGTATACCTGTAACTGGAACAATGACTAATTCTGTGTCTTCTACAGAGCTACAAGAAATTGGTACATTTTGCTACAGACTGAATGCAACGAGCTGTAAAACACTGAACTGGTTGCCAATGGCTAAAGAGGCAAAGATTGCTGAAGGACTATAGTTGGAGGACTAAAAGTGACCTGCTGTTTTTGCAGTCTACTGTCTCCATCTAGGACTTCTAATTCTTTGCAATCCTGACTGAACTTATCTCCCTTTGAAGAATCCAATGCGGAACTTACAGAACTTAATGTTCAAACTTAACATGCTCCCTGAAATGTCCTGGTATTCAACACAAGGTATTTAGATACTAGTAATGTGCTGAGAACTTTCCTTACCCAAAAAATATTCTCACACTGAATCTGCAACTCTAGACAGAGAGTGAAATTTATACAAACCTTCTGTGTGTGGTCTTTCATTTAAAAAGAAAAAAATCCCAATAAAATAGAACCTTTCACCATTTCCTATAGAAGGGGAAAAGAGTAATGCCTGCCCCAAAATTTTTGTTTTGAAATGCAAGCTAAGGTTTTATTTTTCAATTAAAAAAAATCAAGTCTAAATGAAATTTAAACCCAACGCAAACACACCTCCCTGGACCCTATCTACTAGGTCAGGAAAAATGGTTCTTGACTGGTTTTATCCCATATTATGACAGGAAATCTTTGGAGACTCAATACCTCCCTGAGAAAAGAAAAGCATTTCCTGTCCTGCTCTAGTTTCCAAGAAAGACTTTGCTGGATTAGGACAAGTCCAACACAGGACACTGGCCAAAGACTGTCCATTTGAAGTGAAAGAGTGCCCACTGCCTATTAGGAGGAAGAAAATTCAGGGGTGTTACGTCCTAACTGCTGTGAATCTTGCTGTCTGCATCTAAGCCAAAGCATTTGGTGTTGCTGCAAAGGTGCCTCCAAGAAGCTAAGCAGTCGGTATTTGCCAAAGCAGAGAGGATGAAGTGTTCAAATGTCCTATCTGATTGATCACGCAGCTCTTTCACAGCCATTCCTTACTCATCTCTCATATACTGCAGCCATAGTAGAGAACCTTTTGCAGTGCTTCCTTCCATCAAGTATATAAATAAACGTGACAAGCTTTTAGAAGCAACCTGTTAGCACTGTCCTTGCATTAGCAGACTACCATGAAGGAATGGCCTCAAGCTTTTAAAGATGAACTAAAAAGGGCCTCTTCAAAGAACTAAACAGTTCAAATGCAAGAATTTCAATCCTGATTAGTGACGCTCATAATTCTGTGCATTAAGTAAGCATGAACTGAAAAAGCCCTTCAATTTGCAGCTGTGCCCTTTCTACTCCTTGCCCCAGCAAAATCTTGGGCATGAGGATTGCTCACAAAGGACTGAAAATTTCCAAGTTCTTTTAGTTGTCTCTAGCAGCAAAAAGAAGCATTACAATAAGTTTAGAGTGTTATAGCTTAAACAGGTCTTCTGTATTCACACACCTTACGTCTCTAGTACTGTACTTTCAGTGGGGACAACACTCAGAACTTGCTCCCACCAGATGCAGTGCAGTGGCAAAAAGAGAGGAACAAGGCAGTGCACTGTCTCCCAGCTTGACTTTTGTTCCAGAATATGAGGCAGCCTCGCTGCATGGAGTGGTTGACTGTATAAGCAGTCACCTACATGCACAGTGAACTGAACTCCGATGAACAGGTGGGTTCATCAGCACATCAGGGAATTGCTGATACAGCCCATTGTTAAAGTACAGGCCCAGTGCTGCAATCCACAAGCGTGCAGGTGCTTGCACGATCAATGTGCTCATCGCCCAAAGCTTTTCTCATTCCTGTCTTGAAGCCGCACTGTGATCACCTTAACAGAAGAGCTGACCTTAAGAGAAAACAAGAACAGAAACTGCTATGAAAGCCAGCCACAGGCACAGAAAAGCTTCCTGTGCAGCAGCGTTACTCATATCCAGCTGCTTATGATGAGCATCCGCACTCTCATCAGCCTGTAAGTCAGCAGCACCTGCTCCCCATCATCTTCCTGGAGGACACGTACCACAGCAGCACCAAGCTCAGCAGCCCTCTTCAGCATCCAGCTGTTTGCCATAGGACCCAACCGACAGGATATGTATTGCATGGCGTCCCGCTGAACATAAGCGTGCCTTGTGCTACTGCCTATACTGTGCACTGTGTGTATGTGCAGGACACACTGGACAGTTACACATCTAAACAGAATCAGATCTGAGCAGAATTAGTAAAGAAAACTTCGAGGATAGTTCCAGAATTTTTAGCTTTTAAGGATTCAGCAGGCAATACCTCGATCTCTGTGTAGTCCTGAACCACTGTTTCAGTTTAAGTGCATCTCTATGGAGGCGCATGCACAGAAACCACTCTGCTAATTAACCCAAAGTTTCTTGGTTTTCGATTGTAAGACCACACGATAATATTGTACCTGGGATTCAGCCAGGTACAGAAAATGAGAACAACTGAGGAAACCCATGTACGATTACCACACAATAGTAATTCACGTGCATATTACAGTTCTTACGAAGTGTTCTGTACATCAGTGGCTACAATTCCTATAGATGTGAAAAGTCTTGACAGATAACACATTTACTGTACTTCCTGACTACTTCCAGTGATAAATAATTTTCCATCCATCCAGTAAAGTTACAATAAACCTAAGGTTCTGTTGCTTATTAATTATCAGCTCAACAAGCCATTTAAGCAGGAAAGAAATGCACAGCAAGCTGCTTCCTGCCATCCTGCCTGTTTGATATAACAAATGGCTGCAGAGTTTATAACACAGCACATGGAGCAAACCAGGCAGGGTCCCTGAATGCAGCATTGTTTGAAACACATCTCTGCATCTAACTTAGGTTTATTTGTTCTGGCAGTTTCACCACAAGAAGCGTGATGGTCTAAGGAGGTAATTTTAGGTGACGGAAAGAAGACCTCCCACACCTGTACTGCGCTCCTCAAAGTAATTCCCTGTCTATGGTATATCAACAAAGCCGGAGCTGAGCCCCCAGCAGCAAACAGAAGTAACTTTGCCTTTTAATGGGAACCGACTCCAGTGGCTGTTGCAGTATACTGTAGCGGAGATACTGATCTTGCAATTTTTTAAACCAACCTCATATTTGCCTAACCGCTTTGGAAACCATTGCTGCAGGTGACATCACTGAAAACTGTAAAAAATTCATTCCCATCATTCAACCTTGTCATTTTAGGCACAGTAGCACAAACTAGGTATCTACCTGCCTGACCCATGAACAGAGTACCTACGTATCTTGACCTAGATTAAATCTGCTCAACTTTAAATTGAGCTCAAACACCTACTACCCTCTTAGCTTTGTTTCAAAGTTGCCCTGCAGAATTTGAGTACTTCAAAGAGGAAAACCAGAACAAGCTATTCACTTTCTCTTTCTGGCTCTGCATTAGTCACATCAGGGACCAGAAACCTTCCAATAACTCATTGTTTCCTCTTCCATAAAATTAAAGATATAACTTATCAATTTCACTGAATATTGTAAGAATGTTTGCACCAGCTGCATTTTTTCTGAGGTAGAGTGGATGGGGCTTTGAGCAACCAGGTCTAGCAGAAGGTGTCCTGGCCCATGGCGCAGGGAGTGGACCTAGATGGTCTTTAAGGTCCCTTCCAACTCAAACCATTCTGATTCTATGAAATGTAAGATATAAACATCACACTACAGAAAATCACATATGCTGTGGTCCATACAGATTGCTGTTCCTGGAAGACTTCCCAAATTACCATTGCTACCATTCCCTTTGACAGCTCTGATCTGATTTTTTGGTTTGGAGCTCTCTTTCTGGAGGAGAAAATGATCACAAAACACAGATAACGTGCATAATGAAAAGCAGACCTCACTACCATTCTCGCTTGTATGGCATTTTGATTTGCCCTGTTTGTAACGTCAGTCTGTAGTTCAGCCCTGGAAGTCCCCTTTTCTATTCAAAGGTTGAATGTGTGGTGTCAGGCATGCAACAGCTCCCTCACTGCTTCAGTGAGGACTTCCTAACTTCCCATTTTGAGGAATTACAGAA
This sequence comes from Myiotriccus ornatus, assembly GCA_036023395.1. Classification (NCBI taxonomy): domain Eukaryota; kingdom Metazoa; phylum Chordata; class Aves; order Passeriformes; family Tyrannidae; genus Myiotriccus; species Myiotriccus ornatus. The sequence continues at coordinate 22,686,672 of JAYRBT010000114.1, forward strand.
CTTCTGTTCTGCAGCATAGATGGCTCCTTGGATACCAGTAGGAATCAAAGAAAACTAAAATTGTGCCTAATTCTTTTCCTTTATCTCATTAAGTGCAGTGGGATTTAAATACTGGGAACCACAAACTGAAGACAACACAACAGAGCTATTCCTACTTTCCCAGATGTAGTCTTTATTTGATGATCTCTCTACTGAGCATGAGATCAAGCCAAACAGACCAGAATCGACTTTCAATTAAACTCAGCAGCTTTTTTTGACTCATGTAGGACTTCACTCCAAGAATAAGACATCTGGCACAAGCTTCGGATGCTTGTGGATACCATGTTTACTTTTTTTCCTTTGAATTCCCACAAATAGACGCATATGGAAGTGGCATGACATCATTTTGTTACAACCCCATTTATTTATTTAGTGCATTCACTTCCCACCATTCGTTATTGATGCTTAAAGTACTTCATCTCAAGGAGAACCTTATTGGAAGCCAACAATATAACATATGGTCACATTTCCTGCGCTGTACACAGACTACTTTGGCAAAAGAGCAGAGTCATTACAAGATATAAAAAGCACAGGTTCAGAAGGCAAGTTTTGTTATGCCTGGGTTTGGGTTTTTTTATGCAGCCTATATAGAGTTCAGAATGGTTGTGGCATGTGCCATAACTGCATCAGGCATTTTCTTATAAGCAACCAAAATCAAGGGAGGAATACAGGATAGTTTCCATCTTACATACAACAGTGAGAGCTCCTAATGTTCTGCATGAGAGCATTTTCTACCACTTTTTTATATAGTCCCTTATAGTTTAGAGACTTCAAGGCAGGGACTGGGGCACCAAGGCCACTCCCACTGTAAGAGAAGATCAGGTTCACAACCACTCAAGGAACTTGAGTATACATAAGTCAATGGAACCTGACGAGATGTATCCCAAAGTCCTAGGGAACTGGTTGATGAAGTTGCCAAAACACCCTCAATGATATCTGAAAAGTCATGGCAATCAGGTAAAGTCCTTCCTGACTGGAAAAAAGAAAACATTGTATCCATCTGTAAAATGGATAGAAAGGAGGAACCTGGGAACTACCAATCTGTCAGCCTCACCTCTGTGCCTGGAAGATCACGGAAAAAATCCTCCAAGCAGCTCTGCTAAAGCACATGGAGATGATTGAAGACAGCCAACACAGCTTCACCAAGGGCAAGCCCTGCCTCTGACCAAATCAATGGCCTTCTGTGGTAGAATGACTACACCAGAGGACAAAGGAAGAGCTACAAAGTCATTTATCTGGACTTCTAAAAGGCCTTTGACATGGTCTACCACAGCATCCTTATCTCTGAATTGGAGACATATAACTTTGATGGGTTGACTGTTTAGTAGATGAGGAATTGGTTGGATGGTTGCATCGAGAGGGTATTGGTCAATGGCTGTATGTCCAGATGGAGATAATGGCAAGTCGTGTTCCGCAGGGCTCCATGTAGGAGGACCAGTACTCTTAAATGTCTTCATTATGGACAAAGACAGCAAGATCAAGTGCACTCTCAGCAACTTTGCAGAGAGTGCCGTGAACACACCTGAAGGACAGGATGCCACCCAAAGGAACCTGGACAAGCTCAAGAAGTAGTCCCATGGGATTCTCATGAGATTCAACAAAGCCAAATGCAAGGTCCTGTACTTGAACAGGGCAACCCCCATCAATACAGGCTGGGGATGAACAGATCAAAAGCAGCCCTGCTGAGAAGGGATTGGGGTGCTGGTGGATGAGAGGCTGGACATGACCCAGCAATGTGCTCTGGTAGCCCAGAAAGCCAGTCGTGTCCTGGGCTGGATCAAAAGCAGCGTGGCCAGCAGAGCAAGGTAGGTGATTCTGTCCCTCTACTCCACTCTCATGAGACCCCACCTGGAAGGTCACAAAAATGAACAGAAGGCTGGAGCACCCCTCCAATGAAGAAAGGCTGAGAGAACTGTGATTGTGCAGCCTGGAGAAGAGAAATCTCCTAGGAGACCTTATGGCAGCCTTCCAGTACTTAGAGGGGGCTTATAAGAAAGAAGAGGACAAACTTGTTACCAGGGCATGTTTTGATAGAACAAAGGGTAATGGTTTTAAACTAAACAAAGGTAGATATTGACTTAATCTAAAAAAGAAAACCTTTGCAGTGAGGGTGGTGAAGCACTGGAAAAGATTGTACAAAGAGGTGGTAGATGCCCTGTACATACATACCCAGAAATACTGTGCACATACTATTTTAACTGCAAAATTCGAACTGGGGTAAAAGGGTGAAGTATTAGACCAGAATCAGAGAATCTCATTTCCTTTGTGGCTCCACCAGAGTCTTGATAGGCAATAGAAATCATCTACATCTGTGTGAAGTTTTCTGAAATTAGAACTTCTCTGAAGGAGTGGGTAAAAAAAAAAAAAAAAAAAGAAAGTTCACATAAGTAATATCTGCAAAATGCAGGAAGGTAATGGGTTAAAAACTCCCAGCCTATCAAATAATCAAAGGTGATGGCCAGAACCCATCTTCATTAAATATTTTTTCTCATCTCATGAAATGACTAGATTAAAAACCCCCAAACATTTTTGGAAAAGCAAAATTTTCAGGTCATAATTGTCCTAAAAAAAAACCCCAAACCAAATCCAAAACAAAGAAACTCTACTGCTCTTAAAATAACTCTAAGAAGCAAATTAAAAAAAATGTACTCAGAAAAGTCAGAACTTAACACTGGCACATAGAAAGGAATATATTTCCCCTACGGCCTCTGCAAGTCCATTTGAGTGCTCCTGATATGATTACTCCCACCTTCAACTTCATATTGCCTTTCTTAAGCTGGAAATCAGCTCAAAAATAGAGACAAAAAGAAACAGTAAGACTCAGCTTCTAGCTGAAGCTACAGCAATCAAAATTCCCATCTTGGCTAAACTAGATTTTAAAAAAGCCCCAGGTGCCAGAGTTGCATAAAAAATTCAGCTTTTCACTAAAACTAGAGTTTGTATTGAGCCATCATATTTGTTGAAAGCTACCTGAAATACAATTGGACTGTAGTCAATAGCCAAGAAATCACAATTATGATAGAACGTGCAAATGAAACAAGCTACAAAATTTTTTTCAAGGCATTAACACATCTTTTTGTGATTAGACTTTTGGTATTTCGGTATTTTCATTTGGCAGTGTTGAGGAGGAGATCCAAATGACACCAGTTTGCTTGCTGTTCATTGTAAAATGAGGCTGTCGGAATCTGTGGCCAAATTAATCCTTTTGTAACATTTTTTCTTTAATATTTATTATTATAATTTAACATTTAGTGCTTGCTCAGGTAAGGAGGGGAAGGTAGATAGGGACAGCTTCAGACATTTGAAATAATGCCTGCAATATTGGTCTCTATTTTGAATCACCACTGAAAATACAAGGTAGCTGCTTTGGAAAGTTAAAACAAAGAAAAAGGATAGTCTGTTCTTTAGAAAAACCAGGCGAGTATATTTGGCAGGCAAAACACTTGACAACAACTACAGAGGAAGGGGAATTGTGTAATTCTGCTTTACATCACATCATGTTTCCAGGTGAATTTGTAATTAGCCACAGTTTATTCAAATTTGACCAATACCGGATTTAATAAACTATTATGTTCACTATTGACCTTTAATAAAACTGCATGGCAACAGGAAGTAAAGGAGATAATGAGGGACATCATGAAAATAGTACAAGACAGTCTGATAAACTCCTCTATACATCACGATACAGCTACTTTTTTCCCAACACCTGACTTGGCTTAAATAGAGAAGAACTAGGAGATGTGCTGAATGTTGTTGGAAAGCCATTGTCAAATACTATAAAAAAAAATTAAAAAAAAAAATCAAATGCTAGGGGAGCAAAGGTTTCAGCAGCGTCAGCTGCTACACCTGAGCTGGCAGAGAAGTGCTAGGACAGCAGTCACTGCTTCCTAAGCTTCAGTTCTGCTAAGTGGCATGGCCACCTGCCCATTGCTGCCTGCCAAATGTATGTCACTACTAATTATAACTAGTTCAAATACAGAAGAGTAAAGAGAAGCAGGGAGTCCATCATTACACAGAAACACTACGAAACACGGCCTTATTTTGCCTACATGAAAGACAGATTATTTGTCACTCAACAGCAGCTTGAGCAGAATCCCACTAATTTCCATGTAGCCAGTCCAGTGACTCTCAGCAACAAAACTTCTGCAGCTCCTGCTCTTTCTCTCAGAATAGATTTACTGGTTAGGTGCTAATAAATGTGAAGCCCTCAATTCCTTGCATTTTATCAGCTGTATAATTTGGGTTCAATATCCTGAATATCGGGTGGCCTTGTTCTCTTTTATTCAGCAACTTTCTGAATTCTGTAATAAACCAGTAGCTCTTTGAACTGAGTTTTATGGATCCTACTCTTCTGCCTGGGTGCCAGTCACTAAAATAATCACCAGTGTTTCCAAGTATCCCATTTCTCCTTATCTTCAGCTTCTGCAGTTTGAGTCACCTCTGAGGATGACGATGCCAGTCCCACGTCTAGGAAGACACTCAATGTGCTGCACGCACACTGTCAATACATTTATTGTTTGCTGTTCTACAAAGAAGGAAGGATTTCTATAAGGCTAATTTCCTCTATTAGACACAGGACTATGGAACAGCCCTTATGACCGTGTACGTGTATCTCATGGGCAAGACACAATTGAGACAGGGACAAAGAAGTGTTTCCAGGGTGATAGCATTCACTGCAGTCCTGCAGTACAGCCGTCTTCCATTCTGCTGATTCTAAGCACAAAGAAACACAGCATTCCCCCCATCACTTACAACAGCACAGACATACAGTATTGAGACACTCAGTGTCACTGCTTTTCCTCAGCTCCTTCCTTTGATAGCACATGAGGGCCCTGCACCTTCCACTATGCCACAATTTTTCTCCTTGTCCTCAGCACCTGGCTTGATATGAACATCAGGAGTTGCCACTGCCTGTCATAACAGGACCTGCATTTAGCTCATCCCTGTCTCACACCTTCTTACAACTGCTTCAGCCCTTACAGTAAGTCTGCACAAGCCCAAGATGCAAACCCAAATGCATTGTGTTTGCATGGCCAGGTTTTGGCAGCAGTGGGTTACAGGGGTGACTTCTGTGAGAAGCTTTCCCTGTGTCTGATGGAGTCAATGCCAGCCAGCTCCAGGAGAGTGGTAGTGCCCTTGGACTGCAAAGTTAAGGATGGGGGAAAATTCTTCACAATTGCAGCAGAGAGAAAGAGAAAGAATATGGGAGAGCAACAGCCCTGCAGACCCCAAGGTCAGTGAAGAAGGAGGGAGAGAAGGTGCCATAGGCCCAGAGATTCCCCTGCAGCCCATGGTGAAGACCATGGTGAAGCAGCTGCAGCCCGTGGAGGTCCATGGTGGAGCAGAGATCCACCTGCAGCCCAGGGAGGACCACACACCAGAGCAGGTGGATGTCCAAAGGAGGCTGTAGCCTCAGGGAAGTCTATGTTTGAGCAGGATACTGGCAGGACCTGTAGACCCATGGAGAGGGGAGTCCATGCTGGAGCAGGTTTGCTCACAGGATCTGTGACCCCATGGGGGACACATGCTGGAGCAGTCTATTCCTGAAGGACTGCCCCCTCATGGAAGGGACCCACCCTGGAACAGTTTTTGAAGAGCTGATGCCCTGTCAGAAGAACTCACATTGGAGAATTTTGTGGAAGACTGTCTCCTGCGGGAGGGACCTCACGGTGGAGCAGGTGAAAAATGTGAGGAGTCCTCCCTGCAAGGAGGAAGGGGCAGCAGAGACAACATGTGAAGAACTGACCACAACCCCAATTCCTCATCCCCCTGTGCTGCTGGGTGGGGAGGAGGCAGAAAAATCAGGAGTGAAGCCCAGGAAGAACAAATGGGTGGGGAGAAGGCATTTTTAAGATTTATCTTTCATTAGTCTACTCTGATTTGATTAGCAATAAATTAATTTTCTCCAAGTCTGTTTTGCCTGTGACAGTAATTGCTGAGTGATCTCTCTTGTCCTTATCTTGACCCACAAGCCTTTTGTTCTGTTTTCTACTCCTTGTCCAGCTAAGAAAGGGAAGCAACAGAGCTGTTTTCATGGGCACCTGGTTGGATACCAGGGTCAACCCATCACAGTGTACAGCTTATTCCTTTCCCTATAACCCTTTCTGTGCAACAAGCCTCAGGAATACACAGGAATGCTGATCCACACCCATCAATGAAATGGGCTGTTTCATTAGCAACAGAACTCTGGAGGCAGCCTCTCTCACTGTGTGTTGGCTGGATGCCACCACAAGCTGTTCCTAAGTTTAACCCCTGTAACTTGATGCATCACTGGCAGACAGGATGAAAAAGCCAGGTAGATTGTGGTCATTCTTTCATCAATTTTACTGTAGGGAAAAAAAAAAGGAAACTTGGGAAATACAACATTTTTTCAATTTCTCCTTTTAATATGTGAAATTCAAGTAAAAAATTAGATGGTTTTCTGGCATGCAAAGCCATATAACTCACAAAGAAGATGACAAGCACTACTGACAATAGGATTCTAGCAACATTACATACTACTGTATTGTCTTTGGACCTGACACTGACAGCCCACACCATGGCTGAAACAACAGCCAGAAAACCAGGAGCTGAACACACTGTACTTCTCTGCTTCCATATTTCTAAGCACCAAGTTCACAAGTCAAAGCCATAACTCATTTAAGGTCTACTGATGACCTGTCATGAAGATAACTGCTCCAAGCAAAAAGTACCAGAAAATGAAAAGTTGTGAGGGAGGGGAAGCAGTGATTTATAGAACTAAGTTAACATGCAAAAATGAAGCTGAGCAATGAAACTTTCAAGAGGTTGTCATTGACCAGAATCAATCAGTGTCAGACAGAAGACATCTTTTCATATCAGGCCAATTGGAAGCGACAAAGAAGAGAAACCTGCTTTGGAAAGGACTCTTGGAACAGGTCACCCTTGACAGCCACAAGAAAAAACCTACAGAGGCATCAGCACAACTCTTTGCTGTGTGGCAAGGCCACAGTCAGGAAACCCCAGCAAAACAAATTTCATAGGTAATTCCCTGCTCCAAATACCCCTCAGTCTCTGTAGACTCCCAGGACCTGCACCCAGTTATGTCCTTGTTCCTGTTTCAGTGCTATTCCGGAGTCAGGAGGCCTGGGGTCTGTATGATCCTTACTGTTGGCAAACAGCCATTTCAGTGAATTGCTGGGGTCTTTACTTTTCTGCAAAAGCAAAATCACACCCTTTCATTCTTGAAAACAGAATAAAGAAGAGAATAGGCATTTCTACAATAATAACTAAAGGTAGAAAAGAAATTGGGATTGGGCATGGCTAATGCTGAGGATGGTTAAAAAGTAGGCAGAGAAGACATCAGGGAAAAGGTAGCAAAAACAAAAAAGGGAAAGGAGGAGACCTGCAGGGTAAGCAGATGAGGATATAGCGAAACAGAAGTCCTGGGTACAGAGTATAAGAAAATAGATTGTGCAAAGGAAAAAGGAAAATGAGAACGAAAACAGTAAAGGAGACATAAACAAAATTGAAAGCCAAAAGAGCAGATATTTGGCCCAGAATAGAGAGGAAAATTGAACTGTGTATCAACATCCTTACACTGCACCTGTCTTTGAGTATATCAAACAGTAAGTTTCAGCCTGGGTGCCTTTGCATCTCGTTTGCACTGTTTTGTTGCATTTGTTAAGACAAAGCTAATCCTCTGTGTATTGTTCCCATTTGAAATTAGAAGCAACATTTTAAAATGTTGAACAATGCAGTAGAAGAGAGATAAGCCTTTTATCTGCCATGCTCAGCTGCAAGCCTCACCAAACAACCACATTTCACTGTTAGAGCAGCTCAAGTAAATCTAAAAGCTTAACTGAAATCTCAGAAACCAAAAATCTATCACACCACCAGAGAGCATGAAAACACGAGTATGAGAAGCGAGTTGGAGCTTTTCCAATCTGCTGCAGACTGCTGACTCTTCCAGACTGTTACACAGAGTGGTTCTGCAACAACAGTTTTTCACCTGTGATTCATTTTAAACAATAGATCTGAGCCTACGGAAGAGTTACTTACCTAGTTTGTGCTGAATGTTCCTGACAAAGTGCGTAAAGGAGAGTTTAAAAAAAAAAAGTCACTTTAATAAACCAAAAGATTTGCTTTGGAAGTGAATTGTCTGATTGCCTCTGCTTACAGCTCTTTGATTTGCATAACAGAGCAACACAATCTGCCTGAACTGGACTTCTCTCTGCTGAAATTAAAACGCTATAATGCTAACCAACAAATCCAGTCTGAAGTAATCTCTTCAGAAAGCATACTGTCCATGGACTTGTGAATGTCGTCTAGGACTACAGACTATAATTTAGGTCAGAAGGGAACTCTAGAGGTCATCTACTCCAGATGCCACCACCACCAGTTTAGGTTGCTCAGAGCTTTGTCAGCTCAGCTCTACAGCCTCTCTGCCCAATCTGTTCTAGTGTTTAAATATCCTAATTCTGAAGTCTTCTTCCATAAAATTTAACTGCATATTCTTTTTTAGCACCTTATCACTTTTGCCTCTTTTCTTGTTAGCATGCAACTCTAAGACGACTCTGTTCCTGTCTTCTCCACGCCCTCCCCCTTAGACAGCTGAAGGGAGCAGAAAGATCGCCTTCAGCATTCCCTACTGAAGCCTGAAATTTTGAATGTGCACCTGCGATAGTTGCCACTTTCAGACTGTTATACTGCGTTTTCAATTTTCAGTTTTCTTGTCAAAAGCATTTTGTAATCAGCAGACCCTTGGTGTCAGCTGCTGCTTGCACAGAGCTGCTCCTGCCGCACACTGGTACTTGCTGATGCAGATCCAGCCCTGCCCTGCCAGTCCGTGTGCACTGAGCACAAGGGCAGCATGCCCAGGAGCACTGCAGAGCACTTACACAGGTATGGGTTTTGGCTCAGCTAGAAGCCCTAAGAAGCTTAATTACATTAGCCCAAATAAGGCATTCAGCAAAACCGTTCCAGCAGACAGCCAACAAATACGCCCTTGAATACAAACTCATCCCTTCAGTACTGGTTCTGAATAGGAATCAAGGAGAATTAAAATTATTTCAGATCTTACAAACACCAGTCTGAAATGACAGTTGTCTAGGTGGCTGGTGGGATTTTGTCACTGTCACAATTTCATGGTCATCCTCAACCTCAACAGTCATACAAAGCTAACGAGATACAGTTCTGAGTCATCAGTACTTTTTTATGTTTAAAATCTCAGTAGCTTCCAGCAGCAACTAATTGCTTATTAATTCCACCACAGAAGATGCTGTAAGGGATTTGCAGTAATTAATAGAAGCTAATCTGCTTTCTGCCCTGAATTATCACTCCTGCATATGAACTAATGAATCAGTGACTGACCCCCAAGCTCCAGAGCTGCAAATACAAAGCTGAGTTCTGTGCTACCTTTTCCATGGTCCTCAGGAAAGATATCAACTTTGTGCAAGACAGTAACAGAAAAAAAATCTTCCTTTTTTTTTTAAAGAAGCTGAAAGAGGACAGTTGCATCTATCAACTCTTCATCCATCACCTTCCTGTCACCTTTCAATTTATTTTGTCACTAGGAGGAAAGGTGTGTAAATGCAGCTCACAATTATGAACTTGGGGACTATTTATAACTGCAATCCACTCCATTGCTAATCTTTTAGAATACCTCTCCCAGATTTATTTACCTTTGCAAAAATGCTGAGAAGTTTACAGAATTAGCTGCATTTGCAGGGCTTTCTTTACTCTATACTGATAAATATCATGAGCACACAGCTATACTGGGGGGGGGAAAAACCCCTCTAAGTCAGACAGTCTGAATAGCTCAACTTTATGTTCCACTTATGCAGGCAACATACATCCCACCATTCATCAGATCCTGCATTAATTAGGTGCACTCATGATTAGCAAGACAGGCAACAGTAAAAAGAACTCCTTTCTCTGCTTGACCCAGCCTGTCATCCAACAGGTGTATCCTTGCTAACATACCGAATGCCTCTCCATTGACACTAGCTCAGAGTTTCCAAATAGTGAGATGTGATACACTTGCAAGGATGCCAAGTGAGTTGAGCCCCCTTCCAAATCACAAACCAATTTTTCTTAAATGATGAAAAAGTAGCTGCAGAGCTATTAGGTTCATTTTAATGGAGAGCAGCTGTAAATGCTGGCATGTATAATTAGTAAAGGAATGCCACAAATATTTAGATAACAAAACTACAAACAACCTCTGTGATGACAAAGGTAAGAGTGATAAGCAGCCATGATTTAAAACAAACTAATTATGTCCAATAAATCTATTCTTTTTCTGGATAAAGAACATAGGAAATTTACCAAGTCTGTTCATGAGCAAAACATAGTGGGATGGAGTGCAGCTGCAGAAATGTCAAACTATCCTCACAAGGTTATACTTGACATTCTGGGGAAAATGCAAACAACAGAAACTTGGAAGAAGAATTCCTAAGTATCCTTAAAGAACTATAATTAGTTATTGCAGGTCAAAACTATACCAAATAGCAGGATGGTGGTAAAAACAAAAGGAAAGCATATTTTGCCTCTTAAACTTTGCCATTAAGTGAAGGGAATAAATGACAGGCACTTCAAAATTCAGATGCTAATACAGTGTTCTAGAACAATCCAACACAGTAATAATCATATTGTTACGCAAAGCTGTACAGCTGATTGTTCTGTGTTTCTTCTTCTAAATTATGGAATGAAATCTTGCCCTTCAATGCAAATTCTATTTCAGCTTCAATTCGGTTTCATCTATGAGTTTTAATTTGAGTTGTCAGGAAAAAAAGACTTATAGAGATTTTTAATACTAGGGGGAAAAAAACAGAACACAAACTTACATGCTGTATTACCATGGCACTGATTTGTGGTGTAGCTACAGGGCTTCTTCAATATTGTTCCAAAAGTCAAAACAGAACTTGGCTTTACAAGAAGAAGAAAAATGTACTTGCCCTCTATTTGAAGTGACAAAGATGATTATTTCTAATGGAAAATATTTTAAAATAGATGGGGTTTAGTAGAACTCACTCAAGAGCCCTCAGAAATTGCAACTCACCTGCCCCTCCCTCAAACCTAACATTGTCAAGCTGTTTTTTCACGTGCTGAAGCATCCAGCATCCAGGCTAAGACATAACCCATCCTTCAGTGTTACAGGGTATAAACTCTTTGTTGAGACAAAAAGCTCTATGCCATGTCTCCAACAAGCTGGTTTCTCCTCTTTTTTTTCTAGGGAAAAATGCCATGCTATTAGAGCTAGATTAAAAGAAACGGCAACTCAATTGCCAGGCAAGCAGTGTACATTTATGATCTGGAGGCCAGAATGGAGAGGCTGTCTGCTCAGTGGCATCAACCAGGAATATGCTATTCTGTAGTAATTCTGGCACTTTAAATTGAAGATGCATTAGTTTGGAATTTTGCCATTACTTATCTACACAGACGAGCTGTAAGAATCACCAAAATTAGAAACATTGCAACAGAATTATTATTTTAAGAAATAGAAATTGGTAGCATGACAAATTAAGAGATAAAACCCCAGAAAACTAATCACTGTCATAAAGGAAAAAGATGAAAACTTGGAATATGCCCATAACATTTCAGATAAGTTAAGTGGAAGCAGGAAGATGCACAGTGAATTTACCATTGACAACTACTCCCATTTTAGATTTAAGTTTTCAGTTTAAGGTTTTGTGTGTTTATAAATATATGTATCTGTTTGGATCATACTTACATCAGTGCTAATATTCAATGCCGATTTAATGCTCTGCTTCTTCCTAAACAAAACTGTAGCTTAATATTGGTCTCATGAAAAAGTATGTTTTCAGTTCACGTTAATTAAGCAAACGCAGTAATGACCATGTGAGCACTCCTACTCTAGAGCTCAGTAAAACTGATGCCAACAGTGGCATAAGCAAACCTGTTCCTAAACTGTTCAGCATAAACTGAAATGGTCAGTAAGACTCTCTTTACAAAAGCTCTGGAAGTGTCATTAGAGCTTCTTGAAAGCAAAGTACCTGACTACACTCGTAAAATAAACCTTGTTTATCTTCATTACCTGAAATTAGCCTATGGAAAAATGATGTTAGGCAAGCATTTTACCCTCCTTCTTTAGTCAGTGGGAAGACAGTTGTATTCAAAGCAGTTCTGCATGGGTTTCATAAATGAACTTGAAATGGAAACTTTGAACTTCAAATTACCCCACTTCAACTGGAGCCAAATCATGTCACAGAGATTTTAATGAAATATAAATAGTACATTTCTGCAGCATCACTGCACATGTGGACATACTGGCTTGAAGATTTCACATTGGTCCTGTTCACTGCAATTAAACAATTTGGAAATTTGGTGAGGAGCGAGATAGATAATTTCAGGTGCCAAGACATTATCAGCTTCTTCACGGAGCCATTAAAGGATAAATTCTAGTATTTCTAAAACAGTGGAGAAACCTACTCAGTTCCCTACAGAAACAGGGTGAATGAGGAAAGTAATGTAAAGTGCTAATGCCATCTTCAACAGATATTGCCAGTGCTCAATGGAGTTAAAAATCTGAGTATGCTGTCTGCAGTTCACACAAAAGTCCTCCCTGCTCCTCCAGTATCTACAGATACTTGGTAACACCTTTGTGAATATAATTCATTATACTGAAATCTCCTTTTGTGCTTCTTAAACCCCATTACTGATTTACTTCCTTCTGAATACATTATCTAAAAAATGATGCTAGTAGTGCCAAATACATCATTTTGTTAATAATTTGTATGCTACTCAGTCTCTTCAGGCAGTTGTCTGCTCTTTCAAGTCCTCAAACTAGTCTGATTCTGCTGTATCAAGGAGATGTTCAGGGCGATATTGGGATTTGGAGGGGGATGACCCACAAAACTCATGATATCCTAACCAGTCACTGATTTATGACAGCTACTGCAGAGCAATGTTACTGTCAGTCTGCCCATCAGCCAAGAGTGATGGGCCACCCATCACACATCCTCTAGCCCAGAGTGAATTCTGATGCCTTTCAATGACCACCAGTAAAAGCCAAAACTGTCAAAAGGGATGATCTAACAAAGAGTTTACAGAAATAAAAGTAGTCACAAACAGTAAAGTATTTAAGTCCTCCTTGGAATAGACTCAGAAAAAGGACTTAAGAGAATTAAAATATGACCAAAAGAACAAAATAAGGACAACGTGCTTGCTTTCATGCCTTCCAAGTACAGTGTTTGCTAAACACAAAGCCTAACGTCTTGTGTTATTTCAGTAAAATGTAGGTGTTGATGAAGTCAAACTCATGTATGTTTTTCTTGGAGCCAGCTCTACTAATAATAATGACAATAAAGGCTCAATCCACTAGCTGGTTGGTTGGTTTATTTGTTGAGCGAATTACGGAAAGAACATACAGAAAGAGGTATTTCTAAGGACAGTATATATTTGTAAAAATTTGAGATGACTGAATATGGTTTGGCTTTTATTCCAGATGACACTATTTGTAGGAAAAGACATATTTTTTGACCCTTTCTAAGTGTTTTGCATTCTTTTTAAGGTAAATGAAAGAGAAATGTAGCCAAAAGGTGTTTACTTTATGATGTTTCACTTCAAAATGGTGGACTAGCAGAGAAAGTCAACCTGCACATGATAAATAAGTATGTTTTGGTTTAAAAATAAAGTAATAAAGAACAAATGGTCAGAGGTAGCACAGCCAGAGTAGGTGAATTTTACATCTTTCCTAGGCCTTAGCTGGACTATATTAAACTAAGTAGAGTCTATTGCATTCTGCAGTATTCAGCCTGCTGACAGCTGTTGTAGGTTACAAATTTCAGCAGAAACTGAAAAAGCTTTACAGCTGCACGAACCTCTACCAGCAATCAAAAAGTTGCCTTCATTACTAGACAGTCCAAAGAGTTTTTTCTCTCATATCCACTCAACTTCTTTTAAGAGAAGCAACTTTGACAAGAAAAAACCCTATCTGTTCCCAGCTGTAATTGCAGAAGTCACTTTCACAGGCTAGGTACCTAGATTACATTAACAGAGATCAGAAAAGATTATGTTTGCACTTGAAATAAAAGTCAGCATGGACACAGTTCATAAGATGCGTTAGTACCCTCTGTGTTTTGGCCTCTCAGTACTTACAACAAAATCAAGTATTAACTCTAACTAAAGCTTTTACAATAAAAAGTGGTCTTTCAAACAAAGTGTTCTTGGATATCTATTGGATTTCTTAACTGGAATTCATGGTTACGTGCTGTTGTATGTATTAAAAAGGATTTAGCTATAAACTACCTTGATGCACTTCCTTAACCCTGGGCTCACGAACCTACACCCTCAGGATATGTCCTTTCCAGGTGACTGTCAACTATCAAGAGAGAGCTGCCAGCAAAGCCAGCCAGAACAGCCGCGGTGACTGAAAGTGTTGAAGAAGAAATGAAGGTAAGAAAAGCTGTTTAAAAACTTGGAGGAGAGGGGATGAATAAGAATTCAGACAAAGTCAGAACAGCACTTCCTAGGAGATATTAGTATCTCAGATTCCAGATACCAATAATTGCACAGCTTCAGATCTTCATCAGAAGCTCTGAACTGCTCCTGGTGCTAGAGAAGCTGATTTGCACCCAACCTTTTACAATGCATTAAGAAAAACCCAAAAAAAAACCCAAAACCCCACAAAACCAAAATGCCAAGAAAGGAGCCCGTAACTCTACAGTTTGTACTGGCTGTGCTCCAGTGCCAAGGTTAGCTGCCTTGCAGGGGTTATCCTTGGCAGTTGTGTCAGCGCCAGCTACACAAGCAGCCAGAGGTAAATGTGAATTTGCACTCTGCTTTCACAAATTAAAAGCGTTGCTCTGCATTACATTTTTAAGTAGATATAACTTATTCATTCAACAGAATGTGGTCTTGCAGCAAACTGCTGATGCCACTGATCGCTTGCAGGGCATGACACACCATCCACGCTCCTTGTGCTACTTTACAACCGGACTTTTTGCTCCACAAACCATCCCAGAAAAAGGAAGTGGACAACAGCTTTTCTCCAAGAAAAAGAGTGCAAGCCTAGGCAAGGAAATCTGCAAAGACAGAGTAGGCGTCAATGAAGGTCTCTCTTTATGGTTTATTTTGCATAAATTTGAATTGTGAAGAAATGCTTAGGCCAGACCTTTTTCTTAGCTGGATCTGCCTTGTTTCCTTTTTTTTTTCTGTCCTCCCTTATAGCCATTGTCTACTTTTAATCTCCACTGGAACTTAAGCAGGAGCTGAGAATGCAGCTCTATTCCTTCAGAACAGTAGTCAAAAGAATACTAATTAGTTTTTTGTCTTTTGTTGTTCTCACGCTTTAGTTGTAGTTAAGCCAAAATATCTGACTCCTTTGTCAACAGCAGAAGAGTACAGAGACCAAACACATACATGTAAGATAAAGAAATAATGACTGCCTCCTTGCTTCCATAATGGAAATTAAATCCTGCTGTTTCAGGGAGGTGTAACATTGTGTACAACCCTACACAATCACGCAGTATTGCCCAGCAATTATGTCCTGCCCTACGCATGAGGGTATTCACCATAGTCAAAGTCAGCAACACACTCACTGACCAGATTTCCAATGAGGCCCAAGAGGCTTTTATCCCTGCCAAGAGTTTCCCCAGTCCTACTAAAAGAGAAGCAAAAGGACCACGTTTGCACAGCCTTGCCTCTCCCAGCTTGCACTGCTCAGACTGAGGCGTGTACTAGCTCCCACCGTAAAAAAGCTTTTGCTGTCTTGAACACTCCAGATCTGGACTGTTCCTTACACATTTTTGCCTCAAGCATCTGGTTCTGGATGCTAACATGATACATGTTACCACAAGACGACTGACCTTCAAGTGTGACAATGTAATAAAACTTGGTCCACATGACAGTCTGACACAATGCTGAAAGTATATTTGCACTTCAGATCCTGAGGGTCTTGAGCCACAGCTTGCTTGTAGAACCCAAATTAGTTCCATCTAAATAACAAATACTGCTTTCTCTGTTTCTCCTGCATGCTCATCCAATAAAAATGAAGACAGACCCTTCATGTCTAGCATGAAACCCCTCTTCTCGACTAGGAATATGAGTCACTATCAGCATATCACATGGCTGTTCTGCCACAAGATATTAATTACAGAGCTCAAATTGTAACCATTAAGTTTTCGTGGAAGGAGGATTTAATGAATAGCATTCATGACTCCTGATTTCTCCACCTACTTGTGCCCCTGATTTAATATGCAACATTGGCCAAATCAGATTTTGGAGATTGTATTAAATCAGTCACAATAATGTTTACACACCTCAGTGAGCACTGTGAGGGCTTTTGGCATATGGACACAAAGAAGGTGCTAAATACAGTCATCTGCTATCACTGAATTACAAGTCAAATAATCTTGAAAGGTTTTTGGGGTGATATTGATGGTTTTCCATCAGGGCTATAGTGACAGTTTTCCCCTGAGGATCTTGACGATGCTCCTTTTGGCTCTACGCGTCAATTTACAGGGCACTTTCTTGTATTAGTCATGCAGATCTTCTGTTATTTCTGACAAAATGGTAACCAGTCTGTGTAAGAAAATGCTTGAAAAGCAAACCTCATTCTGCTAGGATATCTTCAGTAAGGCTAGGAATAAAATCAGCCAGGGTGAGACTGCTTTTGCTCCTGTAAGTAATATACAAACTGCCATGTAAATACTTCTCCTGGCACATCCAGATGGGTGCGACAAAACCTGAACTTTTTTCGTAGCTTTTATGCTATTGCTGTGGTCTCAAGTGGCCAAACTGTTGACAAGAACAGGAGTTCAGGTCCATGCTTATTCCACTGCTAGAGCAGACTGCAGATCCACCTTAACATCGCTGAGTTCATCCTAAGCAACAGCAACTTTATCCAAACCCTTCTTCCCAGTTCTATACCAGAGGCAGGGAAAAAACTACCAGGTGCTACAAACTCTTGGTTGCTCCTGACCTGGAAAAATTTGAACTTAAACCAAGGTGAAAGACTGTACATGCCATTAGCAGTTCTCTAGAGTTTTTCAACATTTCATTTTCCATATTTTTACATCTTGACTGTATTTAAACATTTAAACAGCCATTTGGCCAGGAATGAGCAAATTGTCACCCGTCTCAATGCTAGAGGGGAAAAATAAGATATCCACAAACTGGACTTCATCTGTGATGAATGGTGCCCCTATCTTGAAGATTATCTTGTTGCAGATGTATGTTTTAATTTCCTATTTGCTGCACTGAAAATGTAACTGAGGCAGTTTTTATACACAGCAACAAAGGCATACATAAAACATTGTCAGCTGCATACAACAGACATGCTAGAACAAGGATCACTGTTTCAAGCTTTTTAAAACAAAGGTAATAGCAAATGGGACAACATTAATATTCTCTGATAAGCTGGTTTTCAACTATTTAGATACAAACTACTTGTTAAATAGAAGATGCCTTCACTATAAATGATAGACGGGGTTGGTTAAGCATTATAGTCACAAGCTTCAAGTTTAAAACATCTTCAATTATTTGCAAACTATTCCTTACCGCAGGATACATATGAACCTGTGGGTAGTGGAACAGTATACTTACAGTTTTCTTTCCATGTTAGGAACTACTAAAGATGTCTTTCCTTCTGAACCAATGCAACTACTTTAATAATACTTGGCTTCTCTTTCTGAAGAAGTAAAAAACCCTCTCCCACAACAATATTCCACACAAGTACAAAGATTTTTTGTTCAATCGAGATGCAAGATAAATCTTTATTCAGACATAAAAGTCCTACCACTGGGAAAATTTTTATGGATACTTTGTATCATAATACAAAAGTCATTCTTCTCCCAGGATTATTTCAAAGCCTAAGTTAGAATTTGCGGAAGGATTATTATATTTGATAGAAGGCTTAGCTTTGGGTCTAATAAAAAACGCATGAAAGAGAGCAGAAGTAATCAAAATCAACAGTCCAATGTTCTTACATGGTTTGGAGCATGGATGTTAGCCATACAAAAACCCCATCATGTTATTTATCAGTTTTTGATGCAAGCTGCAAAAATCAGGAAGCAGCTTTGAAGAAAAATCAAACTAACTAAATCAGTTATTAACAACAGAACCCATTTTCTGCTTAAGGTGCTTAAATACAGGCGTGCTATTCTGTGACTACAAATGACTCACACCATTTATTGCTCACCCACAGAATGGACAGGAATGGACAGGTTTGGCAGCTTGACAGAGATTTATGGAAAATCTCTTGTCAGGTATCTCAACAACTATCAGAAATAAAACGGATCTCATTAAAGCATGGACGGCTAAGACATTTGTAACAGGCTTTTAAGTTAACCTACCAACAGTGAAAATTCAAACCTAGGAAGACAGCTGTAACCTGACAAGTTACCAGGTTTCGGTACACACTCCCCTTATATTAGGATATTTAGAAATAATAAGTGTGAAATGAGAAAGATAAAATGGAAGACAGTGTATTAAATAAAAAATATCCTAATATTTGTAATCCATAAATTTCTTGGAAGAAACATTCTTGAGGAATTTCTCTGCTCTGAAATTTATAATTATTTCACTACAGAATGAAAAGTAAGCATCAGATGTAATCTGTAACAATAACTGTGAATGCTTATGATGATCTCTGACTTTAAAACTGGATTTAAGGCATTAATATTTCTTGTATTTATTTAGTCCCGTATCTCAGGTACATTCTGTTACACACACATGTATATGCACTAACAGAAAATTGTCATATTTCTAGGATTATTGAAGTTAAGTCTGGGAACTGTGGCATTTAGTATATTAATTCTATCTGGATTCACAGAGCTTAAGCTGACCCAAACCACGTACCTCAAAACCATGTATTCAAATGGCCATCAGAGGTCACACTCATGATAGCACTAGAGAGCACAATGTCCCAGAGGTGCAGCTGAGGGGACAGAACCGAGGCTTTAGGAGTCAGAGACAAAAGATATCTCTCCAGTTTCTCGGGGGAACACAGTGCCCAAAGAAATGAAAGACGTATTAGAGCCACATCCTTCCCTGCTTAACCGTCCTCTGCAGGTACCACACTAAACACCAAGGTTATCAACGACTGGTGCAACACTGACCAAAAAACCCCAGCTGTTTAGGAAGGAGACACACTTCTGTCTCACGTCCTTAGGAAAAGCAGAGCTGTTTGCTCCATCATATGGTGCCATTTCTCCCACGGTTTGATGAAGTCCACATGAAGTTTGCTATATTCCAAGTTCAGCATGAACTTAAATCCCAACTATGCGCAGTTTCAGATCTTTGCTGGGTGGCGCAAAGTGCACTAAGAAAATACACCCCAACATGCAATTTAGTAGTAGATGGAATGACAGGAACTAGAAGACATTTTACAGAACTGTCAGCACTTATGAGGGTGTAAGTCTACAAATTCTATCAAATATAAGTACAATGTATGTTTCTCTCAAAAAAAAAAAAATACCCAAACCAAAACCCTATTCTAAAATCCAACAGAATGAGATAAAGCCTAATCAAATAAGCTTATTTCTTTTCATGATTTTTGTATTTTAGTTTCCCTATTCTTTAAAGCAGCAGCTATTTAAAGATCATCAAAATAAATTCATTCAGAGATTAAAAAGAGATGCTAAAATAGTCTGAGACAACAATTTCAATTTCTGTGAGTGAACCTAGAGCAAAATTACAGGCAGAACAGCATTAATGTAGAAATGTTGCCTACTTATGCAGCAGACCTGTGCTATAATGTAGTAAAAACTGCTCTCAGGCTTCCTGAATGAGAAAAATAAGCTCTTCACTGCTTTTCATTCCTGTGCAAAGCAATACAAGTTTTAGAAAAGGATCAGCCTCCTCTGTGGCCCATGCACCTTTACTAAAGAACTGTTAATGCCTCTGACTTTGCTGGTAGAGGTGCAAGACCCAGAATGAACACTGCTTGAAGTCTTGACCTCAAACTTATATGGCTTTTGGGAAAAATTGCCTTTCTTTCCTATAAGCTGAGAAAATTTAATCTAGCAGACTCCAAGCAGCAGTAATTGTGGAATGCTGTAACGCTGTTTTAACATTACTTTTCAGGAAATAAACAACTTAGAAAGTTGTCATGAAAGTCTCAATGACTGCAAAGCTAAATACAGCTTGTGTGCCAGTTCCTGCTGTTAGATGGTTACTTTCTGCATTTGAGACCTGTTCTCTCAAAAAGCATTTGAAAAAAAGGGCAAGTCAGGACTAGTTCAAATATGAAGAAAAATTAATGGAGTTGACAGAAGAAAGAAATGGGATTCAGTGATGAGGAAGAAGTAGCAGCTACAAGACTCCTGGAAATTTCTGAATGCGGGAAGAAAAGGAAATTACATCATTCTTCGGAGAACTTTTCTTGATGGTTGCAAGTGTGAGCTGAAATAATGGTTCTTACTAATCAGTCACATACATGCCAGCATATCCATGAGTCCATTTATGTATACATTGCCCAATAAGCACGGAGACCAGTAAAACAGCAATTCAAGTATTCTATACCAGGCTATGTTACTCTGGGTCATTGTGAGTCTTTTGCTACGTATGGCAAAAATATAGGGGAACAAGAAGGCAAAGCTGAATTACATGTTGACAAGTAGTCATGTGTTCACAGCAATTTTAAGCTTTTTCACACAAAAACTAGTTTTATTTTTTATGTTCATGCTATGTTTAAGGCATAAAGAGTCCACACATTCAAACTGCTTCAGTCTCTGAAAGACTGCTGACACAGCATATACTGATCTGCCACACCAGCAGAACAAGTATGTTTGGTGGCATCATCCATTCCAGCTTCCACACTAAGCATGTTGCTACCAGCAAGGTTACATCTGTAAGATGGACTTGACCAACCCACTATACCAGCTGCTCACCATACTAGACTTTACTGGCAACATTACACTGATTTTCAAAAAGTTGTATGTACCTTGCCAAAGTAACTGAAAATCTGGGGACACTTTGCCCATGATCAGCAAAGTTCACTGAGGAGAAAATTTGTCTTTTTAAAAAAGAGCTGCAAATTGGCAAGAAGGCAGCACTATGTAGGAACAACTCCCTGTTTTCTGTGTGCAGTGTAGTTTACTTAGTTCAGTAAGTCACACACAACATACGGGACACATGCAGTCACAGTGTGGACTGTCTTGCATTTTTTTCACTTGTACACACTCTATGTAAAATAAAGGCTTTAGTAAGATTTAAGAAACATAGGTTTTCTGTGACTGATTCTGACTCTGCAATCATACTGATCCCAGCAGATGTGTCTGAACATGTTCTGGAACTCTCTATACAGAAGGATCTTTCTGCATTGATATGGTTGCAGGATCAGGTTCTAAGACTGTAAAGACAAATGAAGGACAACTGGTAACCTAATGAGATTCAACAGCAACATTTGAATTTAAACATAGCAATGCTCCAACCATTTTCACATTGAATAGAGGTTCAAACTGACATGATTCAATAGAAAATGGCAGAACATGCTTTATTGTTTCAATTCGAAAGAAAATCCCCCAAACAATGGCAGAACACACTTTATTGTTTCAATTCTAAAGAAAATCCCCCAAAACAGATGTGAATATTTGCTTTTATACAGCTGTCATCCTTTGGGAGGTGAAGGGGGAAAAAAAAATAACTGCCTCCTTATTACTGCAGACCAAAATTCATTTTTCTTGGTATTTTGCCAGTTCACATCCCAGTGAACTGCATCCACCAAGCAAGGTCACATAAATGATTGTGAAAACAAGTTTCCTTTGTGCATGAAGAGGAATGAATCATTTGGAAAATGTGACATCTTCAGTACTATTCCTGCCACTATGCAATATTTCTCTAAATTATGCAATCCATCAATATAGCCTTCATAAATGTATGTTTGGGAAAAAAAGGACCTTAAGTAAGTTTCTGTGTAACAGCAGCAAGTGGGATTTGTCAGTGAAAGTGAAAATCTGGAGGAACAAGAATGCTGGAAGACCATATGCCAGCTACTCTACAACTCTACTTCCACACCAAAACAAGGGCCATCTGAAAACCCAAATGATGACAACTCTGAACTGTCAATCATTGAAGCTTTTTCTTTCAGCTGCCCAGAAATCTGAATGAAGACTTTACAAGAGATTCACGGGGATGCCTCAGCTGACAGGTTTTATGGACTCCTTTGAGTTCCTTTGCTACATGATTTCATTCCTTCTGCACCTTCAAATCCCTTCATAGTGAGATATTTACAAATATTGTTGCAACCCATCTCAGAAGTTGTTAAGTGCAATGTGGCTCCTAATACAGCAACGTATGCTATCTGGCAACACCTCAGAGTTAAAAAGTCCAACTGACCCCTGTTGAATAACAAGTTCAAACTCCTTTGCTCCATCTCTTTTTGTTAGCTTCCTTCAGTCCTTAAAATGTGTTAAATCTATTACCTATGCTAACTAGCAATACTCGGATAGTTTCTGCAGGATGAGATGCTGTTGTATGAACTCCTGATCACCCCAAGACCTCCTTCTTATTGCAGGAAATGAGGCATATGATCAACAACATATCTAATGGGAAGACATTAACTTACATCACCCAGACTAGAACATACAACAATACAGAAGTCTCTCATCTTTTTTTTCTTATTTATTGACATCTCACGCAGCAGTGGAGCTACACAATAAGTAACTCATAATTTTTAAATTATTTGGTTGTTGAACATAGAAAGGCATCTCAACTACTAATATACAAATTATTTTTCATAGAATAACAACCTAATTTCAATGTTTTCAAAAACAAGGACAAAACTTCTAAAGGTAACAAGGATGATGCCTTCAAAGATGTTAATACCATTTCAATTCTCAATTCATGAACTAAGTGATTTACGCAAAATGAAACATAGATTACTAGAATAATCTTCAATCCTGTGATACAGCGTAATTACCAGTCAGCATCATTTTAATTTAAGATCAGAAGACAATGGTCTACTGTTTCTGTCAAAGCAAGCCAAAAAATCCACATTAACACATGCTACAGTAAATGTGTCACATCAAACTCTGCTTCACTCAAACCTTTGAATCTTGTGTGTCATGATCATGGAAATTCCCATTTGCAAGTCAGTGCCTAAGATGCCCTGTGAAACATGCTCTGAGATAGTTGTGCTTCACAGCTGTGAAGAAGTCCAGGCCTTCTGCCTCCATAAAGTAGGTCAGGTAATCATTTAGTGGTGATAAGAAAATCTTTTCCCTATAAACTAATCAAATAACTGAATTCTGAGTAGCGTAAAATGTGATTTTGCTTCCAAGCAAGTTGGAAGGAAAAACTGGAGCCAAAATAAAGGCTTTACCATCCTGAACTAGTTAACAAATATTAGACATAGAGAAATAAGTTTCAGTTTTGCTGTAAACAGCTCTATTTGCTGATGAACTGTCTAGAGAAAATGGGGTTTGGAATGGGTCTGGAGGCCACTTACAGGTTCCTTCTACATCAGAATGAAATCACTATTTTCTACATTGCTTGAGAGGTTTTAGTCTGCCTGGAGACTGTCCCCCAAAGATGGCAGCCCAGCTTACCTAGATAATGGAACAAAATCATGGAATCACAGAATACCCTGAGTTGGAAGGACCCACATGGATCATCGAAGTCCAACTCCTTCCTACATTTTACAGGTTTTTTTCCTTCTCCTGACCCCACTGGTGATCAGAATAACTTATTAACATTTTATTTGCAGAAACTCATAGGTATCTATTTCTCTCCTCAATAATTTCCTCTCAAAACAAAACAATGCTGTTTATTTCAGGGTCATGGCTCCTAGACTTCCAATCACGTTGCTGCATTTCCTTCTCCCTGTCAGCTTATTATGTTTTTTTTACACTGCAGCAACCAAAAGTGGACATATTTTAACTTTAACCTTCAGAACATAATGAAGAGCTTAATATATGTCTTTTGCACTGCTGTCAATGCATCTTGGCATAAGGTCTCTTTTTATTGTAAGTGGTATGATGCTGTTGATGCACAAAGTTTGCAATCTGGTAGAACAGTCAGATATCCCTCATTGCAGGACTTCTGCCCAGCCAGCTGCTCTGTACTCCTGCAGTAAATCATTTCTAACCAAGGGTGAAAATCACTCTTTGCTGGATGTCTACTAAAGGACACTTTCTCAAATGTTGGGTATCAAATCTAACCTAAACCAGGCTGTACAAAATGCCTCTGAACGTAGTGAAGAGTGACAATGCATCTCATCCCATGCTAAGACAGATGTACGTGGGATGAACTGCACTCAAGAGAGGCACTTCTCACAATTTAGCAAGGTTAAATGGATAGCTAAAGTACTGGTTTACAGTTAAATGATGGCTGTGCAATTTTCAGACAGCTATTCAAAGTAAAATACATCTGACATGCACTGTGCGCTTTCCTCACCGACCTGAACTCTGTTCCCCGTTAACCAGAGGAAGATCAGGAAGAATTTCATACTTTGACCATCCGATATACTTTTGTCCCATCCCAGCTTAATGCCTTTGTCCATGCTTGCTAGACTAATTCTCTTAACCAAAAGTACTGCACAGTGCCAGTTGCAGCAGTGAGCCCTTTCAAAGAGAACCCCTCTCACTGGAGCTTCTCATTTTGAGGTGAAGCATCAATTAATTACTCTGAATACAGGATTAAAAATGGTTTGTTATTTAGAAGTCATTTCTGCTATTTTCTTATCAGAATGACACTGTCCCTCATGAGAAAAATCTTACTAAAGAAAAGTCAAAGCAAATGTTTGTTGTAGGAACCTTTTATTCTTGCTAAT
The DNA here is from genome assembly GCA_036023395.1 of Myiotriccus ornatus. NCBI lineage: Eukaryota > Metazoa > Chordata > Aves > Passeriformes > Tyrannidae > Myiotriccus > Myiotriccus ornatus. The sequence goes on from JAYRBT010000114.1 coordinate 22,711,402, forward strand.
AACTTACTGGGTTAGGTTTTAGAAACAAGCACTAAGTCTGGTCTGAACAGTCTGAAAACAAAACTAAGAACAAATACTCATCCATATGAGACACACAGACCTCTCCTCTTGTAATTTTGGCAATAGCTATTTTAATGATGCACAGAAACTAATTTCAAAGCCAGATAAATTCAATCTATTTTTCATAAGATGAAAGCAAATAAATGCTAAAAATACTGTTACCTGACATGCTCAGGTATCAAATTCCCTTGTTAGTGATACAGGACCTGTGGAAAGTACGGCCAAAGCACTGCAAAACAGTTCAAATATCAGTCAAGAAATTCTGGGAAACCTCATTTAATTCTGGGAAACCTCATGTTCCTAGAAAGCAATCCACAAAGCTTTGATAATAAAGGTACCTTACTTGCACTGTTCTCCTTGCACTGTGCTGGCTCTGGGGTTTAACTTGCTTTCATACCCATGCTTTGTCCTCCCCACTTTCAGACAACTGTATAGATATTTTATAATAGTCTTTGCAAAAGAACACAGTAGATCCTCTTAAGTAATCAAACAGTAAAACTAGAATTGCATTTCACACATCTTAAGCATCAGTAAATCTTCCTTTTAAGAGTTTGTTGCTTTAAATTTGTGTCACTGTCACGCAACGTGCTAATGGGAAGCTACTCTTCAAGCACTGTTTTTAGATATTATACTACAGAACTTCTAATTTCTGACTACAAAGTGCTATATGCTGAGCATTTGGGGCTTTAAAATACTCATATTCTGAGGATCATGCCGGACCTGAAAGTGCCACACACACCACCTAATGCTGCACCTAAACCTGCAGATCTGAGTTGTGCTCTGAGATGCATTTCATTGCTGGCATTTAGCATTTATGTTCTTGATCAAGTTTGTTAGTGATCTACAAATGCCAGTTATGCCAGTTACACTTACAAACTGTGAAACGACATCTTCTATTTTCTTCCTATTCATACAAATCTTTGTAGACATAATTCTGTGGGATTTGAACAAAGGAAATGAACTGACTGTTCTTTGCAGCTGATGTGCGAGCAGTCAGCTTTCTTTCCACAGCTCTCTATTCCTTATCTCATCTCTCATCCATGAGATTCTTACTTGACAATATGGACCTCTGGCAGGAATAGCAACCTAAAAAGAAAACTTTTACTGACTTACACTGAGCTCTGAGAAAAAAATTAAAGCTCAATTTGTCTCCTGTGTCAGCTCACAGCAGTGTCACTAACTGCTTACTGAGCAACACCACAGGCTGATACTGTCACTCAAGCTCCCCCGTCCTCAAACTTGTCCTCAGTAGTCAGCAGGTCCCTACCCTGACATCAGATTCACTAGAAAAAAAAAAACCCAATGGCTCATTTATGCTGTATCGTGCAGATCTCATCCACTAACCTTCCACAGCATCTACGGAGTTGGCTTTAGTATGCCTGTTCTTACTGACATACATGAAACGCAGAGTGGGGGGGAAAAAAATCCAACCTTGCTAACTTGTCGCACATTTATTATTTAACCTTCAGTGATTTCACTGACAGAGAAGCCTGATAACTTTCTTTGTAGACTTGATGGGAGAAAGGCAATGTGTCTTTGTAGTCATGCAGCCTGCCTAGTTATTTAGATTTTGTCAGACAGATTTTTGATTGTTTTGAACAGGACCAGAAAAAAGTTACTTCCAGTTAGTGCACTGAGAGAAAAACCTGGCTCAGCCCATCCAAGGTAATGTTTGGAAAGTTCTCTTATCTAGAAAGTACATAAAAATAAACTTGCCTTCCATAAAGATCCTGTTCCAGTAGATTTTTCCAACTTGATTTCCTCCAAGAAATATTAGGTTTGATAAAATCAACATTGAAGTGCTAACAGATGCTAGGACAGCATGAAGTCGACGACGAATTCTTGGCGAGATGAAACGTTCCTGAGGGGTAAAACAAAAGGTGCAGATGATGTTAACAATCCCTGAAAATTTTCAAGTAAACATCAGAAAAAGACATTGCCCTTATGACAAACAACTTCTATGCTTCTATAGAAAAGTTCAAGTCCTTATGGAACAGATTTTAAAATATCTAACACAAGCTCTCACCAATGCCATTTAAGTTTGAGTAAGACTTGATGATAAAAAGTGGCATTGAATCATAGCTGTGGTAGGAAGGGACCTCTGGAGGTTACCTAGAAAGGTTATCAAAGCAGGGTCAGCTGGAGCAGGCTGCTCAGGACTATGTCCGGTTGGGTTTTGAATATCTCCAATGATGAAGGCTGCACAACCTCACTGGGCCAACCCCTCACAGTAAAAACAATTTTTTTAGGTTTAAATTGAATTTCTTGCATTTCAGTCTGTGCCCACTGCCTTTTGTCCTGTCCCTAAACACCACTGAGAAAAGTCTCCCTTTGAATTCTTCTCCCCTACAATTAGGTATTTTATACACATGAATAAGATTCCCAAGTCTTCTTTTCTCCCTGCTGAACAGTCCCAGCTCTCTCTGCTTCTCCTCTTAACAGCAGAGACTTCATTCTCTTGGTTGAACTCACTCCAGTATGTCCACGTCTCTTTAGTGGGGAGACCAGAACTGGACACATTTCTCTACATTCAGTGTTTTAATTATTTTCTTATTAAATGTTCTCCTTGATGAACTTTCACTGAGGGACACAAACAGTAACAACATGCTTCTAGGAAGAATACTATCCAATAGGTTCCAACATGGAATAAAGCACTTCAGTACACAACATCAACCAACTTCAGAAGTCATGAATCCTTTAATTGATTAATAAGACATCACTGACAGACTCTGCAGTCAGATCAGAACTGGTTATAGCAATGACTCTTAAATAGATACATTTAAAAACAAATACATACAGACACAATCCCAAATTTTTTTGTCAGTGCAAATATTACTGCTCATGTTCAAGACGTAATTATCCATTGTAAAGATTTTGGTACTGTTGCTCTAATGATACAAATAAAGTAGGTCTCTCTCCAACACATACTAGTTTACTTTTCTTTAATCTGTATTTGGCATTATCACCTGAGGTGTGAGTGCAGCATAGAGACTGCAGGAAGATGGTAAAAGAAGGATGAGAGTTTTAGCTAACTCCAATATTCAGCTGCTAGAAGAAATTTAAAGACCATTGCAGGATTTCACAAGGAAATATTGTCTCATTACTGCACAAGGAAAAATACCTTGTTCATTGTGGCCTTGGGCTGAAAGCCTCTGTACATAGTGTTTCAGTCTACTAAAGACTGAATGCTTTGTGTGAAGTGCTGAGTATTTGCCAGGGCACTGAAACTAAGGCAAGTCTCAAGGGCTGCTCAGCCTGCACGTCATAAATGGTGACGCTAAAGAAAACAAAGCCTTGTGACTGCAGCATCAGGAAAAAAAAAGAGCAGTAATTAATCTTTAATAGCTACAGCCAGACCAGAATTCATGCTCAGATACCTGAAACAACATAAACACATGCTCAAAACAGGCCTAAAAATACAGATCTAGAGAATTAAATTGCTAGTAAACATCAAAACAAATGTTTCTACTGCTAGTGACAAATCTTCAAATAAATTACTATTACAGGGATAAAAATACAATTTCAACATATTACTGCAAAATAAATCTCTGCTAAATTGAATGTTAGCCCCAGTTAGAGCTGTATCTAGTATGAGTCAGTTTGAGTCAGCACAAAAACGGTGATAAATAAGGTTTAAGGAAAGCTCTGCATCAGGCTGTATGTACAATACACCAATAGTCAATCTTCCATACAACACTATGAAAAACAGTCATGTATGAAAACAGAGACTGAGATTTTTCTCTGAAAAATTTGCATGAAAACTAGGGCATGATAGGAGAAAAGTAGATACTATAACATAATTGTATAAATATTCACTGATACAGACAGTTACTCAGTGAAATAACTTCTTCCCTTTCTAGTACTTTGCACCTCCAAAGCTGCCCAAGGACTTCAAATACATTCTCCTTCTGTTCACACACACACATAGAGGACATCTTAAGTTTTTCTCTTCCTGAAATGTATAGTTTGAATGTATGGTCCCACATACAAGAAATGTAAGCCATTTCAGAATGTGTGTGCACACAGAGAAAAACTAAAAAAATAACTAAACTAAAAAAATAAATTAAACTGTCACATATCGTACATCACCCTCTACAAAAGTGCTGCATGTTAAACAATGCAAGTTCACTGCAGTAAAGACCATAAAAGCCTTTAGCCATTTATAAGGTATAAAGGAGCAGTTTAAGACAGAAACAGTTTAGACAAACACTGAACCTTTTCCAGATTTTGCTGTAGCTAATTTCCATTAACTTTGCTAGGCATTGATCCAAAAAAGCAGTACACATTTTCCTGACAGTCTTTGATGTCAATGCCACTTTTACTCAGCTGCAATGAAGGTAAAAAAAGAGCACATTCTTTAAACATCTCAAGTCATCTAGAAAAAGCTAAATAGGAAAGTACCCAAGCAGCTACTGTGAGCAGATTAATACACTGAAAGCATTATTTAGCCATGAAAAAGAAATGAGGCTGATCTAGATAAGCACTATTAACATTTTTTAATTTAAATATGTACAAGCATGTAGATTTTTCTGAATATACAGCAAGTTGTTTACACCAAAGCAAAATTTAAAAAACCCTCCACATCCACTTCATTATGTCACTTAATGCTTTTAACAATATCCTCCATTACAGCAATAAAAACAACTGCTATGGATTTGTGGTGTTTCTCTGGATTTTATTGCTGTCTCTCTCCTCTTTTCCTGTTGGAAATAAGGCCACTAGGTAGAGGGGTAAAAGAACACCTATTATTAAAATGACAATGAAGCTGTGGCTGCCCAGCTGAAACCCTTATATTTGCGTCCCCCCTCAATGCTCCATCTTGCTTGTCATCTTGCTTCAATACTTCACCAACTTTAATTTTAGTAATGCCCACCTCCCCACACACTGCGAAATAAAAGGAGTGTAGCATTTAAACTACACAAAAAATAGACATATGATAAGGATACTCAGCCCAAAGGCATGCAGCATGACATCGAAGGTGACTAATAAAAGGTTGGCTCAGGCTATCTTTCCTGGAACTGAATGGATCTTGGGTTATTATTCCAAACCCATTACTCCTGTAAATGAAGATCAGCCTCAGACATTTTTGCCAGATGTTGGAAAAACTTCCCTCTGCACACTGTTGGGTAGAGCAAAATTGGCTGCCATCAGATCTCTCTCAACTGAGCCTTCCCTGTCACCTTACAAAAATAAATGATACTACCATTTAGCAGGGTACCTTGACAAGTAAATCTGTGTATGTGTTTGAGAGTGGTGGAGGAAGACAGGCATGAAAAGAAACTGCACAGTCCAAACATTTTCATTCCGAAATTCTTTTCCAGTTACGCATGCACATCACCTTTAGCCTCTAAAACCAAGTCCCAAATGGGAAGCTTGTATAATGGTTGTTTCTTAAGAAAGATAGCTTATGAAGGACAACACACAGCAGATCAGGTTAAAATTAAGAGTCAAGGTAAATGACATGGAAAAAGGAATTTTGAGTTAGAGAGAAAATACTTATTTCCTGTGCTTTGCAACGTGATTACATCACTATGAATGCAAAACGTACGAAGATGGCAGAAGAGGCTTCAGAGAGCCACAATCTAAAGGAAGTTCTCTCTAAGGTGATTCAGAGCTGATCAACAATAAATACGCATTTTTACAGGACTGTGTACAACAATATTACTGAATGGCATGGAAAGATGAAATTGAGGGCCCAGATAAATGCATTTACATCTCCTAGTTAGCCAACAACAGAGAAAATACTTTGGGGAATATTGACCAGAAAAAGTCATCTTCACTTCCATGTGGAAGTTAGTAGTGACAGGACAAGCCACCTGTAGTGACAGGACAAGGGAGAATATCTTCAAACTGAAAGAGCACAGATTTAGATTAGATATTAGAAAACAATTCTTTGCTGTGAGGGTGGTGAGGCACTGGAACAGGTTGCCCAGAGAAGTCAGGGATGCCCCATCCCTGGAAGTGTTCAAGAGGAGGTTGGATGGTACCCTGAGCACCCTAGCCTAATGACAACAGGGGCGTTAGAAGCTCATGATCTTTAAGGTCCCTTCCAACCCAAACCATTCTATGTTTCCGTGAAGTTGAGGAGACCCCTAAGACCAAACTCTGTACAGCATTGAATACTAGACAATCCTATACAAAATATCACACTGAAGTCTTTTACAGAAATATATTTCATTAGGGAAGCCATCCTACATTTTCCTACAGCAACCATTCCTAAACTTCTTCTAGCAACAGTGGTGACACCATGGTGATTTGGCATGTCCCAAAGGCTCATTATTCAGAGGGCTGCTGAATCCATCTGCAGTAGCTTGTTCTGGGAGCAGGCCACAAGCATCACGCTGGTTTAGGGAGGGCTCAGGAACTGGGGTGCATGTTTTCTATCACACTGCAAACCCAGCCTGATGACAGAGTGTCAAGTAGCAAGAAGCCTCCCCTGAGAGACATTAGCTTGTACCTTCTTAGCAAATGCTCAGAAGATGGAAAACATCTAAGCATGCTGCATTTGCAACACATCTCATTTATATAGCTGTTCTGAGGCAGATTAAAGAAAACTTCAACAGGCCTATTACTGAGCTTTTGCTTATACTAAAAATACTTTAACAAGTACCATGTAAATGAATTAAACTGTCCGCAATCTAAACAAGAGTCCATCTTCATGGAGTAAAACAGATATTCACAACATTTATATCTTTTTGAGCTACCCATCCAGAAAACCGATAGTCCAAGCACATGGCAAAACAAGTGCATATGATAAAATTGGAGAAGCACTTCAATTATTTCTTACGTGAATGTGCACCATGGAATAAGACTGCCAAGATGCTATGGCCAGAGTGATATGAAACATGCTTAATACTATGAACTGCAAAATTAGAGATTACATTATTCTACTTTCATCTGTTTTTGGTCTTTAAGGAACAAAATAATCTAGAACAACTTTAGAAGAATTTTCTTTTTTTAAACATACGATATTGTATTACTATCTGTTCTACAGATTTCATTCTCTCCCACTTAAACCTATCAACCAACTCATCCATAATAATTTTAAACTAAGGTACAGAAACTGTACTATTTGTTGTGTTGAAGAAATCAAGCAAATTAACTACCATGAATATAACACCAAGACCTGCATTGTCTTTCATTGCTTCTCCTAGAGTATGAGAGAAGAGTAAGCATGCTTCGTACAGTTAGTAAAATTCCATCTTTTCTATTTCCTGACGGTTTTTATTAGATAAACTATGCTTAAAAGCTAATACAATGTTGACTCATCTTTACATCACAAAACCTAAATTTTTTGCAATAGTTATTTAGGGTTTACAGGGATTTTTTGGGAGAGTGCATGGATGGGTAAACTGTTTGTGGGTAAAGGTGTCCAGTACAGGAGGGGCATGGGCGGTGCTTTTATTGCATATCAGCAAAATGCTTGGAAAAAACCTCAAATCACATGCTGGAGTTCCTTTTGCCAGTGCAGTTTTTGGTTTCCACCCCCTATTGTACCACAACTGAAGAATAAGGCCCTCCCCACCCTCAATTTCGACACTTTTCTACAGAAGCAAGAGAGACCACCCAGTCAATCTTAAAAGGGCTTCCTTTCAGAAAATGTGCTCAGGTAAATGACAAGCCAACTCTTCGGTGTCTAACCCTTAACCCCAGGAATCACCACGTAACCACAAGAGTGAACACCTCAACGCGTACCCTGAATCTGGGTCATCCGCAATGCAGCCATTTGCCAAAAATAACAGGACAGCATAAAAACAGGAGCATGGATGAAGAGCTGAAACAGAGCGAAGAGCAGATGGGACGGTGGGAAGGGAAGCAACACATCCTGACTAACAGTTACCGGCTATTTTATCTATCTGCAGTTCGGCGCACTGAAAATGGAGGGCAGGGTGTGACTGAGCAGCTGGGGAAGCAGATGGGACGGAGGAAAGGCTGAAAATTGTGACAAAGCTCTGCCAAAGAGAATGTCAATTTATTTAATTTTTAAAGTGAGCAGCAGAAATGAAGAGGGGTGGGGTCCAAGCAATAGGGCATCTTATGTTTGTTAATAGACATTGTCAGTGGGTAACAAGTGACAAAAGTGTGTTTGGGAGATTGCAGAAACAAAGGGAGGGACTATGTGTGCTCCTCAATGATAGTAGAAGTTTGGCTCGAAGATCAGCAGGAGCAGAGGAAAGCCAGCTGATGAGAAGCTGACATGTCAATAGGATACACACTCCTGCACTACGAAGCCGAGGGACACACTCAATACAGTGAGAGTAGAGACCACACCACAGAACAGAAACACAACAAAAATAAAGAATTCTGTTTGAATACATACACAAAATATTCATTTATGAAATAATCCTAAAGAAACTGTGGGATCCCCAGGGCTGTAACAGTAACAGGATAAAGAACAGGGCTGCAAGGGAATGAGACGTGCTACCAGATCTTATCCATCAATAACTGCCACACCAAACAGAAGAATAAATTTACTTCCCCATCAACATACACTGTACCCTTCAGTAATCATGGTAATTATTCTTGTTTACTCTGTTCTTCAGCTAACTCTAACCCCGAACCAGTCCCCTTTACTTCACTTTGTTTTATTTTTCTTTCATTTTACTTTGCTTGCAGTTGTTCCCTTCCTTCTGCCCAAGCTGAACTGTGGCCTGAGGTCATATCCTGTTTCTTTTCAAGGTATATACTTTCCTTCCAAAGCAAAGGTAAAAATTAGCTCCTGGAAAGTTCACACATGAAGGCAGGAACTGACAGCATTTTACCAAGAGACAGGATGATGCAAACAACCTGTAATTCCCTACATCACTCCTATAAAAAGAGGACCACACAATTAAAATCAAGCAGCTGTCAGTTAAGATCTAGTTTCACAAATAGAACTTGATTCTGAATTTAGGAATAAATGCTATATATAGCATTTGAGAAGATACTCATCTTCTCTATTGATGTCTTACTAAACATTCACTCAACAAAATGCTGTCTTGCACTAGTACCATTTCATTTTTAGATTTTCCGAAGGATCTACATTTATAGCATCTCTCAGCAAAAAGCCAACTCCCCCTTCTGTTGGAAGAAAGCCTCCTACCAGTTCATATGTATCCACTACACTTACAGATACATGTGTGAAAGTTTGACAAACACAAAAGTAAATTTCTATACTTGCTCCTACATTTAACTCTTCACCATCAAAGAACCTGCCCAAACATTTATTTTTTAAAAGTGGCAGCTTGTAAAAAGTGTGACATGAACAGCGCTGAAATGCACCATCCTCTTTTCTGTTTTATGTTTAAAACAGGGGATTTAACTGTGTAATGGCACCATACATACTCCTAGAAATGTGTCTCAGCTCTCACCGCGGAGGACTGATCAAGAGAGTTGCACATTCTCCTGTGTCCAGGTCCTTGACATCCCTAGTTTTGTTCTTCTGGTTCCCATTATGCTCATTCTGATCTTTCAGCACCCTCATCCACATTTTAACATTTTTATCTTTTAAACGGTAATCCAGTTGGGAAGGGGTTTAACTTCATCAATCACTAGTGCTACATTTTCATTCTGCCCTCATGTCCCCCCCCCAACACTGCCACCAAGAGATTGTTATCAAATAAAT
>JAYRBT010000114.1:22721165-22777869 GCA_036023395.1 Myiotriccus ornatus
TCACTAGTGCTACATTTTCATTCTGCCCTCATGTCCCCCCCCCAACACTGCCACCAAGAGATTGTTATCAAATAAATAATACATAGTAACAATTCCCATCTGATAAATGCTCCCAGCAAATATAGACCTCACTTCCCCTGTGGCAAGTTTCTGTAGCTCAAGGCACAGCAGAAAAACCAGAGTGCAACCACTCCTCACTGCTTTAACTTGTATTTTTGTAATTGCTGACATCTAATGCCTGGACTAATTTTCGAGGTGAACCACAGGGGGAGGCTGTATTCCAGTAACTGTAACAAAGCAGTACATAACCACCATCAGTCTGACTAATTGTCACACCACAGCATGATTAACTTCCTTTTGAAACTGCATTATGAACTGGTCACCAGAAAACTGCCCAACATCTCCAAAACAAAGAGTAAATAATTCTGGTAGGTGGGAGCAATGTTTTTTTTTCATTCTGACAACTTAGCAGCTATGCAAGGGGCTTCCCAGCTGACACTGTGGTCTGAAACAGAACAGTAATGGTTAAAGACAGGCAGAAAATCACAACAGTTTCTCCAGTGCTAGCATAAAAAAATAATAATTTTTGCAGAGGTTCGACAAAAAATGGATGCTTGTACTCAAAAGGTAGGAAACAATAGAATGTTATCTTTCAAATCTTTCTGCAGTCATTTTTGTCATTCACCATATAAAAGCCTGTATCATATTGCATATGCTTGTCCCTCACACAAAACAACTCCTATGTTTTCAGTCTTCATTACTGAGTCTTAGGCAAGAAGTTCCTCTAGTTAAAAAAAAAGTGTCCCCATGCAAATGTGTCTGTGCGCGTGCATTTTTAGTAGGGCTCTCAAAATGTTATGGGATTTACTTCTGTGAAGACAAATGAAGCCTAACAAGAGGGTGAAGAAGAGAGAAAATAATAAAATCAAGCAAAACCAGAAAGATGGCAAGAAATGCTTGACTCAGAATTATTGCTGGCATAGCTAGAAGTCACTGGAATGACAGGGATGCATCAGCCAGCCCGTTTACCTTTGATGGTCATTCAGCAGCCCAGTACAAAACAGCACCTCAACAACTCAGCTTGCTGCTTCTAGATACCATACAAAGACCAGTTGTCACAATTCTTCCTTCACATTTAGGAAGAGAAGTTTCTGCCAATTTTGAGCCAGAGTACATCTACTTTGCATAGTAAAGATTTCTGGTTAGAGCGATGATACAGCTGAACTCGAGGTTGAGGTGGGGGGTACGGAGTGGGTGGCAAGCCCCTTCCAGTGATCTAGGTTTTGGCATTATGGGTAGTACCTAATCTCAAAAACCAATTCTGCATTACAGAATATGAGTTTGACGAAGGCAATTTGTTCATTTTCAGAGAGTCAAACAACAAACTCAATGGAAGTCTAGAGCAAGTATATAAAAATGTTATGAAGAAAGCATTATTAGCAATGCTTGTCACTTAATTGAATCACCATGTTTCAACAAAAATATGCATGAGTTAAACAAAACTATTAGTAAAAAAGAAAAGGCCAAACAGGCTTGACAACAGTAAACAACTGATATAAATACTTTTTCCACCAAATGAAGCAAAATAAAGATCAAAGCCTAGTGTGTGGTGAAGAACAACTTAGAAGGGTCTTTATTTATTGCAGAGATATTATTAAAGATTTGATCTCACAAGGTGATCAACAAACATATCTTTCTCGAATGACTTCCTAATATTTGGTCAGATCTTGCCTCAGCTGCAGAAGCAAACCTTACTTATCTCACAACAGTTCAAAGTGAGTTATACATGCAAAAAGAAATTCTGTCATTAAAGGAATAGTTCTACATTTGCTCAGTGGCTGTGAAATTCACAGGAATCTTGACCTTGGTTAGGCTGAATTTGGGCCCTAACATAGGGCTGAATAATTACTGCAGTGGAACCTAATCGATTTCTTTGTCCCACCGCCTTTAAACACAGAGGCTCAATCTACTACCCTGCATTTGCAAGGGGGAGGTTCCAAGTAGTCAAGCTCCTTCTCTTCAACTTCTTTTTCTTGGTTTTTGGCTCTTACATTGTATTGCTTCGTATGCTCTTCAGATTCCTCTTCATTAGTGAAATCATCTAGCAATAAAGTAACCAGAGGAAGTAAAGCTTTCTGCTGGGGTAAAGAGCTAAGTCAGCTCAGCAAAGATTCCAGCAGGAAGGCGTGTGGAGGAGGAAGATGCAAGACTGCAAGGAAGGGAGGAAAGAGAAATTCAATCTTTCCCTCTTCAATAGCAATGAGCTGTTAGATCAGCTAATTCCTTTTCGAACCACAGAGGTCAAGCTCACCAGTCAGAACCTTTCCATGCTCCACATCAGCTGTCTGCCAGACCACTGTACAATGCATAACTTATTAGGAACAACTGTAGAGATTTTTATGCATCTAGCAGAATAAACAGGGTAAACACCTCACCACACCTCAACTCTGAGAGCCATCTAAAATTCTGTTCTCTGCAAAGCTGAGGATACCAACTGTCAGATGTGCCTCATGTCTGTTATTCAAAACAATGGAGATATTTTAACTGTAGAGACAAATGTATGGAGTTCATTCTTCTGAGGAAAAAGATAACCTAACACTCTAATCACACTAATCAGAAACGTGGACATTATACAAAATATTTTCCCTTTTGCAAAGAGGAGTTGGGTAGGAAATTCCACCATACTGAAATAGAATTAATTAGTGCACCTCATTACAGCCATAAATAAAAAATGTAGAAATCAAAGTATTTTATACTTAAAAAAAAAATCAAAACACTTACAAGAATAGTACAAATTACTTTAAAACAAGCCATGCTTAAAATTAGTTGGTTTATCAAAATGAATTGTTTATGGCATACTTAGCTTCTTTCTAAATAAATCTAGAAATAAGAACTTAAACTAAAAATTCATCATAGCATGATTATTAGAAGAGAGACCTTTACGACTCAATTAAAAAAAGAAATTTTACTAAACTGAATGACATGTTTTCACTTTAAGAAAGAACTAAAAAGATAAATGTTGCTAAAAAGATAAATGTTGCTGTTTCAATTTAGACTAAAACATTAATTTTATCCATCTGCCAACTTCATCCCCCCTTGCGACATCTTCCTTTTGGATGATTTCCAAATATTTCTTTTTCAAAAATCCATTGATTTAAAGGTGTTGCCAACTATTCTAAGGTTTAAATCATTCTAAATCTATTTTTCTACCAAGATCTAATTTTTTTAATAGATCTGTATCTCATTTTCCTTAAGGAAAAAAATTTAAAACACTGCAAGAATGATAGCTATTAGCATTTTCTTTCAGAAATCTGGCACATTATTTATTAAAAGTCAATACAAATTCTATCACTGATTTCAAATGAGTTACCACTGGAGTCTCTGTTCATCTGTAAGAAATTAATACAGAATCAGTGAAGCAAAGCACTACTTTGCTCAGTACAGGTCTAAATATCACTTGAAAAAATAAAATAAAAAACAAACAAAAAAACCCTGATAGAAACACCACGGAACTTCTCCCGTTTAATATAAAGTTCCCACATAAGGCCTAGCTTATGATGAATAGCATTTATTGTTGTTTTATAAGTAATGTTTTGCTAAAAAGGCAATATTAATTAATTCAGCTCTCATTTACTGATAACTAACAAGCAATCTCTAGGGGGAAAAAAGATATGTAGACAACTTCTCATAACACAACTTACTGAAACATGAAAGTTCAGAACAGTGTAAACTGAAAAGTACATAAGGAGCATCAGCTCTTTTAAAGCTGAAATCAGGAAGCCACGCACTGGTTTGAAACCAGTATAAATTAAAAGTTTCAGAACCAATTTTTTGGGGCCAGGAAATTTACTGCTTTCGGTAAATATTTCTTTATATGCTGATTTTACTTATCACAAATAATGCCCATGCTTCTTTGTTCATTCTAGCTCAATGTGCCTGAGATGACATTTAAAACCTGTCAGACTGCTACAAAAGTGTTATTTCCTCCTATTACACTAGGTTTGAAGTGCTGAGACTGAAACGACCATAAAATCTGCATAAATATAGGGTCTTTATATATATATATAGTCAGCACAAGGACTCAGTGAAGGATGAGACTTGAATGTGCTTTATTTAGATTTCTAAATCTTCCCTTTGCAAGAGAATTGAGACAATACGGGGGGGGGGGGAGGAGGCATTTTTTATATCATTTTTGTTATTCTTTGCCATTAATTCCATTTTAAAAACAGAGCAGAATTAAAACTTAACTTACACTTCTAGATTTTTATATATTTTATTAATTAAACATCTCCTGCTCAACTGAACTATGTAACTCCATTTAACAATAATATATGAGGAGGTTTGGTAAACAGAATGGGTTAAAAAAAAGCATAAACCTGTGCTTTGTATATTTTCAGAAACTCATCTGCTATTCTGGGGACAAAAATAAACTTTCCTTCTCAAAAATACCCCTCAAGAGCCAACACAGGCACTGAGTGTAGCACAAGAATGCAAAGGATTTCAGCTTGTCAACAGATGGCATTTAAGTGAAAAACCCAGCCCCCAGAAAGGAGTCTTCAACACCATAGTGACTAGGCTTGCAGCACACCTCTCACTATGACAGGATTATTGGAATATTTCCGAAAGCCAGATTACATGGGGGACATTGATACAGGGCGTTAAGAAATTTTCGGTTTCTTTCAAATGTGGTACATCTCAGAGAATGTCATATCACTCCACCCCTTGACAAGGAAATGTCAAAATCCAACTACTCATCTGCTCCCCAGTCTCAGCATTCAAGAAGAAAATAGGAGTTAGTTAGAAGAGTGAGGAAAGAGCAATAAGGAGTGGTTTGCAAAGACTGTAGCTCACATCATTGTAGAGAAACCTTCAAGGCACAAGGCAAATCATGACTCAGCCATTACTGAATGCAGCAAGATCTGTCTAATGCACCAATTTAGATGCCAAAACTATTCATATTAAAAATATTGGTTTCAGAAATATTTCAGGGAAAGATGTGAAAGTGTCTTCTAAGGAAGGTCTACAGCTATGTTTACCAACAGAAATGAACAACAAAGGAAACATGGAAGACACTAGAGAGGCCAATAAAAACACTGGATGAAAATAAAGAGCAGGAAAGAGAGTAAAATGCACTTGGTTCATAATTAGGGAGTTCATTTATGCAAAAAAGAACCCTAGTGCCAGAATCAGTTAACTATAATTAGAACTACATGTTAGAAATTAATCCAACATATAAACCCCCACCTTCATAATGCCACAGCCATTATAATTTTAGTGATATTTAAGCACTTAATTCCTTAAGAGTTCTTTTAAAATTTCTACTATAGTGGCATCAGATATAAAAAGCCCCTACACCTACATTTCCACATACAGCTGGATGCCTAAAAAGCTATGTTGTCTTCCAGTCTAGAGACAAACAAATGCAGCTGATCAGATGGTGAAGCTCAGTTACACCCTAGAGGGAAGATTAACAGAGCTGATAAACTTCTCTAGGAAGGTAAAAAGCTGCTTCCAGACTATCACTGAAATTGCAGTGATGGACAATTGGGTGATATAAGGTAGCACTGGCTGTTATTGGCTCCTAAATTGCTGAGCTGCATCAGCTGCTGCACATGGGATGCTACAACAGTGAAAACTGAAATGGCTGGGCTAGAGAACAAGCATCATTACTTGAGCATCAAGATTCTATCAGAATGGAGAGTGAGTCTCTACTAAAACAAGATTATATAGGAGTAGAAATTCTGTGCCTTATCACAGGAAGGAAGCAAGGCATAAGAATTATTTATTCTTAAAAACAGCTATCAGAAGATTTGGGATTAAGTAGAGAGCAAACCTGCAGATTAAAATGACCATCAATATTAAAAAATAGTCATTAAAAATATTTTTAAATTTAAAATAGTACTTTTTGCATATGACTGCATGTCACAGACAATTTTGTCCTTTGCAAATGACAGCACGAAGGTCAAAAGTATCAGTAAAGTGAAAATATCAGAGGACTTCAAGGCAAAATAATACTTTCTTTACTTGGATCTTTAGTGGCATAACATTTCCCACTGTAAGCTTGTTCCCAGATGCAAGCAGCTGCTACATGCTCATTTGTCCAGGAAACACATGGTTAGAAATATACACTCCTAATTTTAGTGAAGATGAATATTTTAAGGCCATCCTGAGTGAAATCAGAATACAAATGTTAATACTGGCTTCTGTTCAGCCATATACTACGTGACAAGCATTTGCTTACTCTAGGACTGCAGAGGAAGCTTTTAAGACCACGCATATTTCCACTGTTTGCTTTACTGATACTGTGCAAAATTCCAGTTGGAATGGAGAGTGGGCAAGGGAATGCTAACTCTTTTATCTCTTATCCATGACTTTTAATCTTGGTTAAACCAAACTAGTAACCAGCAACTTCAGGTGAGCACAGAGCCAAGAAAGAAGAACATGAAATAAAAAGAGATTCAACTTACAATTAAATCTTGAATAAGTGAAATAGAAAGTATCCTCTTGATGCCATTTTCCACAATTACTCCAAACCAATTAAGTGCGCCCCAGTACCACAAATAACTCTGTCCTCCGTGCCAATAGCTTACAAAGGCAAAAGTGAGGGCTGTAGAAAATAGCATTCCAAGCAAACTGGACTGAGATCCTCCCATTGGAACATAAATGTACCTGTAGGTGAAACAATAGATAAGCAACTCTGTTAGAGATTTCACAGAAATCTTGGAAAAACATCCACCACAGAACAAATGTGTTAATTTCTAGCATTAAAAAAAAAATTGAATAATTACCTGACATGCTCTACTTACAGAGCTTGCCCTAGTTTCTGCAAAGCTGTAGATCACTTCATGAAATCCACGCATGTAATATTTGGCAAAAATACAATTTTGTGGTCCTGGGATCTCTCTATTAGGCAAATGTATAGCATAAGCTATATTCTCAAAATTGCAGATGACAAATATTCATGTTATTTAAACTGGAATAGTTCTAAGTCAACTACAGAAATTACCTGTAATCTTCCTGTGAACTTAAATTATAAAACCCTTAACAAAAACTTTTAAAGCATTATATATAGTCATAACCCATAGGCTGTTTTCCTTTTGTCAGAAATAGAGGCACATGCAAACATTTTTTATTTTTAGAAGTTTGTAATTTCTTTTTATTTATTTCACTAAAAATTATAGGAAGTGAAAATATTTCCTATTTTGGTCTTACACTCTCTGGATCACGTCCTCCTAATGACCTTCAGAGCACACATACCAAAAAAATCCCAAAACCTATATGAAGCACTCTGCATGCATTCTGTATTTAAATTGCATCCAAGAGTCAGAAGCTTAGTCATTACTTGATGCTTATATGTGTCCAGAAAGCAGTGCTCCTTCAGTAAAAATACCAGAAGCAATGGGATTCTGAAAGCTGACGCTGTTTTGTGGGTCACTTCACTTCCATCCTTCCTAAAGAACTAAATCCACTCCTGGCATTTTCTAAGTAAAGCATGGCCACTGGCCAGAATTTATCTGAAGAAGTTGCATATTTCTGTCAACACCTTGAAGAAGCTGCATATTTCTGTCAACACCTTGAAGAAGCCCATCAGGCAATGGAGTCCCTATCCAGCTCATGGGTACCAGCGAGGAGATGTGCTATATGAGAACTATCAGTGACAACTCTCCTCAGCTGCCACTCCTTCGGCATATTCGAGACTATTCCTACTTATTAAGATAACTAAAGAAAATCTTCTGCAGTGAATTTTTTCTCTCTGGTTATCAGTTTTCACATTCAGAGATAAATATTAGCTTAAAAATTTAAGAGGGAAATTAACATACTGCTTTGTTCCTAATCTTAGGAAGTAAGAAAATAAGTAACAGGGTAAATTTAAGTGATGAACATAATTAAAGGGTAAACAGAAAAATCATTTTAAAAAACCTGTCAAATGCTCTAAATGCTCTTTAAGCATAACATCAATACACGTTTTTACTTCAACCTGCTACAGGGAACATCTGATTACATTTATAATGTTTTTCAGCATAGGTGTGCTTTTTCACTAAGATATTGAAAATAAATAGAAATTAAGATCAATAGTTTCTATTTATGTTGAATTTTTCTTCTCTCTCCCTATGTTTAAACAATATGACAATAACAGACACTTCCCATAGCAATCAATTAATCTCATAGCAGAGATGTTCATCTTAGCTGTCTGTAACCAGGTGAATTCCCTGCAGGACTGCGGCATGGAGGGTGAAAAGAGGAGAGCCACAGATCCCGCTGCTTCAGCAAATTCCTTCTACGAAAAGGATTACAGAAATGAGAGAGACCTTTTTAAAGGGTAATTGGTTTATTTTTTAGGCAGGGCCCATTGCTCCAGGCTGGCTGGAGGAGGGCTGATAGTCCTGCTCCACGGCAGGGAAACCACATGCCTGAGAGGAGCACCTCTGTGCCCCTGCAGCAGTGCTTTGTTTCACAGAGCTTCACCCAGAGGAGCCAAAACAGGACCCTGCCCAGCCCTGCCATGCTCAGCAAAGCTCATCGTCTGTCTGCTGCACATTTACTGAAACACAGCACTCAAAATTAACCCAGACCCTATTGAAAAGACAGAGACCTGACTCCAATCCCCACTGAAACCCTTCTGCTGACCTCATAAGGCCCTGGGTTAAACCCATGGCACAAAAGGTAACTTTCACTGCAGAAGTAGCTCTGGATATCTGTACAGTCCCCTTTCCTGCAGTGAGACTGTTTTACAGGCTCCAGCCATCTTGTCAGCACAGGCAGCCTCCACTGGCACTGGCATTGCCTAGAACAGCTCAGCAGCACCAACCTGCTCATTTCCAATTGTTCACTTCCAACTGCAGCTCAGTTTAGGTTGGCCTGAAGGGCTTTCAGTTTACTGTGCAGAGAAAAATAAGCTATTCTCTGATTTTTAGTGTTTAACAGCAGCAGCTAGATGATTGAGTGGCAATAACTCATAATTCTGATGAATGTTCAAGGTTAGTGAAGTTCCTCCTAGTGAAATCCATGGCAAATGTGCAACAGAAAATACACTTGCACTATCTATGTGAAAACCTGTCTGAAGAAGGACAGAAGCCAAAATGAGTCAAAATCTTTACTAACATTTTGACCTTCCCCTCCAGTACTGTAGAGTCTGCCTCCCTTCCCAGGAGAGAAATGCAAAGCAGAAAGCAATGCCCCTCTCCTTCCCTGCTAGTTCTATAAGAAAATGCAAAGGCAGCTGGCTGCCATTCCTTGTCACAAGAGCAGTAACCCCTCTCAGATGGTGTGGTCTTGCCTCCACCCCGTCAGGGCATTCCCACTGGCAATTTTAAAGTGGGTATGAAGGAGTGACTGATGTTGAGTCATTTCTAACAAACAGTGAGAAGAACAATTCTGTAAGTTGCTGTGTTTTTTACACAGAAAAATATTGTGAAAAAATTCATTATTACATTACAGAACAAATGAGGGAAAAAAACGTTGCTACCTCTTCATTCATGCACATCCTATCCACGTGATGTACTTGCCCATACATACTTATGCTGGCAGGCCTGCATACAAACAATAGGCAACTCAGTGTGCAGCCAGGGGCAGAGCCTGCCTCAATGCCAGACACTTTGTGCTCTCTGACATAACCAAAATTGTCTTGCAAAAGAACCACTGCCAGAGCTCTCGTTACAAAAATGCATTTTGCTTATTTTTGAGCATCCTGGTAGTTCAGAATCTAATTTCTCAATATTTTACCTGTGTGTTTACACAGAAGAGTACTCATTTGATTACACTTACACTTGAGTGTGACAGAGAATAAACCAGTAAAATACATTATTAAGGCAGATGTGGGAGAAAAATATTACTTCTGTATTATCATTTACAACACAACCCACACTTCCTAACTAACAATTTGTTATGGTTTAACCCTGGCCAGCAGCTAAGCCCCACACAGCCCCTCGCTCACTCTCCCTTGATGGGATAGGGAAGAAAAGCAGCCTCTTACAGTACGTTTGCAAAGTTGTTCTGCAGTTTGCTAAGAAAATCTGTGAGGAGGGAAGGAAGAAGGCAGGGAGAGAGAGAGTTTAAGGGGCAATGGCTACTGCAATTTGATGCCTTTTTTATCTGCATGCTTTCTAACTTTTCTTCTTCTTACCAAAACTACTGTTTGCCTTCAATCTACCCCTCCAGTCCCTCTGTACTGTGAACCCTGTACTGTACCCGGGGTTTACACAAACGGAGAAGTCGCTATAGAGCATGCTGACCTGCTGCACCATATGTAGAATAGCATTACATAAATATATCATTTTAAGCTTTCATGCAGCTTTTAAGACTATTCTAATATCTAATCATAGAAAATCCACAGAGAAGCTCAAAATCCCCAGTTCAGGGACTACTAGCACATAAAAGTAACCATGGATCTTCATGGCAGCCTAACACATCTCAAAGGAACACCCTTGTAGCCCACTTTCTTAACAACTCATAAACAGATTACACATTTACTCTAGACGTGCAAGGAAGGCAGACTTCGCTGAAAAATGTGGTGCCGTTATACAAAAAATTTATCTTAACTCACATACTCACAGGAAAAGAAAACTCAGCAGTTATTTGGTGGTCAATGAACCAAAGGCAGACAAATGAAGGGAAGAAACAAAGTATTTTGCAAAGAGAAAAGGATGTCAAATTAAGTAGATCTGAGGGTATTAATTGGTCATGTCCCTCCATGTTGTTTTAGAAGGATAGGCAAAAATGGTCTCCATTAAGATTCATGAAAAGTACAAACAGGAAGATTAGACCTGTGGGAGATGCTTAGTATCAAAAAATGCAGGCTGGGTAAGTATTTAAAAATAAAACATCAACTTAGGGGACCAAAAGTCAATCTCTTACAATACTTTAAAGGATAAATTTGAAGGTGAAAGAACAGATTTCTAGGTAGACTATCAGAGAGGAACTTCTGAATGCCACAGGCCAGGCTTTGCCAACCATTCCTGGGCTTGCTAGACCTCCTTTAGGGACAACAAGGAAAGGTGCATCATGCTGTTACATGAAAACATTGTGCACATTAGATGGAGAGAAGGGGCAAGAGAACACCATGTAATTAAATACCTCAAAACATCTGGGGTGAGTTTGAAGAACATAAATACAAATTTTGAGAGGATGTTATATAGCAAAATTATTTGCACGCACACCCCCACACCTGACACAACTAAACATACATTTTTAGTCTTCCTCTCCCAAGACAAAGATGTCAGTGTTAGCTATATTTCTATAGACTCTGCTTTAATTTCAAACTAAAACTTACACACTATTGAACATGTTACTTTAACAAACAAAGCATATTGTATCTTCCAAATAACAAAGCGCCTTACATTTCATCCCATGTACAGTAGTTTAAATCAGCTTATCCACAGCCAGCAAGCTGTTCCATTTACGCAATTTGTCTTGATTTTAACTCACAAAGTGAACATTAGAGAATTGGATAAAATATGCAAATGGTACCATCTAAATCCCTAAAGTAATGCAAACACAAACATAATAGCTGAGGTATTTAACAGTGACATTTACTTACAGAGAATACCTTTTAAATCCAATAACCATTTTGTTAGTTTTCTTGAAGTGGTAATCTACAGAACAATCATAAGAGATCTGACAACCATCCCTGGGAAAACATACGGTTTCTTTTCTTTTAATGACTCTACATTAAGAAGTGTTTATTCTGGTAACTTCAGAAAACCTCTAAGAGGATCATTTATAACCAATTAAGAATCACTCAGAAGGGCTATTATTACTTGAGGTCTCCATACACTGTTCTTAACTTCCACACGCATGTGATTCTAAACATATTCAAATCTTGAAGTAAGTGCAAGTAAGGCACCTGTTTAACTGTTGTTATGTCCAGGGGCTTTCCTCAACACATGCCTAAATTTCTTCTTGAAGTAAGGTCATACAGCAAGATGCATGAAGTCCATGATTTTTTCCCCCCTTTCCTTAGTCATCAGTCTTGGAATGTCTTATCCAGAACCAGGTGAAATGTTAAAAAAAAATGTTAATTTGCATGTAATGACAAACTTCTTGTACATACAATTAATGTATGAAGACTTTCTGTTTTATTTCAGTGAACATTAGATGCTCAAAATTCCAATGCCTCTCTATGTTTCAAAGCATTCAAGGGTCAACTGTTTTGCTGTTATAGTGTTTTAAGTTGGGCATTTACACAGACAACACAGCAAAAGTTAAAAAAGCAATAATAAGGTCTTACATCTTACATCCTGACAAAAGAAATCACTTGAGGTGCTGTACAGGGAGGTGTTCGTTTGTGGACACATACGAAAAGTTTTGTCAGGGCAGCATTATGCCTGGAGAATTATAAGTCAATAAAACATTCGGGGTTATTAGTTGCAAAATCAATGCTGAATGTGACTCTGAAGAATTTTGAGGATAAATCTGAATAGTCAAGGTCCCATTCATTTTGCTTCTACATTATCCCAACAACTGTCACTACAAAAAAAAATTTGATTGAAATGAAAAGTGTAGCATGACACAGGGTGAGAACTAGAGGGGAAATTCCCTCTAGAACTGGGGTTGGGCTTCCTTAATTTATTTATTTTTAATCCTCTCTTCAAGACCTTAGACTGCTGATTTCAAACGATATCTCTGCTGCATAATAAAAAGATTTCAGGCCCAGTTCTGCAAATTCTTATTTCTGGGGCAGTTCTTACAATTCCTGTTTTGTCAGTTCAAGCTGTCATTGACTTGGATGGAGCTAGGCAGAGTGCATAAATAAAGCACACCTGTAAGTCTTTGCAAGACTGGGTCCTACATGAATAAATCTGTTTCAAATCACAGAAACATCTCCCATAAACATGACTTTGAAGGCTAAGCCACACATATTTGCACCTGAAATAAAGAAATAACCAGAGGTATTTGGAATACCATTTGGCAAACTTTCCATTAGGAGACGAAAGTCTTGTTGTTACTGTGAAAGTCAATTTTTTATGTCGTCTAACAATTCTGCTGGGCTGTTGGCAAAGCTTTTTAAGTCTGTAAGATTCTCTCACCTCACCAGCTTAATGCAATGTTTAGAGAGACCTTGACAAATTCAGATCCTTTAAAATATTTAAGCTAATGCTGGCTGCAGGCAAGACTTGTTACATTACCACAAAAATGTTTAATGAGAAATTAAGCCATTTAGGTTACAGAGCATTAATGAGAATATTCATATGCAAGAACACTCAGTTTTACAAATGTGACCTGAGTTTTTTCTCACTATCCAGTTGCTAGCATGTTTCCCACCAAAGTTTGAGTGTAAAGTTTCCTGTTAAAAAACCAAGAAGTGTTTAAAGTACTTTTCTTCCCTCACATTCAACACAAGAAATGGCAAAGGGTAGATAACTGGGGAATACCGAAGAAATCATTTTTAATTCACTCTTCCAAGGAAGCTCATGTTTTCCAAGAGATTCATTTATTTCAAATGAAATTTTAATCTAAATCATAATGTTTCCTTTTAATAGAAAAGGTTTCATTACTGATGGACTGCTGTGTCTAGTTTTCTCCCAGCTGCATGTAGGAAAGAAACCCTGCCTACCACCACCTGTTTGCAGTCAAACACAAAACCACCCGTCAGCTACCTTTGATCACAATGGAAATGGGAGAGCTTCCAGATGGCCAAATCGCCAAAACGCTGGTTAAATCATTAAGTTCAGTGCCCCAAACCTTTTGCTGACATTAGAAACCTAGATGTTATTGCCAAAACAGCCCAGAGTTAAGTGCCTACAGCTCAGCTACTGGGTGGGAGGGGGCTGTGTCCCCAGCTGGCAGATGGAGCCGGGAAGCAGGCACTCCTGCCTCCTCCGGTGCAGAGCCTGCAGAGCTTCCTGAAGCTGCTCTGAACTTAACTTCCCTCAGGGGCCCAATTCATTCCTGATACAATACACCTCCCATGCGCTGCTGACATCTAGGCTCAGCAGCACAACAATCAGGCTATATTCTCCCTTGAAAACACAGCTAGAGGAGGGATCTATTAATAGTACTGTCATTCTTTGCTTATAAAATGGTAGAGGTCAGGCTCCTTGCCAGTGAGACCAACATATCTTGCCTCTCAGAGGAGTGCTCCAGCTGTCTGTTACCAGGCTGCCACCAGGCAGAAAAGAAACTGAGATTCAAAGAGTGAATATGCAAGAAAAAACAAGTCAGTGGCTAGGGCATCACTCAGAGAGATGCAAAGATTGCAGTCCTGCTTTCTGCACAAGGCATTACTCACTGTGCCCTAAATAATGATTAGACAAAATGCATAAGCAACACCATGAACAAAAAAATCAATTTTTTTCACTAATTTTCTTTACTTCTTCTGACTTACAGTGGAGGGCCCAGCTCAAAATTCAGAGCTCTGAATTTGCCATCTCTCCTTATCATAAGTGTGCATTCACAACAGCACACTTTACTGTTTTCAACTACAGCTAAAGCAACAGAGACCAATTCTTCCTCTGCGTGTGATGGCACATAGAGAACTGTTTGTGGTTCAGTTAGTGAAAAACTGTTAAGTGTGTGTCATTTGTTGCTTTGACCATTCCATGACCAAGAATAAAGTACTATGTTTTCTCCCTCCTCTTAGAAAGCTGCTTTAAATTCCATAGGTGTAAGCACAAGTTATTTAGCCATTCTGCTGATCTTAATATGCCAAGTACATGAGAAAAAATGAAAATTGATCTAAGAGTGTGAATTCAGATGTTTAAAATACATTCATCACCATGCACTTAACGGCTACCTTGTCCAGCACACCTCTGACAAAGGAGTGCATGAAATGCAGTCACTACAACAGAACCTATTTATTTTCCTTATTAAACCATTTTTGCTTAGAGACAAGATGCTAAAGTTAAACAGCCCTCTGCAATTTGCTAGGTAACAGAAAGACTGTTTAATCTTTGCAGATTCCTTTATGGAGAGCTGGATGATTCTTTTGCATTTTTATATCCCTTTGTACACATGCATGTCAAAGGGCATCATTAGTATCCACAGACCACACAGCAAGTTCACCAAACCATGCAATACCTTTGTCTCACCGGGCTGTATAGTTCTAGAGACAAGTAGAAACCAAGATGTCAGAAGGTTTTCACCTGGGTACATTAGAAATACAAATTTTTGTGAGACCAGAATAATGTTCAAGATCTGAAATTCCAGTCACTGCAGACTCAGTAAGCATTACAACCTTCAGATTATAAAGCAACATCAATAAAATGTACTTCAACTGCATGTCTGAAATAAAGTGAAGGCATGTAATTAATGAAAAGCAGAAATACAGAATGGACAT
This sequence comes from Myiotriccus ornatus, assembly GCA_036023395.1. NCBI lineage: Eukaryota > Metazoa > Chordata > Aves > Passeriformes > Tyrannidae > Myiotriccus > Myiotriccus ornatus. Next base: position 22,736,440 of record JAYRBT010000114.1, read on the forward strand.
TGCTTCAATATGGCAGGAAACTTGATTAATATCAGCGTATCTGCTTAAGGAATGCATATTCCTCCAAACTGCTTGTGCACAAAGTTTGGAGAGTTAGACTTTTGACATTATTCCAAACTGAGTAATTCAGTCACCTCTCCCAAGCTCACATTTCTTAGAAAATACTGTCTGCAGTTCTAGGAAAAGACTATTTATAAAGTACAGCCAAGGCATTGAGATGTCTAGGCAAAGCTGGGATGACTAAAGATTATACAGTACCTTCCACCATAAAGAACTTCTCCACACTCTCCTGTGTCAAAAACGCTTTAAACACCAGCAGATTAAATCTCCTCTTATGTAGAGTACAATCCACATTTATAAGCCCAAATCAACATTGCCTAACTGTTAAAAAAGTGCGAATGGATATAAATTTAATTAAGCAGAGTAAAGGAAAATATTTACTTCTCTTGAAGTGGCGTCCTTAAATAACGATGATCTCCTTTTTTCTCATTTGTAAAGAAAGAGGACATACTCTCCTAACACCAGCTGGGAACATGGTACAATACAGATAAAAACTTAAGTGAAAAATGTCAATTCCTGTGAAGTCAGCAGCAACAAGGCACCAGAACTAAACAAACCAATATGCTTTAAACATACAGCAATAAAGTATTCCAATGCAAAGGTAAAACTTGAGAAAGAAATGCTGTAGCTACAGCCAGAAATTTAAACATATAAGTCAGGAGGTGGGGGAAAAAAGGTGCATGCTCAAGGAAAAAGGAACGGTAAATGTCTACCAGGGAAAAATCATCTGTTAGGGTATCATGGAAGGTTAAGTAGAAAGGGTACCACAAATTTTCTTACCCTGCTACAACACTGAGCTGTATATCTATCCAGTTTTCTAAGGGTAATCTTTTTGTTAGAAAGAGAGAACAAATAATGATTGATAAAATAATGACTTTCCAGTGACCTTCATGAAAAGCCACAAGAGGATGAATCAGCAAAACTAATTTTAACTGGTAAGTACAAATGGAGGCCAGAAAAGACAGAAAACAGGTTAAAGACCATTAAGGCTGTCAGCAGCATTCTAGTCAGTGTGCCTTCATGAAATTCTCTGAAAGGTATTCAAGGAAGCATCTGGTTTACACATCGGGTCATCAGTTTTGTTTTTCCTGTTTTCTGCTTCTTGAAATTTCAACAGACTGTAAAAAGCAAACAAACTCCTCTTATTTCTTCAAAAGTGGGGGTAACCAAGGACAAATAAAAAAATTTCATCTATCTTGGGAACTGCCTAACAAGTTCCTGGTGGTACTTGGGAACACAGTATGAAATAGCAGCGTGCTCTCACAATGTCCTTAGGACTCAGGGCTAACCAAATAAGAAATATCAGGTAGCTTCAAACAGTTAAATAGAATCAGCAACACCAAACTGGCATGTTTTCCTGAAAAACCTCAAGAAGAAATGCATCTGTCAGTTAGACAGCAATCTAAAGAACATCATGGTAAGAAAGCTGTGGTTTAGCTCTAGAACTGCTTGAATTATTCATTAAATATTGAACAAAGCATTTAAACTGTTTCAGTATTCAATAGCTCATACCCCTCAGCAACAGGGTGCAAGTTCCTTGGGAGCGTATCAGTAGAAAATCCATCTATCCTACTGCAGTTTTGCCATGATGGCAGAAAGATGTCAAAAATTAAAGACCTGCACAAATAGACAACGTCCTACCACAGTAAATGCAACCACAAAGCTCTGCATCCACAAACCATGGGTGACACTGGATGGAGATGGAACGCTTGTCGTTGACTTCAGCCTCAACTGGGAGGCAGCAGGCAACTGCTGCTCTCAGCTGTTCATTTTCCACCATCTCGCAGAGAACAGCCCTTCACTGGAAAGCAGCTTCTCCCTGTCACAGGTCACCACTCGCACAGGTATCACTCAACTTGGAGAGCTGCAAACAGAGCAACATTATCCAACGCTTTCTGCCTCCATGCTGAGGCCAATCCTGTGTCCAAGAGCATCTTTCTTTTCCACAGACAGGAAAACTACTTCAGAAGGAAGGATGCAGGGGTAGAGCATTCATCAGCTCCTGGCTGAGACCACAAGGTAAGAGGCAATGAAAAGGTACTTGAATTAGATGTATCCTCACCAGTGATTTGAATTTTGGCCCTGAAGTGGACTACAAATGCTCAGCCAGGTTAAGGAGTATTCTCCCACTCTCCCCCATGGTTTACGTAAAACTCATGGCTCTCAATTATGAACTCATACAGTGGCAGAGCCATATGCACAGAATTCATGCATACCAAAAAGTCAAATATAATTATCTGGGGTCAAGTGCATTCACAATGTCCTGGAACTTCTTCTGTTTACATTGCAAATGTTTTGTTTAACACTGCAGAGCTTGATAACTGTGATCCATCTCTACAGTACTGTTTATTCATGTTCAGTGAGAATTAATGCGAAGTTGAGTGGTCATAAAAGGATACTTCCTCATTTTAATTGCTTGCCCACTTGACTATTAGTGATGCTGGCTGCCTTCATTTGCTTCTCACCTTTTTCTACCATCTAAATACCCACTAGTCCCATACCAGCAACTCCATCCTCTTCCTGGCGATTCTGTGATTGCCTTAGTCTCCATTCTATCCTGTACAGTGACAGCAAATATCCACTTATTTGCTCCTAAAAGAAAAGGCCAGACCATATTTTATTTTATTGTCAGCGAGATTTTTTTGTCATCAGTTTCAGATGGATAGGGATCTAGATTCTGTGCTTATTTTCATTTCTAAGTACCTTTTACACCAAGCATCCCCTGCTCCACCCCTAAAATTAGCCAAACCAAATATTTTCAAATATCAGAACGATTTCTTGACCTTTATTAGTTACAGGGATAATGTTACAACTCACAGCTACTTCAAGAGGAAAAAGCATTTAGTAATTGTGTGTTTATAATTCTTTTTCTGTATGCATTCACACAAATGCTGGACCCCTGCATGTTTTGTGAGGTCGGTGGATGCAGAGATGGGGGTTGTTAAGCAGCGCACACATTTAACAGAGCAGCAGGACAAAAATAAATTCTTTCACCACTAACTTAGTTTGGAAATTGGATTTAGCAGAGTGAACTTGACAGCTATCTTTTTCTATTTGAATGTTATTTCACTTTGTTCCACTTCCAGAGCATACGTATTAAAGGATTTCCATTTTATTGTTAAAAACAATGTTTCCTACATTAAAAATTCTTTTCTATAAAAACCTGACACCACATGAAAGATATAACACTTTTCTCATCTCATACTCTGGGAAGAATAACTGTACATAATTATGACCTGGCTGTCCAGTTTTCATCATTTAAGCATTCCTGCATGAGAACTCTCACTATGCTTCCACAATCTATTGGTATTTTTACTTGCATTTTGATTGAGAAGTAATTATCTCCATAGAGTGGATAAACCATTAAGAAAATACAGTGCAAACTAAACTACAGTGTTTAACATTAAGCCTGCCAGTTAAATTCTTTTCTGAGCACACGCACAGTACTAACATTGCAATTAAGCTGTGAGGTATCAGTGTTAAGCTCCAGTTTATTTGAAGAACAAACACACAAACACTGTCCTCTGTATTTCAGACTCTCTTCTGTTCCTTTATGGGACAAGCTGAGCATATGACACAACCTCCTGAGGTAATCCCTCTTGGACAGCCGCTGTTCCCTCACTCCCTTATCACCTCTCCTCTGAGCTGGAAAGCACAAGCTGCTGGGGCTACTCCTGAGATCCCAATAGGTAATGGCTTTTCTGCTCCAGCCTGGCATGATGAGAAAGGCTGGAAATCAAAGGATCCGATCACAGACTCATTTAAGCAAGCTCCAACAACACTTTAAAGCCATAGGGGACAGCATAAAACCAACTATAAGAGTCGGTGTTAAAACCTCTAAAGCATCCACTGCTGGGAGAAGGTTGAGGATTTCAGGGGGGGCTGCTGCCATTCGGAACAGGAGGTGACTTTTAGCTCCTGGTGTAACAAGCACAAAGAATGAACAACAGTGAAGGCAGGCAAAATTTAAACTGTAAATGGACTTTTAGACCTAACTCTAGTTGTGTAATACACATTTCTTCACAATGATAACTCCTGCGAACAACAGAATCTTTGCACAGGACAGATACTTTTCTTTGCTAGCTGTGCCTGAGAAAGAAGACCTGCTCATAATTATTACACAGCATTTTTTGACCTTGTTAATAGAGTTCAATATTAAATCTGAGTACATTGTGTGAAGGAAGCCTAGCTGTCATTCTATGACTCATTTTGCTGAGTAGGTAGAGTTTAAATCAATAGCAAGGGCATTCTTCTCCATCTTCTACCTTCAGCTACCTTTGCTGTGCTTTTCCACTTTCTAAAGAAAAATAGCAATAAGAAAAAAACACCATGCTGTTCCACTTTAACTTAGAATTTTTAAAAGGTAAGATGATCGAGAAAACATGTTTATTATCAACTTTTGGTTTTGTGAACAGAATACGCAGCAAATTTTTTTTTGTGTTGCAAAGTACAGGCTATTCAAGAAAGAGAGTAGGAAAACAAAAGAATCAACCACTGATGCTTGAAGAACTCTAATGCCACTCAGACCACTGCAGGAAAGACTCTGGTTGGCAGTATGACACAAATACATTGCTTATTTTATGTTAGTCTGCTGGAAAAAGAGGCAGAGAAGTCTTACATCATTCAGGCTTGACTCCTGCCTCTTGAGGTTGTTTTGCACTGAGTGAAAACAAGATGAAGAAATGAACTGCATCACCTGTTTACTGTGTAATCTATTAGCAGCAACTCATTCACTTCAGTCCTGTTTTAGTTAAAATTGAAGTGTAATACTAAAAATCAACATTCTGGTATTATTTCAGTATCTCTTCTAGTCTACTCTTTGAGATTCAGTAATTAAGAAAGCATTCTCTTTCCACATTCCTTATAGCAAGAAATAAAGCAGCAAAGAACCTTCTTCTGAATCCATGTATTTTATCTTCTCTGTACATAATCCCACAAGGGTCAACAATACCACAACAGCCACGTCAGACTGCAGAAGACTGGCCACAGATATCATCCAAAATCAGATAGCAGCCTGTACAGAGTGCTTGACATGTGAGACAAGCCTGTCCTGTCTGTGTTTCAAAATTTTCTAGTTGATAATGCTACTTAGATTTAACATTCTGCCAGTTCAGACAAAATCATTATAGTATAAACGCTGTTTTGCTGTTGCTGGCACTGAAAGCCGTTATGTGAATGAGCAAGACAAGTGATATGATTACATACCAATGGTGTATCTAAGCTCTACTGATCCCATGTTAGGCACAAACCTGTCTTGCTTAACTGGACAGCATGTACATGCTGTACTTACATCATATGTAGAACCCAAACCTTTTGAAGTGATCCAAGGAGCTTTCCATTTATATATTCACCCTCTTTTCAAACAAGTAGTAACTGACACCACTTTTTTCTGCTTCTCACAGGCTCCTGGACTGCATAGACACACTATTTTTTTCCAACATATTCTCTGCTGCACTGCTGCAAATTTGTCTCTTATTTACCATGACTGGAGGACACTCTCAAAAACCAAACCCCCTTAGGACTACCAGTCACCAAATCTAATGCACAGAAACTGAGCTAGCACTTGGTGCAAAGTATTCAACTATCCCACCCCTGCATCTGGAAAAGGACAAACTTGGACAGCATCATGACTTGCACAGTACAGTTCTACCATCCTCAAGGCAAAATCCAATGTCCCGGACTCAACACTCACCATGTCTCACACTTTGGCAGGAAACAAGTAAGCCCTGAGATTTTACAATGCTACCTTGGTTTCATTTCTGAGAAGGACTTAGTAGCTTGCCACCAGGTAATGCTGTACTGGGCTTATTAGAGCTCTAAGGAGCACAGCAAGGCCTGCACCCACCCCACGATCGTTCCGCTAACTCTATGGGAATTTTTGCATGTACATGTGAAAGAGAAAAGGAAAGAAAAGAATGTTAATACTGACAGCACTTGACTAGTTCAGAGGCGAGCATGAAGCAGTATCTTTCATTTGTGTTTGCTGCTGGCAAGGGATGATCAAACATCCAAAGTATTCAAGTTTTCAAACATGACCAAGATGTTGGTCATGACCATTTTCTTACTGTAATAAGAAAATAATTGCCTGACATGTTCACTTTCAAATTCTAGGCTTTCTTAAGCTATCATGATTCTGACATTAACAACAGATAAACCATAACTAAACAAAGTCACCAAACCATTTTATATAGACCCAAAGTTTTAATCCCTACTACAATGCATCAGCTTCATCTAACAGCTAAGTGACTGAACTCATAGGTTTCAAAGCAAATACAGATAAGGATCTATCTAACTGTGCTGGCATCATTTGCAAGCACCCTACTTGTTCTCATCAGCAGGTTCGCAGAAATGGAGAAAAGATCATGAAAAGAATTCAGTGTGGAAATGAAATGCAGAAGGAAATAACCCACCATGGTTTTTTGTTCCTTTTCAGCATCATTTTAATTCCTATGCAACTAAAATACAAGACTCAATTTATGAAAATTAAAGAAGAGTGAAGAAGGAAAGAGAGACAGAAATTAAGTGTATCTTAGAAATTTGCCTTTTGACCGATAATGATGGAAATGGTTTTACTGCCCAGATGGTAATTATGTTTTCAAATTATATCATAATTATTCAAATGCAACTGACCTTGCCATGTATAACTTAAGAACTGCTTGTACAGTAGAAAAATCAGCTTTGAGACTGTTTGCAAGCTGAAAGTTGATTATGCTGAAACATTGCATATCGAAGAACAATGTGTTCTGACTCAGTGAGAATGAGCTGACTGGAAGCAAGGTGAGACACTAATTAAAATCTGTGCAGCACCTAGAAATTAGAAAGTGATTTAAGTCTAAAGTGTCATTATTATCAATGTATGAATATGTATCTCTCCATGGATGAAAGAACATATAGAAGAACACAGCTGGTAGTTCTTTATTCTCTAGACCCTTCAGCTTACGTATGAATTCTGCACTGATATGTCTGATGCTAAGGATTATTTTTAACAGGTTTCTCGACTTTTCTAAAGTGATATTATCTTCTTCTGTGTACTTAGGAAGGGAAAGTTAAACTCTGAAAACAGATAAATTACATGTTGCAATCAGACCTAAAATGCATAGAAAAATACCTTTAAAACATGCAACCTGTTCTAATAGGGTTCAGCTGGTCCACATTCTCTCAGCAGGGTTCAGTAAAGCTTCCCGTACATTGGTGCATGAAATAGATACATGGAAAGCCATACTAAGTCACATACCAAGGTAAACAAGATTTTTCATAACTGTCATGGTTAAAATGCAGATTCTGTTCTGTCAGACAAGAAAGTTACACTGAATGTCATCTTAGCACAGTTTATTATCTGCATGTCATGTATGATCCAGGATACCATTCAAAACAATACTCAAAAGATTTCTGTTTGTTCCAAAGTAAGTTTCTGGCATTGGTAAATGTTTTGTATTTTATTTAAAACAGTCTGTGCTTGTCAAAAGTTCTTGCTTGTTCTACAAAAATGCTTATCCTAGCCCCATATATATACATGTGTATATATACATATATGTACAAACAAACACCACAAAAAATAAACCCAAAACCAAACCCTCCATACTCTCTGGTTTATTCATTTATCAGAGAGGGAAAAATGTGTGTGCAATATAGCATAGTAGTATGGTACAGAGGGAGACTATGCATACACTTTTCAAAGTGCATTTGGAAATGAACTAAACAAAGTTTGGAACCCTGCTCTGCCCGTGGACTAAAAGATGATACCATGGCCCTTAGTTTGGATAGGTGCTCACTACAAAACCATGGGATATTATCATCAGATGAAATAAACTCCTGAAAAGATCATCTTCAACCTGGAGATAGAAAAATTCATTACCTTTGAGATTGGGATTACTGACCCTGGTTGGTCTTCTACATCTTCACAATGAAATATTTTGTGTCTCTGAGCCCCACAGGGTCAAAAATTTGAACCTGATTAGTACTTAGTAGGGCAGAAGTATACAGACTGCTAGTAGCCCACAGTAGCAAAAATAATTCAGTATTCAGTGCCAACTGGACTATTCTATGTACATCATCACACTGTGGCACTCTATCTAGAAAGATTCTCAGCCATAAAAGTTATAGAAGACAGAGCACTCTCTGAACGTAACAATAGGTTTCAAGGACACACTACACTGTGCTGCTGAAGATAGCTAAGCTAGAGACTTTCAAGACTATCTGCAGGGCATAAAAAGCCATCAGTAACAAAATACAAACCACTATACAAAATCAAGCAGTGTTGCCCTAGAATGCAGTTCCAAATCCTGTCCTGACACTTGAGTTGTATGAGCTAGTACTTGACAGCATCAAAGGAGGAAATTGCTTATTATATTTCCCATTACACTTCTGTAACTATGTATGAAAATACGGATGCCATCTATAGATATGAAACATTGCATAATGACAGCCTACAAACATAATATGTCACCAGAGAAAAAAACAAAGATGACAAGGAGGTTGTAAACAACCTAAATCAATCCACTGCAGGGATAAAAAGAACCATCCTCAAAGTCACCCTTCCAGGGGTAAAGCCAACAGTTTATCATTTGTAACTGCATCTAAAACACTTACCCTGGAAGCAAGAAAATGTGCATCACCTTCTGTTGCCAAAATGAGCAGAGCTTGCCCCCATTATGCACCCCCCACAAGAAGCCACTGCACTAAGTAACAGTGAACAATCTCCATGAACATACAAGTTTATATTTTCAGTGTTTCCGTATGCACTGGGTGTGTATGCATTGCTCAGCACAGGTATTTTTAGAGAAACCTTGAACAGGTCATTAGGATACAGGAACCCTTCCCATAGGATGCCACAGAAACACAGGGATATAAGAAATGCTTTCAGGTCAGCCACAATGCCATGTACGTGTCCATTAGTGCCATGTCTGTTCCAGCTACCTACACAGGAGTTAAGAAGACAGACTAACAAGACAGACTTTTGGAAAGTAAGAAAGCAGACGGGAAAATGCCAGGAAGAGCTCACTGACATGGAGCAAAAACTGTAATTATCTGGAATTAACAGTCATCCTTGCTACTGTTGGTTTTTTACCACATCATCATCAAGAACTAGCCTGAGACAGTGCCTAGATAAGGTCACTGCAGCACTAAGGAGGCAAGCTGAATGGGCAAACCTAAAAGTTAAGAGTGGCAGAAACTGTGAAGGTTATTAAAAAAACCATCTGACTGAGAATGGCAAAAAGAGAAAGGCAGAGATAACATGAACAGATGCTTTTTAAAATAGACAAAACAAATTTACACATTGCCCCTAAAATTTCAAAACCTTAAGGGCATAGAATAGAAAAGGTTACACTAAAGAATTAAAATTTTTAGACACAGAAAGAGAGGTCAATGACCAGTAGAACACAAGCCACAGAAACAACTTAAAGAGAGATCACATTGCAAGAGGAAAATCAGTTCAGGTGCAATAATACAAACATGTAATTTTCAGCAATTTTCAGTAGTTTTCCCAAGCAGTTTTCATTTTGTAGGCAAAGAGCCTCAAAACCTGTGAAAAATCTTGGGTAAAATTTGAGATTCGCAGCAGTAATATTTGGCTGTCCAAAATTCTCTATTAGCTAAACATGGTGCAATATTTGGGTTTTTTTCCACAGTCCAAACTTACTACATTTAATTTTTTTCAATTCTATTCATTAGATCTACACACTGCAAAAAATATGTTGGAAAATTTAGCAGAAAAATATGACTGGGGCAAAATTTTATGTAACTGTAATTTTATGTAAGCGTCCAAGTGAAAATGGCCTATCTATTCCAAAATTAAGAATTTCAGATATTTGTTTTATGTAAACACATCAAAAAGTAGGATACTGAACCTACAGTTTCTAAACCCAGACCAAGGTACTGAATAGGAATCTCCATTTATAGCATACATTGTCAGTTTTCCAGAAAACCCTAAAAAAGATTTATAGCATGAAAAGGGTCAAGGGCCAAGTCTGAGCAATCTGAGTTCGAATTCAGTTCAGTGATCTAGGAAGCAGGTAAAGATCATGTTATCAGTTTCGTCACCTTTTCTCACAGTGGTTGCTACATCATAGCGATTGAACTTCCCTTTTTGTGCAAGTTGCTGGGCAAACAAGGAGAGGGTGCACAGATGCCCAAAGGAGAATTGGTCACTGGAGGACTTCCCAGACAGTTTAATAGAAACAGCTGTAAAGGAACTGAAAGACTATGCAAATTTCAACTTCAATTACGTATAGAGTTAATAGTAGATGCGATTGCCATGAGCACTGAGTTAAACTAACAGGGGCTAATGCAGTAATGGTTTGGAAGCTACCTTTAGAATACATTGAGAGGTTTTAGAAGAGAAATGTTACAAGTAACTCATGGACTGAGATCCTTATACTAAATTTAATCAAGTCATACAAGACCTACCTGTAGAAAAATTCCTAAACCATTTATGAATCCTGTAAAATTCTTCTAGAGCATCCACAGTAGCTGGGAATGTAGGGTGAGGGAGACTCCAACGGCTTTTTCTGTTTCTTTGTCCAGAAGATGGTTACACAGGCCAGAGCACTGGCCTCACCATACAGGATTTCTGTCTCAAAACAAGGGTTTAGGGAGCAGACACATAAGATGACATAAAGAGCCATCCTAGTAAGTAGAATGAATAAGCACCAGCAGTTTAGATTTTTTAACAGCCAGAATACTGAAAAATGGACACAAAAGCCAAGTGTTCATGACACAAAACTATCCCATTGCACCTATTTGAGACAAGAACTCACAGCCAAAAACCTGGCTTAGATTCAGATGCAAAGTCACGGCCTTCAGTGCAGTGTGTTAGAAAAAAGAATATCTATAAGCAACTAAGTAAAGCAGATACTGCATCTATAGGCAACACATTACAGAGTACTTTTACCTTCACGCACAGACACCTATTACTGCAATATTCAGTAGGGCCATTAGTTTAGGTAACATGTAAATAATGCATCCAGAAACACATATAGCTAGGACTCAACACACAGTACTTATTCACCAGTTTTCATTTACCAGGATTGCAGAATACAGATGTTAGCAAAATACCAACAGCAAAGTGCATGAACACTATTCAGGAAGTGTTTGGGGTTTTTTCTTTAAGAACAGGAAAATAGACGTTTGTGCTATAAACACAAATGGTGCAAAGATGCCAGACGACAGCTGAGGAAGAACACTCTTGCCTAAACTGATCAACAGGCACCAATTTCAGAGCAGCTCTTGAGTAATAAAAGAGACTTTCTGGATACCTTTTCCAAGCAAAGGCTTTTCTTTCCAGACCATAAAGGCAGTATGGGAAAATTCATTCATTCATTTCTACCTTTATTTAAATAATCAAGAGTCTGTTAACTAAAGAGGTTTGTGGCAGTCTCCTGCCTGGGCTGAAAGACAGGTTGATAAGCCTAACATAGGTAATTACAGCAGCAACCATCCTAAATCCTCTCAGAATCTGTTTCACAGAAATATGACATTTCTGTGAAATAATTACCTCTTACATGACCAATCCTATTCCTGACATGCATATTTTAATGTTCTGACATTTTAATGCCATCTGCCTCCAAGAACCCCAGCCTGATACACTGTCAGAACTCAATCCACACACTGTTTTCCTACTCCCAATCATTTCACTCTTCCCCTGAATACAGAGGAATTGCTTCTCCAATGCGAAGTGTTATGATTTGCCATTTGGCAGCATGACTTAGCTACCAAAAGCAAATGATAGCAATTTTCAGCCTATTAGTATTTGTTGTGGATATGGTTTCTGTAAAGTGAAGAGGAATCAAAGCCCATTGGCTCTTGGAAGCACCAAATCCCTTTAGATCATGTCTTCCACGACATTTGTGCATGCAACGGAAATAACGCACAGTCCTGTTTTCTCCTCCTCCTCACCCCATGGCAATGGAGGAAAAATCTCCTCTAGTGACATTTACCTCCAATCAGAAAAGGGGCAGGTATAATGAAATTATGAAGTGCCTTCAGTCAGACAGGATTAGTTGAGGATCTTATCTTCCCATTCCTTGCCTACAGAAACAGCAAAGAGAAAGAAGCACATACACCACAGAGAAACAATAATTGTCTTGGGCAACTTGTATACTCCTGTCCCTGATGTGAGAAGCCGAAACAGTGTGGGTTTATGTTTCAGATTAATCAACTAGAAACTAATAGTATTCAAGAAAGAATTAAAGTCACTAAACAGTATTTTCCCTTTTGAGCACTTCAGCAGAGCTGGAACCATGAGCTGTACAGATCATGTACAGGTAAATGTGCAGAAATAAGGAGAAACAATATTTATGTCCCTATGTTTGGTAAACAGTGATTTTCGAACTAATGGACTCAATCCTGATTCCAGTTATGTCAGCTGTGAGATAGGAGTGCTTCTACAAAGGTGAAAAGGTTACAAATAATCATTAATCATCAAATTACTGAAATACAGGAGCATTTTCCAGCAGAACTATCTGCCAGTACTAATGTAAGACAAAAGTAAAACTGTGTTACTGCCCTCTGTTCCTTCTCCCTTACTGTTCCCCCATTTTGTATTCCCTGCTTTCTCTTCTAGGTCTAGTGGTTGACAGCATGTCCATTCCTATCAGCACTGGAAGACCACTGGCACTGCTGTGTCAATGCTCCCCTCCTTGCTGGCTGTCTCTAACAACTTTGACCTGAGAATTCTCAAAAAGTAGGCAGAACTGTGCACTGCACAACTGGTTGCCAGGTGTTCATTTATAAATATTTAATTGATACATTTTTGTTTAGTAGCAACAACTTGAAAAAGCACAGATGGAATGATATTAAACCCAGAATAAATTAGTAAGATCATAAACTGATTTATTACATATAAAAGAATGCAAATAAATAATCTCTCTTTAAAGACGCCTTTCATTTCTTTGTATTAAGAAAAATGTTAATCAGACATTTTGCAACAAAAATCACACTGCTCTCTGAAATTTACAACCAAGCTAAACCACCAAAAAAGAGAAAGCCATGTTCAGCATCCAATGCACAACTAAACAGAGTTATTTGAGAGCTTTCTTCATTAACATAATTTTTTGAGGGCTAGTACTAAATTGATTACACAGGAAAAGAACTCCATGTCTCCTTAATGATCATAAATTAAAATGTTGGGAAAATAAATAGACATGCGCAACAAAGAATTCTGACTTAGAACACTTCTTTGTTTCAGGAGTACTACAATACATGTCGGCATAATTTACAGGACATTTTGTTCAAAAGGCAGCGATAAATGAGGAATGATCTTATGGGCAAAGCTCTCTAGCCTGTTCTGGGGACTCAGCATGCTCGGGTGGCCCTCTGAAACACCTCTGCTCTAAAACAGGCAGTGTGGGGAACAAACAGGAGGAGCCAGTTTATGTAACTCTGTGCAGTTACATGACTGGAGCACCGTGATGGACAGATCCAGGCTCTTCAGGAAGGACAGGATAGGAAGGTCAAGACAGAGACTTGCTCAATATGTGAGAGAGCTGCTGCAGTGCATGGACACCTGAAGATGGGTGTCACTGTACCAGGTATCTCTTACAGACCTCCCAGTCATGAAGAAGAAGATAAGGCCTACTTCAAACAACCCTTTTCCTCATGGAGGACTTCACCCCAAGATCTGCTAGAAGAACAACACAGCACCCCTCAGGCAATCTAGCAGACTTCTGGAGTGCATTAGTGACAACTTCCCAAACAGGACCTACTGCACGAACCGCTGGGCAGACTTTTGCATCATCAGTTCTTGGGGGCAGGATCTGGACCTAAAATCACATGGTTTTTCACAGAGAAACAAAAAGAGAAACTTTATTTCTATAAAACATACAGAAACAGAACAAAATCTGTTGATCTCAAAAACCCGCGATCTTTTGGAAGAGATGTATTGTCAAGGTCTGAAGCTGTAAGTTATGAGGACTAAACCAACAAAGCACAAAATGCTGACTCAACATCATGGCATTAATAACTTTGTTCTTTAATACTGAGGAGAAAAAAATCACTTTACTCCAGAAAAGTAATTTCAGGGGAGGTTCAGGTTGGACATCAGGAAGAATTTCTTCATGGAAAAGGTTGTCAAGCATTGGAATGGGTTGCCCATGGAAGTGGTGGAGTCACCATCCATGTAAGTGTTTATGAAATGACTAGACATGGCACTGTCCAACCAGACCATAGCAACCAGTGCTATGGTCTGGTTGACAAGAAGATGATTGGACACAGTAGAAAGTGAACTAAAATTTACCCACAAATACGCACAGCTACTACACCTTTTCAAAAGTTATTTTATTAACTGGAATTAAAATGTCAAGTCATCAATTCTGTGAAGTGATGATTAAATATTTAATATCTACAAAATAAGTAATATCAATGTTTCCTACATACTGCCCTCAAGAGACTCCTTAGGACACATGAGAGGAGTTGGCATGCTGTGACCACTGTGCACAGTTTCTGGAGAGTCCACGCTACATCAATGAAATAATAATGACCCAGTCAAGATGTAGCTGCCTCAGGGAAACTGATCTTAATCAGCAGAAAGATTGCCAGCTTTCTTTGATTAAATAATTTGTCAGTTTGATCCCAAAAATGATCTGTGCATCCACAGCTCTAGCAAAAGCATGCAACTCCTACACATTTGTTTTCACAGCTGAAACACCTTAATGAAAGCAATCATTATTTTTGTAATCTACTTCTGAACTCTTCAGAAATACCATCAGCTGAAGCAAGACACTTCTGCCTGAATATTGCTTTCTGAGCCTTTTGCTAAGGTGAAATAAATTTGAGAAAAATAATTTCAGGCTTTCCCCATTGATTTATTCTGTGCACATGACAGCACTTTGTAAAACCTTGTGTCACTGCTCCTTGTTTGACGTGGATCAAGTTTTCATCTTTCCTCAGTTCAACACAAGAGGAGGAAAAAAATACATTGAAAACAGCAATGTTAGGCACAAAAATAATTCTGAGTGTAACTAAGGGAAAGTATGGTATTAGGCTCTCACTTTTTGAAACTCCCTTTTGAGCACTTTGCCTCTGATCTGCACACACTTCTGTAAGAACTATGCAAAAAGCAACAAAGGTTAATGTTGCATAATAGAGATAACTTGTCTCCTAGCACTAAAATATCATTTTACTTGGTAACAGTAAGCAAATAAGACCATGTCTTCTTTGAGCAATCTATGTATGTATCACTGTGTCACATCCGCAGTTTTACTGGCACATGCCATAACTCTTACTCACTGATTGTTCCCAGAAATTCATAGAATCATAGAACCACTGAGGTTTGAAAAGACCGGCAAATCCAACCTTTGGCCAAAATCCACCATGTCCACTAAACCATACTGTGAAGTGCTGTGTCCACTTGTTTTTTGAACACTTCCATGGATACTGACTCAACCACTTCCCTGGTGAGCCTGTTCCCATGCTTAACCACATTTTCAGTGGAGACATTTTTCCTAACATCCAACCTGAACCTTCCCTGATGCAACTTGATGCCATTTCCCCTTGTCCTATCACTAGTTACCTGTAAGAAGAGACAAACTCCCACCTCACCACAACTTCCTTCCAGATCGTTGTATAGGGCAATAAGGTCTCTCCTGAGCCTTCTTTTCTCCAGACTGAACAACCCTTGTGCCCTAAGCCGCTCCTTAGGATTTATGTTTCTGACCATTTAATCATAGGTAATTCAATCACAACTTTTCATTTAGTTATAGCTATGCTAACTTGGCACTATTAATTTTTAAGGCTCAAAAACCAAAAGAAGGAGCTTGATCATCCACGGGAAGAGTACAAATAACAAAAGATAGGTCTGCTGGAGCAATTTCTATACAGTTTCCTTACTTGAAGCCAGGCTTTAGTTGCCACCTGTTACAACAACTCCTGTAGGCAGCTGCAGAGGACAATGCCCTGTAGGACCACAAAACAAAAGACAAGCCAAAAACATTAATAAGAAATTGCAAAATTATTCATTGTAACTTTTGTTCCATGACCACTGCTCTTCAGTCATGCAAAGCTCTGATCAGACAATTCAGAACATGAACAAACCTTCAGTTCTGGAATCAGAATCAGAGAAGATAGGGAAAATCTTCCAGAGGTGGGTATCTCGATGAACTAGGATTGTTGCCCACAAAAGCTGGGAAAAGAAGTCATGGAAAACCTGGCAACAGAAATTACTAAAACCAGACAGAATGCAGCACAACCAGTACTGTAATAAAAATTAGAGTAATGCTCCAGAACTCTAGAAGTTCTTCTCCAACTCCAAGTAAGTAGCAATAAAAGCATTCAGTTAATAGAAGTCTCACTATATCTAATCACTGAAACAAAGTTAATCCAAGAAACAAAATTTGGTTTTATATTACTAAAACAGTTTTTTCATTTGACAGAAACTGAAGACTCCTAACCCTTTCTGTTGACTTGAAGCTTAATTACTGCTATGTCAACATACAATCATCTTAAAACAATAGTCCAGAATTAAAATATAAATCTGAAGCATTATCATAAAATTTTAACATAATTTCATGTTTCTTAAAATTGTCTCGTATTAGGCAAAATACGTATTATGTATCTGCAATTGTTATTTTTATGAGGGATTAATTAGAAAGGTAAGTTACAACCAACACTGGTCTTCTCTTTTTGTGGCACTTCTAATGCTGAAGCCTAATGATTTTTAAATACAAAACACTATTTCCTTTCACATTCCATTTTGTCAGTTCTGTAGATTCAGAGATGATAGTTCTGCAAAACCGGCCTGTATTTTGACAATGGGCTGCATCATCCAAAAAGTATGCAACACACCCCCATCTAAACACTACTAAGTGACTGCAAGTCAGAAGTTCCCATTCTTCAGAAATATATTTTGTCCAGTCATGGCTTGCTACCAGCATTACAGTTATTTGGAGCCACGTACTTGACTCTTGCAGTGCTACCCGAAATAAAGAGGATAAATCCAAATTTTCTCTATATAATGATCATACAAATACCGGCCTATTGGTTGTCACTAGATAACCAACAACTTAAAATACAATTTTTATGGGTTATTTTGTTAGTTCAGGTCAAATCACCGTAAGGAGAAGAAATCATAACTATCTTCAAAGCACATTTCCACAGAGAGAAGGAGAGAAAGAGGAGAAAGGTTTCCATGGTTACTTTGTTAACCATCTCCATTTTGATGTTTACATATTTTATAAACTAGACACTATAAACAAGAAGAAATGAAATATTTATTAAGATCTACATTACAGAAAGCTCCCACCATATGTCATGTCTGCTTCAACAGCTGACTGTCCGGTGAAGCCCTAAAAGACACACTGACTAGTTTCGGGGCTATCAGGTACATAAGACAAGACAAACTCTTCTTGAACATGCACAGAAGAAGCCCTTGACCCAAGTTCACTCACTAATATTTCATCAGGAATTTATTTCCAGTAGGAGAGGATGTCTTGCCTTGAAACCAATGCTAAAATTGCAGGTTTCTCACCCATAAGTAAAACCCTTTTCCTGGCTATCAGCTAAAACTTACTGATCGCCAAAGGCTGCTCTCCATATTTACCCATTTCAACAGCTGCAGTTTTAATCATTTACTTCTGATGCAAAAGAAGTTCCTCTTATTTTGAGTCATCACCCTAAATGAAAGGTTAATTTGGCATAACAGCACTTTTCAGAAAAAACGTCATCTAAATCAGGTCATTTTTATTTTGTTTTCCTATAAATTTTTATTTTAACTAGGCTTCTTATTGCTTGAGGGAGAAATGACAAGTAACTGCAATACCACTAGTACTGGGAAGACTCCAGGCTCACAATCAAAAGCTCAGAAGTTCTATTTGGAGTACCCAGCGCGGAAAATCCTGGAGGTATTTTGGAGTTCTTCGTATTTGGATATCAACCTCATTCAGTCAAGAGGCAGCACTTGCCATTAGGTCCAGTATGCACACCCATCACACAGGAATGAGCTCATTCCACTACTGAAAGTAGTCCTTCAGTCCTGATCTCAGCAAAAGATGATAAAGTAGAACAATAGATCATTGAGTCCAACCATTAACCAACATTGGCAAATCCACCACTAAAGCATGTCCCTAAGTACCACCTTATGTGTCTTTTAAACACTGTCAGGGAGGGTGACTCAAGTAGTACAGTACAGTCTATACAAGCAGCATTCAGAACAGACTTTTTTTTTTTTTTTTAATGAAGCAACATTTTTCCTGCTGTGTCCTAGCCAAAGAGTGTCCTAGAAACTGTTGTGTAGCTTAAACATTATCAGCCTGTCTACCATCCTACAGGCAAACTTCTATATTTCGCTGCTGCTGTGTGCTTGCAAAAACTTCTGACAGTGAACACATTTATTATTCTGTTAGACAATCTGTGAATTCTGCAGAAATCAGCTAATCTCTTTTCCATGACAGGGTCAACTCTGCTTAGGTTACTCTTGACCAAGATTTGCTCCTGACTCTATCTTACACTTCGAGGGCATCCAAATGAGAAAATTTACCTGACCAAGTCACAGCCTCTTTTGCCTCCCCTTTTCCGTCCATCAATCCATCCTTCCAGAAAAGATATTTTACATCTACCTGAGTATGGTAGAACTCAAAGAAAAATACATGTACTGTAGTTTACATTCTAATGTCAGCTCCCTATCACTAGTCAGAAAATTGAAGACAGTATTTAAACTATTCTGCCTCACTAGCAAGTTGTAAATGTCCAATACTTAATATTTTCAGAGCAATAGTCTAATCCAGATTTGAAAAGCAATTCATTGTACCAAAATGCTAGATACATTTTAAAATAATCTCTAAATCTACCATAACTGTCTCTGAAAGCACATGGAATACTGTTATCCCCATAGCTACAGGAGATAATGTTTATTATGTAATACCAGTTTTCACAAAAAAATTGTAGAGTAATACTTATTACTTATACATCCTGATTATCTTTACTTCAGTCGAGGTGGAATTCTTCTTTATTTAATGTGGTTTTTTAAGTTGGGGGTTGCATCACGTAACTCAGGCACACAAATGGCATTTTGCTATTCACATAGAACAAAACAGCAGAGGCTGGTTGGAAAGTGGAGTCAGCTTTTCAAGTATCTGGCTATGTGGCTTGCAAGAAAGCCCTAAATCTCCCCCAGGAGAAAGGAAGCAAGAACCGTGTGACAGCTAACAGTAGGAATTATCCATTCGATGCCATGACCTTAGCTCGTTCTTCAGCACTGCAATTACATTTTTGGGATAGACTAGGAAGCCTACAGCATGTTATTTTACTCTCTTATTTCAGACAGCAAAATAAATAGAAGCCTGAAGGTTTTGACCCCTCATTCCTTCCAAAACATATGAATGTTACCCATTTATTTAACTTGTGACCTCTAAGATGAAAATCTGCCTAAGATTTTGAGTCAAATGGCCTAATTTCTCCAGGAGGTAAGGAAAGAGTGCTTCCCCTTAAACTGCATGCCATAAAAAACACATATTTGCAAAGATATTAACTGACATATTTTATACATGCTTTCTTGATTTTACCTTAGCTGCTTAAAAGATTGCTTTTTACTACAGTTCCCTATCGACATTGATAATCCGTTCAAGTAAGAGTACATACAGACTTTAAAAAGTCCCGTTATTTCCTTTTTATCTTAAATTTATATCTGTGATAGAACAGTTCCAAATCCAGTAGTTACTTCCTGTCCTGTTTTATCATCTGTTCTTGGTGTTACATAAAATGCTTATACTAAACATTGCTGAGCTCTTATATAGCATTCTTAATCCATAGACCTCAAAGTACTTTACAAAGGATGATCATTATCCTAGTTCATCTATGAAAAGAAAAAACATGGAGATCTTCAGGGTGAAATTCAGATCTCACTGAATTAATTCCCACAGTCCACACAGAACCTGGAATTGCACCTCACATCACAGTACCATCAAGCAGCCAGAGCAGCATCCACACCTGCAGATGGATTCCAGAGCCTTCCCTAACACTGTTGGCCTGTGATTTGCACTCAGCAACTCCACACACCACTTAGGGATTAATCCAGAAAGAATATGGCCTTCAATACAGTATCTTATTCAGCTTGACATTCACTAAAACGCCTCCCATCCCACAGAAGCAGCACTTTTAAAAGAAGTACTCTAGCCCTCCCTGAGTATCCTGCTTACAGCTCTAAGCACACTAACGTTGCCATCAGCGATGGAAATAACTGAGTCAAGTCCTCTGTTTGGGCTTTACTACTGAAATCAATACAGCTGCAGACAGATACACTGCTAACAAGGACTGATGCCGCCACTCAGGTGTCTCAAAGTATTTTCACCTCCATACACAAACTCTGAAACCACCCGATCTATGGGTAACTAGATAGCAGTTATCAAACCTCCTGTTTCATCCTTTCCTCCCCTCTTTTAGATTTGTTTCTCATGTTCATTCTTTGCCCCTTGCTCTAAGTTAGACATTTAAACTCACAGACTTCCTTAACTCTATAAACTCTCCTGGACTATTGGGAGAACACAGAACCAAGTACTCGAGCTTAGAGGGAAAAGGACTGAAAGCAGACTGCATAAAAACAAAGTTTACTAGGGTATCAATTGATTGAAACTGCTGGACAGCCATAAAAGAAGCAGTAATGCTACCTACTTCAGTAACACATCTAAGGATGTACTACTCAGACATCTGAAAAAACTTTGGAACTTAAAACTTCAGAATAAAGTTATGGGGTTACTGCTTTGACACACTGTATCACAACCACCTCAAAACCACTTACGGACCCACGCAAGATAAGGCAAGCTGATCCTGAGCACAAAGATGAGCTGAAAAGCCATGATCTTCAGGAAAGGATTCAGAACACTGCAGTCTCCATAACACTCCACTGAATGAACTAGCCAAGGAAGAGAAAAGCGTGCAAACTTTCCTGCCCACAAGGATGAAGGGAATCATTCTGTGCAGGTTATTCTGAGCAGCTATGATGGGAATCATTCTAAGTTATTCTGAGCCGCTGTTCCTAGAATCCCAAATGTTATATGAACTACCTGCTGCCTAAACTGGTGCTTTCAGGAAGAGAAGGCACTAAAGCAGAGGAGATTGCATCTTCCGGAATGCGCGTTTTCTCGAACGGGACCGTCTTCCACAAAGCACAGAGGCAGTTCCATGGCCTCCCGTGTCATTCCCCGAAACATCCGCCGGGCTCCAGGAGCCGCCGGTCCCGGACCGGGCGGGGGGCGGAGCAAGGGCGCCCCCCAGCGGCAGCCGCGGCGGGCGGTGCTGCTCCTGTTCCTGCTGCTGCTCCTGTTCCTGCTGCTCCTTCTCCTCCTCCCCGGCACCGGCTGCCGGGGCTTCCCCCCGCCCCCGAATCAGCCGCAGACAGAAACGTAAAAGCCGCCGGCACTGAAGGATTTATTTTCTCCCGCACGCTGTCCTTTCCCAGGGGGAGGGAGGACAGTGAGCTCAGAGCAGCAGCGGGGCAGACTGCGGAGTTTAGTCCGAGGCGTGTCCTGACTACGATCTCATTTACTCTGCTGCATACAACTAATTTACCAGCTGGAGTAGAGAAGAATATTTTTCTCATCCTACTTTTTTCCCCGGCTCTGATCTACATCTTAAGAATTCTGATATAAATAGCACATGGCTTTCCAAAACATATCTAAAACATAAGACATGAAATAACTTTGAAAGTGAAGTTTATACCAACCACATCCTCCTATCTGGGAGATGCACTCATGCCTCTTAGCATGCCGAAGTACACAACATGTAGAAGAGAAAAAAGCAACATTAAAAGTGTTTTAATCACAAAGAACACAAAATTAAGCAGAATTCCCTAAAATTATACTCCAGGTCATATGAAACTTCATACGTGTTTAGTTTTAACTAGAAGTGCTTGGTGGAACTGGAAGTAGTAAATAAATAATATTTTTTATGTAATATTTCTTACATATTTACTTTAGTGACTCTGAAATACAGGTTGCTTCAGCTATAAAAGATGCAAAGTCTCTGAAATCACATGTAAACTCCAGCCAAATTCTGGCACTTACAGTCAGAGTTAAGGACAAAAAAGTTCCTGTGACATAATTTCCAGGATTACACAAAGAATAAATCCAGAATCCTTACAATCTCAGGTCGTTCAAGACTGCTGGGCAGACACTTTCTTCTATTACACTGAAATACAATCTTTGATGCAGCTCCATTAAAATACTCAGTAAAATTATTTAAAAGCAGCCTGCACTGAATTTCTAAATACTTCACATTTCACAAATGGTGTATTTCTTGCTCATAGATAGTAACTCAAACACCCTGCAACAAAAATAACAAACTGTTTCAATTCACAGTTGCAACACAAACATGATGAGATCTGTACATTGTTAATCCCAACTTCCCCATTCCAACAGTTTAAGTTAAATGTCACATTTACATAACATTTACATAAAGACTCAGTTTTGTTTATACAAATCCCAGCCTTATTTTTGCAACATTCTAGATGCTAATTCATTATGTAACAACAGATTGTTTGCTCTTTTAAAAAATAAAAGGTTTAATTTTGAGAAGGTGTTTGAGAGACCTCAGTTGCTCTGAAGCAATTTAGCACCTAGTCTTCATTACTGTTTCATCAAGTTTGGGTTTGTTTTTTTTTTTTTGTTTTAAAACAAACGAGATGTTTTGGACACTGTGCCACACTAAAACAGACACCCTAACTGATGTTATACATCATGGTCACTTGTACAGTTCATCCTTACACCTAGTGCACATACAACAGAAGAGTCACAGAGCCTTCCAACACAACCCACTAGAGTTTAGTTACAGACTTTTAGCAATGGTAAGGCTTGATCTTGTAGTTGGGAAAATTTTAGAAGATTCCAAGCACTATCCAGCTTGCTGTTTGGGGTTTTTTTTAATATCATTTCAGTGTTATCACTGCTTTCAACAGGAGCACAATCAGACCAGTGCTGACCCCTTCAAAAAATCACCAACACCAGCAAACATTGCAAAACTTTCAGGATGCCTGAAAGCAGAGCTCATAAGAATATGTAATGCAGCTGGATGTAGCCACAGTATTTTATAAAAAGAGCTATATTTTTCAGCTCCTCAATGCAGAAGTCTCCATGGATGGATTGGTTGCTGTTCTCTTCTGTGTTTTAGAACCTTAAAATGATTTTTGCAGCAACTTAAAGGAAGGCCTCATATTGAAAGTAAAAGAAAAAATTCCTAAGCTAATACTGCTACCTCTTCACAGCAATGAAATAAACACTTTAAACCTTAAAACAAGTTATTAGACACACAAATAATCACATCTACTGATTATTATAATCACGTTTACTAGCAACAACACCACATATGTGGTTTAGTATGTACTAACTTAGTCACAAAATTTCAAGAAAGTCTCTACAAAAGCCCTCTCCAGCACATCAGAGCACTCACAAGAGATGGCAAACAACACATTTTGTTGTTCTTAGTTCCCCGGCTAAGGAGGCATTAATACAGTGGCCTTTTTTTTACCCAAAGAGATGTTTCTGTAATTGAAACACAGAATCATCCTGTTTCTGTGTTAGTCTCCTCTAGAACCTTGTTTCACAGCAGGACATTCTTGACTGAAAACACTGCTGCTGCTACTTCCACTGGCTTTATCTGAGCTGCTCCAAGTACAGAGATCCAAGGGAGTCAAGATTGGTATTTGCTAGAGTCTCATGCCCTACTAGTCCTTGCTTAGTTTAAAGGCTGGGATTAGAGGCAGAAAGGACCCAAAGGAGAATGCAAGTACAGCAGTTGCACATATTCTACACACAGTGGTCACACCTGCACACGACAAACTAAGTACCAGATCCACTGGATCCTTCCCCAGGAACCGTACCAGTAGATTTAAGCGGAACGATGCAGTGCATCACCTGCATCTTTGGCAGTTTTTACTCTCTACATTACTTTGATGATTAAAGATAGATATTGTTTTCCTTCATCCAGATATATTTCTGCTTAATCAATACAGCACTTTTGTCCCAGCACTGAGCCAAGTGAGAAAAATGAGAAAGAGACACAAAACTGTCACAGACGTAACACAGGTTATACTACAGAAAAGAGTATTGTTTACTCAGTGGGTCTCTCTAGAAAGACAGGCAACATATAAAAGGCAAATGTATCTTTTCCAACCAATCATCCAGGACTCTCAGGTAGAGTAGTACAGAGCTTTGGCAACACTGGTTAGGATTAACCTAATTTGGAACAGACTAGCCAAATTCACACAATGCAGAAATTGCTCCTTAGAGCACCCATTTTGTCTCAAGGTGTCTGAAGGAAAGTGAGGCCATTTTAGTATGGTCATAGTCAGCAAAAGACTGAGCTTACATGCTGACTAAAAGCACAGCCTAAAAAGAGAGGTCCCAAAGCTACTAAGAAACTACTAGGTGACTGCATAGGGCACAGGAAGACAAAGCTGGTGTACTTGTATCCATGCTCCCTATTGGAAACAAGCAGCCAATCGGTGTGAATGACTCCCAGAACCGCACTCAGACTTTTGCTCTTAAGGAAACATTTTGGTTAGCTCCAGAGGATAGTTTAGGCACATGCTGTTGTGAGAACTGGAACTGTTCAGCCTAGAGAAGAGAAGGCTTCAAGAGAGACCTTATTATTATGACTATGACCTTTCAATACTTAAAGGGGGCTTTATAAGACAGATGGGGACAGACCGCTCAATAGGGCCTGCTGCAATTCAACAAGGCGTAATAGTTTTAAGCTGAAGATTACATGTGTAGATTCAAACAGATACAAGGCTGATAAAACACTGGAACAACTTGCCCAGAGAGGCAGCAGGTGTCTCATGCCTGGAAATACTCAAGGTCAGGTTGGACAGAGCCCTGAGCAACCCAACTGAGCTGAAGAAGTCCCTGCTCATTCCAGGGCAGGGCAGGCCTGCTGATCTTTAATGGGCCCTTAGAACCAAAACTACTGTATGATTCTATGACATGCATGCACTGTGGATGACTAGGTGACCAAGACACAAGGTGAACAAAAAAGCCAAACTTCCTGACAAAGCAAAGAAGAAAGAATGCATCCTTGCGAGACTTTACAGCTAGCACTTTCCAAAGCAGATGTGTCTTTCCAAGTACTTTTACCAATGCTGTTGCAAAAAAAGTGGAATCGCATTAATACAGTGCTGCCTAGCCCAGCTACAGTGTATTAGAACATCAGTAGTATTTTATGGGCAGCTACACTCAAAGCAGCAGCAGAGCCTGTATAGCTTTAGCACTGATATTTAGTTCCCAAGAGAGGGCCATGCTTTACACTGCACCTCATATACAATCTGTGTCTAAATCACCACTGAGCTTACCTAAGCCATAAAGTCAGAGAACCACTGCACCACATGGTGACTTTCCCAGACCTGTATGCATTAAAGAGAAAGGGGGAGCTTGGAAGTGGTGGCTTTTGTTATTGGGCAGGTGTTTTTCTTGTTTGTCTTTTCTGGGTGTTGTGGGTTTTTTTCAACATAAACAGGGATAAAAAAGATTTAGGGCTTTTTTTTAAGCAGGGGAATAGATCTCTTTGGCTTGGGATGACTTGAAGATGTGGGGTCCCAGGGGATTCCACAGAAAACTGAGACAGGAGTTGAGCCAGATGATAAACAGACTTTTCCATATCTTCTTTAATAATCATACTTCCGTTAGAACCATAATCCCTCCTTCACCATGTGACCATTCTGTTCTTACACAGAGGTGCCCTTTTCCTAACTAAAAATCAGGAGATGTGACAATACATAGCAGATTTTGATCCTAGAGGTAAACTATGCCATGCTTCACCTGAGAAAACTCGAAAAGGGAGTGATTTTCAACTTTTGTATTTGGAAAACCTTTGCACCAGGGAATAAGCTAAACCTTAAATAACCTAAATAAGCTAAAGCAATTGCAAACCATGGGGTGAGCTGAGAGCGCTGCTAACAGATGGACACCTCCGGGAGACACTGGGGGTGCGTGGTCCTGCAGGTCTCTTCAAAGCCAGATCTGTACTGAAATGAGTATGATTCACACTTTTTCAAAGGCACAGCAGTGCTGAAAGTGTAGAGATTTTTCAAAAGAATCTTGCCTGCAGGAACTGTCATTCTTCCCCACTGCCCTCATCAGTGCTGCCCTAAAGGAAGCACTGTTTGGCATTAGGACAGTAAATATTCTCACAAGTTCACAGTTTTATTTCATCTAATGCCCTGTTCTCAGCACTGGATGAAGTGCTTGGATAAAATAGTTGCAGTGAGCAAAGAGCAACAGGCAGCCCCTCCTGCTCTTTCCCCTCTAAACTGCTGGCCCAAAGGCTATTTCTATGTATTTTAAACTCTGAAAATACACCCATTGGCCCACTCTGAGAATGTTCAGATTAAGGAGAAAAAAGGTTGTTTTTCCTAGAGTCACATTGGAAAAATATTACTGTGTTTGTATAGCGCTCATGTGATTTAAATACATGAGTAATAATTTTGCTGATCATAGAAGTAGTAACGAAGAGTTTCTTTTATATACTTGTGTGAACACAGTGGGTAAATGACCAAGCAGAGTAGTATATTTTTCATGAGTCCTATCAAACCCCAGTTTTCACCACAGAAGTCCTAATCTTTCCCCTATGAATTCCCAAAATCCCTGCTTCAAAACATGATGGTGTAGCTAACAAATTTTCAAAACCCAGACTCCCCACATATTTAGTCGCACTTTACTTTCACAAATAGTAGTCCCATGATGCCATCTGATTTCAGGAATCAAGTATAGTGATTAGAAATCTAGTCCCAGAATCCAGTTCAGCCCAAGTCAGTAAACAACAAATTATTACCCATTACAGTATGATCTATCAATTACACATTTAAAAATACGGGATTTTTCAGCTTTTCTGAGGTATCTTAAAAGCAGTGTCAGAACCACAGTTCAAGACACAGATAGCTTTGCAGAAATTATTTTCTATTTATTTTTTTGCTAAGAACACAAAAAAAAAAAAAGTGTAGTTGTAAATCTCTCTGTTGTGATACTTTGTGTCATGCTTCACTTGGGGAAGCCACTGATTGTTTATGCCAGGCTAGTACAATCCTAGTTCTTTCAGTCAGCATTTCATTAGGCAGATTGTCCTTTTGGCAGAGACTATTTTTAGTTTTGTTGGCCCCATATTTTATCTTTGAAAGTGCCATAGTGGGTTTCCTGTTCCATGGTGGGGTAGTGTTGTTATATTTTAAAAAAATATCTCTTGAGCATTTCATATCCCAATTCATAGCTTTTCAACACTTCCTGCAACTCAGATTTGTTTGATTTTTGGGGGGTTCAGGCTTTTCTTTCCCCACTGTTTGTATTTCACATGGAAACTGAAACTGTGAAGAGGACCATTTATGACAGATACTTTATGAATACAGAAGGAGATTATCTGCAAGTTCTCAGGAGCTTAGACTGTCTAAATAGGCAAAAAAAATGCAATAATTTTCTAAAATTCACAAGGCAAACCAACAGCAGAGATTAACACCAAGTCTTCTGTCTCCTAGTCCAAAACCATCTACTAAAACAAACTTTTTTTTTTTTTAGTTAGGGAAACACAAGCAAAACTCATTCAGCTACAAAAGAAGGGAAAAAGATTTCCTCCTCAGCAGTACAGTTACAGAGAAAGCTGTACAGAGAAAGACGATGTTTCCCCAAGCAGTTAACAGAGATAGGTAACAGACTAAAAATGAAATAGTAAAGCTAAGGTTAGAACACCACACTGCATAGGATATAGCTGGCTTTGAAAAAATGATACATTAGCCTAAGATGACATTCAACTCATTTGAATTCCATGGGTATTTGCAATCTGGGATCGCATGAGCAGATAACTCGAATACTGCATCCCCACAGGATGTAAAATGATGCCATATGAGAGAATAATACCTTATTACATTCTTTGTATAAAGCAAATGAAAACACTTCATTGCAGAAGCATTACCAGGGACTCAAACTTAGTACATCAATGCTTACCATGATCTGCTCTTGGTTAAGTAGTTGTGTGCATTCCCAGGAGACCTTCTTGTGCACTGTATTTCCTTTACAACAGTAGTATATTTTTAAACCATTTCTTAATAAGATTATTTCAATTTCTTATATGATTATTTAAAAAAAAAATCTGCTGGTCACAATATAGATGCAATGAATTTTGTAGAACTGATACCAGAACTTATATCTATTCAGTTGTCTAAAAACTCTAAGACACATTGAAATAGAAACATATTCAGAAATATTAACAATATAGCTTTCATGAAGAGAGCTGTCTGTTAAAAGTTGTCATGTTCCATGCAAAGAAATAACCCAAATGTTACACAGCATACTGCTCAAAGGTTATGACATATCAAGAAGTGAGTTTACCTACGCAACCTGAAAGCAAACCCCATTTTCCCTGTGACATAGGCTTTGTGTGATTTCGTATCTTTTGTACTTTTTACACCCTTTGTATTATTGTCCAATTGGCACCCAGACCTTGGACAAATACTTCTATTTCTTTCTGGATTTAGCCATGGTACTAAAAATCTAGAGAAGCAGAGGACAAAGTGAAGAGAACACTTACAAGTGATGCTGAGCCTAAGGCAGAGAAATGTTCCTTAAGCATTTATGATTCTGTCTAGATCTGTATGCTTCTTTTACTAGCTACAGTCAAGAACAAGTAGCAGGGTTCTGAAAACATTAGAAAATCTGTGCTTCAAGTGAGTGACCAGAGGAACAAAAAGTAATCAGGAGTAATCAACCTGTTAAGAGCTCTGGGAGTCTGTGAATTGGTGCCAGAAACACTGCATTAAGGTCAAAAGACTCCTGTGTAAAGACTTAATGGAGTCTTTACCCAGGAAAGATGACAAAGTAGCCTAAAACTGAGTTCACTAGCAAAGCCAAATCAAGGAACACCGAACACCACCTAATTCTTATGGTGGGACTCGAGCAGCATACTCTGGCTCATACATACTGGGTTCATTCTTCCCAGGTAGAGTTCTTCACTGATAGGTATTTCAACATTTTAGTCTAATTAATTCTCTAAGTGCCCAAAGACCACAGCAAAATTAACCTTTCATGACACACATTACAAATCTTTGCAGAGATCAGTAGATAATAAGAGGTATTTTATTAAAAACGAAGGCAAACACATTATTGGTGATTTTGCCTCTGCAAAAAAACTCCAAACAGCAAAACCAGCTCCTCAGTGTATCATTCAAATTTATTAACCTCCTTTTCTGGTTGAAATGCCCTGCTTTAATCACTTCCTTCTTCTAATGTAAGCAAATAGAAACAATTATTCCACTTTCCTTATTCATCTTCAGAACATAGTCCATCCCATGCATTGAATCCATTCAGTTTCCTATGGAGATTATCAAACTCCCCTCCATATTCATAGTTTTCTATAAAATTCAAGCCCTTATTACGAAGGTATGAGAGTACTTGAGTTACCAGTGGAAAATATTTTTTTTAAGCTTTTCTTCAGTTCAAGAAAAATTAAGATTTTTCTCAGGAATGAGTGGAATACTGTCACTAAAATTTCCTGAATCAAGGTTTTCCTGAAGGACACCTGAAGAGATTCCTTAGATGGTGACAATGGGTACATATCCAAGACAAATAAAGTTTCTCAAACTAATATATAAACAGAAAACAAGAGAGGATCTTGCCATAGAAAGTATAAAGTAGTCTTGAATTCACATGGACATTTTTACTTATAATAACAGAAATGCTTTTCAACATGTTTGCTGGTTTTTGCTGCGACAGAGTTACTTTTCTTCATAGTAACTAATAAGAGGCTATGGTTTGGATTCGTGCTGAAAACAGTGTTGATGAAAACACAGGGATGTTTTTGTTACTGCTGAGCAGTGCTAGCACACAGTTAAGGCCTTTTTTGCTTCTCACCCCACCCCACCAATGAGCGGACTGGGAATGCACAAGGAGGTGGGAGGGGACACAGCCAGGCCAGCTGGGCCAAGCTGGCCCAAGGGATATTCCATACCATGTGGTGTCATGCTCGGTGTTTAAAGCTGGGGGAAGAAGAAAGCAGCAGAGGGATGTCCAGAGTCATGATGTTTGTCTTCCCACATCACTCTTACACATGATGGAGCCCTTCTTTGCTGGAAACAGCTGAACACCTGACTGCCCATGGAAAGCAGTGAATGAATTCCCTGTATTGCTTTGCTTGCATGTGCAGCTTTTGCATTACCTATTAAAATGCCATTATCTCAACCCATGACTTCTCTCGGTTTTATCCTTCCAATTCTCTCCCCGTGCCACTACAGGGGTAGTGAGCATGTGGCTGTGTGGTGCTTGGCTGCCAGCTGAGGTTAA
Source organism: Myiotriccus ornatus (assembly GCA_036023395.1). Lineage (NCBI taxonomy): Eukaryota > Metazoa > Chordata > Aves > Passeriformes > Tyrannidae > Myiotriccus > Myiotriccus ornatus. The sequence goes on from JAYRBT010000114.1 coordinate 22,766,739, forward strand.
ATCGTGACAATATAGAATTGCAATTCAAAATAAGTATTAGCTTACCTGACCAGAAAGCGATGTAGCCCAACATCAAAACTTCTGTAAAAGAAAAGATTCACGATATTTTAATTATTAAAGAAATACTATTCTCTTGGGTATTGTACAGACACTGTATTTCAAAACATTAATACCAAAGAAATATAAATTTAGTGGAATTCATAAACCAGAAGCAAAAATGTAATACACAATTTCATTTCTGTAATGACATGAAATTTAAGATGATCATCATATGGTAAGATTTATATGCATGTTAAAAAGCTCACAAATTCCTTGTTGAAGTATTTAATTAATAAACTATTAACATTCAGACTATTATAACCCACAAAAAGCATAAACTGTGTGTATTCTGTTACTGGAAATAATGTAAACATCCTGATGACCAGCAAGTCTGCACATTTTGTCACATGCAAGTAGATCTGTGCAAAACTCTATGCAAAACTACTGTTTTCTTTCTTTCTTTCCCCTTTTCTGCTCTGTACTGCACTAAAACACAAGGGATAGCTATGGATTCTCTCCATGATAAAGAATAACTAAAAAATCCCCTTATGTCTCCTTTAGATATAGAATATACTAAGAAGCAGACCTTGCCAGTGCATTTCCCTCAGATTGGTGAGGAAATTAACTTTGAAGCCTTCTGACAGTAAATTCAAGTTAGATCACATTAGATTACAAGAGCCACATCTGAAATCTTCAGCGCTAACAACATACATTGACAGTAACTGTCAGTGTTTCTTTCCATTTTCCATTTCCTCCATTGCTCAGACAACTCAGGAAAACCAAGCTCACGAACAACTACCAGCAAATCCTCAATGCTACAGGAAGGTATCTGCTGATTTGAGACATTTACCTAATATCTTAATTATGTATCAGCTTTATGCAACTACCAATATAATCCCAGATTAACTGTGTGCATAATAGCACAATTGAAAAATGCAAATGTCTTATTTCCAATACTGGACTTGCTCTGAAATGCACTTACATTTCAGGTACACAGAAAATATTTTGGCATATACTAAGCTCTTCAGTATTCTATTCCAAAAAACATAATTGGTCATTTGAGTACAACACAGTCTTATTTTAATAGTACTGCTTGCAGTGTGCTGCTTTCTAACTCAAAGTGCAAGAGAAATCATGAGATAGTTAATTGCATCCTGATATCAGCAGATAGATAATGAGCTGCAGAAATTCTAGGAGTTAACAGGGAAGAAAATTCCACTGGTTCAGCTGGGTGGAGAGGAGCAAATTTTTCACTTAAAAGCTGCCTTGCAACAGAAAAACACTATGTCAGGAACATGTAGCTGGTCATCATTAAACCTGTATTTTTCACATTCCTTTCCTGAAATCATTCCCCATTTTACATTAATGTTATATTACTGTGCAATTAAACTCCATGAAGTGCATTGAGTTATCTTTCTTCATTCCTCCTGCCTGGACACATATTGTAATTTGGCTCCCTCTCTAAAATATTCTATGTTGTAAAGACAGTCTGCAGTATCAGAGCTGCCCACAGTCTGTTTTTATAGCTCTGAAAACCTTTTCTTCCTAGGACCAAGCATTCAGTATGTTTTTGCTGGGATGGGGAGAAGAAGAAACTTGTACAGTTTCAGAAACTTGTACAGTTTTTGTATGCTAAACAGCCCTCTTGCACTTCTTCAGCCACTTCTTCAAGCTATTCTCTGATGGCAGTAACCAATCTGGTACAGAAGGGACAGAAGAACCAAACTTCTTGTAGACAGGGACGTGGAGCACAAAAAATATCACTGCTTTTGACACTGAACCAAAAGCCAAAGGACTTTGCTTACCACAAGCATGGAAACTGAAAGGTCCTGCTAACTTGAGATGGTAAGAGCTGAATGAGGTTGGGGTGGACAAAGCCAAGGTTGAGTGGGTTCAGACAGGGAGGGAAAACAAGACAGTTTGTGTAGATACCATGACATGCCTTATCTTCTCTCATTTTTCACTCTTTCCAAAACATAGCACTTGCTATTAAAAAAGTTCTATAAGTTTTTTCATCTGGGCTTTAGCTATTGAATATTTTTTTTGAAATATTTTAATAGGTATTAAAAATGAACATGCGTAGAAACAATTGATTAGAATAAAAAGAAAAATTATCAGAGCCTCACTAGGTATAATTCAGCATACGTAGACAGGGTCCATTATTCCTCAGTTGATTTTGTGCTCATACATTTCAACAGTCTACCCAAGATCCTCAACAGCGCAAACAGTCGTTTAAGATGTAACTGTGCTATATCCAACAAAATTTTGAGAACATACAGCAGCATCTGACTGTGCACCTAGATCTTAAAGATCCCTCAGGACAATGTCACTGATTAGTTCCAAAAGCAAGAACACCAAGCCTGAACAGTTTCAAATTGTAATGGAAGAAACGGTTGTATCACTTAAGGCTACTGTGTATATCCTTATGGATACTGTGTACATACATCTCCGTTAATGAACAGAAACATTGTGCAAGGCAAAAATACCAAGAAGATAGGATTATGGGAGGCTTGTTTTGACAAAAAACTACTACAGACATTTTTGACTGTTCTGCTTGTTCATATTTAAATACATACTGCAGTTAAGTCTACAAATAAAGTGAAAATACAGTGAAGTAGCAGTGGCAGCAGATCTGATAGATACATCTATTCTCCAATGGAAAAGTTAAAAAAGGGTAAAGAGTGTTTGTACATCAATGTTAAGACTCCAACCTGGGGGTGGAATAAGCACCTTCATTAAATGAAAAAAAAAAAACCAGAACAAATAATTACACTGTATTGGCATTAAAAATGTCATAGCAATCCCTTCAACATCAGAGGACTCCACCTATGAGGCATGAGTGTCCCTCACAATTAACACAGAATTACCTCTGCCATTAAAAATACATCCATATTTACTTAATATTACAATATAGTTTAAAATGATCTTCACACAGCTTGTAAAATCCTAAGGTTCTCTGCAAAATACACGATTTATCTGGTAGTTCTTGCAATTTAGGGAGCCTCAGTTATATAAAAGTTTCAGAAATGCTTTCAGAAATCCTGTAATGAGCACAATTTTTCCAAATAAATGTTCTCATTAAAATCTAAAACAAGAGAAAGAATATCCATAGCAATACGAGTGAAAAGTGATTTACCACTTAGATTCACTATTCTGTTAAAACGTCAGTAGCAATACAGCATTTCAAATATCTGAGAAATGAGTAAAATCTAGTTTATTAAAGTAGTAACGGTCTTTGGACGGAGCAAAATCTTGACTAGTCCGTGGAACAATAAAGGGGAGATATATTTAACCTCAATTTCATAATCATAATTACACATTGCAGACAATTTGATAGGGTGTGGAGTTTTTTTATGAAAACATCCCTAATTCTATTCCTCTGAAGGGTAGTTTTGAATCACAGTTCTATACACACCTATCAATGCTTTTGTTAGCCATGGAAGATCTAGTTTGATACAATTCAACAAATGGTTATACATACAATCCATCATCATCACTACACTAAACCAACAAAGACCTTTTCCAAGAAGTCTTTGAAACCTCCGCCTGCAAGCATACATCTCTCTCCTCAAGGTACATTTTCAAAATTATTTCACAGACATGCAGCTTCTGCTCTGAAGGCTAAATGCATAATGCAACAACCTGCCTCCAAATTTGCATTCAGCACAAAGCTGATGGGGGAAATTAAAAAGTTATAAAGCACATGTCACCCATTGAATTGTTCATGGTCCCGCTTCCCACAAAGCTGTGCCCTCCTTCAACTGAGGTCCACACTCTGGTTCAACAAAAGAGGAATTGTGTGAGCCTTTAGTATACAACTTTTAAACTCAATCAAGTTATGCCAGTCTAGTCTATTTAAGGACTTGACCCCACATTTACCTCGATAAAAACTGCTTCTTATTAGCTGTTTTAGGGACTACAATTCACAGTTCCAATATGATGGCTAAAGGACTCCCACATCACAACAAGGTTTGACTGTTGAGACCTCACGCCTAATGATTTACGGTGATATAAAAACCAGAAGTACAGAACACATCAGGATCACAAGAATCAATTTAAAGTTAAGCTAACTACTAGAGACATTTTTTTATCAAAGTAATTGCAATAAATTTGAATTGCCCAATCCTGATTTTTTTATATCCCTATTTTTAAGCCTCGTGCTGAAGAGAAAACCAGTGCTGCTTTTTTCTGCCAGTTCGTCCCCAGGACTGCTGGGCTGCACACTACTCCTGGAAACAAAGCATGCAATGTGTAGCATAATCTGGTACGATTTGGCTAATCATGCACTTCAGCAAAGAGGCCCACTGCAAGAAGGCAGTACATGACCGCTCAAAAGCAGATAGTGGCACAGTTCTTACTTTGGGCTCTACCTTCAGGGGAGTGGACCTACACAGATAGTTTGCCATTTGTAAAAAAAAAAAAAAAAAAAAAAAAAAAAAAATTAAAAAATCAGTAGATGAATGTAGATGAAGACAGGTAAATGTGATACTGGGTACCCAGAGACAATATAGCATAATAGACAGAAATACCCCAGACACCTTAAAAACAGTTGTGTTGCCAGTAAACACTTCTGAATGCAGAAAGAAGTGGTTTAACTTCAATTAGCAGGAGAGGAGTTCAAGCAGCAGCACTACCCCACATTTCCCTGGAGTAAACAATACAATTGCACCTAAATCTCTTTGAATCAGTTAGCCTAGTTGCCATTTATGGCAACGATGAAATCCAACAAGTAGGTTACTTATCATAGTTCTAATACTCTGGATATTCACCATCTCAAAAATAGCACTGTAGTTGCTGCAATGTTTCAACAACAGTTCTTTGCCATTCCTTTTAAAACGTGGCTAAACTTGACAATAGAAAGTCTAACTCATTCCCATATCCTCTGAGTTGCCTGCCCTATTTAATTGTAGAACTGTGTTTGCAAGACCAGCATTTCCATTAGCTGTCCTCGCAAATAAATGTGGCATTTAGCCAGTGAGCTGCTGACCAAGAATCTCTCCCACAACAGAACATTTTCCACTGGAGACTGAGAGGTCATTGAGTGACAGCTGCTTTCACTGACACAGCGCTCAAGTCACTTCATTGTTCCTAATTCTCAAGCAATATCTTACGAGAGGAATGCATAAAAGACTGTGTAAACACAAGATTTCCTCTGACAGATGCCTCACCATTTAGCAGTTCCAAACTACTTTTCTGGATTCTCCTATATCTACCTGCTCATGTTTTTTCCAGTGCTGCCTGTGGCAACCTTCCCAGGAGGCAATTCCTCAAAGATGTATGCTTCCAAATTCCAAGTAATCAAAAGTCTGTAATATAAATCTGAAACAATTTTTAGAGTCTTGTCTGAAGAGTAAGATTACTACCTGGAAAGCAGATGAAGTCTATATACAGATTTTGGAAGTGCTATTATTTAATGTCTCAATGAACTATAAAACTTTGCTAGAGCAAATTCCCCCGGAGGGGGCACACACATCAAGTAAAGTATTTTCCAAGTAGTTACTGCTACCAATTGATTCCCTGTATCTTCATTATTAAGTAAACATCTGGGAAAGCCAGCCATATTTTCAAAAGACACTTTGCCTATCTGTAGCTTGCATTGATTCAGACAGTTTTCTACAGGTTTACCTGAAACTTGCACCCTCTAGCAAAGCTTGTCACTTCAGTGACAATCAGCACAAGTTGTCCTGTAAATAGCATAACTGCCATCACACTCTACATACAGTATTTATAAAGCTGATGCACAACTTAAAATAGAAAAACACCAATTATTACCAATTATTACCAATTATTACCAATCTTACAGTAGAAATAAATACAGCAAGCAAACTGAAAATATTCACTTAAAATGCCCAGATTACTTAAAGTTGCTAGTTTTTAAAATGAAGATAGAAAGATGCATGATGAAAAATGCAATGCAATCCAATATAATACTCTGTTCGGATTTATCTATAGCCCAAACTATGGAATATACTTTTGGACACTGAGCCTTTAAAGTCACCTTGTAACATTTTTCTGGGGACTCTTTTGCCGTGTACAAGCATGTCCTTGGAGCTATCATTTTTCACTTCAGCCTTTCAATTACTGCAATTCCACTTGGTGAATTCCACCCACATATAGATGTTAGTCTGCCCACTGATATGGTAGCAGAATTGGGAACAAATACATATATGGAACTGTTTTGGCATTCTCTCAAGATAAACAATAACAAATCCTTTCATTTCCTGTGCATCTCCACTCTTACCATCCAATCTAGAACAAAAATCCTAGCTCAACCCAATGAGAAAATTTCTGTTTAAGTGAATTCAATGTTCTTTGAAACATCAAGATCTTAAGAACTTGCTAAGCCTAGATATCAAGCTTTAATGGACTGTCTTTTGTTTGCAAGCTTTGATTTTAACCATCTGCAATGCAGCAAACTAGTAGCTTTCTTTCATTTCAACGTAAAAACACAGCTAAAAGTAAAAAAAAAAAATCTATGCTATTTGAAAGAAAAAATATGAAGACTGTCAAATGCTTTCATATCATATTTTTGACAAACAATTTCTTGTTACAGTAATAATAAGCAGGACTTGTATATACACGAAGATATCTTTTTATCATATTCTCTGACACTTGCTTAAGGACATACTGGAATTTTAACACTTCATGCTTAGATAGAACACTTTGAATCTGTGTTCTGTTTCTTCCTGGAATGACTCAGCAGTACATCAAGTTGCCTTTTGCTTTCCTTCATTGTCAGAACAACCAAAGCTGCTGCTGTGTTCAGCCTGTGCTGGACACCTCCACACGGAGTTTTCTGCTTGGTGCTGTAATGCTCTGCAGCACCAACACAGCAAATGCACAGACATTCATCTTACTTCACAAAAAGAATACTCTGAAGTTACGTGATCACTCTAAAGTAAAACTCTAAACATTTTACTTGGGAAGTATTTACTGCATAGCATCATAGGAAGAAGTTAGGGCTTCCTGAAGCCATAAGGGTGATGGAAATCCTGACCCCATCAAAATCAGCAGCAAAACCCTCACTAATTTTAATGGAAACAGAAATACACCTGGACTGACTCTGGACAGCCTGTACAAGGCAGGATACAGTCCAACTTTGGTATATATTTTGTTAGACACACCTTCACCTCTAAGTAGAAAACATCAGTAAGTCTCAAAGCTTCAGCCACACAGTTTCAGTTATTAGTTGGGATCCCAGGGTAGAGAAATGCATAGTAAAAATAACCTACAATAAGACAGCTGCAAGGAGAAAGTTCTTTTGAGGACCACATACAAGCACTTTGCAATGCTAGTGGCCTCTAGCCCACAAATTGGATCCATAACCTAATATGTTTTGTTGTTTTATTTCAATTCAAACACAGAACCTGTATTATATCAGAAAGCCTGAGGAAAGTTTTAATGATTCTATGCAGTGACTCCCCCTCACCCCTGTAATCTCCTGGCCAGAAAGAGAAGCAGAACTTTCAGCAGGCATCAGTCATTGCCAGTGTTAATGTAAGATTACACTCAGGTCTGCCTACTTTGGAGGCTTTAAAATAAATTAATTCTGTTTCTCACATATCCAATCACATTGGATCTTGGTGATACAGTTCAGCAGACACTTTCTTAAAAAGAGCAAGTCTCATTTGTATTCTGTTAATCTCTCCTACAAGCCTTCAGAAGAAATATTGCTTTAATTTTATACCTTCCCCGATTCTTCAAAAGCCTGTGGTAGCTCATGGAGAGTGGATGAAACCTAATGCCCATTAGTGGCAAACTACCACAGGGTAAGCTCTCCCTCAGTCTTTCTCACATAAGACTCTTGCACTACAGTGTGATTGTCCAATTACTGTGAGATCTCTCCTTATTGCAAACAGAACAAACAAGTTTATTAACAGCCATTACTCATTTTCCACAGCATTTGTGAGCCAACAGAGTGTTGTTTGCTAAATGTGAACAGCAGTAATAGTTTGTATCTATGCAGAGTTCATGTCAGCTATGGTGAAGAATGGGCATCACAGATGATTAGCAGTAGGTGTATTCAGCTCGACTGTTAAAAAAGCCCAGCAATTTTAAATTACAGTAACAATGCAGTCATTACACAAAAGAAATTCCAACTATTATGTAATTTAGATCCAAGAAGGATTAGGGTGCTTCATTATTGTGCCTCTTTTTACTCTCCAAAGAAACAAATAGATTTTTTTTCTCTACTGAAGAGATTTAAGGAGCCTTTTAAAGCTTTAATTTCAACAGCAAATTGAGCTGTACAGTAGATAACTGTAGCATGCAACTGTAGCATTTAGTTGATTTCAAAAAAGCAGCTGAACCTTTTGTCTCCATCAGTGAGAGAACAACTAACTGGTCCAGAACTACAGACTTTCACATATTCAAGTGATATTTTACATAAAAATGTGTCACAGATCAATACCCAGCTTTAAGCATCACAACAACTAACAAAAAATACAGTAAATCCGGGAGAGTGTTATTGTTCAACTTTTTAAACAAGTTACTCTACTACCAAAAATGTGCAGTAATTCTGCAATTAAATGCCCAAGATTGGGGTAAGAAGCTGAGGTATTCTGATATCGGCAAGCAGGTGTAACATTTAAAGGCTACGTGTAACTCCACAGCCTTTCTAAGGAGGGCTCTTTTCAAAAGCCCACGCTGACCTCAGCTTCCACTCCACACAGTAACTGTGTATTTAACACCAAATCAAACTGCTGAGGGGTACCAAGGGGTTGAAGGTGGCAAGGACACACAGGGAGAACTGCCTCACGTGCAACCCTAGTTCCTACATGCCAATGGAAGGAAAACAAGCCTTTCCCTTTCCAAGACTCACACCCAGAATCCTCAAAGAGCACATAAAAATCTTCTCAAGAACAAAAACTAACATTCATTAAGCATTTTAAAACACATAAGCCACCACTCTATGCTTACACAAGCTTGCCATGATGAAACTGTTCTTATGCATGTTAGTTCTACTACCTATATGGGATCCGATTCAGTCTACTTGTGCAGACAGGACACAAATCATAACTTATGATTTCAGTGTTAAAGTCTGCAAACACAGGCTTCTGCACATTTTTGCTATATTGATTTATTCTATTCTTAATTTTCAATACAGTTTTCCCTTACTTCATAAGCACTAGGCCATTTCAACATGACACAGTCCAACTATCCTTTTAAATCTCTTTTCACATTTAAGATATTGTCTCTAAAAATATAGAATGGGGAAAAGATGCCTTTTAATTTTGAAACAGAAATCTGCAGCATTAACATTTTTTTCACATCAAAACCAGTGAGAAGCTAGATAATTAAAAGACATTTTTATTTTACCTGATACAATGTCTACAAAACACTGGACAACTTTTTCCTTTGAAGATATCAAAGGGTGGAAATATACTAGAAGAGACACCTAACCTCCAGAAGAAAGGGAAACATGGATGAGCATGTCCTTCCTTTTCTTGTCACTCAGTTGAAGTTGCTGTATATTCCCCACCACAGAGTGCTTTCAAAAACACAGCTGTCTAGAACTATAGGATAAACACAAATCACCTGAAAATACCTGATCCTCTTGAAGCTGGCTGCTAGGCCATTTATAGCATTGAAAAGGAGATTCTCTGTTCACAGTACAAGTAGGCTTGGTCCAGCATCCCTGGCTTGAAGCCACAGACAGCATCCTCTCCCCAGGCACAGAACCCCAAAGAAGTCTTCCTACAGGTTTGGAAAGCAGCTGTTGCTGCTGCTGCTGCAACCCTTTTCACAGCAAGGTGGGCAGCAGGTCTGAGACACAGATCTGGATATGCTATTTAAATGTTTTACCAAGTTTTGGGTGATTCACACTGAATCCCTTCATCAAACTGCCATGGAGATGTGGAGCTTCTTTTGAGTGCCTGCCTCTCCTTCTCCCATGTAAATTTTTCAAGGATTGGTAACTTCACTGACTCCTGAAGATGCTTGACATGTAAAGGAGTTTGACCTATCATTTAGCATCCTTCCTTTCTGCCCTGCAATTACCTCCAAATGAAAGCACAACAATAACAGCAATTTGCTGTTATTACTAACATATAATCAGAGAACTAAACTCACAGGAAGGAGAAATTTAGGGAGAGAATCTGCTACCTCCAATTTCAGATCATGCATCAGACTATCCAGAAACACCACAAGAGCACTACAATACCGAAATAGAAACAAAGAGTCTTTCCCTGTTTGTTACAGTACAAGCCCCTAAACGTGTAAAGGCACATTATTCCGAGCCCGGAGGCAGGGATGTCATCCTGACTACACGTATCTGCAGCACAGCTGAAGTTGTTATTGTTACAGGCAATTATGTTTGCGTTAACTTGTGCCAGACGCTGGCTATTTGGGAATTTAAGGGGGCAAGCTTCCCAAATCAAGCGTTGACAGAAACACCATTTCTGATCTTATTTAAATGCACGGGTGAAAATGCACTCACGTGGTTACCTTTCCTCTACAGGTCAGGAAATCCATTTTCCTTGCTTAAAAATCTATTCCAGTCCTTACCATAAGCCAAGAATAGGCAATTAAATAAATACTATCAGGAGTTTAAGTCAGAAATAAAAGATGAGAAGTTTTTGCATGCTATTCATCATTCCAAAATTACTGCATGTGGTCACAGTGATCTCTTGTGCTCACACTCACACATAACATCAGTATCAGACTTGTCTTTTCTCAGAAAAGAATCTGAAACTAAGCGAAAAAACCCTAGTACAGTCCTTTTTGATAGACATACACAAGGAACCATTTCCAGAGGGAGGAAGGTTTCAGGAACAATGGTAAATGCAGATAAAAAGTATCAGGATGAGGAAGAAACAGATGCAGATAAATTTAAATTATCATTTGTAGATTCATTTTCCACAGATTGGTTATAGCGAAGAATGTGATTAGCCCACAGCAAAACTCTAATCCATAATTTGGAATAATTCACTGAGACCTTGCACATTTTTTTCATGTAAGGCAAATAGTGCTTTAGCAATAACGAGGCAGGTAAACAAGACTGAATTGCAGACAATCTCTTGCAAATCATAACCCACCTGCCATTTTTGGATGCCACCAAAACGTCTATGGGATAAACTTAACGTGTTCATAC
>JAYRBT010000114.1:22785678-22801862 GCA_036023395.1 Myiotriccus ornatus
AGTGTATAAGTAGAAGCACTGTTGTAATAAAGGGGGCTGGTATCCCTGATCACCGTGTCGTCCTCCCGCTCCGACCGAATGGCAATATGAATTAGTTCAAAGGATTCAGAGTCAAAGATAATTATTTTTTTAAAACAGAAATGTGTTAAGGGATAAAATAGTTAAAGTACCCAATCTTGACCCCATACACTTCAACAGTCAAGCTGTTTGAAGTCCCAGATTAAAGTAAATTACTTTTATAAAAGTTGGCATTTTCAATTTATCATCTTGCAATACTCAAAACATTCTAGGTTTTCCTATGCTTTAAAAATGTATTTATAGGCCTTCAAATACTTTCCTTAACCTTAATTTTACTGCAAAACTGCATTTCCTAAGTTTCATAGAGCTTCGTTTCAAGGATAATTAGAATTTAGAATATTCACAAGTTTTAATTTGTTTTAGTCTACATATTCTCAAAACTCTACCTGGTATTTTTTTTGACAGAAGTTAAAAAATAGCAAGCAACAAAATGCTTGGATCCAGGTATTACAAACCATACTTGGCATTTTTCTGTCCATAAACCATCACCAAAACTGATGGTCAACTGAAACTTAGCAGGCAATCTTATTATGAGCACAACATCACAACTTTACCCTTTTTGCAGCTACATTGACCCTATGACATTAATGACTGTAGATGCTTGTTTCTGTCAAGTATTAGGACAGGTTCCACTAGAAAACAGAGATAAATATGCAGTCACATTTCAAAAGAGTTACTGACACGTGGCAGAAGTCTAATAGGAAGCAGAGATTTATAACAGGTCACAATCTGGGGCCATATTATCAAGCTCAAAATATCCCAGTAGCACACAAGAAGCAAGAAACATCCTGGTGTGTATGGAGCAGTGGCAGGAAAGTAAATACCACAGTGTTTGTCCTGGAGGCTAAGTGCTTATTTTTAGACAAAGCTGAATGGACATAAAGATCCCAGAATGAAATTACTTACACAAGACTAAACAGAGCTGTCAAGGGACTCTCAGTCAAGGCATAGACGGTTCTTCCAGGTTAAAGAAAACCAGAAGGTTTTTCAAGCACACACATGCCTTAAAGACACCTACACTGAATAGTCCCAAGGGCTCTGAGAAACCTGGTCTAGTGGAAGGTGTGTTTCTTCACAGTGGCCAGTATGGGGCTATGTTTTGGACTTGTGCTGAACACAGAGTTGACAAAAACACATGGATGTTTTCATTATGGCTGAGCAGGGCTTAGTGAGTCAAGGCCTTTTCTGCTCCTCACCCCACCAGCAAGGAGGCTGGTGGGACACAAGGATTTGGGAGGGGACACAGCCACAACAGATGGCACAAACTGACCAAAGGGATACTCCATACCATATGCTCATGCTCGGCATATAAAGCCGAGGGAAGAAGAAAGAGGGGATGTTTGTGGTGGTGGCATTTGTCTTCCAAAGTAACCACTGTGCATGACGGAGCCCCGCTTTCCTGAAGATGGCTGAACACCTGTCTGCCCATGGAAGCAGCGAATTAGTTCCTTGTTTTGCTTTGCTTGCACATTCAGCTTTTACTTTATCTATTAAACTGTCTTTATCTCATAATTTTTCTCAGTTTTATCCTTCCAATTGTCTCCCCATCCAAATGCAAAAGGAGTGAGCACCAGTGCGGTACTCAGTTTCTGTCTGGAGTTAAGCCACAACACACAAGTAAAGAAAGTAGTCATAGAAGTAGGTTAATCAACAATACTATCTGGAAGTTTATCCTACAGGAAAGATTAGAAAAAAATTTACTTTCCCAGACACACATTTCTTTCTCTAAAACAATTAACTACTTAATATTTTAGAAAATAAAAACTGACTAAGACTTCTGATTTATGTTCATATTTCCAGTTTTCAAAACAGACATCAAGATGCCAAATATTTTATCAGTTTCTCCCTATAATCTTGCAAGATGAAAGAAGTCTCAGATCACTCTTAGTATTTCATAGTGTGCAGACACCCTCATTTCAATAGCAAAACACTGCATGCTTCTTAAAATGAACTCAGAAATCCATTTTCTATCTATGGGTTTATCAGAAAAAACTGCAAACACATGAAAACTAGCACCCTACATCCAACCTACAAATACTATGCAACTTGGTCTCACTTTCAAGGAGGAACCCATGTAACATGCTTTCTTCTAACAAATTAAAACATGGAAGCAGCACTTAAAGATTAAACCACTTGGCTCCATCTTTTAACAGATCATATTCTAGACTGACTTACAAGGCACTCATATGAAAATACCCTTTTGAAGTACTAGAGCCTAGTTAATAGTCAAAACTATGACAGTTAATTGACATGTGCATACTTCACTAGAACAAAAAATCAGCACATGGTTAAGACCAATACATTAAACCCACAGAGCATTCACAACATTCTATAATACATGTGTACATCTCAGATGTATTTCTATGCATCACACACCTGACAAAGCACATATAGATTCCTAGTCAAATATATTTACAGATATACAGCTATCTATTAATACCCTGGATTAATCTAGTGCAACAATTGTATTAAACAATACATTTTCATGCAGAATTATGACTTTCATCATTCCCTATACCTTGCAAGACGTACATGAAGCTCTGCTCAGATGAGCAGAGATGAGTAGATGGTGCTGAATCACCATCATAGGATAAATGTGAAACCTCATAAGGGAAATATAGGCACTGTTTTTCAATATCTGCCTCATCAGAATCAAACTTCACAAAGAAATGAACTAGAGACACACAACATTCATTTCAGTTTCTATATAATACAATGTACCCCAGCAGAGTGAATTTTACCATTTATAGTCTACATTGTTACAGTGAAGAAAAAAAATCACTTGTTTCAACTTAAGCTCTTTCAACGAATGCTATTGAGCTCCCCATTATATGTCAGTAAATTTGTCATTCAGTTACAGAAGCCTGAAGAACATACATTGAAAAGGATCACCGATCTACCTGTCTTTTACTCTTTTTTCTTTTCCCTGGCTTTATTACATACTGTATCCAATATTACTCAGTAGAACAGAACCATCTCTGATCTGGCCTAGTGTAGCTATTCCTCTGGTATGCTGCAGTTCACCAGGATACTGGACTGCTGGAATTCATGGTGGCTTTTATTCTTGGTGCCTGCAAGTCTTCATTTTACAGTGTAAAATGTAAAGGCAGCAAATTAATCCAAATTAACTTTAAAAACTGAGAAGAATGATCTGCCATGGTTTCCATTAACATGGCATACAGGTCTTCCTACTGTGTAATTTTTAATTCTGAAAGCACCCCATTCTTTCAGACAATCTGACTGATGCTACCAGAATGAGACGCAGCACTGACAGAAAACCATGGAATTGCTACAAACATTGCATTTGATGCTCAGCATTAAAAAAGCACAAATGCCCTAATATTGCTCAATATGTCAATAGCTAACTATCCACAGACAAATATTTGTGAACATAGATGCAATGATTTGTGAATTCTGGAAAACGCTCACATTCTCCAAACAATGGCTTCCTGGGACCAATAAATAGCAATTCTGTGCTTGCACAGCTGACATTTTTAAATTAATTCTGTGTTCAGGCATTAACATCCCTTCCACAAACTGAAGGGACATAGAGATATGGCAAACAGGCACACATTTGGATACAGTCGCATCGTATTTCTTATTCTGTTCCAAGTGTGGGACTTTGCATTTGGTTTCTGGAAAGCAACATTGCCTGGCATCACCTGGCTTTTTATCTAATTCCTAGCACAGAAGATCAGCATTGCTGAGAAGGATTTGAAGCCAAGGTTTGCTGCAAGGACAGGGGTGTCAGGAATAGCAGTTGCTAGAAATGAGGCACTCCGAGGAGAACACCAAAGCCCAGCCTATGAGCAACCCTTAGTACTGTGCTGTTAGGTGCTTATCATGTCTGGTGGGGGTCTAGGAGACAAGTAATATCTTCTGCTGGAAAAGAGAGGTACGCCACTGGAGCCCACTGCATTGAAGGAAGGCCAGGACAATACAGGACTCACTGAAGAAACAAGTGCGAGATTTCACACGGATTTTGTGTTCTCTGTCTCATACTATCTGGAGGATATGGCTGAATGCCTTCCCCAACATCCAGGCAAGATTCCCACTGCCCTATACAGAGAAGATTAAAGAGCTATGGATGATGACTGAAAACCATTTATATCTCAAGCTACCCAAAAGACTTAGCACTGGGAAATCAACAAGCTCCTCTACTCAAAGCCAGCTCTCACCACCTCCTCTTCCTCCATACCAAAGACTGACATTGTTATTCTTGCTACCAAACACATTCCTTGCCACTGAGGAAGCAGAACACACCTGCATATTCAGTTTTAAATGATACTGTTTTCAGACCCATGTAATGCAGCTTTCTGTTAATGCACGTGGCATAAGGTCTCCAGTACCATGGCCACAGCTTGCTGCAATATAAACATGCAAGTTTAAAGAAGTACATGCAGAATGCTAAAGGAAATCATTTAAACATGAGGAAGAATATGTGATAGAAGAAATTCTGACATCCATGTAGCATGTGGGGATTTTGGTATTTAGTAGGGGAGGAGATACTCCGAAAACAGATCCGTAGTATTTTCTTACTGTATTTAGTCCACATAAGATGTGGGTGCAACAAGCTTTTTCTCATATCAAGGTCAGAAAGCCAGCAAAGTGTCTTCAACATGGAAAAAAATTTAACATTAGACTTTATACTTTCTAGCTGAAGAGCTTAAATAATGAATGTGCATTTTCTCTCCTGGTAGAGAAGTTCCTCTATACAACATGAAGAATAGCTTTAAGAAAGCTGCTGTTTTTCAGAGGACCCTCCAGTTAGGACTCCAACCATTTTTCATTTAAACCCCCCAAAATCGAAGAGGCACAGTGCAACAAGACACTTTCTACTCATTAAAGGATTGATGCACAGAGGGATGCAATCTGCACTCTCTCAGGGCAGGTTGGTGACTTTGTACATCCATAGCATACTGATCCACAAGGCAGGCACAGAAGCTGTCTTTACTGGCAACTGCCAGGCACAAGTTAACATAGGGACAATAGTAATACAGGAAAACAGGAGTCACTGGGAGAGAAGTGAAGGTCCTACCTTTAGACAACTTAACATACACTGTCTTCACTCTTCCCAATGCTGTTCACAATTCCCAATGCTCTTATCACTCAGTTAATTGCTCTGAAACATGACAGTTACAAATATAACCTGCATACAGCAGCAATTAAAGAGATTGCACAGATACTTCAATGGCAGCAGTGCTTCCATCCACAGTACCACAATAATACTGGAAAGCATGTGCCACATGTCCTGGTTTGGGCCAGAACAGGGTTAATTTCTGCAGTAGCCAGGAGGGGGCATGGCTAAGACAAAGTTATTCTATACCACCTCAGGTCATTGCCAGGGGTGGGGAAAGGGACTCTCACTCCCGAGGAGAAGGGACTCCTTCTGCTTGAGCATGTGTGGTGGATGGAGCAGTGGAGTAACGCTGGTGTGCAGCCAAATGGAGAAGCTGGAGTGGCATGGATGGGGGTTGAGCTCCGCAGTCTCTCTTTTGTACACTTTTGTTATTAATATTGTGATATTAATACTGTTTATTTTTTTAATTCCATTGCCATTTCCAGTAAATTGTTCTTATCTCAACCTGTGATCTTTGCTTTTTGGATCGCTAATTGGAGAGGGAAAGCAGCACACTGTTTTAATGGGAGTACTGAAGTGGAGAATACCATTCCTAAACCACAACACACATCATTATTTACTCAAGAGATAGGTTTCATCTATCCAGATTACATAGTCAGTGAAGAGACTGAAGGATACTCATTCAAGAAGCAAAGGGTGAAGCAAGGCTACAATACCCTCTGTGCCTATAAGACACTAATATGTGTCGCAAGGGACACCACACAAAAAACCCGGCTGGGTTATTTGGGACAGAAGGTAATTTCCTGTAGAGAGGGAGAAAGCTCTGCTCTGCAGACTTCAACCTGCTCACATTCAGACAAGTAGGAGAACACACAGAACAAGGCATTTGCAAGTGAAATGCAAGGAATGAGGTAATATAACCTCTAGGTCAAGAGTGCTGCTACAGTAACGCACATACGGGCTCATAAAGGGCACAGAGAAAAGAACCTCACAACATTTGGCCTATGAAGACCCTTGGTTCAGTTGCCGAAACACACAAGTCTAAAAACTTTAGAAGTTGGGGAAAAAAACAAACAAACAAACAAACAAACAAAAAAAAAACATACAATTCACAGAATATACTAACAGTAGCTAATGCACATGAACAGTAATATGGAAGACAGCTTGCACCTTTGTTACACAGGCATCAAAAAAAGTAAAATACACAGGCATCAAAACCATATATGCACCACTTTGGTATGTTGCTGCTTGTATCAACTCATGTGCCTATAATTCCATCCACATAAGAGAAAATACTTCTCTTACTGCTGGGTAATTAACATTCTCCCAGCTATTATTTTTTCTTAATTTTATATCTGTGTGCCCTCAACAATGTTACTTTTGGTCACTTTAGCATTTCTGCTTTACACAGCCACAAATGACAATTTTGTACATTAGCATTTTTTAAACAAAAACTATAAGTCAGTCCAGGTTTAGTTTAGGGTTTGTGAGTTTTTTTATTTCTTTGCTGTCTTACCTCACAGCAACACCACACAGTGATGCAGAACACAACTGTGGCTTCACACTCATGAGGTATAGACTGACATTGCCCTTGGATGCTGAGAGTAAAATCTCACAACACTGTTGTCTTTACCTGCACTACTGGCATTTATTGCCCATTGTTCAAAGTTATCCTGGAAGAAAAATGGAGGAGCACATATAACCTCCCTGATTACAGGTAATTGCAGAACAGCCTCACAGTCTTTCCCCTAAGCTTACCAGACTATCACAGCGGTCAGGCATTGTGGTAAGGGTAGATGCTCTGTGCTTCTTTGAAGCTGCTGTAGTTAAATATAAACTGACACAGTTTGAGGGTGCTGGGGGAAACAGTCAGACCAGCAGGGGTTCACAGCTGAGCTGCAGTTTCTCTCATTGTGCCTGGTGGGGTAACGGCCGAGCTCAGGAGACAAATCACACAGAACAGCAGCTGTGGGTGCTAAGAGCCCATTCAACTTTATTTGACAAAATGGACAGGTTTTATAGGCAGATAAGGAAAGTTCTGGAAAAAGGGGAAAGGTATGCAAAAACTTGGACAAGACATTGGTTAGGATTTGGGACTGACATAATAAGTGGGATACATGCATCTTCAGATAACTACTAAGTACCTAATTGGGAACGGCAGAGGTCTCTGACTGGACATTATGCAATCAAAAGAAACCTGCTCTCCCCTGTGAGAAAGCTTACAATCTAACAGTTTATCTTATGCTTTCTGGCCCACATCACCAGAAATTGTATCTTTCTACCTCTTAAAATCCTCTTCCTCTTGCATTCCATCTCCAGCAATAAACTACAAAATAAACAAAACCCATCACTGCAGAAAGGCTTATATAGCATGTGGTTAATCCTCCTGAGTCAACAGCATGCTGCTTTCTTGGTCTCAAGACTCAGTTATCTGATGTAACTGGTTTTAATAAAACAGAATGCAAAATAGCAGAGGTGTTTGGCTCTGTACAAGAACTGGTGTAGAAGCATGGTAAGATCCATAAGGGTCCAGTAAGACTTAAAGTATTACTAGTACCCTGATTATTCACATATTGGTGGCTCCCTAAAGCAAGTCACAACAGTGGCCTGTAACTGGTTTGAGTCTAAGGAGACCTCTATAATCATTGTCACAGTGTTGGGTCTGGCTGGGATGGAGTTTGTTTCCCCCATGGCAGCCCTCACGGTGCTGTGCTTTGCATTGGTGGCTGGAGGGGTGTTGATGGCACACCGTTTTTTTGGCTACTCCTGAGCACAGCATTGGTGCTGTGGCATTCCTTCTGGGAGCAGACACAGGTAGGCCCAGCTGACCCGGGCTAGCCAAGGGGATATTCCATACCCTATGACATCAACTCAGATATAGAGGCTGTGGCGGGGGGGAGTGGGGCATTCATTGTCTCCAATGGCTGCCTGCTTAGAAACCTGTGTGCGTGCTGAAGCCCTGTTTCTCGGGAAGGTGTCTGGGCATTGCTGCTGATTGGGAAGCAGAGAATAAACCTTGTCATTTTTCACTTTGCTTTTAGGTGCACAAGCTTTTGCTTTAATAAACTGTCTTATCCCAATCCACAAGTTGTTTTCCATTTTTCTCTCCCCTTTATGGCTGGGAAAGGCAGTAATAGAGAAGCTGGATGGACATCTGGCATCCACCCAAGGTCAACCCACCACTGTGATGAACACGCAGAAAAAACACTTTTAGTGACCAACTTCTGCTTCAAAATCTCATCTGTAGTATATTTTAAACAGCTGCTTTCAATATGAAGACGAAGCTCAGTAAGTAAGGTTACATTTTGAATACATCTCTCCTAAAAGCAGAGTCTCCACAGGCAACTCATTAAAATACAGTCATTTGACTTGAAGTCAGACAGCTTTACAGTCCAAACTTGCTTTAACACTGGCTTTCACTATCTGTTGCTTTGAGGCATTTTCACCTTTTCTAATCATCTGTTCAAAATGCATTTTAATTTTCAGGATTACACACTTCTTTTCATCAGATAAATATACAGCCTATAGTGTTGTCTGTGAAGTAACTCACCCTCGGCTCCCCTTTAAAATCAACATTGGTAGTCTTGAAAGGAGGGAGGAATCCACCAGTAGCATCACAGCTGAAATATTTCATGCCTAACACAGTAGCCTTGCCTGCCTTATCAAGTGGCCAGCTTTTTGTCACATACACAAACACCAAGAGCGAACAGATTTAACTCATCAATTAATTGACATTTATAACAGAAAAATTCAGAATCCACTTTCTAAACAGTGAATGAGTGAGGAGTAGAACAATGAACCACAGAGGCAAACCTCTCACTTTCTTGCTCTCCATTTGCCCTTGCCCTTTTTTAGATATAAAAATCATACTGAAATATATACTGTTTATTTATGCAACTACAGATAAACACAGAGTGCACACGTTGCCCTCTGCTGACCAGAGTCCAATGCACAGGTATCCTCCAACACACACTGCTCTTCATAGCTAATCTTCAACAAATGCTGGACAGGACCATACCAGAGTGTATATTTTGGTGTCATATCCCTGGTGTAAGAGACACCTCCTTCAATTCAGGAATCACAAAGGCTTTTTCAGAACCCAGTTTTAAGGTCTGGAGTTTCTTTTGTTCCTCCTACCTGGTGATACACATAGCTGGGAAGGGAAGGGGGGCAGGAATCAAATGGATCACATATGACAGTTGTTTACATACCATCACCCAAAGCTCTTGCTGGATTATACTACATTTATCAGCACTTTTTCCTCACAGTTGGGCATTTTATTGAAATACCAGGGAGACTGAGCAAAGGCAGAAGTGGGAAAAGCCAAGCAGGAAAACATAACAGAGGTACTGACTGCTACTTTCAGGTCACTATATTTTTGAGTCCTTCCCTCTACTAGTTTCATGAGTTCTGTCATTTTTACTTTTCAACATGAATACAAACTAGAAACATCAATCAGGAGATAATAATAATTAACATCTCCCTTCCTCCATCCCCACACTAAAAAAAAAAAACTCTTTTAAGTGTCCACTTCTATGACCCGAGGAGGAGAAACGCTTTAGACATACTTTAGATTGAAAAAGTGTAGAACACTTTTAATTTAGGAAGCAGTTCAATAACATTCAACTAAGCTTATAGAGCACCTACATATTATATTAAGAGTCTGTAGAGCACCTCTCTGACAGGGCTGGCTATAATGTGCTACTCATAAGCATCTACAGATGGACATAAAAGAGAAGTAGACTGAGGATCTTGAAGCGGGAGAGAAGAAAGATTTCTGCTACTGTTTCTGTACTCACCCAAAGCCCAGTATGATGCAGATTCCAAAGGTAGAGCACTACTGTAGAGAGCGTGGATATACATGAGATGAATCATCAGCTCAGCCAAGCACCACCAAAAGAAAATACGAATTATGCCCACGATTAAGATGCTGAGATTGCTCTTCACACTGAAAGCTTCTTGTGTCCTCATCTGCAAGAGAAATCCAAAGATGTTACCCAGCACATAACTGACTGTTTTAATCAAAATACTCATCCTGAGAACTTTTTGACTACACCATTTGAAAATTCCTCTGGACATATTCTTGAGAAAAACTGGTCTCTCCGTTCTCAATCTCAGTAAGCCATAGAAACCAAAAGAAGCCAAACACAAACACACTGCACCAAACTGTTGTAAGAAAGGTCAAGTGCTGTTAACCTGAACAGAATCCAGACACAAGACTTAAACTCCTGTAACTTGATCAACTCTAGAGATAATCTAAAGAGATTAAAGAAACCACAGCTATGAAGAAGGTTTTCCAAGCAGCAGCCCTTCCAAACACAGAGACAACAACTGCTTGCTCTTTAAATACCTCCAACTTTAACAACTCCAGGGAATTCATTACTTGAAGACAGTCCTTAACTTTTCTCCTGTAGCATTGCCCAAGTCCGCAAGACCTACATGACATGATGAGCAAATGGAAGTGCAAGATAAACACCAGATAAGACAAGGTTTGCAGTTGACATGTTTCTCAAGATGCCCTAAACTCTTACACTGCTAACTACAGTAAACACATTGGCATATTATTATTGCACCTTCTTTCTGCAAGAAAAGAGAATAGGATCAAACAACAGAAACAGAGGATTGCCTAAAAATGCAGTAATTTTGTATATCTATTATTGTGTGCAAGATTTCCTTCTCCAGTCTCTAACTGGTCACCAAAAATGCACATGCAAGAGAAGTAACTAACTCATCTGCATGGACCCTCAATCACAAGCATGTAGTACAGCAAACATGCACACTCATTTGGAGGGTTTGTTGGTACCAAGCAGATGAAAGCTTGGAGACCACCATTTTATCACATGGATTTGCACAACAAGCCTCCCCCCACATGACTAGAATTGCTATGACTTGCTTCAAGCCAGAAATTCAACAAGACCACTGATGAAGTGTCAGCACCTCATTTTTGCCTGGCAATGGATGCCAATTGTCAGAACTGGTAGTACACTCCTTGGGACACATGACAGTTTCACTGTCTCCCACTCCAGAACTTCCACTTTCCAGTGTGTTCAGCAGGAACCCTCATCTCAGTCTCAGCTTCATTTAAAGGGTTCTGTGAGCGGTCTTCTCAAATAGCAGCAATAAATACACTCTGTATCGTGCACTTCGAATCAACTGCTGGGCACTGCAAACTTTGAAACCCTTTTCCAACAAATATGGAAAGCAATAAAGAAAGAAAATATGGAGTTTTCCACTGTCACATAGAAGCAGGCTTGAAAAGCAGCCTGCAAGGGACTAGGAAAAGCATTTGTTAAGATTGGTAAGTCTTACACAAGCTTCCTAGTTGAAGCAAAGTGCTCCAAGTAAACAATCATGTTTTCATTCCAATATGAGGGGAAACTGGAGCCTTCAGGAATTTCCAATACAAACTATCAGCTTTCTGTGACTCTGAAATCTGTTTCAGAGTTAATAGCAAGCTTATCCTGAAAATATTACTTTATTCCACCTGATGAACAAGAAAAAAAATCAAGTCCAGCAGCTGCATGCTAAAATTACGAACACTTTCCAAATGTAACAAAGCACGTCACTGGCTCCCTGACTGAAGGGATGAATCTGATGTCAGACAAAAACATCCTGTGAAGCGGAAGAACTTGGGCAGGAAGGTTTGTCTTAAAATTTGATATCCAGGACATTTGCCAAATTCCCAAAGATGCACTCAAAATTGTCACATTCCTATAACATTGTTCAACGATTTCAAAATTTTTTAGAACATAGCTTTAGACACCCAAACAACAACCACAGTTACCTGCTTACTGAATTCATCAAAATTCATAAGGGGCCCATTGTGGAATGTGGGATAATAAAACACATATGCCAGCATCCATGGGAATGAGTAGGATGACTTCTGGGTAGGTCCATGCCAGCAGTACTCCAGGCTGAAGCTAGTGCAGAAGAGGCAACGGACTGACACAGTGAAGAGCAGCAGATAGTACTCATTTTCAGTGTCGTACCACTTCCTCTGTAAGACAAAAAGCCAGATCATGATGGTGCAATGCTGTATTTTCTGTATGGCAAAACAGTGATGTCCTCTCAGATCCTAACTTTTGGGGTCAGCATCAGCAAGAAGCAACTAAAGCCAATAGCAGCTGGAATGAGAATCCAAAGTGAACAGCACCAAACACATGAACCAGCACTGGCTGTTGAAGGAGACAGGTCCTCCACAGATACTGCAGCCAACATAAAGAGACACCTTGATTTCAGAAACAGATTAGGCTGTGAAGAACTATGACAGCAAGAGAGCTCTTCTTACAGAAACATCATTCTCACTCTCAGATTTGGTCCAGTAATACAATATTCAAATTAGTTGAAAACACTACTAACAGCCAAGGGACTGCTAGGGCTGATTCTAGATCTGAAAAGAACCAGTCACTCTTAAGAAAGCTTAAGGCTGAAAAAGTGTTACTGAGCCCTTGAGTTTTTGACGCTTGCTGTCACACTTGTTTCCAACAACAGAAATGTATCATCATAAACTTGGAAACATCAGCAAATGTAGTTTGGCTGATTACATCGTATTGCAGTGGGCCCTTTCCTCCTCAGAGCAAGGCACAAACCTGACTACAGCACATAAAGAGACCCTACACACTCATCTCCCCTTCTCCAAACATCTGGAAACAAACCTTATAACAGATGCCCAGTTTTTCCCCTTGGTCCAAGTAAATGCAACAAGGACATTCCTCAGAACTGAGCAACAGTTTTTCCAAAATCTGTACTACACAGAGAAAGATCAAAACTGAGCTTGCATCAACCAGTTGTGAGCAAGTAACTCATCTGGTACAAATGAAAGCGTCAGAGGAACCATCTCCCTCCCTGCAGAAGTCTACAGTCACCAGTAAAGTACAGGCAGGCTTGACTGAGCAACTCCTAGATACAACCCTAAAAAGCAGCACCTCAGATTGGTATGATTAGAGTTCCAAAGAATATGAAATGTGTTTAATAGAGAACTGGTAAGGTATTATCATATTCCAGCTCTACTGAATACCATTTACACATTAAGGCACATATTTTTATCTCAATGCACTGGCCACCATGATCAAGAAATATGACTTTTCTAACTGGAGAAGCTCCAGCAGGAGTCACTGCAGCTCTACGGCCTAAGATTTTTCAAACCAAACCCTGCTTACATCAACTGAAGGGACAATATGCTGTCATAAAGGTAGATGCTATTACAGACAACCACAACCATAATTAATTTGATGCTTAATTAGTGCTTCTCACATTACCTTGGTTTCTTCCACAATTGGTATGCGTAAAGTGGACAGCAAAATAAGGGAGCACAACCACGTCAGGAGTGACAGCTGAAACTGAGCCACAGCAAAGGAAACAGCTGCGTGTAACAAAATGACAGCAAAACCCTTGATTCCCAGTAACAACCAGCAGGCAGCCATTCCATATACCATCAAGCACCATGGTTTATACTGTCAGAAAAAGAAAAATTAATGACCTTTAGTTATTTTAAAAGAAAAAAAAGCACTCAATACTTGTGCAGTCCTGCACGGGGTCTACAGTAGAGATAAATACAATCAGCAATGTTAAGAACATGTTTGAAAATACACAAAAACCCAACAGGATCCATAAAGGTGAAGGGGGAGGTGTTCCTGTAATAGCATCATGTGAAATCCAGAGTCTCCCTAATTTCCAGGAGAACATAACTTCTTCCTTTCCTTCCCCAAACTAGTAGGTGTGACACCACACAGATCATTTCCCACAATCACGCAATCACCTACCAATCATGCCAAAACCCAAGCAGCCATCCCTTTACAGTTTTGGAAAGGAAAAACTATACCCTTCTTTCATGTACAAGTCAAATGACACTGTTTAATGGTTCACAACAAGGCAGAGGCTTTCACGGGCTGGCACCTGAAGTCTCCAAACATTAAGGTAACTGACCTACATGGTCTCAACCTGTGCATTGCTACAGACCCACTCAAACAATTCACCCCACAGAGTGGGATTTACTACATTCAGTGGCCTCAGTGCCAAGCTTCCCATGTCCAGAGTAAACTGAAAGTCACAGAAACTCCCTGATGAGAAGAAAATCCATGCATACCTTCTCCACCAGGAACCTGGACACTTGTGATACCAGCAGGTGACCAGCCAGAAGCCACAGTATACGTTCCCTTCCCCATTCGATCCAGTAGCTCCACTCAAAGTCCAGGGGGTCCTGTGGCATGAAAGGAATTGGTCACAGTGTGTATCTACCCATAAATGCATGTTCTTACAGGATAAGGTAACACCTCTGTAACACACTAGGTCTATTTTACCCAACAGAACTCTACGTCTGAGGAACATCATTTCAGCAATCCAGTTGGATTGAGTAAAGCAGTGAACTCAGACAGCACCATTTTGACTTCCAAAGGTGCAAAGTTCAAGAAAAAAAAGAGCTTTAGACAATGCTGCAACTCCTAAACCCCTCCTAAACACTGGTGCTGAACCTGAGCAGGCAGGAGGGATTAAGAGAGCAACTCTGCTCTGCCTTGAAAAATCAAGACCTTCAGTGAAAAGGCATTTTGCTGGAAGAAAAGTTTAACTCCCTGTTTCAACAATGCCTCATTGCAATCATATGGAGTCAGGTCAGAGTTCGCTGTGGCATGAGGTTTTTACCTAAATTAGTAAGAGGATAGCCCTCTGTCAAATGCAGAGCCTCACTAGAAGTTCAAGAATTGCTTTATGGCTTTCTTGAAGCATGGCTTCCCTTACCAGCAGTGATGGCAGGCCTAAACACCAAAACACTTCCATACACACGCATTCCTGGTCTTGCACAAGTAATCCTCAGTATTAGTTACATTAGTTGCTTTTGACCTCACACACTTTTGAAGAAATGCAAGCAAGGGGGTGGGAGTGTGTTTGGTTGGTTTTCGGTTTCCTCATTAGTTTCTTTTTTTCTTAATACCAACCACATTTCTTTAAGACCTTATCACTCAAAAATCTGTTTACTCTATGCTGGACTACAGGCCAACCAAGAGAATGGTATGTTCACTGATGTTATGCATTATCCAAATCACCCATTGACAGAAAAAAAGGGGGGAAAGGCTTCAGGAAGTGTCAAGGGTGATCAAAGCTTTTAAGGCCAAACAGTAAAACAGAGGGTTATTAAGTGATGTAGTGAAGGATAGACACTTAAGCCAGGGATCAAGAAAAGAGACAAAACTTTGGTTACGATTCTTGGATCGAGACACACCCAGCCAACCCCTTTACCTCACTAGAAAGAGTCTAAAATTAACTATGAATATCCAAATCTGCAAGTTACCACAAACTTTGAAGCTAAATCACAAGTTTGGATATGCAATGGGTATGGAGACACAACATTCGTATTATTGCCTCAAAATTAGAGATGCTGGTACCTATCATCCCTCCTACCTTTTTGAGGCCCCGAAAGAGAGTTCCTGGGTCCAGCCCAAACATTTTGTCCATCACAGCTTCATACTCTGCAGGGAAGAGGAAACCTTTGCTAAGGACACAGCAGCCAGAGCAGGGAGAGTCAGGGATGGGTCCTCTGCTGCTCAAGAGCAACACATTCCCATGTTGCCTTCACCAATGGGAATACCCAGATCCAGGAAGGGGCATATCACCAGCTGAGCTGCCCAACCAGGCCACAGCTCTGCCCCATAGCAATGGCAAAGCAAATTCCCAGAACTTGTGCTTTGACACCCCCTTGCAACAGGGACAGTAGCACACAGTGACCCACCTTCTATTGCATAAAACCAGCCCTAACCCTCAATTCCCCTTTTTCAGAACTGCCCAGTTTCTCCCATCAGAGCAGAAGAGACACACAGACCTGAGAGTGGTCAGTACAGCCAGAGCAGGGAAAAGCCACTCAGAGATGACACCTACAGAACCTGCTGCCATCACATTCTGCCACCTCTACAGAAGACTTGCTCTACACACTAGTGGACAGCCCTGTAGCCAGTTACCTCACACTTCCTCCACTGCTCTGCAAGTGCCTTTCTGGCACTCTTTCCCTTGAGATCTTTTAAGAGACAGCTGGGTC
>JAYRBT010000114.1:22801962-22858843 GCA_036023395.1 Myiotriccus ornatus
AGGAAACCTTTGCTAAGGACACAGCAGCCAGAGCAGGGAGAGTCAGGGATGGGTCCTCTGCTGCTCAAGAGCAACACGTTCCCATGTTGTCTCCACCAATGGGAATACCCAGATCCAGGAAGGGACATATCACCAGCTGAGCTGCCCAACCAGGCCACAGCTCTGCCCCATAGCAATGCCAAAGCAAATTCCCAGAACTTGTGCTTTGACTCCCCCTTGCAACAGGGACAATAGCACACCGTGACCCACCTTCTATTGCATAAAACCAGCACTAACTCTCAATTCCCCTTTTTCAGAACTGCCCAGTTTCTCCCATGAGAGCAGAAGAGACACACAGACCTGAGAGTGGCTAGTACAGCCAGAGCAGGGAAAAGCCACTCAGAGGTGACACCTACAGAACCTGCTGCCATCACATTCTGCCACCTCTACAGAAGACTTGCTCTACACACTGGTGGACAGCCCTGTAGCCAGTTATCTCACACTTCCTCCACTGCTCTGCAAGTGCCTTTCTGGCACTCTTTCCCTTGAGATCTTTTAAGAGACAGCTGGGTCATTAGCGTGGAACACCTTGCTGATTAAAACCTAACAAGATGCAATACATATTTCCCTAATAAGCCTCTCTAGCTTGTTATACTTTGATAATACCACCTTTATTTCCACTAGAATACCAACATGGTAGAAACACTGTTTCTTTTCATCTACAAATTGTACTTAAATCATCTAAAACCCCACCTACAGACCCACTCATACAATTCACTCACACACAGGCTCTGCACTGCCCAGCTCCACTGAATCCAAACCAAGTCTCCACAGCAGCTACCACCAAGAGGTAACACAAGGCACAAGGAGGTGTCTGCAAACAAACTGATTCCAAGGCTGCACAGGCAACCCAACTATTGCTCCAAGCCCAGAGTTCCAGGCAGGGAACACCCACCTGTCCTGGGGCCTCACCAGGTTCAGATCCTGGAAAGCACTGTCACAAGGCATGGATGCTTCTTAACCACCCACCTGCAACAGGCTGCAGACGACTAGCCAGGAAAAACAAGACAATTCAAACACAACTTGTCTGAACTTTCCTCATTTGAGTAGCTGAACTTCAGAGGTCTCCCTGTCTTTTCCTTAATAGGAGGCTGCCAGGACACGATTGCCATGGGTGTTGCTAGCACTCAAAGGCAAGAAAGCCCAGGGACAAAGCCCTCTGCCCAGGTGGCACCTGCCTACTGCTTCCTCGCAAGTGGCTGGCTGGCAGCTGGGAAGAGCACAGGCGCTTCTCGCAAAGTAACTAAGTAGAAACAAAAAAACTAAGTAGAAAGCAGAACTCAGGCTAAGCAGCCTCGCCAGCTACGGGGGGGAAGGACCGCCGGAGCAAGCGCGACCCCGTCCCCCACTTACTTCGGGACACTTGGTGCGCTTCGTAGAACGCGTAGAGGTGGGAGCCCACGGTGAGGAACCCGTAGAGCCATAATTCCCAGGCCGGCAGCAGCATCGGCACGGGAGCTGCTCCCGTCGGCCGCCTCCCTGCGGGCAAAGAGAGGACCGGAGAGGTTTCCCCGCGGAGGACGGGCGGGCGGGCACCGAGCAGCGGGGCAGCCCGCACCGGGCCCTGCGGCCCCGGGACCCCGCGCTCCGCCGGCAGCGCAGGCGAGCCCTGCCCGGCCGCCGAGGCCCCGGGTCCGAGGGCTCAGCGCAGCCCGTACCTGGCCAGACCTTCGGGGCACAAACAGGACCGGGGCCGGACCCTGGCTGCTCTCGCCGACCCGGCACCGAGGCGAGTGGAGCGGGGACCTCGCTCCTCCCTTTACCTGAGGAGGGCTACGCCGCCGGGAGGGGGAGAAGCGGCAGCCGCGGCCTCGGGCCGAGGCTCCGGCCCCGCGGCGAGCAGTGACCCCGCGCGCGGCCACTCCCGCCGCTCCACAACACGGGCGGCCCACGCCCCGCTCCCGCCCGGCCCCTTCATGGGCTGCGCCCGCCCCGCTCCCGCCCGGCCCCTTCATGGGCTGCGCCCGCCCCGCCGAGGGAGGGCGGGGGTGGGCGGAGCTCCCCGGCCCTCCCCGGCCCTGCTCCGCCGCTCCCGGCCGCGGGGCGGCACCGCAGCCCTGCCGGCGGCACGGTGAGTGCGCCGCGGCGGGGTGTGCGCGCTATAGGGTGCTCCCACAGGCTACAGGGCGTACACGCAGCTACAGAGCGCGCACACCCAAAGGGTGTACATACACCTACAAGGTGCACGCACCTACAGGGTGTATGCACTACAGGGTGCACGCACCTACAGCCTCTCACAGCCTTCCCCCCCATCCTTACCAGAGTGCAAGGCACACTAACGCAGGGACACTGCCTTTACAGTTACCATGAAACAATTTGATAAATCAGCAGGCCTGAACAGTGCCACCAAAGCAGGAACATGGGGCTGGAAGTACTGGTGCTGACAACGCCCTCCTGGGTTAACCTGCATTTGAGCAAGAGTCCCCACCTCCTGGGACTGCAGACACAGCTAATAAACCTCACTGCTCCTAGTGTTAAACACACATTAATCTTCCAACCCGAAAAGTTTGGGCAATCTATGCTCATTTGATCTGGCACCCTGTGGCTCTTAACCTTCTCTGGTTTTGGTATCAGTGATGTAATTTTTTAATGAGGGAAACATTTTATATCCTTTCAGATGTTACCTTGCTAGATCTTTCAGTATCTCTTATAAAACAGTATTTCCGCTCCCCTGATAAGTTTGAGGTGTTATTTGCATCCTCAAATTTTTGTTTCCAGGTCTTTGAAAACCAGTCTTCTGTCTAAGATTCCAGGTCAAGGCACAGAAACAAAGAATCATAGAACTATTAAGGTTGGAGAAGACCTCCAAGATGCTCAAGTCCAACCTTTGACTGAATATCACTATGTCAATTAAACCATAGCACTTTTTTCCCTGACAGGTTAGTCAGTACCTTTCGCCCTCAAAAAATAGGACAACACACTGCATAACAGCACCAGAACAGCAGTCCTGAATTTGTAAAAACATTCCCACAGAACTGCAGCCGAGTTATGGCCACTAAGGGTCAGCAGAGTTTGTGTTTTGCTACAGTTTTGTGGTTTCTGTTCAACAGTGTTAAGCTGGCACAGGCAGCAGGCCCTCTAGATGGCTGCATAACACCAACAGTATGCCCGTGGGAGCAGTAAGGCAGCTTCAAAAAGGGAAGAGGTATAACAAGTTACACCTTTTACATCGATTTACACTGAAAAGGACATCTTTGTCACTTGTTATGTGGTGACATTTAAAAGCCCATGTATGGTCTGGGACCGGGTGAGCAGCTACCCTTCGACAAGAGTCACTGCTAAGCCCATGAGGCAGGAACACTGACAAACTCTTGACAGTGGCCCCAGCTGAAAGATCTCACTGTCTGGACTTCTACATTAAATGATTTCACCACCACCACCACTCTTATTCAAAGGATTTTGTATAATAAAACATGACAAGAGTCTCAGTGAATGACTTTGCAAGACTGGCTGTAAACTAAGCTGCTAAACATCACTGGCACAAACACCCCTGTATTGACACAGCCCTCACAATTTTAGATGGCACGAATGAAAAGCAAATTCTACTATTGTTATAGTCACTGACAAACAGCAGTGGAACCTTGGAGCAAAAACCCTAGAAAAGCAGCAGCATAAAGCAATACTTCTCATTTGATCAGCAAGGAGCTAACGTTTTTCACATGTCTCATGCCCTGCGTGCCAGTAGCTAGAGAGGTCTGGCAGCCTCTTCAAGACATCTGCCCTTTGGGAAGAAAGTGGTATGCTATGTACACATGTGGCAGGTTTCTCCAAAGCCAAATAAAACAATTAACTTTGGGCAGAATGATGATTTGTGATGGTAGAGGTTTCTCTGGGACAAATTCAAAGCATCACTTCAGCTTGAAGGTTTCCACCACTCTTACTCCCTTTCAGAATGGCCATAGAATGCAGAGGCAACAACCTGCCAGAGAGGTCCATGTCCATCTATCACTACCAGGAGGCAGCAGGAAGGTATTCGGTCCCCCCATGGTCTTAATGAATGCTGGAGGGTGCAGTGCCAACCTCTTGCATTTTGGTTCAAGCATTACCAGCAGAGAGTCTGTCTCTAACAGATGTTCATATCCCCTTTTTTAACTTATATCACTTCTGAAGATGGCATTGCAACTGGGTTGAAAGCGTTGAGTTTTGACTGTAAAGTTCAAATGCCATTTGGTGTGAGTTTGCACTTCTTATGTGATCAGCTATAGACATGATCATCAGAAGCTTAAGCAAACAATTCCAGAGCCAAGGAGGCCAGAGATAGCAGGAGGCCCTTTCAAGGGGCCCTTACTATTGCCTTTCTGTGCAGGTTCTTCTGAAGTGAGCTTCTACAAAACTCCTTATCACAAAATCACAGTATGGGTAAGGTTGGAAGAGACCACAGTGGGTCATCTGGTCCAACCTCCCTGCTCTGGCAGGGTCGCCCTAGAGCACATGCCACAGGATTGCATCCAGGCAGTTCCTGAATATTCCCAGTGAGAGAGACTCTGCAACCTCTCCGGACAATCTGTTCCAGTGCTCGGTCACTCACACAGTAAAGTTCTTCCTCACATTCAGATGGAACTTTCTGTGCATCAGCTTCTGCCCCTTGCCTCTTTGTCCTACTGCTTGATGCCACCAAGAAGAGCCTGGATCAATCCTCTTGACACCCTCCCTTCAGATGCTTATATACATTGGTGAGGTCCCCTCTCAGTCACCTGTTCTTGAGGCTGAGCAGGCCCAGCTCCCTCAGTCTGTCCTTATAAGGGCAATGCTCCATTCCCCAATCATCTTCGTTGCCCTCCGATGGACTCGGAGCTCCAAGAGCTCTGTGTCTCTCTTTTATTGAGGAGCCCGGAACTGGGCACAGTACTCCAGAAATGGCCTCACTAGGGCTGAGTAGAGCCTAGTTATTTCTAGGACCTCATCATGGCCATGGGACAAGGCAGGGCAGGGGGTGTAAAAGGCAGTGAGATGGACAACTGAGGTATTTTGCAGCTGGAAAAATAAACCAAAGGTCATGCTTTTGAGAAAACCCTTTTTTCCAACAGTCATTTGTTTCACATGGGGTTAAGAAATCAAAATGGGCATATATGAATCCAGCAGTGGAGCCCCCAGTCAGGCCACAACATAGGGCTTCTCACTGCTTTTTTAGAATATAAAGTCCCCCTGGGAATTACAAGCAGTGCCCTAGAGCTTTCCCTCACAGGTTGAGATCTCACAGCATGGATTCAAGCCTCTTGTTTCCATTCACTCTCTGGAAAACATGCAGTAATGCCCCTTCGTGCAACATGTAAATGATGGGACACAATCAGCACCTACTGAGAGTTTGCAAATTAGAAGTTCAGCAGCAGACGGGAGGATAAGCTGTGTATATTTCAGAGAAATCACAAGTAATCACAAGAAATCTCCACGTAGCAAACCAGCAGTATTAAAATGGGGAGAGTCAGAAATATAAAAGGTGTGGTATTTACAAAGAGAGCCAAGTTAAATATGACACAACTGAGGTTAATGTGAACCCTCCCTTTGGAGATCTTAGGCACGGAGTTACGGACTCCAGCGAGACAACATGCAAGTTTGCCCTTTTTGGCTTGTTTGGCTTGGCTTAATGAAAAGCGAATATTACAGCATTACATCTTTGCAGGTTGCTCTCTCCTCTGACTCCCAGCCCTGAAACTGGCTTTTTGTGAAGAGCCAAGCATTTTTTTCCTCATCACCTTTAGCCATATTTACGTAGCAATTGTTTATAAAGAGAGGTTACAATGCACTAAGTCACTATTTCTGCGTGTGCTTAATGAACTCCTTCCATCTTTGAGGGCTTTCTTCATGCTCTGAGGCTGGAAAATTACCATCATGCTTTTGATTGGGGATTCATAAAATTACTTCTGGAAAAAGTACAGTAAATTATTACACTACTGTAACTAAGCAGCTCAGTGTTGGATTCAAGCTGAACAACTCAGAGGTGTCCTCCTCAATACACTACCTGCCTATCTTAACTAAAGCCCTGAAAACCATGGGTCTTGGTCAGAGTCTTTTAATGAGCTTCTTTACTGATTACCCATTCTTCCCTCCAGTGAAAGCAGCGTCGTAAGAGAGGTCATACAGCCTTGCTCTCACCACAGACAGAGTCCACTTGTGTGTGGTGGCCGCAGCTGAGTTGATATTCACCTGTGCTACCTTGATCATGTCTGACTCTTAGTTAATCATGTTTGAATCTTAGTTTCTAAGTAGTCAGCTATTAAACACAATGGTGGGGTTTTTTTCTTTTTCTCACAATACTCCTTAGAAGTTGTCTGGCTTTAAGTGTGAAATCATGGGAGTGAGGGGGTAAGTCATCTCCTACATACCTTAGTCCTCATAGTGACACCTCCTGTGATTCCTAGCGAGGAAGTGGATAATCCACTCCTGGAGTATTCAGGCACCTCAGAATTTCAGTATCTCAGTCATCCATAGGCAGAACAGATGGTCCAGTACAAACATGGAAGAAGGAAATCTTAAAAAAAAACCCTACTTCAGGTATTTCTTACGATTTTTAAGTAACAGTGGAATGAAATTCAGAAAAAAAGGGCAGATCACAGCCAGTTTACTGTATTATAATTTACATTATTACAAACGATGGCAAAACTCCCACCTGACCTCCAAAAGGGCAAATAGCTGACAAACTGTAAGAGATCCAAAAGGTGTTTTAAATTTAGTTATACTGAGATTGTAAATCAGACGCAAATTTCGTTCTATTATACCACATTATACACATCTTTTTCAGTGGCATAAGAAATTACTCCTATCTGTGCACATCTATATTTAATCCATAGCTATATTCCTGAAAACATTGACTTTTTAATCAGTTCAGTGAATTGAATAAATGTAGCAAAAAAAAAAAATCAGATTACTATATGATAATTAACAAAAAAATATTCAGACAGAATGGCCTCTCTCACTGCCTACTGAGCAGATTTTCTGAACTCTCCATCTCTTCACATTGCTTCACTATATGAACAGCCAGTAAAGGATCATTTCAGCTATCACAATCACCTGTATTTTACTGATTTATCCCTTACTTCCTATTGTTTACGATATCCTTGTGAAAGAGGGGAAATATATTCCAGGTTGCTTACTTCTATTTGGCAGAATATTTTTCTTTTGTCTTTTTAAGGTCTGTGAAACTAGAAGGACTCAGTGGATCTTACTGTTCACAGATGGAGCCAATAAAGCCCAGTCAAATAGATAGCTGTTCAGTCAGAACAACCAGAGGATTCAGGAACTTCTCCCTCAGAGCAATCAGGAAAAGATACAGACATCAGTCTTCTATGTCAGTTTTCTGGTAGAAATATTATTTCTTACAAACATTTCTAAGTGGATTGGATAGATTCTGATATCTTTTACGAACAGATTTTGCTACATCTTAGTTTCATGAGCAATTCCAGTATTTCCCTTATTATTCAGATTGCCCTCTCTTCAGGGACTGTATTTTTGTTCCATGACTGTCTGGAGCCAAGTCAGTGATTGCCAATTGTTCCTCCTAAGCTCTATCACCACAAAGATAACAAAAATTCAATGAATATGCAAGTCAATGCAATTTTATTTGTGACCAGTCATGCATGCTCCTTGGCTACCTGGTGCATTTGTGGCCTTTTGGCTGC
Source organism: Myiotriccus ornatus (assembly GCA_036023395.1). Lineage (NCBI taxonomy): Eukaryota > Metazoa > Chordata > Aves > Passeriformes > Tyrannidae > Myiotriccus > Myiotriccus ornatus. The sequence goes on from JAYRBT010000114.1 coordinate 22,809,618, forward strand.
AGGGTCCGATTCCATTTACACTTATGTATACTTCGATCAGTCTGCACCTGCCTCTACATTGTGTTGTCAATAAAAAGCTTAGAGCTGATTTCCTACCTGAGTACATGAATGACATCTTAAGAAGTAAGGTAATATTATATTACTGGTTAGGAGGAGCCTTCCTCTAAGGATATTTCAGAAAACAAATTATTTTTATGTTTTCTCAGAGAAACTTTCTTGCTTTTTGCATTGACTTCTCTCTATTTTGTCTCCCTTTAATGTTTCACCTTTCCACGAAGAGATGGTAGTACCCCAGGATGGGCTTACAAATCACAAAAAAAATGGACTTCAGGATGCAGATGTCTTCTATTTTCCTTCTGTATTTATGTAACAGGCCTTAAATATATAAAAATTATAAGAAGGGCTCTGTCATACTTTAAGCACTTTTTAGATTATTCTTGAGATCATGCCTTTCAATAGGAAAAACAATTTAAAAGCTCTCTTGGTGCCTATGCAAAATGCCGACAACATCTCACACTTTGAGGATAATCTCTTCATATAATGGTGCTAAAATATTAGCAAAAAATGCATTTAACTCATAAATATTTACAGCTATTTGAAAATGCCAACATTTTGCTCCACAATTAGCACAAATCAACTGAGTAACATTGTGTACAATAAAAAAGTGGGTCATTGCCAACTGTGGCTTATAACTGCAACATGATTTGCAAATACATCAAATTGCTGCCTCAAGACAAGGTGCTGCTTCTAGTGCACTATGTCTTCATTGCCTACTGTAGATTCAGCATAGGTTTCAGACCTCACATCCACCATGTACTGCTACCATCTTCTTGCCTTGTTTAGTCCAAGTTCATAGCTTTTTACTGGAAAATGAGAAGACAATTCACTTCTCTAAAACAGCACCTTGACATAGCAAATGAACTGAGAGCCAGCCCAAACAATGCAAGCCCTACAAGACAGATCATCCTCTGGGCTGCCTGGAAACATAATTGAGTGTCATCATCTCTCAGTAGTGGTTTACACAGTTCAGTTAATTGAGATTTAGTGCAAAAAAAACCCCTAACAAACAAACAAACAAACCCAAAGACAATTGTATGGAAGACCAAAAACCAGAAAAATCCTTTCCTTTATGTATGTCCCAGAAACTAGGTAAAGCATCACACTTGCATTTTTTTCCTCCTTTTTCAGCCCAGTATCCTGCATTCTTTTTTTACCCTTCCATGGAAAAACAGAGAAGCCTTTTCCCCCATCACATTGTTTTTCTTGAGCTTGCTTCTGTTATGGAGACAGGTGGAAACTCTGAGGCTGAATTGAATCCAAGATCTGCTACATTCACATCCTGAGGTTTGCTCTGAGCTTTAGGTCATGCCAGAGGTGACTAACCATTTGTATTTTAAATAGGAAGGGGTACTGGCTGCCTTGAGGGTGCGGAAAGGAGGACCTGCTCTGGCTGCTGGGGCAAGCACATTCCTTGCAGTCCTTGGGGGGCACAGAGGGACCATCACCAAACTCAGAGTCACCCTACAAGTTTTCACAGCACTCCCTAGGAATACAGGGAGCCTGCACAAGAAATAACGCAGAGCTTCAGGTGCCTGAAGATATTTTGTGTCAAACAGGGAAATGGTATTTTAGCCTTAAGTTGTTTTAAGTGGTAGTGTTTAGTTAGTACTTCCAGTTTACCCAATTTCGGTTTTAGAAGCCAGTCCTTCTTAGGAATTAGCCCATCATTCATATGGCTGTTCACAGCCTTTTCCCCAGAAGGGAGTTTCTAGAATAAGGGTCAGACAATAGACTTGCCTCAACTAGCCTCATCATTCTCAGTCGCAGCCCATACCTAAAGAACAAGGCTAAAAATTAATGGTCTTTCATTCCAGTCATGGCTGAAATTGCTTTTTGTTTTAAATTACAGTCTTTGAGAAAACTCTTTCTTTCAATGTTATGTTTTGCTATTGACTGGTCTGCTTTGTCCTGCTTCAGAGTTGCTGCCAGCTGATCTGTGTCTATTTTGCCACACAGCAGAGAGGCACTTGAACCGCAGGACTGCTCCTGACCTACACAGAGGCAACTGCGTGCCGTGCACCACTCTCCACACTGAGATGCCAGTTTGTTTTCAGCTGAAACACTCTGTGGACATTTTGAGTAAAATATTCTGAACAATATGTCTCTTCACCATTTGTATTGCAACATTCTTACCACGAGGAAACAGTGGGGACATTTTTGGTTTCCACTTTCTATAGTTTTTTTTTAAGGAAATGCTATTGTGGATTGCTTTACAAACACAATTGTTGGTCCTGTGGTATAACTTAAACATTTAATCTGTCCCAATTACTTTGTAACAGCGTACAGAACACCATTCTTATGAGCTATTTGTATTGAATCTCACAATTAAAATGCACTTTGTATCATCAAAGTGTTTTCCAAGCATTACTTCCCCAATATCTTGTAAAATTACTCAGCAAAATGATTGATATTATCACTGCTTTACAGATAAAGAAACTGAGGTGAAGAGATCAAGTGGTTTATCCAAAACCTTGGAAAGAATCTCAGTCAGAGGCAGCACTGGCAGTTCCAGGTTTTGTCTTGTGCTCAGAACAATACTTCATGCTTCCCCTCTGAAGACTAACTATTGCCAATAATCATCTGACTTTCTCGCTCTCCAGGGCATGCTGCAAGGCACATTTGCTTTCCCAAACTAAGAGAAGCTGGGAGAATGACTCTGGTAAGACAGCCAACAAACCTTCAGCTACCAGGTTATTAATGCCTAGGCAATGCCTGCTCTTGGAGTAATCTATTTGGATAATTGTGTTTTAAGAATGCGCTGGGAAGTGCTTTGAGAAAAGCATTCCATTTTAACTAATGAATGTTTACGTGGAATAAATATGTTAAAATAATGCGTCGGTATTCTTCACATCAATAACTACTCTCATTTATGTCCATTTTCTGAAATGGGGGGAATCAACAGAAAAGAGGCAGATGAAACAACTCTAAGTATGATATATACCTTCTTGAAGGGCATAAATGAAGAAACTGTTAAGTTATTACAGCTTGAAAGCAAGTAATTTTATTTTTTGTATTTTCTAAAGAGGGGAGAAAATAGGTAGAGAAGTATATTATGGTAAAAAACTGCTTCAGGAAGGTACTTACATTCCCCTTCTGAGATGTCTGCTCTCTGTGATTCCCCAAAACATTATTGTAAAGATGAAAAACATTCACTACAGCCTCAGAAGAGTTTAAAAAAAATGCACAATGTTTCAAGAGAATAAATGTGACCTATTAGTGAAGAATACTTTTCAACAGTAATTTTCAACAAATTGGTTTGTTTTCCACTACTGTATAACATCACCATCTTTTCTTTTTCATTAGAACTAGTCAATTTTTGAGGCTCTGAGTGGGGAAAAAAAAAAAAAAAAAAAAAAGAACATAATTTTTTTAAGCAGCTTAAGTGCACACAGCAAAAATTTCATAATTCCCTACTCTGCTACCACTTTTATTCTTGGTATTCCTTCTTATGTGGAAGAAACCAGCAAAAATCTTGTTTAATACTTTTTTCTAGTGTCTTCTGTGAATCCCAGATGTTTATTCACAAACTGAGCAAGAGCAAATGTTGTCCCTTTCCAAATGACCTTTTTTGATTCCCATTCAAAAATCTGCAGTCGCTTAAACCTTGCCTGCTTGACAGTGCACACACCCACACAAACAGGACATTGTTCTCTGTTCATCATGCTTGAAAACCATGTCTGAACTTGTGTGTTAAGAAAAAAATCATGTGGACTTAGCTGCAGGACACATACTTCTTTGCAGGTATGACCTGCAGCATTTTTTTAACAGCACAAAGAATAGCTGCAGTGTAGTTTTAAAACTTAAGACAGAACAATGCCACTTTCCCAGGGCAATGCAGTGCTTTTCTTACACTGTTTTAGGAGTTGGCTGACAGCTTGTGTTGGCCATGTAGCAAGTCAAGTGTCTGAACAAGAGAATCTCAGCATGCCAGAGGCTCTAATACCTTACTTACATCAGATAGTAGCTGTACTAGAAAATTACATGAAAAGTAAGTCAGCCTGGAAAGGGATGTAGATCAAAAGAAAAAGCAGTAATTCCAGTTTTGATGGATAATACTAGCTATAATACAGAACAGCTCACAGACGAGACAGCAACAGTCCATGGATCCAGACCTGGTACCCAGAGAGACAAATTACGAGGCTGGGAGTAGAATGAGAAGTCCTGCAGCTGTGGGAGAGCAGACAGCAGGAGCCAGTGGCAGCAGGGCAGGGATGTATGTTTAAAACATTGACATATGTTTTGGGGACTTTGTTCAAACTGTTACAATCACATTTCAGTCTTACAGCTGCCCTCATATAAGTGGTATAAGCTACAAGCACAGTACCACCAAAATGGGATATGAACTTCCCTGGAACACTTTGTGCCCGTCAGTAACACTTTGGCAGGCCTGGAGGAGTACATAACTATTCCCTACTTCAGATTATACTTCTCCAGGTTAATTACTTCCCAGCTAAGACAAGTTTTTTCTAGTTATGAGAGGGAAGTTTTTTCCACGTGTTCAGGTAGGAACATCATACAGGTCCAAATTACAATGTTTCATGTATATAAATAGATATGCTAAGTGTAGATCTGCTTTTCTTCATTTGGACAGACATTCTCTAACTGAGGAGAAGGTTTTTCTTCATCTAGCAGTCAAGAGGTGCATTTCATCAGGCACACTTATTTGATGGGTTTCCAGGAATGATGAAATTACTGTTTGAGTGTAAAAGTCCAGATTCGTAATGGTCCACGTGAGCCTCATTTGACCATGTCTACCTTCTTAAGGGAATTCTTGTTTGAATTGACACAGTACCAGAACAATTTGATTCTGAAGGTGTTAAACTGACCTCTGTCCTCTGTAAGAGGTGACTCATGTTCACCCAAGCAGTCCATTCGCCTGTGGATATCCACAACACACTGCTCTCACAGGGAAATTAGAACTGTGTGTACACATCTATCAAGGGGAACATTCTCATCCAGTTTCACCCTGACACAAACACAGAGTACCCAAAACATCTGGTCCTACTGCAAACAACGGGAGTAAAACCATGTGTGGCTGCTAGGGACCCTTTAGTCTCCAGGCCAGAAAATCATTCAAATTAATGGAACCTTGAGAGCATGCGAAGTTTTCTTATTTCACTGCTGAATAGAACTGATTTGCTCAGCTGAGACTCCCATTTTTAAGGAAAGAATCAATGCTACCACACCAACTCTCCCAGGCAGCCTAACAATAACAAAACACGGAGTGTGTTCATGAAGTAAGAACATGAAAATACCACCAGGTGAGTAAGCAGGTTGCAGTTTCAATAGTGTTTTCATCACAAACATTATGAATTTTTTTAATTATTATGAAAAGCTTTTTGACAGTGTAATTTTAAGTAAGTCATTCTGTACAAAGCTTTTTTATTTATTCTTTACAATTTCCATCATTGGATATTAGCCTCTTCAAAGAAAGAGCAACTTGTCAGAAAAAACGCCTCTTTCAGAATTTAATGAGAACATTTCTTCTCTCTTTTCTCTGAAGAGGATTATACTGTAATGGGTGAAATATAGAATAATTAGTCACATTGGAGAGTAAATTCCAAACAATCTTTTCTTTTTACACAATCTGAACTGGATGAGCAGGATTTGGTTTTGGTTTACCAACCAAGGAAATTATTAATTAGTTCTAATTGCAAAATCTTTATCCTAGTGGATGTTTGAACCTTAAAACATCCAGGTTGGCTTTCACATCCTCCAATTTGCTTCTAAAAAATAGGTTATAAAAATCCTCCTTTCATTATTGGGTTCTGGACCATTGTCATTTTAAAGCCAAAATATTCAGGGCTCAAACCAGCTGTACAGCTGGAGCAGCATTTTACTCCCTCCAATGCAAAATGTCACTTGATTAGTCTCAAAAAGGGTTTTTAGCACACACAAATCCAGATGCTCGACTGGTATAAACTTTCACAGCACTACAGACATGAACTAGTTATCACTTATGATTTTTGATTTTTTTAATCTCAAAATCCCTAAATTAGGCATAACACCTCCAGAGGATCACAACAGACCAAGGATGAAAAAATATTAAGTTCAATAATGAAAAGAGCAGAATAGAGGCTCCTCACACTGTTTGTTTTCTAAGTTTTCATTTTTCAATAAGAGCAAATCCTTTAAATTGCTGAGGGAATTTTTTTCATGGCACAATTGGTGTAAACGGGGGAACTGTTCAGAAGGAACAGAGCGAAAACCAAGGTTAAAATGGTCAAGCATCATTGGCACTATGGGCATAAAAAGAAGAAGATGTGGTTGGCATCAGCAAAAAAATAAATCGGTGAGGGCTGGAAAATCAGCTGACCAGCTCTGCAAAGGAACTGATCTCCTTGTCAGGGCTCTGGGGTTATCTTGGCTTACATTTGGCTGAAGCTTATGCTGGTCTGTGAGGACTCTGGTAGATCATCTAATGTAATCAAGAGGAATTTCAGATAGACTCTCCCACTGTTCCGTATACTGATGAGACTAACGTGACACGAGCAGCACACAGAGGCAGATACCTATGACACTATCCAGACCCCTTCACACAGGCCTTTGGGAAAGAGCTGGGGGAACTACACAGGAATTTCTTAGTTTTCCTGTCCTGATTCACAGTCCAGGACTCAGTGCCAGACTTCCAGTTCTCAAAGAAGTCTCAGTCATTCTTGGTATATGTTGAAGCAATCTACAAGGGAATGCAGTAATATATTCTTTTCAGAGTGGGTAGTATTGTGGAAAAATATCTGGGTAGGGCATTAGTCCCCTGTGAAATTATATTCTGGACATTATTTTCCAGAGATGATCCCATTTCATTAGCAGACTTTGTGCTTTTTGCCTTATGCCTGTGGAGGCTGCTTACAACGTGAAAAAAGATGACATCTCTCACCAACACCAGCCCCCCAAAAATCAGAAAACAAACAACTTTCCATGTCCAGTTCTAAATGACAGCGGGCTGAGAAAGGGAAGGAGTTTCAAGATAGCTACTTATTTCCCTCTGTGACTGGAAACTAATTGCTGCAACGACAGAATACAAAATGAAAGGGAAGCAAGACATAAAACGCAGGCAGTAACAGTCCTGGATGCTAAATTAACAGAATTATATTATCTGTCTGTGAGACCATGCTGAAAACTTGCAGTATTCCAAATCATAATCTTTTTTTATGATGGGTTGAGGCAACATCTTGCTTTAGTTTTTCACCACAAACGTAAAAAAAACCCCAATGATTTGAACCAGACGTATTATATTTGTGCACATTTTAGGGCAGCTCTGACTTAGCAGATGCCTTGTATTAATAATATACAGTTGTGACAGGAAATGTGGTTTAGGTTCCTGGAAAAACATAAAAGCTAATTCCATTACTCCATTTCATGGTGCTTTTCCTCAAACGCTAAACTGGTTTTGATTATACTGAAACCTTATAGTGAGAAAACTTTGTCAAGAGTATTAACTGATCAGTGCTTATCCTCCTTCTTACACATCTGCTGCTGCTGACCTACATTCTGGGCTACCTGTGAACAAGCCTAAAACACACAGACAAAATTGTCCTACAAGACCAGATAATGTTGCAGCGTCCTTTTACTATTTCAATTATTAGTTTTCCTTAGAGGTACTGTGTTCTGCTTCCCATTCCTTTTTTATTCTGCCCGCATAAAAGCATTCCAGACTCTTTCAGTTTAACAAAACATTTCAACAACAACAACAACAACCCCCCAAAACCTCTTATCCATAGTAACTAGACAAATCATGGTAACTGATCTCTAGAGGGAGTTTATTAAAAGCCTAAGCACAAACACTTTCCAGAACACTGTTGTAATAAGCATGAACTCCAACAAATGCTCAGTTTGCTATCTGCAGTTCATCACTTCATACATTTCCAGCAACTGACTTGAAAAGGTTTTTTTTTCCAGGGAAAGGGAAGCACGTTCTGGTGGATTAAGAAATAATACTGAAGTGAATTTGCTTCAACTAACTTTGTCGTCAGTGCCAGCAGATTTATACAGCTTATGGATCGCTGTATGTAAACAAAAGTTACAATAAGAACACATTACTTCCAATGTATCTAAATACATGTATTTTTCACTAGTAAACCTCAATTAAATCCTGAATTCAAGAGCATTAGTCTGATGATTAGCGAGCTATTTTATAGCCAAAGAAAGATGAAGCATTTAATTGATACCTGACAGTAGAAAAGGATAACCAAATAACAACAAGCAATGAAACAACCCACACCATAAACACAGACAAACATCTACAGCCAATATTGTGTTTGGAGCAAAAGCAAATGTCTGGACGTGAATTACAAAATTAGAAAAAGCTGAGTTTAATAAGAGCTTAACTGAGCTACCCACAATGGAAAGAAAGTACTTTGAGGTTTCACAAGGCTCAAGCCCTCCACTGCAAAAATATCTCAGGGTATCAAATGACAGTGCACTTAATCAATGAAAAAACTAATCAGAAGCGTTATATCAAACTTTCATTATTTCATCATGGTACAGTGACACAACACTGAACACCAGCGTGTAACTCCCACCCCCAACCAAGGTATCACGTGCATGGTGGATTTGTCCTTACCCTCCCCCAGCATCACAGTATTTGTGCAGGCACAGCTGATTCCTGTCAAAATGTTTGTTGTGGCTTGTGGGAGCTTGAAAGCTATTGTAGCCTCTGGTTTGACCTGCCTGTAGCTTAGGTGTTAGATGAACAAAGGTATGGAATGTTGCCCTCAACAAACCTGTCTACTTTTAGAAATATGGGGATGAATTTACTGTGCAGCTAACCAGTTTTCAGATATGGCCATGGTAGTCCTCACAATGGTAATGTTTGGCAATATCACTGGAATCACATCAGGAATTACATTTACGTACATTTTGGTTCAGATTAAGAAAGCCCACGAAAAAGATCACCATTCATGGAAATCTGTTTCTGAATTTTTCTGAAAAACAGAAAAATTCTGTTTTTCTGAATAAACAGAAAAAAATCTGTTTCTAATGCTGAAATGCTTTCTCTCCTGTACTTTTACTGCATATTTTTCGTAATCTACAATCAGTAAAATCAGTATTTGTTTTCTGAAGACTTTTCTCTGCAAACCACACTTCTTATCTATCTGCTAGCACCTGAAAGTGCAGCAAAGAATTTCATATGTTAGCAAGAGTCATGTTCTTTGCTATGAAGAGTTTTTTAGTTAAAAAAAAAGAGATGTCAAAAGCTGAGGAGTACAATTTAACCTTTCTCAATGTAGGTAGTAGAAAATGAACTAAGCTGATGATCTTTTCCCAAAAAATGTACCCTAAAGTTCCTGCTGAGGCCACAGCTCTGCAAAATATATATGTACACATATTTTATGCATATATTTTACATATACATATTTTATGTATATCTATATGTATGTTTTGTTCATTTTCTACTACTTATATTTATGTGGAAATTGCTTTTTCAAGAATCCTGCTCTAATGCTTCATACCAGAGCAGTAGACAAACAATATCCCTTAGCTATCCTTTTGCAGACCTGTATCAACACAGATAATAACAGAGCCCTGGATCCTGTACCCACCTTAAAATCATATGGCAAAAAATTGAAGAGTCCTATAATAAGGATTATTTGTGGGTTAAATGTACTAAACAATGTCTTAACTTGGATTGTAAACATTGCAGAGGAAGATTTTATCAGATACCAGAGAAACCAATGCACAAAAGTGCAAATTAGTAGCTGTAAGGATAATTATTGGGTCAACCCTCCACACTAGTGGGACATGCACTACTATCTGAAATCCTTAAAGCAAGACTGAATTGCTTCCTTACAGGGTACACAATCAGTTGATTACAAGACAGCTTTCACCAGGAAATCCTGGTAAAGTTCTGCAGTCTGTGTAATGCAGATGATTAGACTGAATTATTGTACTCATCAAGTCTGGTCTTAAACTACATGAAATACTAAAAATTATGGGGGGGGTGTGTATATATATATATAATCAAGGGAAAAGCAGAGTATTTTGCATAGGAAAATAGAAAACACCAGTGGAAAGGAAGGCAGTATTTCAGCCAAGCCATGGCTTTGTCTGGCCCAGTCTTGAAAAGTTTCAAGTGAGCAGATTTCAGCACCTCTCTGGGTAACTTATTTCAGAAATACTACACCCTCCTAATGGATTTTTTTCTGACGTACCTTCTGAAAAATGATATTCCAAATATCAACAGATTCAATTAATCTACTAATCAAAGCCTCCGAGAAAGAAACTAGGAAAATCTATATGAGTGTTTCATAGTGTGTGCAGATAATTTAGGGAGGCTGAATGGCTCACAGGGATCTACACTGTATGTACACATTCATATGCTTGATTTGTGACAAACTGTGGTAAGAAACTTCTGTGGATTTTTCAACTTACATCCTAGAACATCTAAGAGTATGGTCTTCTGGGGAAAGAGCTGTCAAATGGACTTCCACATTCCACATTCCATTCTGAGCACTATATATATTAATAACGACTTTTGTATACATTTTTACATCCTCTCCAACATGCAGACATAAAGATTTTCAGTACCAAGAAAATGTCTGTCAAAGCACTGGAGTCTTTTGTTTTGAACAGATGAAAGAAATAATTGAACAAAAAATTTATTTAAAGTACTTTATCAATTTTGGTAGCCCTTAATACATTATGTCCTTCATTGCTAGAATTAAATGAATTATGGTGGAAATACTAATTTGTAGGTATTAGGGTGCATGGGCGTATGACTCCAGCCAGTATTTTTAACTATGAAAAGGTATTTTTGCAACTTCAGACAGTGTCACTAATGGAAAAAAAAGTCCTGAAAAGGCACCATAAGTAATTTGATAGGTAAGTGTTCATAAAAAATATGCCAATCCAACTAAAAGTTTGAATACCTCCGTTTGATGTAACATCAGATATTTTTCCCTGATTCTCACTCCATGCTCTCCTTTAAGGAGAAAGATATGTGTCCACCATAAGACAGAAATAGCAAGACTTCCTAAATTTGTAGTCATGTTTCCATTGCTGCACTGGTCTAATAATACAGATGGAGAAAACCAGTGGGCCTGACCACAGCTGCTTGTGGCATGACACTGAAAGCATGGAAGAAAGCACAAAAGCATACAGGGAAGACCCCACTCACTTCCTTTGGTGCAAGATGCTCCCTCAGCAGGTTGACTGAACAAGCACATGGGCAAAGGATCAAGCACCACTAAACCGCTGAGTTGTGCATCTGCACTACAACTGTAGGGCAGTGCAGAGATGGCTAAGCTGGCTTTAGATGAGCTTGCTCAAATGCTGGACATAGTCAAACTGCAGCCTAGCCCGCCAAGAAGTTGGGTAAACCCTCTGCTCATCTCCACCACAATTAAACTCATCCCAGTATCTGAGTGTGTTTCCAAGACATGCTGCAGACTGAAGTGCAAACGTGTCTTTCAGAACAAAAAACAGTCAAGGCTAAAAGGAGCTGGGAACTTCCTCTGTGCAAACATGGAAAAGAGCTGACTTGACTAATCTGTGTGCAGTTGTATTAATGAAAGACTAATTAAATCTAACATTTTGGAAAGGTCAATAAACACTGTTGCAGTTGGTGGATTTCCATCCATGACTACTGAGATTTATTAAGAAGCTTAGTTTTTCCAAGAAAGGATTACCAAAGAAAGGATACTGCCAATTTTTTTACTATTTACTAAAATAATGAGTCTAAATCATTAGATCATAGCATTACAAAATTCTGCTTTTCTATAAAGAACCAAATAATATTTCAAACCTGAACAGAGCTTATGTTAATACAGAGGCTGAGGATTTTTAGTGGAATTTGATCACACTATCTGATTTGAAAGGAAATCTCTGGGAATTGCACAAAGGTACAACAACAATGTGCTCCTGTGCTATAATAATGTACAGTGTACAAGTAGTCCCCTAAAAGTCACTTGTAGGGTGAACTGGAGAAGACCCATATCAGGATAATGGGGGCTTTGGGACCTATGCAACATTATCTAATATTTTCCTTCTGGATACATGCAAAATTATGTCTAACATGTGGCCAAAAGGAAGGTTTGCATAATTAAAGAATATAAAATGTTGCTTTTCCTTGTTTTTGGCTTGATGGAATTATCTGGCTATTCAATCAAAATTGGTCAGTGTTCCTCCCTTTAGAAAGGACAAATGAACTAAACAGATATACTTCTGATAAGAAATATTGTATATGCATACCCAGTACTCTGGTTACTTACAAAAAACATTTCCATTGCAGATATTTGCTTCCACTGAAACCTTGGTCAGAAGAAGTACCAGAAGCTGCCATTTAGAAAGTGATGCAAAGTGCACTTCATCCTCATTTCATACCAATTGCAGACTTCATAGGACATTTTAATTTCAGTTTAGTTTCTATGAAAAAATTATGGTTAAGAGGTGGAAGTTAATAGCTTCTGATTAAAAAAACACATGCTAAATCTAAAGGTTTTGCTGTGTGCACATGCATTGCCTGTTAAACAATATACTAAAAAGGCCCAATTTTCTTCTTACTTCTGTAGGAATCATGAATAACATTGAAGAAGTGAGTCGTGAGTAACACCAAAGATGTGAAACTGATTTCCACAACACAGAATGGGTAAGTACCAGCTCTTGGCGGACTGCTCATTTGTATTTCTACAGCCTTTTTGTGCCCCATCCTTAAGAGCAAAGACAGCTCTGTGAATGAAGTGACTTCAAGCTCTACAAAACTCCATGAAAAACTATTCAGTGTGGAGATGGGGATACAGTCTCTGGCTAAAGAAACCCCTAGCTGTATACTGCCAGAAACTGAGAGGGTATACCGACAGAATTAAGACTGTATGCCTGTCTAGTATTTAAACTTTTTACCCAGGGCTCTGCTATTAACCCATATTATGCATGAGACATTGGAACAGGCAAACCTCTGGTGTGACTCCCTCAGCTGTTCCTAGTTTCAAAGGGAAGAGAATGTGGCCTGTCTTTTACTCAATCAGATTTGCAGCAAACATGAGTAAATGTTGCCTTTCATTCTGGTTTCATTCACATTTGAACCCTTCACTTTTCTGCCTGTGTGAAGCCTAACATTCTCTTACAGAGGCAAAGTGAATGTGATATCAGTGCCACTGACCTCTAGCTCCTTGCTGCCCTTGACACATGCCCACTACTTAGCCTCCTAAATCTTTTGTTGGACAAAAGAGCAGTCGCAACCTACCAAGGCATGCAGGTCTGAAATTAAAGGCACAGCTTAGCAATAACGTCATTTTGTCTTTTGATTTTGTATTACTCATTCAGTTTAACTTTGCAGAGTTAAGCAATGGGATATAAAGAACTATTCTGTCCTGGGATCCAGAGACCGAAAAAGCTCAGGGAGCGTCTTGTACAGAGTGGATCATGAAGATCTCACCATAAATTCTAGTCAGAATGGGTGCTCTCTAGCCCAATTTCCCTCATGGATGATGCTGGATGAGTACCTCAGAGCACTATGCCACACAAATATAAACAGCCTGTGCTTTAATATGAGGCCTCATGGTATAGGTACGTCCCCAAACACAGCAGCATGAAGCTAGGAGCAGGATCCTGCCTACATGTGCTGTGCCTCCCAGATCTCTATCTCCCCACAAAAGCCCCTCCCTACTCCACAGTATAAAAAGAGTGTGCATATAGTCCCCTTCCTTTAGCCCTGTGCCTTGCAGTCACTGTGACTTTACAAGATTTGGCAGGCAAAGTCCTACACCAGCTTCCAGTCTCTCATCTGAAATAGAGCAGGCAAACGTCACTCAATAAGCAGACAATAGGGAGAAAAAGCTTTGATACACTGACTTAGTAAAACCCAATGTCCTGGTTGCAAATCCACTGTAATCCCATGTTATCAGAAGGAATTCCCACTTGTTTGAGAATGAGGAAGCTTTCTGCTATGCTCTTATCCTCCCTAATATACACACTTCCCCTGTTGCTTTGCTTTCCTTGTACCATACAGCAGCACATGGAAAATTAGGAAACTGAATTGCTGGTAACATCACACACCTTTAACAAACTAGCTGACTAGATGGATTCCTACCAGAGACTGTGCTCACTGACCAAGTTTTAAATTTAGAAAGGCAAGCATGTAGCTTGACTGAAGGGAATGTCATCCAATAGCTGATTATATTACTAGATAAATCCTGAAAGGACCAACTGAGGTAAAGAATAAACTCAAATATCTTTACTAATGGAGTATGGTTCTTTCTAAGAAAGAAAGAAAGAAGGGAAAAAAAAAAAAAAGATGTTTTAGTATTCCAGTCTATTACCAGAACGTGCTATCATAGCACATCATCAGAATATGCATGAAGAGACGGGAAAAGCATATGCATGGCAGGACACGCAGGATACACATATGCATGACAATGTCGACTTAAGATATAGGGGAAAATATACTTCTAGGATTTCAAACACATCCATTAAGTTAAAGTATCATCTGTTATTTGAATAAAACTCTGCTGGAGTGAAACTGTACAACTGCCATAGATCACAACCACTAAATGCAGCACATAGCAATGGAAACTGTAACCCCGCTGGGAAAAACAAAATGAAACAAACACATGCAACATAAATATTTTTAGGGGTTTCTCTCCCTGCAAATACTGTACAGACTCCTGATCTCCAGAAAAATGGAAATGGCTCTTCATTTACACAAAGCTCTTCAGGGTCTGCAGAGAAAACAGACCAGATCTCTGAGGAGGATCAAAGTTTGCCAGCCAGGCCTCTGGTTTATATTTAATCTCTTTCATCACACCCTTATCCCAGCTGCTTGTTCAGTAAAATTGACTCCCTCCTCTCCCATTACCCTACCCCTTTTCACAGGAGACACTCTCTCAGCCCAGATTTGTACCAAATATCTCTTTTTTTCCCAAACAGCCCAGTGTGCCCCCTCTCCCTCTGCCACAGGCTGCAAAGTGCTGGCAGTGGGCAGGTTGCCTGTTGTGGGAGATGCTGACACACATCTCTGTGGACCACCCTTGCATCGAGCTGCAATGGCTGTGACCGAAACGCCATCTCAAAGCCCGATCTTTGTGGTGCTGGGGCTGACTCTTCCAGGTGCCACTGGAAACCTTCTCCCCAGACCATCCCTATGGATTGGCTGTGGGGGGCAAGGGAGGCCACGTATTGCCCACCAACTAAGCTACTTTCTCTCTCTCCCCTGTGGCTTTCAGTTTATCTGGGAGATGATTGGAAATCTATTTGCGCTTAGGGAAATTCCCGCTTTGATAAGTGACCCACAGTTTTATCATGATTATTCTAAGAGGAATTAACACAAAATTCCCGAGCCCATTGTATTTCATATTGCCTGTGGAGAGAATCCCCAAGCAACCTTATTTGAAGCACTTGTTTTGTCTATTACTTATTTAGCTGTCATTAACAGAGAGAAATCTCTGGGGAAAATAGTATTTTGCAGGACCTTGAATTTTACTTTAGTCAGTTGTGACGAAATATCTAAATGAATTTTAGTCTCTTGAGAGTTTTGGGTATACCTTTTCTATAAAAAGAAATCAGCTTATTAAAAGAAAACAGTGTTAAAGTATGCTCACATAACAATCCTTGTATAAAGACCATATAAAAGAATTCCAGACATCCTTTACTTGTGGTGGTTTAATTTCTGGAAAAGTGTTTTGGTTTGGTTTAGTTTCCAGTTTCAAGCCAAAAATTCACATTTCCACACTCAGGGTAAAACAAAGGCCTCTGAAACAGAAACAGAGGGACAAAAGTGACTTTCTTTTTAAGAATCTGGTAGTTGACAGGGAGCTACTATGGGAAACAGATGAGAAACACAGACTCCAACTGAGCTGTGTGAAACAGGCAGTCCCTGTTTCTTACTAGACAAAATGGCAGGCATTTAGGGCTTCTCTTTATTTCTGCTGCTTTTTCTGTCATGCTCTATTTTATGTTTCCATTAAGAATTGCATGGAATTTTTTTGTCTGGGCAGGCTATCCTGTCCATACCTATCCAAGATCTGCACACCCCTAGGAGAAGCGCAGCTGGCCCCGCAGCCGGGCAGAGCTCATGGGCACTGAGCCCAGGCACAGGGGAGGGACAAAGCACACAGCTTGGCTGCAACCTGTGCTCAAGACAGCACAAGCACTCAAGGGAAGACAGTTGCAGTGATGTGAAAAATAAGCTGGCCCATGGAGAACTTAGAGTCATTGACAACCAGCTGGTCACTGCAAGCTGGGTGGGACCAGTTTCCCACAGAGGTCCTGAACAGATTTTTTAACAGGAAAGCAAAGTTAATACCTATTTTTGCCAAACAGTTTAATTGAAAAAGGAAGAAACATCAGTTTTACAGATTGTTCATCCAAGTATGTTCTTCCCTGAAAAGCATGTATTATCTGCATGCTTTAAGATGAGTCACCAGTGTCCTGCTGCATCTGGAGAGTGAACAAACTGAAGAGCCAAACCTGTTTCAGAGCACCAGAGAGCAGGCAGTTGCTAAAAAGATACTTTAGTACTGGCACAGGTTACCAAAGGATTCTCTGCAATTTCCATCCTTGTAGAATTTTAGCAACAAATTAGACAAACAGCTGCCAGAAACTATGGGCAGGTATAAATCAGGAAGGAAGAACTATATCTCACAATCTCTTACAGTTCTATATAGCTATGAAGAGACTTTTCAGAAAGACACTTTACATTTCATTATCAGCCACAAGTGAAAGGAAAAGAAACCAAACCCAATTTTTATTAATTCACGGTCAGTCAGAGCACAGAGCAACAACTCTGATTTTGAGTAATTACTTCTGCTGTACCCAGAAATTAGGTTCATGGAACAAGTTTTTATCCAAGATTTTAGAGTACATTAGAGTATGTTGCTACCTGCCTGTGTGGTAACTCATTTTAGTAGAGGAACATAACACAAGTTAGCAGACGTTGAGCATTTGAGAACTGTGGGCAATTTCAGCAATTCAACAAATTTTAAAAATTACATCTTTTAGACTCTAATTGACAAGGGAGCCTTATTAGCTGGTATGAATAGGTATGAAGA
The DNA here is from genome assembly GCA_036023395.1 of Myiotriccus ornatus. NCBI lineage: Eukaryota > Metazoa > Chordata > Aves > Passeriformes > Tyrannidae > Myiotriccus > Myiotriccus ornatus. The sequence continues at coordinate 22,826,660 of JAYRBT010000114.1, forward strand.
TTTACTTTCTCTACAGAAAAAGGGCCTTGGTTTTTTTAAATGCTGTAATGATGCAGCAAAGCCTTTGGACCTTGGTGTATTTATGTAGTAGCTGGACAGTTACAACATCAAGGATCTTGATGAAATATTTGCAGGATCACTTGACCCAACAGATGTTGTTAATATTCAAGATCTATAATTATAAACTAACTGACGTTTAAGAAATGGAATCACATTGCACCCAGTGCATGTGAGATATATGGCCATATATGATTTACAATAACTAAAAAGTAGCTTGAGTTATAAATGGCTTGTTTAAGTAATTGTTCTTCGGAACTTAACCCCAATTTTTTTTTATTTTTTTTTTTTACTTTTCTTGGTTGCCTGTTTCTGCCAGCATAAGGATATTATGGGGGAAAAAAAATGTAATCAGCTGCTTTGCATAAAGATTCTAGCAATAAAAGACTTGATGTTGCACCCTGGCTTCTGCAGAAATAAACCTATAGGTTTTTCATCATAACTACTGTAATGACTTAAATGTGACTAGCAAGAGATGAAACTAGCAAAAAGTTACAAATATTTCTTGTGTTTTATCTAATCAATCTAACCTGAGAGTCTATATGCTGGGTCAGTGACTTCTAACAGAGACCAACACTGTGTTTTTCATGAAAGCATTGCAAAACCAAGTGACATTCTGTTATAAGTCAGAACTGGGTGGCAGATATGCCTGGAAAGCATAGTTGGAGAAGCCTTCATACGGGCTTGGCTTGCTCTGTTGACCTACTTACCAGTTTACTGGGGACATACCATGACCTGCTCTAGAATTTGTACCATGCTAACTTAATAAATTTACACATTGCAACACAGGGAAAGCCCGTGCTGTGGGATATACTGTATAACAGGTAACTGATGGAATTCAAAAGGAAGTCTACAGGAAGACCTGCAAGCCAGATGGGAAGGAACAGAATGAATACATCAGAATGAATGAATACAGTCAGATTGCTGAGACAGCCTAGTGGCACAAAAAGTAACCTTAATTCATTTCTTCCCTCGTCTCCATGAGTCTTCATGTCTGCTTGGCTTTCAGAAATCCTCATTCCCAGTCATTGAACCTGTTCACAGTACATGGCATATGGTTTTTTTATGCAGAGGTTTATAATCTCTTTTATGGAATGCTCTAAATTCCTTGTCACAGGAGGAGTAGCAAACTGGAAGTGCTACTACCTCCAGGGAAAAGAAAAAGCCAAAAGAAATCATCCATCCTACAGTTCTTGCCCTAGGAAATATCCTTTTAAGGGAGCATTGTGGAACTGCAATGGTCCAACTGAACAAAAAATGGTATCATGAGTAAAAGCTAAAAGAGTGGATGTGTTTGCCAGCTATTGCTGAACTAAAGATAGAAGGCTTTGCTTATGCATTGACCCAAAAGATCTGAATACATCAAAAGAAGGCATTTTCCACTGCCTACAAATGGAGAAATTCTGGAAGAAGGGCTTGATGCCAAGTATTTTTCTAAGCTTGGTGTGTCAGAAGGGCTCTGGCAAGTGCCTTTAGAAGAACAGCTCATGTTTGCACATATTCACCAACCTTTTTGGTAGACAGTTTCTTCAGGCTGCCAGTTGGGTTGTGCTTGGCACCTGAGACATTTTACTGGAAAATATAACATGTTTTTGTTGCTGTAGAAGGTAGTAAGGTTTACAAATCTTAAGTTTTGATATGATGAAGAACAGTGGAAGTGCATGACTGGGGACTTCAAGTAGAAAGAGCTGACATTTCTGGCTAAAGCTAAACAAGTAAAAATATAAACTCTCTTAAATGAAAATAACATACCTGTGACAAAAATGAACACAGTGAGAAATGCAAGCAAATTACAGTACAGCTGAGGGCATCACAAACTTGCCTGGTTCAACTAACAAGGAAAGGGAATAAAGATTTAGTGGAATCCAGAACTATGTGAGGACCTTTGTGCATAATTTAGCTTAAAAATAGCATTTCTGATTCACTTGCGAGTACATCTCTTGCTTTGGTAACAGGAGTTCAGGTAGATATTCAAGACTGGCCCACAGTCTATAACATAGCAATTTTTGAAAAGATAAGAATGTTTGCTTGTGCCCAGGTGAATATTTCTCTACCAGGCTGCAACTTTGCACCAGGAAAGGTGGTTTGTTTGGGGTTTTTTTAGAAACGAGAAGTGGCAAAGCACTACAAGCACAAATCTGCTTTGACTGGAAGGGATGATCTTAAGTGTATCTTTCAGTAGTGTTACAGTCCTTCCTAGTACTTGCAGAGTGCCCAGTTATCGCCAGGTTGGAACATGCCCTTGAGCTGTGACGTTGTGTCAGATATGCCAGCACACAAGTTCCAAGGGTTTACCTGTTGCTGTGATTTTTACAATGGGCTACTTTGATTTAAGGATTACACTCTCTAATAAAGCCTTGTCATGAATATGAGGCCTTGTATGAATTGAGGCCTGAAACCTGCTTGGATTTGGACAGGAAAAAACTTTGGGCTATTGCAGTACAAAGACCAGAAGAAGTGGGAAAAGTCAGCAGAAGGGAAAGTTCTCCACTATTAAGATCACTAAAAGGACCTATTGTCATGTGAGACTCAAGTCTAACCAAGTTGCAGATTCTTATGCATAATGCAGCATCTGTCTTCACTGATCTCCTCATTTCCAATTTCACTTAAAAACACATGTCTAATCTGCTTGAATTCTCAGTTGCACAATTGCTGTGATCCGTCTGGCAGACTGCTCCTAAGAAAGCCAAAAGCCCAAGTATCGCCTGTGCGGCGCCTGCATGTTCCTCACATGGTGCCCAAGGACAGTGCCGTGGATAACGCCAAAGCAAATAGCTGTGCAAGGGCTTTGACATTCTTTGTACAGATCAGCAACAGACCTTTTGGTATAATTTGCTGTGGTCACAATTGCAACATTCCTTTTTTATGCAATTGCAATACAATTGATCTTTTGAATTTGTGGCTGGTGAGGAGGGATCCCCTCACAATCAATGGGGAAGAGAGCTGTGCAAACACTGAATTGCAGAGGAATGAGTCAGTGGTGATTTTCATATGCACTAGGTAATAGTAAAAACTTGATCTGGATGTATTCTGATGCCTTTGTTTTCTAAAATGTGTTCCTTTCCCTAAGGTGGAGGGGGGTGGGAAAACCAAATGAGAGAACCAAAACTTTCACAAGCACATGTTGAACAGCGGGAATCTAATTTACATACACAAGTACATACATTGTACTTATATCCTAATTCTCCAAGCTGAACACACAACATAACACCCAGTCATCAGATATCTCAAGACCTGGGCTTCCATTCCCAAGGCTAGATTAGAAAGTGTGCACTGTTAAATATAAGTTATATGGGATGTATACACGTCCCATAGACAAAAAGTGCTTACCACTAAAAGAAGACCATATATAGGAGTAGACTATGCAATGGGATGAAAAGATGCAGAGACTGGGGATCAAGGTCCAGCAGCAGAAGGCTACAGCTGTCTGCTCTGAGACATTCTCCAGCAGTACTCACCCATCTGTAATGACTGGGAAGCTGCAGAGATTTTCAGAGTTGTTCCAGTGAGTGATTTGCCTACATCATCATCATAAGGATGGTGATGGTAAGGTGATACTGCATCAACAACAAGTTCTTAATGAAGAAATCAGATAGTTTAGAGCAACCAAGCCCTAAGGAGTTTGCACACCCCCAACCCTCCACCTGGGCTGTGGAGGTTTTGCTTCCCAGCCTGCCTAACCACTGCCATGCCAAGTACACATGAGCAATTTGTACAACAGGTACATGAACGGGTCCTCACCATGCAACTCACTGCCAAGACCTTGTCACAATATTGGCCTGATATTAAAACCTCTCCACCAAAGGTAGGAATTCTGGCCTTCCGCTCACAGCTGAGAGTAAAAGTCTGCTAACAGGATTCTCCTCAAGTTTTCCTTGCCAAAGCTGAGGTCAGCCCACAAGACCTGCCTTGACACCTGCTCCAACAAGTGCACCTGTGAGACTAGCTAGCACCACTGAAATTGCTGTTCAGTGGGAGGCACATTTGTTTGCCCAACACACAGCACATACGCACAGAGCTTTCCTCCCAGCCCTCAAAATGTGACACACCACTCATACTGGAGTGCATTTTCTATTTCCTTACATTTGGAGATCCTCCTGTGTCTTTTTTTTGATTATGGGCTTTGTTTGCTGTATTTCGATATTAAAAATTTTGAAATTTGTGAAACTGCTGCTACAACACAACAACACCCCTAAAATTAATATGTGTCTTCTTGTTCTCAGATTATTCCTTCCTGTGCCCCTGTAATCTTACTCTTACATAATTTTTTTCCTTTTTTTTTTCCTATATAAGGATCTTTGGACATTAATAGATACTGCATGCTTTGCCCATGAGTAATTTTGTAAAGCAGTTTGAAAATCCCAGGACAAACTTTCTTGCTTCTACTACTTCATTAGTATATATTACTATGACATATTCTTTATAACAGGTACATTTGCAGTGCAATGTCTTTCATCTTAGCAGGTCATCAGATTCAGTTTAAGGAATTATTCTGAAAAAAGGTGTGTGTAGCATAATGCTGCAGCTTTCTGCTCAGAGTGGTAGGGAAATTATATCAACAGAGATCATAAATGGATAGTTTACTTTTTCATAATATTTTCTCTTATAACATAAGAGCAAAAACTTTGCACCATCTAGGTCAGCATTTCCCATATGGCCAAAACACAATCCTGAAAATTCTGTGAATTGCTGAGGATATTAAACAGTGAAGATAAGATTACAGAGAAACAATACAACCATTTTGAGCTGAGCTTTCCCACAGTGAAAGGTTCAGTGAGGCCCAGCTGGTTGTTTTGACTTCAGACACTGACTCAGGGATTGGAAAATTGGACACCAAGGGTGGAGTATGGAGTAGAGAAATTATTTGGCAAGCAAAAGGGAAAAATTAACCTTTTTCAGTCTACATGCTTCATACTACACCTACTGGTCACTGCAGGGTCTAAAACAAGTCAGCATCTGTATATATCTGGGTTTAATAGCATGTAAGGGATTATAATTCTTCATTTTTCTTTCCTCTTTCATTTGTGTTCTGTCTTAAACTGGAGGCCTGGAAGCAGTTTATGTATACTGTGTATTTTAGGGGGGCCCAATCCTGTCAAAATGTGTCAGTACCCTGGCAGAAGAACAGTTATTTTAATTGTTTTCTTCCTTACATGGTATAGCTGCTTTCCTGCAGAAAGCACGTTCCCTAACATACAGAGACGCACTCAGAAACACTTGTACTCTCCTTGCAGGTTATTTGAACGTTGCCTCTGACTTGCTCTGGAGCGAGAGATGGGGGCACAAGGGGCAGTGTCCCCGCTGGGGAGGGCTGCAATGGCAGGGCTGGAGTGCAGCAGGGATCCCTGGCTGCTCTCAGGAGAGCAGGGGGGCTGCTAAAGCCCGGCTGCGTCTGCCGGGGGGAGACTTGAGCGTGGGCTGCCGCGAAGGCGAGCCGAGAACTGCACTGTACCCTCTCGCTGGCTGGAGAGCAGCTGGGTTTTACAGCTGCAGGGCTGCTGCTCTATCCGCAGCACGTACCAGGGAGCAGGAGGCGAGAAGACACCTTGCAGCTGATTTATAGGCATCGCTTTGCTGTGCATTCCTGGTGCCTGCGGGATTCTGCTGACTTTACGCCTGCTTAACTCCCAGTAAGATCAGCAGCAACTTTGCCTTCACTGAGATCATAATCCCAGAGCCTCCAAGAGCGAATATCGACAGACTGTGCCAAACCACTTGGTATTCTGTGTTTAGAAGGCTGTACAGGCTGGTGGATACAACAGAGGAGAGTAATTCAGGGGGTATTTATTGCTGTAGCGTGACTCTGACAGGGCCATCTAACCTCCTAGTGCGTTGGCTTGCCCAGCTGGGAAACACAGGCTATGATGGCAGTGAATTCCCATTTGGAAAGCATGTTGAGATACTTCAGAGAGACAAACAATTGCTTCTCCAGAGTTATTGTTCTCTGCAGAGAATTATTACTTTTACAACTGAGAACTATCAGCTTTAAACAGAGATTTCTGTCTTAGCCTCTCTCTTCATGCAAGTGAAGTATTTTTTTATACTGAGGAATCCTCAAAGGCATTATTAGTAACATGTGTTCCTTCCTCTTTCTAAAATCCCACTTTTCAGTTTTCTTTCACTATCCTGTCTCAGGTTAGTGAGTACTGACAAATACTATCAACACATCTCGACAAAGAATAAAGTTCTGTCTAGAGTCATTTCACTCCCTCAAACATGCTGAACGAAGAAGGCTAAAGAAGAAGTGGGGGTGGGGAATGAAAGAGAGAAATGAGAAACATTTCCAAACATAACATAAAAGGTCTTGCCTTAAGACCATGGATTTCCTTTTTGGTACTTTCAAAGAATGCGTCTTTAGTTCTCTTTGGCTGTGTGACCAACAGTTGTGGGGTGTGTCTGTGGTTTTCTTCTCTTCACAGTAACTCTATTGTTCAGAAACTGCAGCCAATTTATGGAAAGAGGTGGAATGTTTATGTAACTTACTTTGCTTTACACAAGAAATCAAAAAAAAAAAAAAAAAAAAGACTGGTGGAGGAAGGCCAGTCAAAACAGGATTTTTCTTCCTTTCTGGACACAGATGTTGAGAGGAAAAAAAAGGCAGTTCTGTCTTCACGTTAAGCTAAACAGCATTTCCATTTTTAGACACTTTTTTAATTAAGTAGGTCAGAAAAACAGAATCAGACATTAGATTAGTGCTATAATTTACTTGTTTCAAAATGTGCCATGTTTGAGGGTTGCTCTGTTGACATGCTTACAACACCATAAACTGAGAAATAGATATATTAGGGTCAGGTGATACCACTGATGCCTAGACTGCTGTGTCCTAAACATATAGTCGGCAAGTATTGCCAGACTGCAGATGGCGAGTGTCTCTTCCTAACTACACTGGAGTTTCCTGCCATTTGCAAATTAGCTGAGCTACAAATATAATTTGCAAATTGCAAACCAAAACGAGGTAGCCAAAAGAACAAACCTTCCTATTTATGTGTGCCCACTAACATACTGCAAAAATGGACAAGTTACAATGACTCAATTTCTTCCTCATCTCTCCAATGCCCTAATGCCTTGCTTGAGCTCTTCTTTAACTGCAGCACCTATCTAAACACTTTGGGTCAAATTCAGCTTTTCTAAATGGACAAAACTTTGAATTACTGCAAAGTTTTTAATTAAATAAGAAGGATCTTCAAAGATTAAAAGGGTATTGTCAGGTGGACTTTCATGAGCTTGAATTTGTTAAGTTAAGCCTAACCCGAGCCAGGCAGGTGCAACTCACCTGAAGCCTCCACATTTACATCAAAAATACAGTGAAATGAGATTTTGAGAGTAAGAACCAATTTCCAGCCATCACTCAGTACCAACACAAAATGTATCCTACTCATATGTTAGTGCCACCAGCATGAAACCAAGTCGGCATGGAGCCAGGCTGCGCAGACACCGGTACTGACAAAACTGGGTTGCAGAGTCTAAATTCAAATTTTGATCTTCATTGCAGAAATACACACAGAAGTCTCACAAAAAAAAAACAACATGGAAAATATTATAAATGTAAACCAGAATGGCGTTAGGTGGCTCAAAAGCCTGAGTGAATTCAGTGTTCTCTTAAGCCACAAAAAATACAGCGCTTGAGACACACTGAGGAAGCTGCCCCTGCCAAAATATTTCAGCCTTGACAGGGAGAACAGTTTCTGGAGGAAGATTCTGTTTCTATAATTATCTGGTCCTTTGCCTCACTAAGACCACCAGTTTATTGCACTGGGCCAATAAAGGCTTCTCTGGTGCCAGGAACATTCAAGAGTTTCCACCCTAGCTCAGTACTCAGGTAGCAGAAAACCCTTAACCTATTACCGAACCCATAATCCTTTCAAGTGCTCTGGAAGGCAGGGCTGCACCAGCCTGAGCGAGGGATGGAAATTATTCCAGCAACGTTATTCAACTTGAAACCCCTACTCGAGTATGCAGAGAGTTTATTTGACCCAACGGGCCAGATCGAGCTGTGATTGCCTTAGCTCCTCGCCAACTGCAACAGAATTGCACAAGCATGAGCAGAGTCTGGTCCAATAACAAGTAATTTGCCATATGGAAGCTACTGAGCAGACATCTGCAGGACACTGGAAGTGCTTTTCTATATACAGGGCTGAGTGCTACAGTTGTGCATTCCACAGAGACTCAGTTTGCAAAGGGATAGAAATGAAACATTATTTAGGGTTCTGGTTTCTTGGCCTTGCAAACTGAAATCTGAAAACAATTAAAGCCCAGTGCCATACCAAATCAGTTATGCAGTCATTCCTGGATTTTCCCATGGAATTTTTACATAAGAATTAGAGTGTGTTTGCTGCAAACTTGCACACACAAACAAAGAACTGTGCTGGTCAGAGGCAGGCCAGCTTATAGATGAGTTTCGGGAGTTTTTGCAAATGCACATAAAAATCAAAGGCATACTGAAACACACTGCTAAAGATTACTACACATTTGATGACAGCTCACTCATTAAAAGCTCTATCATGCCTTACAGCTTGTCCCTGAGAGATGGTTTTCCACACCCTCCCATATAGGCATTGCTTATCTTCTCTGTCACTGCAGATTTCCCTTTCCAGACCACCTTGAATAGTACACTGTCCCACAAACTGGGACACTGGAAATACCCTTCCCAATTCTCTCAGAATACCTTTCAGTCATGGCATTGCTGGGAGATGGAACAAGTTCTGTGCTTTTTCAAGGAATGAGCAACCTTTGATGGTAGGTTGGCCGCTGTCCAGGAACACACAACTAAGAGGCTCCCTGCAGCTCTCTCAGCTCTTTGTGCCCGTGTAGCAGCTGGGCAAAATCTGGCCTTACAATGGTGTGTCTGTAATGACACCACCAAATCCAGTCCCAGTGTGGAAGGGAAACACCGTCCAACTGAAGGTCAAGCTTTGAATTACAGTGGTGCCCTCCAGTCTCTAGCTATCTATCAGTTGCTTGCCCCTTCGCTCAGAGCACTATAGCTGATGTTTCTTTATCCCATTAAAAGTCTAATTGCCTTGAGAGAAAGGGATTTCTGAGATTCTTTCAGAAAAGTGGAATTTTCACCCATGCAAGAATGAAGAAGACATCATATCCACCAGGCAGAAATATCAGGCAATCAAGTCTCTTTGGTTTGCCTTCAATGCAGGAGACCTGATGCAAACTTCTAGTGAACACAGCTGTGCAAAAGCAGGTCTCTGATTATTTCCTGGTACCCTGTTAATGCATTTGATTCTCTTCTCTAGCCCAATTATAAAATCCAAATCTGCTATAAAACTTTCCAGATTTAATGACAGGTGTTACAAACTGTAGCCCTGCAGAAGAGTCTTGGAGGCAGCCTTACCAGATGTGGACATAATGGTGGGAAGCACAGTGTCACCATGGTGGTCTGGAAAAACAAAAACCAACCAACCAACCAAACAAACAAAAAACAAACCACAACAAAAAACCTTTCCATTTTGAGCCTTTTATAGTTAACTCAAAGCCTTTCTTTCATAGAGCCAAATGTTGTCATAATTTTCACCGCATTAATCTCTAGAGTTCAAAACCCTTTTTTAACATGACACTTTGGATGTGACATGACAAGTGTTAATATTCATAATTCTACAAAGCTATAAATATCCTGAGGTACAGCAACTCACTGAAAAGGACATGATCAAAATTACTTCCTCAGCCCTGTGCTTGCATTCAGATCTTCATCCCAGATACTGTTTTTCGCATACTGAAATGCTTTTGTTGCACTTATTTTGGCACTAAAGTTCACTCACGTACTTTTATTTTAATGGATACTTGTAAAGTTAAATTAAAATACTCAGTCAAACTTTCCAGTTCACAGTAGGCAACTTGCACACACACATTGACATTCAGCCTATACATCATTATCCTGTTGCAGTGCGTGAAGAAAAGCAGTCATTTCAGAAGCTGCTGGAGTTTCCCTACTGAATTTTTCCTTTTTCTAGCAAGACCTTACTTGCAAAGTGTTTTCCCATCAGAAGCTTGCCAGGTTTTGGGGGCAATGCTGAACAAAGGTCTTACCACCTTTGTAACACTAAACAGCATTTAGTCTCTTTCATAAACTTGATAGCCTGTAAATCTGAGATGGTCCACACCCTCTGCATTCCTATGTCGCATACTAACAGCCTCTTCTTTAATTACAAGGTGTGGCATTTCTGGACAAGAGACAGCTAATCCTCCAGACCTGTGTGTTATTTACGTTTACCCTAGAATTTCTCCTTTATGCAAAGCTTTGGCTCTGCAACTGCGAAGGTTAAACCGCACCAACAAAATCTCTAGCTCATGGCCACACTTTGATGCCATTTTTAATATTCTACTTTAGTAATGATTAAGTAGAGGTGTTCTGAACATACAGGATCCAGATCTAAAAGCTGGGAGGTATTTGGAACTGAGAGTTTGGTTCATGTCGGTATTTGTTACAAAACACAACCATCTGCAAAACTTCAACATCAGCCCATGTTAGCATGTAACTTTATACCATGCTCAACTGCAGCTGTCTTGATGAATCCTTGATTAGAAAGGAAAAAAAGCTGAAGCTCTGTGTTTCTTACATAAAACACGGCCAGAAGACACGCTGGTGAGCAGTTAGTTCGTGCTTTTGGCTCCTGCAGCTGGGAAAGCAGCACTGCCCAGGTGTGCACACAGACTGTGGCGGGAGGCTGGGAGCCCCCTGTCCTGCAGCCAGGCTGCACTGGGCTGCAAAGGGGCTGGGAGGCTGCCTGGGCCCTGCCGTGTGGGAATGGTGGAACCAGCCCCGCAGAGCCAGCAAAGCTCAGTGCCAGCTTTGCTGGCCCTGGTAGCTGAGGCACACCTTGCCCGCGGCCGGGGGGGCCCCTTCCCGCAGAAGGGCGGCCGACACTCCTCCTTGGGCCAGTGCCTACCCCGTGCTGGGCCGTTTCCTGACCTCCGTCCAAGTCTGTCACCCACAGCGCTTCCCACATCCCACAGCTTCAGGAAATCCAAAATGCCTCAGTCCCAGCCTTCCTCTGCCGCACATGCCTCCTCCCTGCCTTTCCCTGAAATGCTTCTCCTGTTCAAGAGCTTCTCTCTTGCTGCCATCTCTTCAGCCCAGGGGAAAAAAAAAACCTCCCCTCCTTCCTCTGAGCTCTGAGCAATCCCCACTGAGTGTCACATTTCCTGGGATGTAACAGCGTGGGCAACACTTGACCAGCAGCAAGTGCCAGAGAGGGATTGACTTAGTGGCAGGTTGAGACTTCAGAAGGAAGATTTCTGGCCCTGTCCACACACACAGGTGATAAAGGTCCCCTCAAACATCCTTCTCCCCCCTCCATAGACACTTGGTTGCCCTACCTCTGGCTGCCTCTGCCACAAGCCCGCCTGGCAGTGTCTGCCCTGGCACATGCCCACATGGCATGCTCGGTGTCTCCGACCACAGCTACCTTGGCAGCACCCACTGGGGGCAGCAGCAGACACCCCCAGGCATCCACAACACATCACCACTGGGTTACAGAGAGCCACAATTGGACTTCAGCCCCCCAGAAGGGACTTTCTGACCATGGTAGTGAAAGTCACCTCAACTGGGTGTCCATGGCAAGGTGCTGGCACAGGGGGTGCAGGGTCAGCCTCTGTGAGGAGAGGCCAGTGTTCCCCATGCCAGACACATATGGTTCCATCAGGCTCCAGTGGACCCATTCCAGGGCACAGCTGAGCTCCACAGACAAGCTGGTGGCACCCCAGGGAAAGCATGTGAGGAAAACTATAAGGTGCCCTGCAGACACTCAGGTCTGAGAAGAAGGCGCTGCAGCTGCTGAAGCAGAGATTCTTCTGTAGAGGCACCCATGCAGGACTGCAGGTCACGGAGAAGACCCACACTGGGGCAGGGAAAGAGCACGAGGAGCAAGGAGTGTCACAGAGGAACTGTTACGGACTGGCCATAGCCTCCATTTCCCACCCCCTGCACCATCTGGTGGGGGAGGGGGGAAGAGGTAAACAAGTTGGGAAGGTAGTTGTGCCTGAAAAAAAGGAGGGAGTGAAGGAACTGTTTTGTCAGGGGTTTTTTCTCACTATCCAATTTATTTTAATATATTAGAAATTAATTATCCCCAAGTCAAGTCTACTATGCCTGTAACAGTAACTGGTAAGTGATACCCCTGTCTCTGTCTCTACTCAGGAGCTTTTCCTCATCTCATTTTCTCTCTCTGACCTGTTGAGGAGGCGGAGTGAGAGGATGGCTGGGTGGGGTCTGACAGCTGATCACAGTCAACCCACCATGATCATAAACTGGACCAACCACAGGGGAGACAGAAGAGAAGTCCAGACCTGGTGCTGCTGATGCTTCCTGATGAATTGGGCCACTATCTGAGGATTGCCCTGGACACAGAGCCCTACTTCAACATGAACTCATCATGAGGTTGAATTTGTGGGTTTGGAGGTGAGTTGAGTGCAAGGGGAAGGCTATACCTGCCTCCTGCCCAGAGACAGCATTCTCAAGTACGATAGGATGTTTCCTAAAACATTACAAGAGAATTACACTGAAAAGAAGGATCACAAAAGAAATCAGGAATGGCATCAGTAAGATGCATCATAACTGGAAAGATGGTATAAGGGCATCTCTTTTTGGGGCCACTAAGAAAGCCAGTACAAAATATTTGGTTTGTTTTAGCTCATAACTTTTTCTAACCAGTGTATCAGTTGGCAAATGCAGCGCTACTATGCTAGTGCATTCCTCTGCACTTTCTACCGAGGACTCCTTTAACCTGACTTCCAGTTCCACTGCTTAAGAATGCCAGGCAAGCACATAAACTCTATGGCTGAATGTAGCAGAAAATTTATTAATAGAAAAAGAAGAAATGCAAAAGGAAGATCATCTCTGGCCACAGCCCATGCAAAATTTAACTTGCCATAACACAGCCCCAAAAGGCACTACTAGCAAAATACCCTGGCATGTTACAGCATTCTCCAAACTTGTATAAAAGCTGCTTTATTGCTGATCTTAGTTTACTCTATTCCGAGACACAACTGAATTGTGGGTTTTTTAATGGGTCGTCTGACCTCTCCAGTAAGTGTTCCAGGCAATCATTAAGGCTTGGTAAGACAAAGCTCTTCCTTTTGTTTTCTTTCTTCTTTTTTTGCAGAGCTGCTTTCTAGCCTTTTATCAGATAATCTGCAGAAGCTGCAGAATGATATGCAGTACCTCTCCTGAAACAGCTCATGGATAACCAACTGCTGCTCCTTCCTCCTGGAGCCACCAGCAATGAGTCTGGGGCTGAGGAATGTAGACAGTATTACCAGCATTGCACTGTCTCACAAGACACAGCTGCCTCAGCTCCTCCAAGCCTTGCCTGTACACCCAAAAAGCAACACTGGGGAGAAAATGAACCCACACACCAAACTCACTTGCAAACTTCAGAGCATGAACTTTTCTGGGCAAAACCAAAACCATCTGAATTCAGAATGACAGTCTTTATAAGCAAAACTGCTTCCCTCCAGTTCCTTCAGCTTCACCTGCTTCCCATGGTTGACACCGCGAAAAATCCTATGAGAAGCTCATCTATTCATACCCAGGAACTGCTCATGTTACTAATGTTCATAAGCTGGATGCAAAAAAAAAAAATCAAGACATTAGTACATTCTTGAACCATATCCTGTCATGTCCATTGTGGAAAGCACAACGTATCAACCTTTATGCAACAACTTGGCTTTTTCATCTGTGCTGCATGTAGTAAACATGGAATACAAGATTTGTAAGCGAAGTCAGAATGACCCAGTTTTTTGTCAGGACCCTCTGGTAATGTGGCAATGAAAAGAGAATTATTAATAAAGATGTTCAGAAAGTTTTGGTTAAGTTAAGAACAGCGCAGGCCTCTTTGCTTTTGTGGCTGCTTTTCCATTTGTATAGAAAAGCACTATCAGGGAGAAGACCAGGTCGAGGAAAAATAAAGGAATAGTGGGTGTGAAACTGGTGGCTAAATTAAAGAGGGAAATGGAAACTCTAGTGAGAATTTACCTGTCCATGAGTCAGAGAAGGAAGGCAGCAAATTTCAGAGAAATATTCAATTCATGACCCAGTTATAGCACATTTCTCTTCCCTCCCTATGTCCTGCCATTCCACTGTTTGTGGCCCTTTTTTCATCACCACATTCTCCAATTTACAGGCAACATTCAGTAATGAGCCTTTGATTAAGAGTGAGAACACCAGTGCCATTTGCTTTCCTTTGCACCTGCTCCCAGCTAAGAGCAACAGGCCCCAGCTCATCTGACAGTTCATTGCTTGGGAACCCATCAGCCCAAAACTCAAACTTTTTTCTGGGATATTCTAAAAGTCTAAAATGAGCAGCATGATGTAGAAGAAATTGCAGAAGTAATTGCTGTAGGAGCCTACACAGTACCAGATCTAGTAACAGATCCATAACCATCTTTCAGAGTGACAAAACCAGATTTCTGGATCAGAGCTGCCCTTGCACCCTCAGTGCTTCGCAGGTAACAAATCCTAGGTAGCATTTCCTGTAGCTCCAAATAGTCTGGACTCTTTTCTGGTAGCCTCTGTCTTCACTGCACCCAAGTCCCATCCTCTGCACTTGTAAAGAAATGGTGGGGGAGAGTGCAAGGGAAAAATAGTGTAAGGAAAAAACAACCCCCCTGCTGATCCTTGGATTCAAAGGTCCAAAGCTCTTTGCAATTCCTAGTCGTTGTCACTGCTCTGGAAAAGAACCTGTCTCTGATTAATTATCTATATTTCTTGGCAGCAGCTTCTACAGTAGCACAAGGCAGAAACAAAGAAGCTGTGTTTGACATCTGCCCATTGAAGAGACAAAAAGTTTGGACCCAGATCCAAATTTCCGCCTGCAAAATCATGGCTCCAAGCCCACTGGCGGGTGTAATTTTGGAGTAAAACTCCTATGTTTGTCCTTTTCTAGAGAGGTTAAACTTTCACTAGTTAGACAGAGACTTAACAAATGGTCTGAGCAGAGATTTCACAATGAATGTGTGATGATTAACGGTAGGATCACAGAGATTAAAGATGGGAAAGAACTATTAGATCATTGCAGCCCTATGGCAGTTGCAGAGTTGTTCTCTGTCGTGTCTCTCTCCTAGCACCTTGTTCAGGCTAGTTCTGAGTGGCTCAAGCAAAGGCTCTCCCAAGTTTCTTTCTCGAGGCTATTCCACACTTAAGCAGATCTTGCTGATGTTTACTTGATATATAATTTCACCTTGCTCCATTCTATAGCCAAGAGCTGTCTTAAATAGTCCTCTTTCCCACTGGTGTCTTTGTGTTGCTGTTTTCCACCTTTTCGTCACTTCATAAACTCACATTTGTTTTTCTGGTTTCATTTCCCATGATCAAGAGCAGCAGAGAGTAAATAGCACACTTCCATATATGCTATGCCCTCTCCAACCTTCATTTAACCAATCTAGTCTTTCTTAGGCTAGATGACATTGAATTTCTGTTGTTTGACTCATCATATCATTTCCTGCTCCCACTTTTGACTCTTCATGCGGTGCCAGCATGACAGAGAGCAGGACCAACCAATTAATGAGACGTAAAGATACAAGAAAGGCTTTTTCGAGATAATTGTCTTTGACAGCTTAGTATGGCAGGAGATAGATGCAGAATCGACCTGAGGCTGCATGATGGCTTTAGGTCAGTTCCTGCTCTTGACTTAAATGCCTAGGTTTTTACTCCGCATCCTGGGTTTAGGTATAAAGTGCTGCAGCTGGTGCCGATGAAAGGAAATTTGATTTGGTCGTAATGTACAAAGCAGCACGCTGCCACTAACTTCAACAGACCGAGGCCGGGAAAAATACGTTCCTCTCTTCAAGTCATGTTAATGGAATATTTTCTGCTGGATCAGGATCAAACATTGTAAGGTAGACATTGTCTAATACAGAGAAGGATGTAGGATGAACAAATGCCAGAGCGAACAGTCCTAATGACCCTTGCTTTAAAGAGCCCAGAGACAAGACAGAACAAGGCCAGGGCTCCAGGAAACAGCCCGCTGAATGTGTGCACACATGTGCGTGTCCTGGGACAAGCTACGCCCAGCCTCCCTCCGGCACACCAGAGCCTGCCGCTGCCGGAGGGCAGGCAGCCTCGGAGAGGTTTCAGGTTCCCATTGAGAGACAATGGCAGTGTAGCACCTTCACGCACAGCTTTAACTCCGAGAGCCATCACAAATGCGAATGCCTGGTGTTGATCCCAGCACTTCTAAATTTTCTGAATTCCCTGCTTACTGAAGGGTGAAATTAGACTCACGCTCACAAATTCCAGCTTGCGGAAAGCAGCTCGGAGCAGGTAGCGGAGAGTATGGTGCACAGAGAATAAAAGGCAATGATTGTGGGTGCAGAGAAATATATTCCAACAACACAGACTTTGTTGTAGTAAAGTTCAGACTGGGAATTTGCATATGGAAATTCTTTATGAAGGTACTCTCATTAACAACCTCAATTGCACTCTTAAGAGATTACAGCAGTCAGGGAGAGGTAAATGAGCTCTGTCAAAACAGGAACAGCTCTAAGCGATTCCCCCAAAGCAGGACTGGGGCATGCACTGTGGCAGACTTCCTCCATATTCTGGCACTGAGTGGGGAAATTTTAGAGGTATTCCTCCTCTGCTTCAAAGCAGAAGGTCTGGCAGCAGTTCTTGTCCAACGATGTGGAGTCTGAAAGAATTTGAGTCAAAGCAGCGTTGATGCAAAGCAAAAAAAGGAAAAGTGTTAAGGCTGTAGTTCAGACACCACGAATCACCTCCAGTTTCCCAGGTTCAAAGGCATGGGAGGTGTCCTTTAACAGCCAACAGAGAGACTTCAGGAGGAGCAGAGGGTGGGCAGGAGGGCTGACCAATAGGGTCACCTGCAGCACAGGACTGTGTCAAAGATGCATTTCCTGTCAGAGCCACCTTTAGGTGCTGCATAGACACACTTCTGGGAGCCTTAGCAAGACTGCAGCTCTTCTCCAGACAACCATATGAGAGCCATAAGGCATCTGTTTCTTCCCCAGTAAGTCTCACTCAAACAGGAACAGAACTTTCAAGCAGAATCTGCATATCAGAGGTAAGTCAGATCCCAGAACACATGCAAGGACAAATGGACAGTCAGAGAAGACCACTTAGCCACATGCAGGGCTGGCATGGAAGTCCTTCGCACAGTTTCAAATGTTTCCCAATCCTTGAAGGTGTGAGAAGCTGCATACAGATATATCTACCAAAAGTCCACACACAGAATTCTCTGGTCTTTTTAATCTTCTCTAATTTCTCAAGGAAGGCTTTTCATGTCTTACAGACCTCTGCAGTATTGGCCTGAAGGAAGTACAGTGGGTCTGGCAAGCATCAAGGGTTTAAAGCGCTGCAGCCAACTGCTCTCACTGACCTCAAAAACTTTTCAATCCTGCTTGATTTTTGTTTCTTCAGTTCATCTCTGTGAGGAGAAGGAAATAACAACTACGTGGGTGTCCTGGTATGGTATGTGGCCCAGCAGAACTCCTCTGACAAGCCTTGCCCGAAGGGTCTGCCCCTGTGCCAGATTACTGATACCACTGGAGGTGTACCAGAGCAATTACATGCCCATCCTCTGCTCAGTCAGGCATGCTTTGCTTAAATTGACCACAGTTCTTATGAAAGAGTGAAATTAGGATGAGAGAACTCATAGAGCCTGTTTTTCCAGTGTGAGCCGTAGGAAATGGACACTGTAGATGGATGTGGCTGATGAAGCTACATGGTTGTTATAGAAAGGAACAACCCAGTTTCTGAAGTGCTAGAAACAGGCTGAGAGAGAACAGACCTGATGTGCCTCTACATGACTCAGAGCAAGTGCTATTGCAGATCCTAGGAAAGAAATTTTTCACACATGGGATACACTGTGTTTATGATGGACGAAGAAGACTGTCCCAGGGTCTGCGACTGTGCACCCTGAGGACCGGACTAAAGCCCCATGGGCTGGCACTGCCCCACACTCCCAAACCTACCAGCAACTTAGACGAGATTCTTGCTTTTTAAAATTTCATCAGTGCCTATGTGTGGTGTTTTATGCTCTTGGGCTGCAAAGAAGCATTCTCTGCTCTTAAAAAACAAAAATCCCAAAGGAACAGAAACAACAACAACAAAACCAAAAAAAAAAAAACCAAAACAAAACAAAAAAACCAAAACCCTACACCATAAAAAACCAGTCTGTTGAATTTTCTTTTCCAGAAATAAATGAAGGTAAAGCATTACCCAGTGACACTCCCTACCACTGAATCCATCGGCACCCGTTGTGTTTCCACAGACATATTTTCCTTATAAAAACCAGTTCTGTCTTCTCTGCTGCTATGTGAAAGGCTCAAACAAATGTCAGAAAACTGACTGACAGACTGTACAGGCAAAGAGGAGAACCTGACTGCGTTCAGGGCTGTCAAGTGCATAAAGTAAACAAAAGAATAGATCTGCGTAATTTTTCCTCACAAATCTCTTTCAACTACAACTCTTATTTTAGACATTACTTGTGAAGGAAAGCACAACACAATGTCAGTGAGTTTTAAATGTAAAAAGTCTCATTAGTTTTGACAATTTTTTTTTCTCTGATAAATTTTATTATAACCATCAGAAGCATAAAACCTAAAGACTGCTGTGTTTTTAGTAACTGCTTGAAAGTTATGGCTTCCTAAAACTACCACAAGCATTTAAGAACCATAGAATGCTACTGCACTGCCTTGGTTCCGTCCTTCCTCAAAGCCTACCTTCAGCTCTTCCCTCGCCTCTGTTGGAGGCACAGCAGCCTCCCTATCTCATGCACAACCAGGATGGAGCCCTAGGATCTTCCATGCTCTTTGGTCAACTAACATCTCCTTGCTTCATGAGGTTGTGCCGAATACAAATATCTGGGTGAAGTATATTCAGGTTTGGCAGAAATCACCACCATGGATGACAGAGCTTACAATACAATAGTGCTGCAATACAGGCTGCCTGCAGGGCTGACAGAGCCACCCTCCTAAGCTGGTATTTACTCTCCTGCCCTGCCAGGGACTCTCAATACAAGGGAGCAAGAGAAAGAGTTGCATATGCAGGTTAGATTTTAAATCCCTCTTTATGACAGCATGATGCAGCTGCATGCTGCAAGCACGTCTGACAGACATTGGACCCAGGGGAGGATCAGCTTTGAAAAACCTTCCCTGGGTTATTTTTGCTCCTTTTACTCCATTCTCTGCATTTCTTCTAGCTCCCAGGCTGGGTAATTTTCCTCAGCAAAAAAAAAAAAAAAAACAGTCAAAAGAGAGGTGGGAGGGAAGGGAGGAGAGAGGTACACTGCAGTGAGTGGGTAGCTGGGAGGGCATGGTGCATGTAAGCTTATTTCACACCAACCAGGGAAGGGACCACAGGTTTTGCAAACACCACAAGCCATATCAGGCTCCATCCAGCCTCTGACATGGGGCAGGGACAGACACATGGGACAGCTTTGGTGTGAGTGAGGCAGGAGAGGAGAGTACCACATCTGGGAGCTCCCAGAGGAGGCACCTGGGCAGGTAGAGGAGCTTTCTGCAGGCTTTGTAACCCCCTGTGCAAATCACCAGTGCTCCCACAGCGCGGCTTTGCCGTTTGCTAACAATGAAAACAGAGCAAAACATGAAGTGCTTGCACCCACAGCTATCTCCTTGGTAACCCACCAGCTCTGGGCCAGGCACGGCAGAAAGTGGCTGCTGAGGAGCCTGGGCCATCACCCAAACCCGCATGCGCCACGCACCCGAGTCCATCAGCTCCCCTGCATTTGGAAGAATTCACTCTGCATCCCCCTCAGCACCTTCCATCTGCACCAGGGAGAGCTGCTCTCCTTGGCCACAAATTCCAAACAGCCACACTGACAGCCACTGGCACCGGGGTTCAGACGACGGCACTTACAGCATGGCTACACCCGAAACATTCAGGGGTTCTATATTTGCAGCTAGAGTATTCAAACTGTTTTCACTTTAAAGGTTGGGGAAATCTATTTATTTTCTTTTTTTGTGTTTTTCCAGCTGCACCTGGAATTCAGATTTATGTAGCACGAAACCGAATATGTGAAGGTATCTGAAGGCTCCACATGCACAATGCAATACTATAATATAGCTCTTTGTTATGCTAATTATTTCTTTCCAGCTGCTCCTGCAATGAAAGCCAGCCCGACCTATCAAAGGGGAACAAAACCTCCAGGCAGGCTTTCTGTCGCAAGGTCCCTTACCTCTGTGCTCGAGGGGCCAGGGCTGTGACTCTTCCAGCACCCGTAAACCAGGCTGAGAGGTAAAATAAAACAATTTAATATTGCAGCTCCTCTGTCACTGGGAACATGAGCTAGGAATTAAAAAGTGATACCCTCTTGACAGTCAGGTTGCCACGATTTACATTTTTCTCTTGGGTATCCTCCCCCTCCACATGCATCTTCTCAGCACTTCTGAGCAAAAGGGAAAAATGAGGCAGTGTGGGAAAACATCCAGACAAACCTCAGAGGCTCCACCGAGGTTCTGATTTTGGCATCCACCAGGGTAGTGCTGTGTGATCGTGAAGGATTTTTAGTACATAGGTGTCAGATTCATGACAGCCAAAAATGCTGGGGCTGCATTATTTAAATGAAAATTAAGTTCCCAAATGATAATTTTAAATAAAGGTTTTCTATATTCACAATTAAAAGAATAAAATTATCAGCCTGGTTGCCTTTCCATTATCTGTGTTGATATTCAGTTAAAAGACAATTTTTCTTGTCCCTGTATTTCTAGAGCCTAGAAATATTGATAGCACATGGAAATATTCAAAGGGGAAAAAGGATCTTCGGCAGCTGGAAAGGTACTAGTAGGGGCCACCAGCATCTTGAGAGGCTCAGAAGACCACTGAGAAGGGCGGCCAACTCATTAGCTGGATGCCTTATTTATAGTGGTCACCAGTGAAATAGCTCAAAAGCTGACATTACACTGTCATCTTTAAGCCTCAGAATTAGCAAATGGGCACTTTCACTGGATAGATAAATTGATACAGTGAAAGTCCTTGTCTCAGCCTGCATGCAGAATATGGAAAGTGATCTGGCAGTAGCTTATGCCCTACCGGTGTTTTAAGATTTTCTTCATGACTGTGATGACTCTACAGCTTATTTTGAAGTTTCAGTTTTGGAGTGAATCTTCAGTGAAGGACTGCATTAACACTATACACTTTAATTCTCACTGCAAACACAACATGAGATTTGTCATTAAACTAGTTAGGCTGCTCAAGGTTTAAAAATTAGTCCAACTTTATTTTCAAGACAATAATAACTATAATATTAACAGAAATGGGGAAAATGCAGGTAGCTTTGGCCATAATTGTTGAGACTCACAGAAGATGTTTGAAGAAAACAACATTGAAAGTTAGAGGGTTACATTAGACTTAAAGGGTAGCAACACCTAGATTTATGTGCATTGTCTGATGGTTTGTAAGACAAAGGACAACTGCATTTTGAGCCAAAACCACACAACTTCCTTTATTCAAAGGAATAAATGGCCCCATGGCAGTCACATGGCTAAGAGGATGTGGCTGGTTCGTGTGGCTTACTCATAGACCAAAGTACAGAGGATTTCACCCTGAAAGAGCAATGGATGGACGGGTGAAAAAAAAGTACATGGGTTTTTAGGGTTGATGAAGGAATAGAGCACAGATTTTACACATACACCAAGACACAGAAACTATTTTGGAATTAGAGAATAAAACTGGATTGAAAACAATCTGCTCCTCAACTTGAACTCCCACTCTCAGAGGTTTTTCCTAATGAAAGGGTTAAATACGGAGCAGCCAGTCCCACACAGTATGGGGTAGAAGAGAGGGACTGTCATTTGAAACTTGTTCTGATTAAGAAAATGAAGTGAGGGAAAAAGACTAAACCAACAATAACCAAAGGTATAGGTGGTCGGCTCATAGGACCAGGCCTAACTTTTCCAAAAATCGATGGCACAGCATTACCTCATGCCAGCCAGTGGTCTCATTGCCCATCACTCAGCTGCAAAAGTTCTCTGAAATAGTAGCCAGAAAACTGCTAGAGAGCATTGACCTCAGTCACAGTTCACAAGTGAAAATGCTGTATTAGGAACACAAGGCAGTGAGGGGATGGTAGAAGGGCTGTTGTGGGGTCCCTCTGAGCTTGCTGGAGATTTGCAGCTATGATGGTTACACACCAGTATCTCATGGAGGAGACACAACAGCTAACTGTTGCCAGTCCATCATCATCCTCTGCGATGGCCAGGGCCTTTAGTTATTTCAGGAGCAGACACAGACCACCACAAAGATGTGCCTGGTTGGGTATTCCACAGGGAAAGTACCACTACAGGAGGTAGCAGTAAATGGACTAACCTTGAGCAGACAGACCATTTATCTGCTTTCTGCAATCCCAGTATGACAGATTAGATGCTCTCTCCAGTAAGTTGGAGAATGATGCTGTAATAATCAAGAAGAATTACTAGCCATGGAACATAAGTTACTTTTCAAATTCAGTACATCCCTGCTTTGGAGGTTTTGTTGGTGTTTGGGTTTTTCTGCTCATCTCGCATACTTCTGACTGTACACAGTCTACCCTTTATGGTTTCTCCTCACACTCCTTACAGTCCTCAAAGGGGGAACTTGAGCACAGAGATTAAAAGAAGTAAACATACTTTCCTACCTGGATCTGGTGAAAAAGCTTTGCATACCTTGCAGTCTGCACCACTTCTGGAAAGCCAAGAACCTGAAACCCCACCTTCCCCAAGGTGCACTCTCTTCCTTGTTATGACTTAAAGAGCAACAACAAGCCAACTACAGCCCCAAAGGCAACAGCTTTCACATGATTACTGCCCTGAAGTTTAACCTAACCTTCCACACCTGACCCAAGGCCTCTTGGAAAGCCTCTGACCCATAATAGTAAATTTGGTCTGGTCTTTGCTTTATGCTGTCTGTGTAGAGCCTAGAGAGTGAGGTCTCACCCTAACACTCCTCAGCCCTGGGCTGGTTCATATTCAGCCCCTCAGTGTGGACCTGGCTGGCTGGGTACACCTCGTATTAGCAGCCTTAAACCGAGCAGGATTAACTGCTGGGAAGGCACTCGGCAGCCGGCCACGGCTGTGTTTACATTAGAGAAAATGGACCTCACAGAGACAGTTTGCAAACACCACAAGACGAACTTTTGTAAACTCCCTTGGTTTAGTCATCTTTCCCCATCTGTCAGAGAAGTTTAAGTGAGAGAGAAAAAACACAGGAAATTACTGTGTATTCCAAGTAGTCATGACTGAACGGCTTGGCTGTTACATGGGATGCCTTGTGGAAGATTCGCATCTCCTAACATTTCCAGCAGGATCCTTTGCAACGCTTTCCTGGCTACGATCGTTTAGCAGGCTCTGCACACCCTGCCAGGAAAAGCCTCTGGGGTGCTTTGTGCAGCTGTGGAAAAACTCATACCAGTACTGAGAAGCCCACATGGTGACCTCCGGAAAGCAAGGGCAGCCCCTTTCTTCGAGGTTACAAAGCAAGGGATGGACAATGGAAAAGGTCAGGTCCCTCTGGGAGGCTTCCACACCAGGGTTATATTCACTGAATAAAACACCAAATGAAATCCTATACCCCACAGCAGTTGAAACCTTTCTCTGATGTGACTGACTGGCTTTTTTTGTTTTTTCGTTTGGTTTTTTTGTTTTGGGTTTTTTTGTTTGTGTTTTTTGGTTGAGGTTTTCAGGGTTTTTTTATGGGGTTTTTTGTTGGTTTTTGCTTGGGTTTTGTTTGGGGGTTTTTTTGGTTGGTTGGTTGGTTGGTTGGTTTGGGATTTTTTTTGCCTTTTTTTTGTGATAAAACTCAATAAATTTTTGTCAAAGTTCCTGGCATGAGTAAGCAGCAATTGCATTTGCTATACCTCTGACTACACCTTTAGCTCAAGAAGGCAATGAAAGTACACAAGTCAAATGCAGGCTAGAAATCACCTTCACATCACTGCTTTGGCCATAGCCCTCTAATCACCAGATCACTACCACAGCAGCTGGAAAAACCATTTGGGTGGGGGGAGTGTCACAACTGGCATGAGCCTCCAGAGGGGCCACAAAGCAGCTGAAACACATTGCACCCTGATTAGTTTGTTTAAATTTTAGCTCATGCAGTGGCTCTGAACCAACTCCCTGCTTCTCCTGCACAAACCCAAAGGAAGTGACATCCACCGAACCACCCTGGCAGTGTGTCACGAGCATCAGTGAAAGGGCAGATGGTAGATGAGGGATGCAAAAGCAGGATGGAGGGTGCACAGGAAGACAAAATGTGAAAAAAGTCTCTACCACAACTTTGCTTTGGGGTGTAACACCTTCAGGACTGAAAGAAGCACTTCATTTCTGTGGCTCAGCCTGTGTCTGTTTTCTCTCTGGAACCAGCTGCTATGCTGGCACTGCACATCGGTGCCAGCTGAGGCTGTCTGAGTGCTGGGGATGCTTAAGTAACCATGTTAAGCTGTTTCAACAGATTAGCTAATACAGTAAAAATAGTAAAATTTTACCAAAAACAGTGAGTATGTATGAAGCACAATGATATTATGCCACGTTCTTCAAAAAAGGAACACAGTTTTTTCAATTCAAATGAACTGTGCGTTTTCAAGAGAAATGTACTACCTGGATTCTGAAGATAACACTTCTGTTCCTAGCGACAGTAAAATAAATGTGACAACAGAAACATCTTTTTCTGTTGCTGTTTTCCACGTGCTGAAAGGCAAACACTTTACAATTCTACACTCTAGAACCATCGTGTGTCTTACGATAGAGAGTAAAGCAATCTCCCCAAAGAGAAGCTTTTTGTCCAGTTCATCCTGGCAGGTAGGCCAGGATCAAGTTCAGGAACATTCATTTAGCAGCTATATGTGAGACATTCAGATGAAAGACATTAGTATAATTTATAAAAGACCTATTTCTTGAAAATCTGTGATACTGCAAAATGTCCTTAGTACTGATGTGTGCAGTGGGGAAAAGGCCTATCGGGTTTACAGTCTTCACATGCCATAAATCAACCCAAATTTAAACCAGGAAATCCATTCAGCCTAGCCCAGGCTGGAAATTCTATCAAGGTCTATTGCATTTCTGGCAGTTGGACAAGGGTGTTTCCCACTCCCTTTTCTAACATGAAATACCTCTGTCTCTTCTGAGGCAAACGGGATAACTCACTGGACTCCTGAGTCCAATACATATATCTTCAGTATTTGCTATTATTTTGTGAGGCAGGGTCCAGAGGAAGACCACTTATCCACAGGCCAACCTTTATGACAATAAGATTGTCCAGAGCTGTAACAGGTTAATTTTTACATGTCCCTGGAACTAAAGAAGCCATTAGAGAGGACACAGTAGACAGAGTTCTGCTGATCCATCACTCTAGCTTGTGCAAATTCAACTGAGAAGCCTCTGCGACAGGTTATGTGTGCAGGCTTGTTCTTGAAGACCAAGGAGCCCCTTCGGGTCAGAAAGCTTTCAGCCCCCCCAAAAGTGTTAGGTGATTTGTGGTTTGGGCAGCATTTGGCCAAGTGTTTTCCTTGGCTGAACATGCAAGTCTGCAGAGAATCTGTTGCTTCTCAGTGCACCTTCAGACTGTCCTAAAGGCTCCTGAAACCCCAAGAAGGCTGATCTCCCTCACGGACCCAGCCTGAGGGGCACAGTCAACCGCCATGTAGCCTCTTCAGCAGTGAGCAGCTTGATTAAATGGCATTTTCTTTGGTGAGGGAGGGGAATATGGGGGAAAGGACCCAGTAGCCATTGGAGATGTAAAATTAAAATGAATTTTGGTCATTTTAATAAATATATATCAAGGAAATTTCACTTTACTACAACAACACATTAGTATACAAGCATCTAATATTTAAGCTTAAAACATCAAGCGTTTATCAAATATTGGAAAAGAGCAGACATTACTAGACTATCTGGGTATAACACAAGAAAAATCAGTTTTTTTAAAAAATTGGTCCTTGTGGACAAATGTCTAAATTATGATCCTACTCATACACTGTATGAATGAGATCTATATTTAATATTATTATTATTAATAAAAAAAGCTTCTGTCTTGGAGAAATCAGGTGGGACTTATACTTTCTTTATTTGTCACTCTTCACAATGATAACCCTTACAAACTTATCAGTTTAAACTCACCTGACTTCATAAAGGTTATCACTGATTGACATCCTGCTCTCTTTTGTGGTCACTTTAGCTGGGGAGAGGGGGGGCTTTTTTCCTGTGACCACTGGTCTTTCTGACAAAAGACCATCCAGTTTGCAAACGTGGCTGTGGGGCGCACACGCTACCCGAAATAACCATGGCCCCGGAGGATTCAGGCTGAAACCCAGAGCAGGAGATCTCAGACCCAGAAACCTGGCTGACTCCAGTGCCAAGCCTGGGCCAGCCCGGGGCAGTGTCCCCCCAGCGATCCTCATACCCTGCGCCGAGCTGGCTGTTCCCCCAGCAGAGAGGTGGTTTCCACCCTTTGGACAAGAAGCAAGAGGACATGTCACTTCAGTGCATGATGCTGTGGGAACAGCCAGCTATTTATGAGTCAGCTGTGGCTTGGATGTGGCTATTTCGCTGAGCACATCCTGACAGTTGTTACAGGGACTGTGGGAACTAATTAATTTGGTGGATCTAAGACTCACTCTCGGTCCAACCCCGACCAATGTCTTCTGGGCATTTTAAACAGCACACTTTTGCAAACTGTCTACCTTGGGATGACTAAATGTTGTACTCAGCCGCTGAAATCTCAGCTCATTTCTCCAAAATTTTCTTTTTTAAAATTAAACCCCTTACATTCATTCAGATAAAACCGTGTTTATCGTCACATTATTAACATTGTGCTTCTTGCCTTCTTTTCTTGTCCTTTTCTAAATCAACAGCAAAAGTCATAGAAAACTCCCGCATGCTTTTGCAATCTAAAAGAGAGAAATTATGCAAAACAGAATAAAGTATAAAACATGCCACTGGTTCATGAACTTCATTATACGAAGAAGGAAAAAAAAAAGAGCCCAGCAACAGACAGTTGCCATAGAAACACTCAAGCATCGAATGCTTGTTTACAAGAGACATCTCTCTATTGTTTCTTAAATCCCTTCCTAAGGATAGCAAATCAAAAAGCAATTGAGCATCAAAAAGGAAGAACAGAGATGTTTGAATAGGAAGTTGAACTCAGTACTTCAAAGGTTAAAGGTTTCTAATAATATTGATCCACCTTGTGGGGTTTTTTTAATCTCTGTTTAGGTTAAATCCCTGCTGTATCACTGATTCATACTTAATTTTCACGCTGGCAAAAATTAAGACAAAACGTAAGGCACCAAAAAAAAATCTGCCCTGTATAACAACAAGCCTCATTAGTCATTACAGCCGAGGTGAAAACACGCATGTACTGGGGCTGCATGTTTGATTCTGATTAAGATCCCATAAACAGGTTATTTCTTTATGCTATGTCCTATTTTGTCAGTTGAACAAGACGCTGAATCCAGGAATTCAAGAGGATCAGTACAAAACACATGGATGGTTTATTCCTAGTCCATGAAGACAGTCCTTTGTCAGAACAAACACCGAGTTACAAGGAGCACATCATCCTTGCTGGTAGCATCAATTTGTTTACCAGACTTCTAATTCCTTGGTAAACATAATGGAGGTTCTTCTTAATTAATGGCAGACTTCTTGGGGGTGGGGATATATAAAACGGTATGTTTTCCCCATCTGGCTGATTGGCATTTTCAGTAATGAAAGCTACACCATAGCTACACCAGACTCAGCAGTAACGCAACTGCGTCCTTTATGAAGTCACCATATTTATAAATAGCCCGCTGATGCAGATCACAGAGTATCTTTACGCAATCTGCTCTCCAGTCACTTAGAACTACACACCATGTTTGTGGCATGATTGTACCATTTGTAGAAAACTATAAAAACCCCATTCAAAATAAAAATTTGATAGAGAAAGAGCGTGCTGTGCATGCTTCAACAGAGCAAGAAAGATGCCTCATATTTTACTTCCTTTGTTGCAGCACATTTTATTACTTGGTAAAGACTCCTTTTTCCTTAAGGATTTTTTCCAAGATTCACTTACGTTGCTCTTGTCATTACATCCAGTCTCAAAATAGTCATAAAATTTGCCTCTACATTCGAGAGCATGGGTGCCTCTTACAGGTTCACAGTTTAGGGCAACACTCTCTTGCTCAGGTTCATTACCTCCTCTCTCGTCATTAAATTTTGCCTTTTCCTGATTACTGTGAGACCTGCCATTAGTGATGAATATTTCATTAGCAGGTATCTGGTCATCACTTCTGTAAGAAGGTGCACTGCCAACGTCATAATCCACCTGCTGGGAACAGCTTGGCAAAGAAATGGGGGAGGAAGAGGAGGAAGAGGAAGAGGAGGAAGAGGAGGAAGTATTTTCTGTACCAGCATTAACAGAGTAGGGTAGATTTAAATAGTGACTGCCACATTCTTGATAGAAGCAGCACATGTGGAGCTTCTCATACTCCTCCTTTGCCATCCGAAGGCGTTTTCTGTATGGGCAGTCCTGAGGCACAAACCACTCTTGTGGTGAGGCGCCACTGAAGGAGCAGGCGGAGAAGCACCAGTTGTTCTGCATGATGATCTCTCCATGAATTCTCTTCATTAGATTGTTGATGAGGACGGATCTCCGCAGGTAGACTTCAGGATCGTCAATGAATTTCAGCTTTTCCAAAGACATGTAAAGAATATGGGCCCGCTCCTCAAACACGGAGATTGTCTGAAAATGCAAAAGATACAAGATACGGAGGTGAAGGCAACTGTTTTGTTCTAGACAAGGAGAAAGACAATGAAGCAAAGTATTCCCTCTGTGTCACTACTTTACTATCCTCTTTCTGAGGAACCTAGGGCTGGCTTTTCATTTTGCACACCCATGTGGCTGGGGACCTGCTTTTTCTTGGCCACAGCATTCACCCAGGTTTAGGAGGTAAGTAGCTGAGCATTACACCACAAAGGCAATCGCAGGGCATGAATCCAGGGTGGGAAAGTGAAATCCAGATGCACACATCTGGTTCTTCGATTACATTTGGGGTTAGAACATAAAATTGTGCAGTTTCGCTCCAGTAATGGCTGAGGGATTTTTGTTGCAAACGGACCCAATTCCAGCATCCCCTGTGGGGCTTCTACACAGCTCTGAAGCCAAGCGAGGGTCCCTCCTGCAGCGTCAAGGTTTGCAAGACGCAGCCAGCAGCCATCGCCTCATGCAGCAAGTGTTGGAGCATTTCATCCGCTGCCAGTGGAAGGGGCCCTCCAGTGAGGAGGTCTCCATTTGCCAGGCTCTCTTACACTGCTCTTGTGTATGAAAGTGCATGCAGGGAGGGAGGCAGGGAGAAACCCATCTCAAAGCATCACAGCATCTGGAGAGCAGCTGTTGGCCTGTGTACTATACCCTGTGCTCTGTGGGACCGGTGGGAACACAGATAGGCGGGGACAAGGTCAGGAAACGAAGAGAGGATAGGAATTTGCAGAAATCCTGGCTCGATGCCCACAGATTTGTTCTCCCTTCCGTGGTCCTTCCAGGACTCCCTTTCACAGCACTGGCAGTGTGAGGAGGTTACTGCTCCCAGGAGGCCCCAGATTCTGAATTGTAATCGCTACCCCGGGGATCAAAATAAGAGAGGGGGCAACGCGTGCTACTGTAAGCAGTATTAACTAATTTTCATTTTTAGCAAGAATTTGGTTTGCGTAGGAGGAGAGCAGCACAGTACAAAGAGAGACTGCTCTAAATCCCCCCCATCTGTGGCTTGATCATTCTTCCCTTTCCCACATGGTTACAGCATTTTTGCAGAGTGGAAGTCGTAGCTATGAGGACTAAAAGAGCTTAGAGCACAGCTGCTTTTCACATCCATTCAGCTCTCCTCAGCCCTCCAGCTCTTTCCACAGCCTGGCCATGTCTGCGAGGCTTAGAAGCAGCACAGTGCCTCACAAAAACAAAAATTGGCCATAATTTCTTGCAAGTTCACAGCTGAAGCTCTTTGTTAGAGAGAGTAATTTTCTATAATAAATGACTCATTTTAAATTATATTAAGCCTATAGGTTAATTTGGGTCCTTTATACCTGCTGCAGCAACAGTCAGTGAAGCAACAAAAGCCTGGAGCAAACCAGTAAGCCTTGAACTAGGATTCTCCTGGTGATACATCCTGGAGGGACACCAGTAGGTACAAGCTGTCAAAGGTTTTCTACTACATATTTGCCAGCAGTCCTCTGGAGAACAACTCTGGGCCCTACCATCATAACCTCTATGGGACAAGTAACCTCAGCACATAACTCTTTACTGGGCAGCGAAGGTATACGAGTGTAAGAAATTCAAAGAAACCTGGTGGGCATCCTCCCTCCACCAGAGCTTAGAGATGCAAAGCAGAAAATGTATTTGGGCCAAATACAGAAGAAATTGGTGCCACAGGGTTTCTGAGGTGATACACTTCTATAACAGAACAAGACTGTGGTTGGGCCTAGTTTACCAGTACCTCTACAACTGTTTTTCATTGCTGTTTGAAAGGGCTAAGAAACTACTCCTCCTTCTCTTTGCAAGGAAACTAATCACCGAAACAAAAATCCAACAATCTAGTAAAAAAACCAAAACTGTCTGGAATTGGAGAGTGATGAGACGTGTGAGACATGCTCACTAATCAGATCACATTTTTCAACACCCTTGGTGTTGTTTATTCACTGCTCTGGCAGCAGATTGGATACTTTCTCAAATTAACAGTGCACGAATTTTTCACTTTCCCAGTCCAGGTACCATTTGCAGACAACTCTTACTTGTAACCTTGAGGTACTCTAAGGTCCTTGGGAACCGAACTCAGCACTACTGCTCACTTCTGCTCCGCAGAAATCCCTCCTCTATCACCAACAGAACATGAGTAGCAGTGGACTGCCACGGGCCAGGTACAATCCCACAAAGTTAGGATGGTATCTCATGGCACAAGCTATCCCTAAGCACTTCACCCCAGGTGTTCCACTCCAAACAGGACTGAACCCTTAATGAAGAAGAGCACAGAATCTCTTACAAAAAAGTTAGATTTAAATTTATGTATTTGTTAGCCTGGGAAACATTTGTTCTAATCCCTTCCTTGAAAACTTTCATTAAAAAAATATTCTTTCATCTACTAATCTGTTCTTTTTAAGTTATTAGTTTTTTAATAAACAGGATTAAACACCGAAAGAACTTGAACTCACTTTCCAAGTCACTCTGCTTTTCTAGAGGATCTGTAGCCCGTGTGGGGTACATGGAACCTCTCACTATTTTCTCCCCAGGAAAAAAAGTTTTGAATGAGTGGGGAATCTTTTACTTATGTTCTTCCTTTCTGCTGTTCAAATGCTGTTAGAGAGCTGTTTCTGAAAGCATGACACAAAGTAGCTAAGAACAAAATAGTCTGAAAAAAAGTTATTCTCAGCATTTCCATTTACAGTTGTTATAAATGAAGAAAAGCCTTTGCTTCTTAAGCAATTCGATGACAATACAACAATAAATGTGAAGAAGTGGCAAGTATTTGTTTCTGAGCAAGCAGCTGGATCATTCTCCTAAATTTCAGCAGAGTATTTCAGCCTTCTGGAAATGGGTCAACTGAGTGTTACTAAGCATCTGAAACTCAGAGTAAAAATAATGACTATTAGAAGACATACTTTATGTGTACAGCTGCTGAGTGGTGGATGAAAATCCTCTTCTTCCACATATTTCCTTTTAAAGTATGTGATCTTGGATGTTGTTACAGGATTTGAAATTCCCCTGTAATGTGATCCTGTGGGTAATAAATCAGATATGACAAATGACATGCGGTTTGCCGGAGGTTCTCCAAACAAAATACTTTTCATTTCCCTTCGCGCTACAGGAGAACTCCGCCGCATATTTTCGCATCTATTCGCAGCGATCAGAAATAAACCCTCGCCTGACTAACACATCTCCCGCCAGCCGCCCGGGGGCCGGTGCGGCGGGCAGCGCGGGGAGCCGGGGCTGCCGCAGGGCGCTCGGCTGCCGGAGAACTCTCCACCTCCGTCGCTCCGAGGATGCGGGTGCGGCGGCGCCCGGCGGACCCCGCGCACCTGCGGCCCCGCTCGCCCGCGGGAGACCTCCCGCCCTCCGCCCGCCGCCGCCGCGCCTCCCTCCGCGGGCAGACCTGCGGGCCCCCGCTGGCCGCCCCGTCCCCCCGCGGCGGAGCGGTGCCTACCTGC
>JAYRBT010000114.1:22858856-22903654 GCA_036023395.1 Myiotriccus ornatus
CGCCGGGGCCGGGGCCGCGGCCGGGGGGGCGGCGGGGCCGGGGCGGCCGCAGCAGGGCGGCTCCCAGAGGGCGCGGTAGGCGGCGAGGTCGGCGGCTCCCTCGGCGGCGATGGGGCGGCCCAGCCGCTGCATGGGCAGCACCAGGGTCATCGCGGGCGCCGGCACCTGGAAGCGAAGCAGCGCGGTGAGCGCCCGCCGCCCCGCCACCTGCCCCCCGCCCCGCGGCGTCCCGCCCCCCGCGCCCCCCGGCAGCCAGACCTCCGCGCACACGTATATTAAAAACGTACGCATGTCGGTATCACACAGACACACGTTTTCTTTTTCCCCCTTCCTGCGGCAGGAAAATGAGCGGAGCCTTCTGCCACAAAGGGCGCGGGGTCCCCAGCACCGGGAGTTGGTGCGCGCTCCCCACACGCCGCCCCCGACCCCGCTCCCGCTGCCCCCGCCGCCCCGGCCCCGGCCCCGCTTACACACCGGCACGGATTCGCTCACTGGCTTCCCATTTCCTCCCGGCGGGGCTGGCACGGCGCGCTCGGCACCGGAGGGGGTGCGAGTCTGCCTGTCCGGGTGCGTGTGTCGGCGGTGCGTGTGTGTGTGTGCGGTGGGGTGTGCGTGTGTGCCTGTGTGTGTGAGAGAGAGCGCGCCCAGCAGTCCGGGATCGCGTTCCTTTCTTCTTTCTTCCCTCCCAATCGACACAGACAGCGGAGACTTAGGTAGTTGTTTCCACTAGCCCCGATCGGACTGAACTGGATCTGCCTCCAGTCAAAACACTGCGAGACTAAGACAGAAAATTGGCTCCGGTTTCACGCCGTGAGTTGCGGTCCCACCGGAGCCAAGCACAACATCGGCGGAGCGGGCGGAATATTAAGCAGGAGCGGGGACTCCGGGGCCAGCTCCGGGCTGCGAGCTGCCTCCTGCCGCGCCAGCGGGCGGGAGGGGAGGGGAGGAGTGGGGGAAGGCGGCAAACTTTCTGCGAGGGGCGAGGGATGAGTTCATCATAGTCACCTACTTCTTGGCAGAGGAGCGCGGAACAATGCGCCCAGACACAGCCCGGCTCCTCCCTCCCCTTCCTCCTCCTCTCTCTAAGAAAGCGGGATGTAGTTTCTCCTCGGCGCAGCCCTCCCGGAGGAAGACGAGGGCCCGAGCAGGCGGCGGGAAGGAGGGGCCGCAGGTGGGCAGGTGGAATTTCAGCAATTGTTTGTGTTAGCAGCTGAGCGCTCTCGAACAAGAGGAAAAAATAAACCGCAGCAGAGGAGGGAGGCAAAATAAATCCTTCACATCTGCCAGTTGTTTTCTTAAATCCTGGAAGAATGCAAAAGACTGCTACTTTATCAAGGAACGGCTTCCAGCGTGCGCTGTCTGTGTCTTGGATGCATGAGTGCATGGGTCTGCTCTGCCTCCTCACTGAGGCAAAAATGGGAGGCAAAGGGACAGTCAGCCGAGTCCCCAGGCAGTTTGCCTGAGTACAGGCCACCAGACCTCACTGTAATCAGACTGACCCTTCCTCAGAGTTAATTTACTGTTAAAGCACTGTGTACAGCCCTCAGTCACTTTCTTGCAGTAGCCCCTTTATGCTATCTTGCTTTTCCTGGGCCAAGAAACAACACAGGGAATGGCAAGCCAGTGGACTGGTCCAGTGGAAGTTATCCCTGACACAAATAGACAATATATATTATTTATTCCCCACACCTTTTGTTACCAGCTGAGTACCAATACATGAAAGGAATGGTCAAAACAAGTGGGTCAGTCTGCTGACCTAACAGCAGGGCCAAAAATTGGCCCAAGAAGCAGCTAAAAAGTCATATATTTTGTGTCTGAAAAGATTACGCCGTCATTAGAAAGCACCAATGGACTCTTCTCATTAATCTGCACTGAGGAATCATTCACAGGGATACATCAATCTTCTCACATTGGCATGATGTCAACACCCAGTGTTTGTCCTGAGAGAATAAAGGTTGGAAGAAACTCACTGCTGCTTCGGGAAAGTCAGGGTTTCTTTGCTAGTAATGAATTCAGCATCTCTTTGTGGATTTTTTTTTTTTTTTTTTTTTTTGTAATGAGAATCAGAGATTTCAGCTGTGCATCTTTTTCTTACCATATTTCATCACAAATAGGTCTTGCTATGCTCAAGCAGAAACATGCAGGAAGGAAGGAAGGAAGGAAGCGTTGGGATGCCTTCTGCACAGTGCTGCTAATTTATCTTGAAAAACTGAGTTCTCTGGACAGCCAGTAAAGTAAATGAACTGCTTCTGCTATTTACAACATGCAAAATGAATAGAGGCAAGCCAGTTCACTTCCATAAACAGCTACTGTCCATGCACATTCTCCATGTTTCCAAACTGTATAAAACCAAGGCATAAATTATAGTTTTCCTGGGAGGAAAAAAACCAAAACAAACAACCACAAGAAAACCAAAGCCCCAAACCAAGCTTGTAGGTCTCAGCATATGTTACAAAGCTTTACAGGTGGCACTCAGCTACAAAATAGGTCCCATTTTATAGCAGAGGAGTTGCTTCAGCACACAGAAGCTGGGAACCAGGCTTTTAAAAGGGCTCGTGATTCTGGGCGTGCTATTTGTTCCCCTTGGATGTTCAGAAGCACTGATTTCCAGCTGCTGCAAATGAGTGGGAAGGGAGCTACAAGCACTCAACACATGGGAAAAGTCAGCCTCCTTGAAGGTAAAGTTGGACATGGCAGAACTGTAACCCGGTGTTTACTGAGAAAGCACCACTGGACCTAACTCCACAAACGGGACCTCTGGCACTGCTCCTGCAGAGCCAGCCCACTGTTTTTCCCCATTAAGGGTGGCAAAATTGATTCCTGAGTATCTTGCCAGAAGTCACACAGCAAATCAGTGTCAGAGCCAGAAATAGAACCAAATCTCATCGTCCTCCAGCCTTAAGCCCAACCCGTTTATATTACATTATCTTATGCAATGGAGGGATT
Organism: Myiotriccus ornatus; assembly: GCA_036023395.1. Taxonomy (NCBI): domain Eukaryota; kingdom Metazoa; phylum Chordata; class Aves; order Passeriformes; family Tyrannidae; genus Myiotriccus; species Myiotriccus ornatus. The sequence continues at coordinate 22,861,803 of JAYRBT010000114.1, forward strand.
TCATCCAAAATCCCGTTGGTTTCAATGAGACTTTGCAGAACAGCACACATATTGTTACATTTCCATTAGCACCTCTGGAAATAAAGGATGAAAGATGTACATTTGAGCATACAATACATTTACTATACAAAATTACAGCAAAAGGTTGACACTTAGGGCTGGATTCAATTTTGAAAAATCCATTTGGGAGCCTTGTGTGGGCTTCAGTGGCATGGAAGCCAGGCACAGTTTTTTATTGAACCCAGTCCTCCATCCTTAGGCTACCACAATTTTTCCATTTTGTCAGCCAAATGCGTGTAGTGTGAGGACACCTCGGGGCATCTACAGCAGCCTGAAGGTTAAAATGTCAAACTTTTTCCGTACTCAGTTTCACACAGTAAGACTACTATACATTGCCATGGTACTCCATTTGCTGGGGTTTTCACTCCCTATTCCTCCAGAGCCATTATGATGTTAATGAGAGAACTGTAATGATGCCATTCACATTATAACAAGCCTGATGCCGATGTCAGAGAAAGGGGCTTTTTATACAGTTCCAGAATGTCTCTAAAAACCCAAACTTAAATATAAAATGCCCACGACTATAAAGCTGCAGGTCTCATCAAGACCAATAAAAACAAGGGAACAGACATAAGATGGCTATTCCTTGTTTAACTCCTGGGTTTGTACCCAAGTGCTGCAGCGGTTTCAGTCCTTAATCATATATCGTGGAGTGCTTCCACTGCATAACAACATGACTTGGGGAGAGAATAGCAGTTCTTAGCTGTACTATACCATTGTTAACATCTGGATTGCAGTGCTTAGAAAACAAAATTGCCATCGTTTTGATAGCTGTTACCGTTCTGGTGTTACAGAAAATTTACAGTGCAGAAGCAATCAGGAATCCCACTGCACAGAGGCTGTGCAGACCCACCGCCTAAGAACGCAAGTGACAGCTGGTGAGAGGAAGGGGAAAGGCACAACCACACACCCAGACTGATGTACCTCCCTTAAAAACAAAAACCCCCAACCGCATCACCTGTGAACAATTCCAGGCTAACCTCATTGCAAACTATCTACTTCTTATGGTTGATGCAACAAAGTTTGCCATCACCAACTGAGCTGAGGGAGGCAGGGCATCCTGTGGACAAGAGCGTCATGGAAGAGGGCATAAAGCTCCCCTGGGAGCAGCAGATAAAGGCATGAGTACGCCAGCATTACTGGCAAAGAGAGCAGAGCCGTGCTGTAGAGACAATGGTGGACTGATGACAGCTACGGCAGAACTGTCACAACCTCACATGTGAAAATAAAAGACTAGATGGAGGCAAATAAGGAGGAAAGGCAGGAGGTGGCTTGGCTCTGACCACAGCAGCAGACAGGGAAGAGGATGTTGGGAGCTTGTGTTTAAATAGATTAAACTGCCTGATAAGTCAGCTGATAAGTTCAAGGAGGAGGAAGCTACAAACAGAGATGGGAGATAATGAGGGCCTTGATTAAAAAGTTTATTGTCTGGATAGATATGCATGAAGTTGTAGCAATGCTATGAATGAAGAAGGCTAAATGCTGGGGACACTGAATCACAGCACTCTGGGACAGCCCAGTCACACTAAATGAAAGCAAAGGGTCAAAGACGATCCCTGCACTCAGGGCTCTGGAGACAAGATGAGCAGCAAGGCTGCAAGAAGTGAAAAGGCCTCTAGAATTGGCCATGCTGGATTTAAATTGAAAATTGGACTTCTAAGAGACAGACAACGGTCGGGAGCAAACAGGGAGATTTTTTTTCCTTCTCTTGTTGATATAAAATAGCTGAGGAGAACTGTGCCAGTGCAGAGCAGTCCCTGGTCTGCAGTGAGGGAGATGCTGAACCACAAGCCAGAGACAGCAGGGAGGTAGCAGAGGGAAGAGGGGAATGAGGACAGGCGGCAGCAAGAGTGTGTGAGCCCCAGGCAATGATGATCTTCTGTTTCTTCAGCTGTGCCTCCTACCAGAAATGCATAACACCGTCTAACAGAAGCATGATACAAGGGTGAAATGAAAGGGTTAAGGCTGACTGAAATAACTAGACTGGTAGAACAACAGGTTGGTGTGCCAACAGGGTCAATTCAGCTTTTCATCCTTTGGAGGTATAGATAAACTATAGACCTGCCAAGTCTAGTGTTTTTCCCTGTATTTCTTGGCCCTCACTTCAGGGAATTTCAAGGAATCCACTGTTTTTTTCTTCTGCTTTCTTTTTTTTCCCCTCCTTCTTTTTCTAGAGCTGGACTTTACTGTTTGGTGGAAAAGGAATAAATGTGAAATCAGCAATTGATTTCTGTGTCAAGGTACAGCTCTTTCACGGAAGTGTTTCAAAGGTACCATCACTTAACTTCTGCCCTAATTTAGATTATACAACACTAGATGCTCAAGTGTCTCTTTCTCAAGACAGAATTCTGAGCAAATATTTCTCTAACTTTCCTAATTCCCACAAGCTAATTTTTTCCCTTTACATACTTTTCAGTTGAATTTTTCCCAGAAACACTTTATAGAGTGTTTTTTTTCCACAGGGCTCTGGCAGATAAGAGAAAAGGTGCTATTAAGTTTACTGCAGCCATCCCCCAAAGGCTGCTTTTCCTGCCTGATCTGGGAGAACAATAAAGCCCCATGGTATTCATTTCAGTAAGCATAAATATTTTTTCCAGTGTTCTTAGCCAAAATGTCTCATATGCTCTCTGCCTCCACCCCGCTGGTGGCTGCGTGGCCCTGCTTGACATACAAAGCTCTGTCCAGGATCCACTTAGCTCAGTGGGAGTTTAGTTTGCAAAATGCTTCAACATCCTGAGGGCAAAAGGTGCTCCTATCGCTGCAAACTGTAACAGTATTTCAGATTAGTTAACCTTTGTGATGGGTTTTGACACTGAATAGGTGCTCGGTGTTGTTACTGGGACTGGAGTCAGAGGGAAAAAGGAGTCCCAGCACTCAGACAGGGCTGAGAAAAAGCAAAGCCCTGCTGTTACATAAGACTTCCCAAATCACCAGGCAGTTCTCATCACTTGTTCTGTAAGTGAGGTACCAATTAAAACCGCTTCCCCACTTAACTTTAGCTTCGGTGCAGCAGCACATGCATGCCACTGGCACCGTAAATGAGATGGTTTATGGAGTTAATTATATTGCCTTCTTCACTTTTTGTTTGCTGAAGAAAGTAAACAAAACTAATACAAAAGTGTTTTGGAACAAAGAGCGAGTTGTCTCCCACTTTGCTGTGTGCTACTTTCCACGAAGAATGAGAGCTATTATTATTCTTTTACAAGTTTCCTTCTAAGGGAAATAAACACCAAAGGTAGGATTCCAAGGAAATGACTCACAAATATTGGCAACAGGCTCTGAAAATTGGATCCAGTCTTTGCAAAAGCCTTTAGCAAAATACTAAACCCTCTTATTGCAAAATAAACTTTTCCCAGATGAGCTGCACATCAGCTCTGCCCGTGTGTGTGCCTGTGCGTGTGTGTGTGTGTTTGTGTGTGTGTGTGTGTGTGTGTGTGTTAGGACTCGGAGACAGGAACAGGACCCATTTCTCACGTCTCCCCTTCTTCCCTCTGGGGCACCGCACGGCTGCTGATGCCATTTTTAGCTGGAAATCTTTAATAACCGACTGAGTCATCCTTGGGAGAGGGAGGGAAAGGGATGTGCCTCACCTTGCCGAGGAGCGTGCTGCCCGCCGGCCGTCCCCACCCGCAGAGACCCCCGGGAGAGCTGGGCCGGGCAGACGATCTGCTACAAGCCGATCTACAAGAGCTGGCAGGAACCTTTATCCTACAGCTGTAAAAATGAAGGGCAGAGTGGAGAAGGGATTTTTTTTGTTTGTTTGTTTTTTCAATCCCCTGACACTGCATCGAATTCAGCAGGGCAAGATCAGCCTCTGATAATCTGTTTTCAGTCACCGAGTTAGCCTTTCAGATGCACAGAAGGTAACCATGCACCGTGACTCATATTTTATTTCTTAATCAGGAATCCCAGGAACCAGGAATGCAGACATTGAAAAATCAGGCAGCTGAGCAAAATCAGTGCGGCAGGATTACCATCTGCAAACAGAACAATCTACTTTGCATATTTATTTCTCAGCTCTTTAAAATGTTGAATCATAAATGCATATTCTCTATCGCTTGTAATGCACACACTCTAAATCATTCGTGCTCTCTCATCTTGGTTTGGGGGATTTGTTTGTTTGTTTTGTTTTTGACGATGTAAATCTGGTTAGACAAGAGTGACAAAAATTGCAAACCTTACACAGAGTTCCTTTGTTGCTTGGTTCTACTTAGACAAGCCTTTTAAATGAAAGAAGCTGGTCCCCTTATTCATTTCCTTTGCAAATTCCTATTTAACCACTCCAAATCGAGATGAAACAAATGGGGATGCTGGTCCAGAGTCAGGTTTTTTTTTTTTTTTTCAGAAAGTCCCTTTACAGTGTGCCTGAAAGTAACTGGCAGCCAAGTACCTACTTAAGACTCTAAAGGTTGCATTAGTGGAAGTTTTGTGCCTGGTTCAAGATCTCCAGCATTGCCAGGTAGTTTCTAAAGCCTGTAATTCACTAAGTGTCCAACAGACACAGCTTCCAACAGGACCTCTAAGTAAGGAAAGATGTTTGTATAGACTGTCTGAGACATTCGAATTGTGCTGAACTCCAGCCATCGCTCAACCAGTTATAACCAGCTGTCAGGGTTGGGAAGGAAACCAGGATAAAGCAGTGTGGTGTCGCCTTCCCGAATCTGCTGGCAGGGTGGCACAGCAGGCTGGGAGGTAGGAGCTCCTCGAACCCCACCTCACTGCAGCGTTAATGGGTGAATTTTAATATTCATAATCACACGGCTGCTCATTTTAGTGACAGGAAGGAGGGATCAGCTGGGATGTGGCGGCTGCTGCGGGAAAGGAGATGCATAGGGATAAAGCCAAGCACATGATAGAAAACATTTAGAGACCCACAAGTCAAGAATCACTGTAATCACTTTGTCTACACCCTTTCTCAGCCTCCTGTGGTGCTCAGCTTTTCATACTTTCCAGAATCCTCCCGAAGCAGCCAGAGCAGCCGCAGCCACATGAGCATGGCCAGGATCTGATCCTGCTCAGGCACCACTGCTTCTCCCCCTCACTGCGCTGCAAAACCTGGACAAGGGGAAATAGCCCAACCTGCTGCCTGGGTTGAGGCATCTGCAGGAAGCACCTTCCAAGGGACAGATACAGGGAATCACTCTCACACGTTTTGTAAAGGTTAGGATGAATAAGTTTAGTTACAGGATAAAGGTCTCCCAGCCAAAACAATGTGGCATGACTGTGGTGAGGAGCTGGGAAGGAAAGAGAATGAAGAGACCCCACCTTTCTGTGGGACATGGGGGGGTTGATTTAAAAACATGTTCAAAAATGTTTTCCTTCCATAATAAATACTTGCAATGCACATAAAATGCCTTAGAAAAAGAGAAATGTCTAAATAATGAAATTATTATAAAATTATGATAACAGTGCTGTTGAGCATCCTTTTTTTTCACGCACAGTGTAGCTCATGAAGTAACAGGGCAGCACATATGCCCTGTAATCAGTAGGAGATACTTTTGGCAAGGATGGATTAGTCATTCCCCTCTGTGCTCCAGCAGTATCTCCCCAGAGACAGGCTTTCTGGTGTAGCATCATAAGCTACAGTGTTAAGAGACCATATCATGTTTTGATGCAGAAGTTCATATTTGACTGAAGTTTTTTTGCAGAATTTTGACATTCAGATCAATTCTTACTTACATGACTTTGCCCATTCATTTCTCAGTCTCTTTGCCTGTGTTGGTTTTCAGACTTCAACACTTATGATCTATAAGAGCAAGCAAACAGAAAGATCAATTTTATCTAAATTGAAAAGGTTTTATTTATGTTTCAGTTTACAATGCAGACCCTAAAATACTAAGTTTAAAAAAATAAAAAACAATTTAAATTCAGTTTTCAAGTCCAACCTATTGATTTAATAGCTAAGGGAAAAGTAATCTCTAAATACTTATATCATATAAAATAATTATGCAATCACTGTCCTTGGACTGAAAATATTTCGCTAAGCTCTGTATTCAATTATTTAGCTGGTGCTACAGAAAGTGATTATCCCTTTTACTTGAACAGTAGCTTAAAAAAGCTTGAAGTTGTTCCGAGCATCAATTTTCAATTAGAGACCTGTTGGGAGGTGTGTGTCCTCATGGAGGCTGGGACTCCTCTGATCCACACCAGCAGCTCTTCCTCCACTGGCAGTTGGTCTGTGTTAACTCTCTGTTTTTCAGGAATACTTTTACTACCAGGAGCAGGGACTGCTTGCAAGGACAGTGCAGTCCAATGTGGATGACGTTCCCAGGGACCAGGAAGAACCATGTGTGTCCTGGTAGAGTCTCCTGTGCATGCCCCTGGCAGGAGGTGTGTGTGGAGAAGGGGAACACACAGGTGTACTCCAGTTAGAGCAACCCAGCTCCCTGCAGGTAAATCGCCCCCTCCTCTACACAGGCAAAAGTAGCACAGGTAACAAAATGCTGGGCCCCACACTGAGGAATAGGATTTGCTTTCTTCTGTCACAGACCTGGGTAGCCTACAAAGTCCAGAAAGGAAGACAATGTCATGTGTAGGAGGGACAGCATTTCAAGAGCAGGATCTGGTGCAATGGCAATTACCCAAAGTCATTCCTGCTCGCCTGTTTCAAAACCTCCTCGCAGCTACTGCACAGCTGTGTCAACCCTCTTGTTTATCCATATGGTGTGTCCTGGACTATATCTAAGCTCCAGGGACTGGGGAGATGCCTAAGCTAAGTCCTGTGAAGTTTTCTAACTCGTATGAGTAATGGCTGGGGACAGGCAATTGCTTTAGTTCAAACAAACCAGTGCAGAAATACTCGTGGTTTCAATGAAATACACTATTCCCCAAATTCCAAAACCCGGAAAAATGACTGTATGGAGAAACACTTGTGTATTCCTTTATATTTTCAAGTTTTGTACAGTATATTGAGTGAGCTCTGATGTCCATATCCAGTTTCACCTTCATGTCCAGCAGCAATAGCAAAGACACTGTATAACCAGCTCTTCTCAAGCATGCACTCTAGAGTGGAACAGTGAATTTTTTTGATAAAAGGAGAGAGATTTTTAAACTTCAATATCAGTTCATCCATCAAACCACCAAAAAAAACCTGAATAATGATCAGATTTCGTTAAATTATTCAGTTGAATCATTTTTGTCATTGCAATGAAATTGCAATTTGAACTCTAAAAAAAAAATCAGATGTCATGTTAAATCTCTGAAGTATTTTTTAGCTCCGGCTTAGCTGCTGTTCCATGATAATGAATCAAAGAGTCTTTTCCTTTCCATGTCTACTTCTGCTTGACACATTCCTGTTCATGGTCCCTCTCAGTCACACATGCTCTCCGCTTTTCACAAAAGGAGGAAAAGGCTTTCCTCTCTCTGCTTCCAAGGACCAGATGGTGCCAGCCCAGCTCCCATTGAACAGTTCCTCAAGCTCACCTCACTCCATGAATAGTTTCACTGAGCGCAGTGGGGACTGCTCAGCCTGAATAAAGCTGGCACAACCTGCTCTCAAGAAGAAAGATCCAATCAGTCCAAAGACAAAAACAAGCTCGCAGCAACGGCGCAGGGTACAGCTCTGAGAGGCACCAGCCCAACTCGGGGACAGCCAGAAGCAAGGTGCCAAGTTTCTGGTACAGCCTGGGACAAGTTTGCACAAGGTTACTGGAGGATTACGCAGAACTCTGAGGGAGATTCGCTGGCAACAGTCTGCTTGAGCAATTTATTATTAGGAGCTTGGGAAATCCATCCTAGTTGTCTTTAATAGAAATAGATCACAACCTCTGAAGGATATATCATCTTCAAAAAGAAATCCCAACAGCCAGAAATTTGGATGCTGGGAAAAGTACTATTCAATTACAAAGCAAATTATATGGGTCTCCGGTGTGTGGTTCTGCTCTCAAAAAGCGTCAGCAGCTTCCTATTACTTTACAACCATGAGAGCAATTCCTTTACTTAGAGAAGCACACAGTAAATCAGAAATAAAAGGTCCTCAAGAAAAATATCTCAGCACCAATTCCTAATCTGAGGGGCATAAAAGGAGTTAAAAAACAGCAGAGCATAGCCAACGGTTGAGAAATAAATTGGTAGGAGAAGTTATTCTGGGAGCCAGAATGGGTCACAGTAAGTTAAAGCTTAGACTATGTTTGTTGTCTGAAATTATTCCAAAAGCAAAATTATTCCAAGAGAGAAGGATAAATATTCTTGAATAATCCAAACCAAAAATCAAATAAAAAAGTAAGAATAATATTTAATTGGATTCCAAGTCCATGTCATCTTGAAGGAATTAACCACTTGCCCAGGTTTCGCTGTCTCTAAGTACAGAGACTGGAGAGGAAAGCATTAGGGGAATGCAGGGAATCTCAGGCAGGACACTAAAACTGAGTTATTTATTCAGTTTACATACTGTGTATGTTTTTAAATAAAGTTGATTTTACCTCCCAAAATCTAATCCGGGTAATACAGAACACATACTGTGTTCCAAAGTATGCTGGTGCAGAGGAAGCACTCACTTTGATAGAAGCCCAAAGTTAAGCACATAAATTTTAATGGGGATTTTGGAATCAGGGTTCACGCTCAGGCCCACTATACTCTGCAGCCTAAGTCTGATTCACCTGGTACCACTTTAGCCATTCCATACACACAGGTGTAAATGTTACAGCTTTTAATAATTCCAAAGTACCTGGAGATACTTGGTTCGTTAGGTCCTTCCATGTCACTGTGCTAGGAACTGCACACCCACTGTCAGATGAAAACCAAAAGTAAATGCACTCTTAAAGAAGGAAAAAACCAAACCATTATCTCTGCTAGTTTAGCTAGAATTTAGCTTTAACAAGTAGCATTACAAAACCTAAATGAATGGATTTGCTCTTTACTCATTCTCATCAATGAAAGTGACCAAGATAGTTACCTGTCACTGCTGCTTTTGGGGGCTGTCCTGGTGCAAAGCAGCATAATGTGTCAGTGTTTCAAATCCCATATTGAAGGATTTAACTATAAATTCTGACTTGCATATTTTTTCTTTAATCTCTGAAGTAAGTACCTTCATAGGCATTTTAGAGGCTGTTGCTTTTAAAGAGACTTCTATGATTCAGTTGATAAAGTATCACACACTAAAAGTTGTTTAAAATAACAAAATGCAATCCCCTCTGTGCATACAGGAACTTACACTGGGGCTTCAGCTGGCTGACACAACTCTTTTCACCTGGAGAGCTTCAAAGGCAAACAATTCCAGTATCTGTAAAGCATCAATTTCCCCTCATCTTTAGACTGCCAAGGACTCTTCCAGTCATGCTTCTTTTTCCAACCATTAGCTATATTTAGAAATACATATATGTAGGAAATCCAAAAGAACGTATGGAAATGGAAATAGATATCTATGGAAACCAGCAAGTCTGGAGACCTTCCTCTCATCCAGTCTATCTGAAGAGCTTAAAAAGCTTGTTTGAAATTATTCTGCAAATCATCAGGATTCTTGAGACTAAAAAGAGAAAAAAACCCCTAACTTAGCTGAATCTAATGTGAGTCAATTCCACTTAGTTAAGGATTTCTTTACTTGCTTGGTGGCTATTTCCCAGTACTGATGTGGGAGCTATTACTAAACATACACGAGCCAGCTACTCCTCCTACAGGTCAACACACTGAGATCTTTATGGGTAAGAAAATGGTCCTGGTGTATCAGAAGGAGGCATATTTTTTTCAGTGCCCCAACCTCATTACAGGCAGCAGAGTATTTCTGGAGGCAATCAAGCATTTTTTGCTGCCCCTTGCAGAAAAGAAGAGACTGTGATCTCAGTTGTTTGTATTCATTAAAATCCTCTAACACATTTCATAACAGTAGGTTCTTTAACCCCAAGGCTTTGGCCAAATTCCAACTCAATTACTGTCTACCTGAAAATTCTCCCATTAAATTAGGATTGATGTATTTGTCTCCTCCCTTAAACTGGTGAGCAGCAGTGGCTTGAACTGCAAAGAGCTTTCTAGGCTTCATCTTCAAACTGGCTCATTTCAGGGTTAAGTTAGGAATCAATACGCTTCCTTGACTCAGGACTATATACCAAAATTAGTATCTGTTAAATGTTTCAACATGCACTTACAAAAAGACAGTAATTAAAGTGAAAAGCAGAACTCCACATTGTGTCCAGAAAATAATTCAGAAAAGATCATGTGGAATAACCCCTTGAGAAATCCACTGACAAATGGAGTTAGTGGATACAAGTGAAGGCTGAAGATCTTAACTGCAGACCACCACGAAGTGTTAGCATTTTTTCAGATCCATCCCTCGCATAAATGACAGCATTTCTACTTTTGTACAAGGCAGAAATGTTTGTCCTTGAGTGGTTACATGGACTATAAATGCATTGAACCATTTTTGCTCTTCTGATTGCAGCATTTGCTGGGGATGCCTAATTTGGTTTGTCCAGAATGACAATGAACAGTTTAGGTGTATTTTGTATTTCAAGCTGTTGATACAGTAGATCTTATGCCACATGTCTGCCTTGTGAGAAAGCTTTCAGTGAAATATTAAGCATAATTAGAGAGAGTAGGATATGCACTCAGAGAAGAACAATTCCTTGAAATGTTTCTGGCAGGGAAAGGCTTGCCTAAGGGCAGATCGCCCCATTTCACGGAAAAGCCAAAAAGGAAGTGGAGGAGCAGATCTGTGTGCAAGATGTGCAGTGGTTTAGGTACCAGCATCCTTGGATCTTTACACATTGTCTGGAAACACCTGCGTCTGAATTCCCTTCAGCAACTGCTCTTTCTCAGCTTCCTAGTGGTGCTGTTGTTCCCACGTGTTCATGCACAACCACCCTTCCTCTCAAAGGGATCCAAGTACCAGCAGCGGCAATCCTTCCACAGGGGCTCTCGTGTCAGATAACAAGGACAGTCTACAACCTTGAAGGGGGTCCTGCTGTGGCACGAGTGTTCTGGGGAACATCAACTGTATTAAAACGACAGAATTTTAAATTATTACATTCCTACAAATTTTTTCAATGGATTTGTTTAAAGGATGCATTATACCAGAACAAAGTAGTGATTTCTGATTTCTGTCCCATTAAAATGACTCTCTCTGGTGTTTCAAAAGTTTTTAGATTCATTTCTGCCTGCACCTTTGGATTTCACTTCTAACAATTTTTAAAAAAATTTTTTCAAAAGAAGATGAGAAGTGGTTGATTAGATTCCAACAGGCAACAGTCAGCCATGTAAAATGCCTCCACGTTCAGAACAGCTTTCTCAGGTAGTGATTTCAGTGTCGTATTAAGCTGAGCTAAGCGCAGATTGCCAGGGGATTGCCAGCTCCAGCTGTGCACTTCACTCCCCCCCTGCACTGGCACTCATTTAGGTTCCAATTCAGTCACATGGGGAAACTGATCCCACCGAAAACTTAAAAAGAAAAATCTTCTTAAGCTTTATCCTGATCCTTCAGTGACTCTTGCTATCAGCAAGTCACTGAAGGACTGCATAACTAAGGTATTCAGCACACATAGTTGGCGTGTTTAAGCAAAAGCAGAAAAGCATTCTTATGCACGTAATACCAAATGTAGCAATTTCTATATAGTAATTCTTTACAGAGTATTTCATACTATCTTTCAATGAAAGAAAAGATGTGCATCTGTTTTACTGATTAATTTATTAGCATGACAGGTCATTTAGTGCCTGGGTATATCAATGACGTGGAAGACAAAGGCTCCCCAGGGAAGTGGTCACAGCACCAAGCCTGACAGAGTTCAAGAAGTGTTTGACAGCAGTCTCAGGCACATGGTGTGACTCTTAGGGATGGTCCTGTGCATCCCTAAGATCCCTTCCAACAGAAAGCGTATTCTGCGATTCTGTGAAAACAGGAATTCTGGCAATGAAAATAAGGGCTAAGTAAATCCACGGGCTACAAAGCCAGTCTGCATCAAACGTCCCGATGCCCGGTCCCACGCTTAGACCAACAAACACCATCACACGTACCTTGCCTTGCTTTATTAACAGGTACGCTCAGGAGTCTGCAAATACCTGTCACGTCCCAATCAATGCTGCCACTTCGCAGTCAGTGGTGGAGCTGTGGATGAGGGTAACTTGTATTTGCTGGCAAGCCTGGTGTGAAGAAGTCCAGTTCAAAACCCCAGTGCCTGGAAATTAGGAGCCATATAGAACGACTCTATCCAAACTGCCGGCTTGGCTGTACATGTAACAGATGGCACAGGCTGAATGGTTAATGCCATTACTTGGCCTACTGGCCTGGCTTGTGTGTTCCTGAGTGTTTTATACAGTCTCAGGAAACTGCAGCAAGCTTGTGTGATGATTTGCCACCGAGGCTTACTAAGATCTAGCTACATATTCATGACCTTTAGCCTAGCTGACTGATTTGGAGCTTTTTGAAACAGCTGATTATATGGCTTTTCTCTCTTTTTTAATATGTATTAAAATTCTGTACATTCTGTATCTCCCTGATTTCTTAAGAATGCCAGACATCTTCTGGTGAAGGCATTAATGAGCAAAGGCTTGTGTGGCTGACATTTTAGTCTATTGGTATTTTAGGTCTCTGCAGATGAAAATGCTGTGGTATCATAGGAAATGTGTACTTTAATAGACAAATGGAGTACAGATCTGGTCTCCTTTGGCATGTTTAAGCCTGCTCCCTTTCTGAACTGTTGAACCACTGCAACAAGAACTGATATGACAGGATATAAATTTATATTTGGTTACTGACTGATTATTATCTTTTATACTCACATTCATTACATTTATAAAGCTCAGTTGGCCTGGTATTCTGAATTTCTGTTTACAGTTAACGTTTCATTGTAAACAGTGGGCTACAGCAATTGAACTATCTTCATCACAGGTCTTAAAACCAGGACTTTCTCAGGCAGGAAATAAAGATGAGTTGAAGTTTTCTTATTTCACAGTAGCAAAATTAAAGGCAGAGTGTAATTTTTGCATAATGCAATGAAATAATATGAAAGGCTACAAGGGGAAATTTTATTCTGCCTCTAAAATATACATATTAGTTCAACATGATCTTACACAATTTGACAAGAGGATTTTCATTATTAATAAGATGAAATGTAAGGCTTCTAATTAAGTGGAAAACAAACCAGTGTAAACTACACTCAGAACACTCAAACCTATTAGGTTTTAAATTTAATAATAAATCATTTATCTAAAGCCCAGCTGATTTGTTGCATGATCTTACTTGATGAGAATTTATTTCACTTCTGTGTTTTTTTCTTCCTTCTATTCTTACTATTCTTGATACTGATACAACAATAAATTTGTTTTTTTGAATCCTATGCTTGAATGTAGCTACTCTAAATGATTAGCAGGTAAAAAAATGCCTTAGCAATGGTCTCATTCAGAATATACGAGTAAAATGAAATGTCTAATATGAACAAAACACTAAATTAGAACTGCACTGTTGGACTGTAAAAACAAAAATACTAAAGGAAAAAATGGCAAATTTCATCAGAAAAAAATGTTAAATAACCCTTACCCACAGGAACCTTTGGAACTAAGTAACTAGTGACTTCAAAACAATTTAAAATACTATCTGATGTGTAATTTGCCACATGAAGACAATTATTCAGAGAAAACCTTTGACAGGTAAAGTTGTATCTGCTTAGAAGTGATGTAACTTTGCTCTACCTGTCTGAAACAATTACTGTTGCACAACAAACCATCTAACAGCTATGAGTATTACAGATAATTTTGCTCAGCTACTTGCATGAAACATGGGTGACTTACTGCAAGGTACCACACGTGCAGCTGAAGCTGTGTAGTAACTCCTTCCTCTGTGATCTTTCTGTAAAAAATGACTGTTCATAAATGGTGCACAACTATCACCCTACAGATAACATATCTATTCATTTATTCTGCTATGTTTTCACAATTTCATAAATCTTTAATTTGTAAGCAAATATTTTTCATATTATCACCTTCTAATAGATCCTATATAATCTAGAGAAAAACATTCTTGGGTTTTTTTTTTCTGATAGAGAAGGATACGAAATGTCTTGTAATCTTCTAAAGAATATGGACACAACACAAGTGTTGTATTGAGAAACTCTCAAAGTTTCTCAAACACCAAATATGTACCAGTCTCCATAAGGAATGCCAAGTTATTTTCAAGTGTATAGCATTTTGAAAATGCTACCCTTTAACAGCAGCAAGTACCATCTTTTCTTATTTGCAGAAGTCCTAGGATTTGTACAGATGATGACAGGTTCAGCTGATCAGGATTGTAGCAAAGAAACGCACCCCTCCCTCCACTTTCATCAGCTAAAGGTCACTGGGCAATGCTCCTTTCATCTGCAGGAATGGGAAGAAACAATAAAAGCCTTTTACACTAAGTCTTCCTACCTTTAGGATAGAAAAACGTACTTTAATGGTTCTAACAATTCTTTTTTCATGTATGTTAATAGGTATGAAAACACATCTATTCAGACACCTCAGAAACTGAGCCGCCATGGAAGCCCAGGAAGCCTTTTTGCCAAGAGGTACCACAAAAGTCACCAGAGGATAGTACAGAAAACCTAAGCTGGGTCACAGTAAAATTGTAATTGTTACCTATGGAAAGTGTTCTTTCATGTTTAAATCAACCCTCAGTTATTTCAGCCTGCTTATTCCTTCGAAAGAAGTTAAACATAAATATGTTAGATGAGATCTTTTCTGATAAATGCATGTGGGACGAAGAAGCAAAGAGAATCACAACGGATGACCCCAAAAGAAAACTGTCTCAAGTCAAACAGAATGATCACCTGAGTGTGTCTTTATTTGCCAGTATACACATCATATTTTTTAGAACATTATCACACTGGTTAATTTAAAATTCTCTAAGTAGAGGATTCATGACATCAACAAAGACTGTGAGGAACAGAAAGGGAATTGGGGTAACTTAGGAAATTTGTAAACAGAGCCAAAATACGTGTAAGGGCTAGGATTAACTTGCCAAAATTAATTTTTTTTTTTTTTTTTTTTTAATGCAGACAGCAGTTCCAATGGTTGACCAAGCATTACTATCGTCTGAACAGTGAAGTCTGGTTCTGTTTACAGCCTAATGAATTCCAAAGGAAAGTGACGACAACCAGTTTTAAAAGTGATTTTTCCTTTTTTTTTCAAACACTTTTCAGCAATTAAATTCACATGCAAAAAGCTGATTCCACATACAGAAAATACTTTGTAATATCCAAAGTCCTCAAACTGACAAAAATACATTTCACAGAGATAGAAGTAAACAAAATACAAATCCACAGCTGCAAAGTTTCAGATATGCAAAATGACTGTTTTAATGCTGTGACAGAACCATGGTTTGAAAATAGACTATAGCATGTTTCACTCAAACTTTCATGGGATTAAAGTTACCTGTGCTGTGCAGGTAAATACAACTAAAACCAGCTGGTGGCATTCTGGCTCTCCCCGGAACAGGAATGGGATGTCTATGCTGAAAGTCCAGGTTTTTTTTTACAGAAAGAGAACTGACAACATTAAACCGATCTTGCGCACTGGAAACCCTCAGGATTAATATACAGCAGCACAAAAATGATAAAAGTAGTTTTTTGCTAGTTAGTAAGAAAGAAAACAAAACAACAAGAATCTGACAACACACAACTGGAGATACTGTAGATACAATGTGACACTTAATTATAAATCCCTCTGGGGATGTACAGTCTGACACCCAATGTGCAGATCTGCACGTTCATCGCCAGAGCTCCCGTTTTCACCTGCTGTGGACTGAAATGCCATGAAACGGATGTCTTCATCTGGATTATAATGACAGCTTCAAACAAACCTCTAAGACTTTAATAAGCTGCATAAACAGCTGCAAACAGTCATTTGCTCTAATTATGTTACTGTCAAAATGAAAAAAAAAAAAAAATGAAAAAAATTTTTTTAGGAAAATTTTAATTACCACTTACTCAGTTTGAAAAAGGAATGGAGAAGAAAAGCAGCTCAAGGAATACTGAAAATAGGTGTGAATTCAGTCACGGGTATTAAAGGGCACCACGGTTCTGTACAGAAATGAAAGTATGAAAACAAAATAAATAAATCCAAGAAAGGAAATTAGCACTGATATTTTACCTCTAAAACCCTTAGTAAAAATGCCCTTTCTTTTTTTTTTAATGCATATAAGTAGGAGCATGGTTGATAAGATGACTGCAATATACCCATTTTCTATAATCTTTGACTGATATATAAAAATAATTCTCTGATTTCTGTGTCAAACAGGACTTGCAAATATAACCTATTCCCATTAAAACTGTGCTTGGTGTCTTAAATATTTAAGGCTATACATGCACTGAAATTTAAGGAATTTCAGGTTGAAATAGTAATTGAAAACTGTGATATATTACATAAATTATACAATGAAGGGACACTGGTAGGAAATGTACATACAATGCAGCATCAGTCTGTTCCCGTAAGACCAGCATACACAAGATAATTATTGTACAATATCAGGACTTCAGACACAGGAAAGCCAAATCTGTTCTCAAAATAGCACACTTCAGATATAGGTATAACATGGGTAAACCAAGCTAATTTGACAGCACGGACTGACTTACATTTTTGTTTGTAATAGGATTTTGATTAAAATGCACCATGAAATACAACCCAAACACTTTGCTACTGATAACAACAACGCACATCCAGTCAGAAAAGAGGTATCTGGAATTCTCAGCTGGGAGTCACATTTACAGAAGCCTATTTTATATTTGTTAACAGAGATTCATCATATAATTTCTGTCTTTTAAGTAATAGTAAGTGCAAACATTATTTGTCCAAATAATTAGAAACAGACTTGGTTCTTTGGTTAACACCATGTGACTTACATCAGACACAGGAATCAATTAAGAATAAACAGTCATATGAGGAAGTTCCTTGGACAGGGCGTGAGGAAGGAAAGGGGAAAACTTCAAATTCAAAGAAATCTAAAGCACTGTGTTAAACTGAACTGCCCTTTGAAACCTCCTGGACTAGAAATAATCAGTTTAAGACATCTCTTCAGTTGCAGTGACATTGCTTACACACCATAACTTTAGTTTCTCTGCGCGTTAGTTTTATACAAAAGAAGGAAGGCACCGAGTGCATCGGTGACATACAGGCAGTATAAAAGTATGCAAGAAAATGCTACATACTGTATTTTCCATACTTTTAGAAATGTGGTGAATGTGTGCTATCTCTATGCAATATAATGCTTCAAAATCCTTATATCCCAATGACAGAATGAATTAAGATGTGAAATACATTTTAATAATCTTGCTGATAACAGCACAATTCAATATTTGTATTCACTAAGATCAGTTACTAGCTTATAGTCACCAGAAAAACAAGTTCAAAATCACTGAAGATCAAGGGAACTATAATCTATAACTAAACTTTGGGACAGAGCCAGCAGCCTGTATTCATGACAGATGTCCCACTAAGAATGGAGAGGAGGCTCAGTTTTACCACTGTTATTCATGTCAGTAGTGCCTTTCTCTGAGACATCCCAAGAAATAGATGGAACTACTTAAAGGGAAAGGTACTACACAACATGAAATACATCTGGTTAAACCAGGACCTGAGTAAAAGGCAGAAGGTTCAGGCCCTTAGTCATTATTTTAGCACTTTTGATTGTGTTAACAGTGATATAGCTTGCTCATAGAGCATTTAATTTTACATTGTTAAATCTTATATAAAAATAGGTAAGAAAGCTCTGTAAGAAAGTATATATACTATATAAGGAGAAATCTCTCCTTAAAAAAAGCAAAGAAAGGGAAAAATTGAATAAAAGATTTCACTAATTACACTTTGTCATGAAAATCACATTAAAAACAGTTATCGTAAACAAAACAGTACTGAGCACTAATGAACCTTGTGGTTTACTGGAAAGGACAGCAAACTAGCTGTATAGTAAAAAAAGATCATTGCTCTATCTCCTTTTTTGTAAATATTCCCTAATACATTCAACTGCTTAGAAATTTTCTTAAAATGTTGTAATAAGCCATTTGCAAAACTGACTATCAAAACTGTTTCAAAGCCCTGCTCCTTGCTTGCACTATGGCCTCGAGATTACATCTCAAAGCTATGATAATGCTTCTAGTTTATTCTGTAAATTCATTCAAACTCATGCTTTGTAAATAAACCAAAAGTTAAAAAGCAATCCACTTTAGACCCTCAGCATGCAGTGAATGTCCACAGGATTCGCAAAACGCAGCAAAAAAATTGTACTGATACAATGGGCAAGACTCTTGTCCTCAGATATAAGAGACAAAAGGATGACATTAATTACATCCCTGAATGTCCATGAGGTATTCCTTCAGTGGTATGGTATTACTGCTTCTGCTCTCCTGAGTAGGGTCTTTATGCCAGCTCGACCAGTACATGCTTCCAAGGAAGTGAATGATTCCTTCATGCTATAAGGTAGCCTTGCCCATTTTCTGGGCATAGCTGTTTCTTGGTCTTCATTCCTACAGGAGCAATACTACCCACTTTCCTAACTCCTGGTACATTCCTCCACATAAGGATCTTACTTCTATATTGTACCAGCATAAGCCTGAGCAGTAAAATCTGATCCAGCATGTACCAGGCCCATTCATTAATTCAGTCACACCACCTAATGTGAGAACTAAGCTTGCCAGCACTAGCATAATTGTGCCATACTGACAGGTAGGCATAATATAAGCAGATACATTGGGTGCATAAAATTTCTGCATAGTCTGCAGAAAGGAAAAAACCCTGCTTGAACTTAAGGAGGGGCAGTGATAAGTTCTTAAGGCTAAACTAATCCATGTCACTACAGGTCAGTTGGCACTCGCCCTACTCACCCTGGGCAAATAAAAAACATCTACCTCTGTAAAATACACTAGTTTAGAAGCCACGTGATGCCCACATAGACCAGCACTGCTTTGAATGTATGAACTCCCACAATTCCCATGTCACAGCTTCTCTGAGTAGGGCCCTCTGAGGGCCACAAGGCTCCAAGAGTGGAATGTGAGTCACTACCCCTGCTACTGTATGAAGACATCTCTTATTTTAATGCTCTCGTTCTCAGATGACATCTCTTCAACAGGCATTGTTGATTCAGTGACAAGGAAATGCTCCTGCGACTTTCCCCTCAAAAACAATCATCAGAACAAAGTAGTCTGAAATCCAGCTGTGATGCACTACAAAATCTAGCAGTTGAGTTAAAGAGACCAAAACCACAGAACATTCTTGAAGGCTCATTCTAACAATAAACTTTGCTGAATGTTCCAGTTAAAATTATCAAGATGTTTGGGGACTGCTTCAACATTTTCAATACTGAGTTTTAAAAGTATTTCAAAGTCTGAGAAAAGGAAGAAACAAATAAAAGAGAGAATTATTAAATAACAAGTTTGTGTCAATATACGGATGTTTGTTTTTCTACCTTCATTCATAAATGAAATCACATTTGGCTGTGCTGCAGGTTCCATGCTGCACTACTTCTCTAACCTACAAACCCTATTGTTCTTCACACTTTCAGGGTGAGGTCTGCTCTCCTGTTGATGCCCATGGGCTCCTCTCACCAACAGTAACAGCAGGCAGGCATGCACATCAGTCGGAGAATTAAACGGATGTTTAGTTATCACTGAGAATTCAGCTTCAAGAGGAAGTCAGTCTGTCTTACAAGTGACAAGCCATAACTTTAAAGGCTGCTTTAAACAGGACAGATTTTTTTCCTCCAGAGAAGTGTGATAAGGAAGTAAAGGGCTCAATACAACTATGAGTTCAACAAAAGGGCATTCTGCTGGTAGTTTCAAGTTGAAAGAGCTCAGGCCAAAAGGCCTCCCCTCAACCCTCATTCCCTGATTTTACCTCAGAATTTTTTTAGAATTGGTACGCGTAAGAGTAATCTGTATTCAATTTTTACATTAAAATGTCTCCCTCAAATAAGTTTTCTTCTTCTGCTTCACTACATTAAAACTGATGGTTTTCATTTCAGAAATCTTTGGGAGTTGGATAGGTCACAGAAATTTTGCACCAGTGCCTTAAAGTAAGTGGTGCAGAATGTCCCTGACTTCTAAGGCCCAGTGACTGCCACAGACAACTTCTCAGGGTGCTGGGGAGTTTGCAGGAGTGAGTCATTGGGGAGAAAAGAGAATAAATCAAAAACATAAACTTTAGACAACAAAGAAGTTGCTCCAAAGATGTGACAAATTGGAAGGTACTGATGCTGACACTACATCTGCCATCACGAATCATTGCAAAAATTTACAGAGAAAAATATGTCCCACAGTAAATTCCATAAAATTTGTTTTCGGCTCAAGTGATATCATGCTTGGCTGTCCTGCCCTTCACAACCTTGCCCTTACCACAGAAAGGAACTAACCAACTTTTTTACATTTATAATACTTTAAGACAATCTACGTGAAACATTCTAAACATTAAAACAAATAGTTCATACACAGAAAAGATGCAATATTTTCAAGAATAGAATCTGCAAGAACGTCACTGCTCTATAATTATTTAAGGCTACACTGACAGGAAACAGATTCAATTCAAGATCTGCAATCTCTACGTGGTAAACTGGCACACATAAAATAATTAGCTTGATAATTTTTTCCAAGTGCTTACTGTACTTTTGAACAAAGGCAAACAACAAAAAGCTATGAAAAAAACCACAGCCAACTCTGAGGAAAACACAAGTGTCTCTAATTGGTTACTGATACTTTGTTCTTTAGAAATTCTGTTCCGTGCTTATGACCTAACTGAATGCACAAAACCACACTGTATGTGTAAAGCCCTTATGTAGGGTTTGAAAAATCCACAATATCTAAAGGCATATTTAAAATACAAAAGTATAGGTTTGCTAAGCAGTAAAAAAAAACAAAATTACAAACAAATCAAATAATAAGAGTGGATTCTAGGAAGAAAAAACAACACGACAGCTATTGGTACTATAATTAACTCACGAAAATCCCAAGACGAATCCATTTACTGGTGTGACTGGTTTTGCATGGCAAATCCATATTCTACTGCCTCAAAATTTGAGATTCATTTACATTCTTTATACATTGAGTTCCTAGGCGTTGTACAGTATAAACCCAAGTAAATCAATCCTGCTTCTGTGAAACACAGACCTGTCCTGGATACTTTAGGAAAAGTCGTGTGACCTAGAGAGAGATTCCTCTTCCCTAATGTGCCCAACACGGACTACTATAAATCTGCGCTGTGTCTAAATTAAGATTTCAGTGCCTTAAAATCTAAACGGTTAGACGGAAAGCTGATGCAAATCAACCTACAAACACAAATGCACATCATGACATGGTTTTGTTTAGTTTGGTTTTGTAAGAGGTTATTTGCTGCACCTTCCAAACTGAGTTCTTCATTTGTTCAGTGGTGATGTTAAGTACATTCTCCATTAGAATTAACTGGCTCAGTTCTTGCTGTTAAATATTGTACATTATTTTATATAGCAAAATCTGTACAAAGACACAACCATCAAGAGACAACTTTCAGCTTCAGGAAAGAGCATCCAAATATCCACAAAGAGAATGGATAAAAACACTTCCACATCTACTGAAAAACTGCTTTTGAACAGCTTCTAAGTCATTGTTTCTATTATATTGAAAACGGAAAGGATTGTGAAAATCTAAGCATTTTCCTTATGCATATAAAATTAAATGTAGATTTTTTATTAAATTTTACGCTCAACATTATATTTCACAAACTGATCAACAAAAAGGACTGAAAGAGTATTGCTGCAAGAACGTTCCTGTTTAAAGAAAGTTTTTGCATTATTTGTATTTAGTAAATACAAATTTTCTGTAAATGAAGCAGCAGCGCAATATCAGGAGGAAAAAAACCCCAAAAAAGGTCTGCAATAGTGCTTAAAACTTTAAATCCATAAAAACTGAAAGCCCGGCTCTGCAAATAAACCCCTCAAAAGGCACCAAATAAACCAACACGTGGAATTACAATATGCTTTCAAAAGGACTTAATGCAATTGTTAAGTAGTGTGAGAATTTGAGAACCACGTGAAATATCTGTATTATAGCATACTCACCGTCACCAATCTCACTGTACTTGACAGCCTGTATAACACAAGGTCAGGATTGTTCGAAGACAGTATAAAGAAATTCAAGAGAAAAACACTTGTCCTAATGAGAACACTCCAGAGCAACACTGATTCTCTCAGCAAAATCCAACACTTCACTCCTCTACCCAACAAGTGCTACAACTGTCAGTGAGGTCCCATATTAGTAAGACATCACCATCATTTATGAGGAAAAAAAAAGTTAGCTTTCCATACAGCAACAATTAAAATAAATAGAGCTTACTCATTACTGGCAAAAAGAATATTTGAATTGGGAAGCTTTTTAAAAATAAATATGTTTACTCAATAACCCACAATTTCAGTAATATGAATTAGATTCAGCAGTCAATAAAAAAAAGTGCGAGTCCAGCTAAAGCATTTGGGACAAATAGGAATCTCAGAAGCACTGGTATCTCCCCAATTTTGGTGGATGCCACAAGTGTTTATCTGATGGCAAACCTTCTTGTAATACTGCAACTTCTCATCCGCATCATTAGAAAGCCGTGTTTCCCAGCCCGAACACAAGCAAAGCAAGCTTCTGTTTTGTGTGAGAACATTCATTCAATTGCTGGAAAATCACTAGAAATACAACTTACTGACGTTCTCTTCTTCAAGAAGAAGGGTAAAAAACTCCTTGTCTGCTCTCTAGTTCCAGCGAACAGCATACGGTACTTCCTAAAAGAGCTCAGAAGAGACTTGAACCTGCTTCAAGCAAAGCCATAGTATTTCACATTCATTCAGAGCAGTTCAACTGCTGCACTTCCCTTCACAGTCTTTCAGCCTAACTTCGAACTGCTGACATTTTAAAGAAATCTGTATCAATTTGTTTAATGAAAACATATTTTAGTAAAGTCGTGCTCTATGAGCTTCCTACATTGGAATACATGAATACAGGAAGTGCTTTCAACAGAAAGTTACATAGTTTTACAGTACAACCTGTCTAAGGAGTTTTGGAAGGGACCAAACTAATGATCTGGTCTCTTTGGACTAGGCAGAAGTACAGGCAAGAGGGAAAAACCCAATTTATGCCACATATAGAGCTCGTTCCTGTCACAGATTGAAGAAACATTAGTTTGATGTCAAAGTTCACCTGATGCCCAAATGCTAGTATTTTTCAAACCAACTGCATATCAAAAAATGAAAACTTACTTGTACTAAGCTCCTGGAAAGAAACTCAGTGTAAAACAACAGTATATTTCTATTTGCTATATTACTAAGTGTTCTTTCACCAGTGGGTTTTGGTTTTGGTTTTTTCTTGCTTTTCCTAGACAGACCATTAACTTTTTCTCAAAGTGCAAACTATTGACCTTTAATCTGAACGCAGGCAGGTCAGAAGCTACAGTATTAAAGCAATACAAAAAGTACACAAGGAGGAGCTTACATTAATTCAAAGAGCCTTACACAAAATGTTTCTGAATTGAAAACCACAAAACAAACCCAAACAAATACAGCATCAGGTGGATAGGAAAGGGACTGCTAAAGTATCTGTGTACAGCAAGGCTTCTCTGATACCAAGGAAGTTTATGACACTAAGTGAAGACTGTATATTAAATCCTGCCATTTTGCATGTTGTGCACTCTTTATGATGGAATGTTGACCTCGATTTTTGTTTTTTACTCCCATAACAGATCTGTTGATTGTGACCAGAGATGATCATCTTCTCAGGAGAACAAAGTCCCTTTAAACCATGACCGCACTTCCTACCATCCATTACGACTCTAGTAAAGTATGCCACCTACACACTTGCTGTCCTTTAGATTCTTTCATTTCAGTCCAGTGATTGAGTTCGTCTTCTCCTGAGCTGTTGAGACCTAAGGAAATCCACCCTATCATCTCTTTTCGCTTCATGCTGCGCTTATTATATACAGACAGTATGAGTGTCACGTCTGACAGCTGAAACAGAGCCACCTGGAAAACGAAGGTTTCTTTGTACACCGGGTTTGGCTGTCCTCGGCGGATGGAAGTTTTGCATTTCGACATCTCTTGCCCCATCGAGTTCAGCAGTGTTAACTTAACATATGTATCTACAAAATAAATCATATTTGCCGTGTCAGATATCTTAGAACAAAAAGTTTTGGAGAATGTACAAGAAACAAGGATATGGTGTATACCAGGACGATTGAACACAGCTTAGTTTAGACACATGGAAAGATGACAAGTAAGCAAAATATTACAAACACACTAACAAATTAACTAGCTTAATTACTATGTACATGGGTTAAGTTAAAGGTATACCTCATAATCCTCTTCCCGTTGATCCCCCTTATTTAGTCTAAAAAAACTTAAGTTGCATTAACAGTTAGCAAGCTCCAAACAGGCACAACACTATAAAGCATACCACTGAATTTTCAAAGAATATGAATAAATGAAGTGGAATAAAGGCAACTAATGAAGAGGAAAAAAAGGTAACATTGGTACGCAGTGACTATATCAAAACAGCCAGAAAAAATGCTTAAGAATGATCTCTGCATGGATGCGGTTCTCACTTTGGGCTTTTCAGTTCTTTTTTTTTGAAGACCGAAATGTAGCAAAGTTCATTCAAAGATGGAAGTTTACACTATACAAAAACCCTATTAATTCCTAGATTCATGAAGGAATACATTAAATACATGTTTAAAGAGAAACAAGTTTTTTCATAATTCAAGATGGTTGTTTAAAATGTACTTTGTAGAGTACTCTTAAGTAGTACATTTAAGAAGCTGATGCAATTAATGTAGTTAGCACGTATTAGGAATTAGCATTTGGGTATAAACCCTTACTTTTAAAGCTCTATTTTCCTTTGACCAGAAGCACCAAACCATGCTCCTGCAGACAGATGCACATTTCATGAAGTTATCCGATGATAGGCAACATAAAACTGTATAAAACAATCTTGTGTTTGGTTCTTTATTCCTGTCTTATTCTTGTTAATGGATAATATTAATTAAAGATTGGAGTTTATGTAAAAAGAAACAAATTGAATATTCTCACTTTGCAGGTACACTGAAATCCCAACATCCATAATCAGAGATAAATGCAACTTTTGCATTAGAGATTGCCACAAAAAAATAAACATATACATTTATAAACTGATATGGCAGGCAGCCGTGGAAATTTTACTGCTGGCACATTTTCTTTTGCATGAAAAAGACAACATCCAATTAGTTTCTACAGGAACTCACCTCGGATTATATAAACCTGTCCACCTATCAAGTGTTTTAGACAACAGAACAGTCCGTCTGACAACAGGGGGTGGAAAGCAGTAAAAGAAATAATGACCAGATGTCAGTAGTTGGGTGAGAGAGGATCAAAGGTTAAAGTTTAAGAGGAAACACTATTCAGTGGAGTGGAAGAACACGAAACCTTAGCAGCATAGATCAGAAAAAAGGACTGAACAAAAGGATTGTCAGGTAAAATTTAATGAAATGAAAATTTTGTGCAGTTTTTGTGTAATCTTCAACAAAAATTACACCACTTACATAATGGGTTATCTTAGCACTAATAGCCACTGGGTTCTAAAACACACTCAACATAGCAAGAATCATGCAAATGATTAGGTTGTAGCAGAATGGGTAAAAATCACTGTGTCCTTTTTATCAAACCTTATGCTTTTTCATGCAAACTCCAGCATAATTAGAAAAACTGCACATAGTAATTAAACTTCACCTACTAAAAGCAATAAAATGAAAAATCACTGAACTGAAAACTAAGATGGATTTGCCCTTAGCTTTTATAGTTACTGATATCTGATTGTTATACTTTAGTTCTTTAGTAGTGATGGACCTGGGCATGAGAATGACTCTGATCTAATCTCTAAAAATAGATGAGAGATACTTATATCTGAAATTCAACTATGGGTCTCTATTTAGAATGTAAAGATCTCACTTGTTAAAATCCATGTATTTATGGATTTAATGTGTGTGTGCATGCATACACACACATGCCTTTAATATGCAAAAGCTCATACCCCGTTTCAACAAAACTTGTAAAGAATACTAAGAAGCATCTTTTTCTCAGACAAAATATTAATTGTCACACAGAGAAACAAAGACACATTTCAACATCCACTGTTATCACCTGCAGGATTTGGCCTACTGGCCTGTACTCAGTTGTTAAATTAGTTACCATATAACATATAAATATGCAGCAGAGGAGTTTGTACTACCGAGAAGTAGAAATTTAGTATTCAGTTTATATTTGCTGCAGAAGCACTTCACAAAATTTCATAGATTCACAACCCTTAGACTACAGAAAGGATCGCATGTTGGAAAGAATAATTGCTTCCATTTCTATCATTGTTCCTCAATACATGAATGAAAACTGAACTGCACATGTACTTTTCAGCACTTCTCAGGATTTTGGACCACTGGTACTCTCAAAAATGAATCTGAACAGAACATTTCATCATCATCCCTATGGGCCTTAGCTTTCATTTTGAGGAAACGATGGCACAGACTGAGGCTGGTAGGTGTCCACAATGAGTTTAACAAGGAGTTAGGAAAGGGCAGTGGTATGCACCTGGGTCCAGGAGTTTAAAAGAAGGTGGCACCACTACTGGGCAGAGGGGAGAGGGATGGCACAAAACAACCCACAGGGGAAATCTGGATTCCACAATATCCTGTGCACGGTTTTACCAGACCCAGAAAGAGTATTATTTTCCAGGTTTCTAAGAAAAAACAGAACTCCAAACCCACATTTGCCTAAACAGAATTGCAATATTATTATTATGAACATCAAAACTTTCCCCTAGTCTTCACAGAAGATGACAAAAGATAACATGAAAGATCTTCCCTCCAAAAAGATTAGACAGAACATGGTATTACAGGGCTATGTGCCAATTTTTATGCTGCTTTCTTGCAATCTGAAACAGATTTTTGACCCCATTGACACACACAGCTATTAGCTACACAGCATGGGCCCACAGAGCATATTTTGGGAATTAACATAGTAGGGAATGAACACCTCTGTTTTCAAAATAAGTACTGAACCCCTCCTAACTTGCATATTCTAAATCTTAAATAAAAACTGCCTATCTCTGAGATTCCAGAAAGATAAGCATCTGTTTTTGCTTTAAGGGAACACATGATCCCTCTCTCCAGGTCTTCTCTCCCTTTCATTCCTTCTCCCACCCCAGTGTCCTTGGACCAATTTGGCTTTCCCCATCTATTTCCATACCTTATCTCCAAATAGGTGACTCTGGGGCAGCTACCTAATCATTTAAAAGTGTTAAAGATTCATCTGTCTTTCTTCTCTGGCCATGCCAACAAAGTCTGGCTCCATCAGTGTGAAAAGTATAGAGAAAGCAAAGCAGAGTAAGGTGAACCAATTAATGAATAGAACAAACATGGGTCAAGAAAGCAGGAAAGATGAGAGAGCACCAGTATCAGGTCGTCTGGCTTACTTCCTAAACTCTGGAGACAAAGGGAGACGTGCAAACCACTTAAAAAATGTTGGCAGCCTGCTACATAATCCAGTAGTGCCAGATAATCTGCTAGTGCCATACCAATATCGGGTTTAAGAAACAGAAAAAGTGGCTAAAGCCTGAGCCTCCAGACAAATTCAAAAAGAACAGGTAGCTAAGCCTCATTAACACTTACGTAAATCAGACTCATCATCTTAAAAACAATAAAAAATACTTTTCTAAAGAAGTTCATTACTGAATGTTCTCAAGCTGTATCAAAGAACTAGAGAGAGTAATAACATTCTCTGTGTGTGAAATTCCATCTGGCCCCAGTTTAGAAGTATATAAAGTTCACAGATATTTCAGACAATTGTATTTTTGAACAAATGCTTCAACACACAGTTCAAGTCCTTTCTGATGGTGAACATTCCTTCTGTACAGTAAATATGTGAAAGGTCTCAAGTGGTTTCTCCGTTGTCTTCACTGACATTCCCAAGTTACATACATTACTACATATATAAAGGCACATAAGCAATTAATGACTGCAGTATCAACCCCTCTAGGAACAGCAATAACTGTTCAGAGTGTTTATATTAATATTAACTGGCATGTACTTTCTCTTTAAACACTGACTTTTTATTCTTGGCCTGTGATGTGAGGCATTAGTAATTTAGCAATTAATCATTATGATAAAGGTAATTTATTAGTCAGTCATCATGAAAAATTAAAACAGGCTTGTCAACTTACAATTAATATTTTGAATTTTAGATTTTTGCTATTTCCCAACTGACTAGAAATATAAAACATGAAACAGATTAGTTGATGATTGCTCTATTTCATTTTGATTGGGTAAGACTAAGTGATAGGATTGAAGTCCTTGCTACCAAGAGCCCCACCAGTACAGAAGCATTAGGATGAAGAAAGATTTTCACTCACTGGGTGGTCTGTTCGCTGCCAAGTTTTTGAAGTGGCTGCCTTTTATCACTTCTGCTGATAATCTTCCAGTTGTAGCATTATAAAGGAGGCCAATGAGGATTTCTGGAGCTGAGCCATGTACCAGAGACTGACAAGAGGAGGTACTTTCACTGCAGGACACTTCTGACATGCTCATTTGAGAGTCACAGCCCTATAAAACAGATAAAAAGTTCTGTGTGCTTTATGGAACAATGTTACTGGGAAGTCAATTTCTAGAATAATGCATAGAAAATTATGAAAGCAACTTACTGACAACAGCAGAAATTCCATTCAATCACCCAGTAGGAAATGTACATTCTTAACATATACTTAATTTGCACATGTTAGAGGTAACAGAGACTAAAGTGGTCTGAAACAAAAGCAATTCTTCAGTGCTTCCACTGCTTCATTATTCAAGAAAAATAATAGCAGAAGATGAAGAAGAGCCTTTATGGTCCCTATTTTCTTCAACTGCTAAGGTAAGACCTGTAACATAATTTGTCAGCTTCATGGAGAACATTAAACCTTGGATCTTTTACTTTCCAAAAATGCAAAACACCAGTGGAACTTTGAAGATAATAAAATGCAGAAAATTCTTATTCATCCTTTGTAAAGGTTATTCTCTAGACTGAGAATTTATGAGTAGCAAAATAACAGAACACACGCAAATAGAAAAATGCACTCTGTCTAGAATAAATTAGGTTACAAGGAATTTAATTGATACACAGATACAGAACTGCAATAGATCCTTTGTCTTGGGCGGGAAAGGAGGAATGCCATCCAAAACGCAGCAAGTAATGCTTTAATTTCCATCCCGCAAGCTTCCAAAAAACTTTTATCTCTCATGCAGTCTCACCACATTGCATCTTTAAAGGGAGTTTCTAACATGAATTTTTATAATTTTAACTCATTATTATTGGCTTTAGGAAAAAAGAAAAATATATATATACTTTCTTTACGCTGCCATGCTAATCATACCATGGTTGTTCCTACTTTCATCTGCACTGGCACATAGAGTTGTACTATTAAAAACAAGACACTGGATGGAATCTATCTGACAGCATGGCAATTTGCTTGGTAGCCAAGAAGACACTTTTGGATTATCAGCACATCCCTTTATGATCCTCTCAGAAAAACTGTAAACTGGATCCACAGATTTTTCAAATACGGCTTGACTCATTTGGGAACCTGACATCCCTCTTTCAGGGAGTCACGATGATTTTGTGAAGCCGATTCTTCCAGATTCCAAATGTCTCTATCATTTCCAGCAACAGCTGACATGGGCGTAAGATCAGATCTAAACCCTAAATAGCACAAATGCTCATAAAGACAAAAGTTAACTTTATAAGCAAGAAACTTCATCTGACGTAGATGAAGCCCAAATGCATACACATAAAAATGCAAGTAAAGCCCAAACACATTACAGAATCTCAAAATTATAGAAGACATGATACCTACAAGAAATTATGAACCTACAGTAATATTCTTCTTATTGACGTTTTAACTAGTTCTTTTACACAGAACATTTCCAAGACATCTGACAGAATTTTCAAGCAGCAATCCAGCTCCTCATTAAAAAACATTCACTGTTGTTAGAAAATGTATTCTTACCACTAAAGAAGGACCTCAACAAAACTTTCCGACTTCCATCTCCCAAATTGCAAATTCAAAATTTTAAATCTTTAGTTATTTCTCAAGAAGTCTTTTATTCAATGCCAAGAATAAATTTCAAATTGCTTGCAAATTCTAAATTGCTGAAAATTAAATAGAAGTACACATTCATTCTCTGATTCTTGTCACTCATAGAAAAGGAAACTTTTGATTCCTAGTTTCAACAGTAGAACACAAAATGGAAAGTTTAAAACAAAGATGACTTGATTCAGCAGTCACAGTATACACTGCACACTTGAAAGACTCTGCCTGTCACAACCGAAGCTATTACTTAAGTTTTCTGGCATTTTAAAATTGTGACACATTATCCCTATGGATATTATTCATCGTATTATTTTGTTGAGCCAGGAATTTAAGTACAGTCAACCTGACACTGTTCACTTAGGTCTCAAATTTAATTAAGATCATGCTGCAAGTCCACAAAAGAGATACAACACAAAGTGAGCAGCTGGGTAACACTCCTCCCAAATTCTCAAAGGGCTGTGACATACCAAGAGAAGGTGATTATAGCACATTTTTTCTAATTGTGACTTATTTGAACAGTTTACTAATGTTCAAAGAGGGACTCAGTCTAAATCAGTTTATGACAGAGTTAAACTTATTACAATGGGTAACGGAGTAGGGTTTAGCCTGTTAGAAATAGTGAACAGTAAATAAGAGACAACTGCGTGGGAATAAGTCCTGAAGTACCATGCAAGGGAAAACAAGTAGCTTCAGTGTGGTATAACGGAGAAGGAGGAAAACGACTGAAAAATGAAATGTGTGAAATTACAAAGGTACATAAGGATGGACTAGAAATATCATTCCTTTACAGCATAATCCTGAGTGGATGGGTGAAGGACAAGACTGCCTTTGCCAAAGCAAGGCAAAAAGACCTCACCAGCGGAATGGTGGGTTCAGAAGACCTAGGTGATGCTTTAGATCTGTAAGTGGATGGAAATGCAACTGACTGTACCTTAGAACTGTCACACAGAAAGAACTAGTAGATGCAAGCTTGATGAAGACCTGGAGAGAGCACCTAACTTAAATGTCTTGCTACGATATTTTCTAAACCAAAATACTTTGCAGGTTTGAGACAAAGGAATGTTGTTTAATCCTTATTATATAATAAATTTATGAATCTCCTTCCTACAAAATGCTGTGGGGACATAAGTTTAAAGATACTAAAATAAAACAACCAAATTCACTTAGGAAAAAATCTAAACCATATTTGGTTTTCCATTTCACATTTAAAAAAAACAAACTTCAACTCATTTTGTTTCATGCTGACCCAAAGAAATGCTTTTCAGTTACAAACTGGAAAATTCTAATTTAAGAGAAAATGAAATGTTAAGAAGGAAAATGAAGCAGTGAGTTGTGAAGCAGACTAGGAGACAGAATTATGATACTGGGTAAAACAGTGTTAAACAATGCCAACCAAAATATACCTTCTGTGGCTATAATGAAGGAGAAAACAGAGGATTTGAGCACAACTATGTGAAAGACCTGAGAAATGGGGAAGATGAGGTTGCATTTCATCAGTTTTCTTTTGAAAGAAGACAGAAAAGTCCTATGAGGAAGAGAAGAAAAAAACAGAATCAGGGATGGTAATAGACAGCTGAGATCGAAAGAGCTCAGATTAACAAAAGAAGAAAGACTTTCCATTGCAGTAAAACGTTAAAAACAGGAATACTGAGTATTATGAGGCATCTCCACAAAAGTATTTTCTCCAGCACAGAGTTTATTGTTCACATTTGGAAATCCATTCATTGTTTTAAGTAAGGAATTCCGTGATAATCCCCTCTGTTGGTAAGTAAACTGACTTTGTCTTAAGTCCATAAACTGCACTAGAGTTGGAAATAACAGCTTTATTCAAGCTTCTGTTTAGAGGGGTTTTTCTGCTTACACAAGTCAGAATTGCAGAAGAGTTATAGCCAACTCATCAAGAAAAAGCAAGTCAAGAAGTTACACTTTTACCTGCTCAAAATATAAGCTTCAAGATCAAGAGCAAAATTGTAAAATGGTAACACTGAAACTCCTAATTGGTACAAAATGAATACAAACTTAGCTACAATGAAGCTTTCACCTCATGATAACATTACAGTGCTACCAGATGCTTTTCATCTCCATCTAGATCTGCATTCCATCTGTCTGTTAATCTATCTGTAGGCCACTTTGACTCTGTTGCTTCACTGTGGAAAACTTAAGATTCAGACCAAAAGTTACTATTTGTTTGAAATCTGTCTACGTTAGTTTATTTTCATAACTCTTCTCTCTCTTCCTTTATAAACACTCTGTGTAATTTAACAAATAGGGAAAAATGGACTAAGGTTCCATAACAGAAAAAGCCTTTCAAGGTCAGTGAAGCACCAGAATAGCCTAGCAAGAACCGATTTAAAACCTTATATGCAGATTTTTAAGAACTGAGTTGAACCGTCAAAGTGTTGATGATCTGACCACAGTGCTAGAAACTGTCTCTCGAGGTTGAGGACATTAATACTAAATCCCAAACCTATTTTGTCAATTTAGCCATAATAAAAATACATTCTTAACAGTAAGCACAAGTAAAAAACAGATGGTGAAGTCTATTCCAAGTATTTGGTTCAAAGGTTGGTCTTACTTCAGTAAATAAAAAAATTGCAGCTTTTCAATTTTCTAACAGAGAGCTGTGTGCAAAGGACCTAAACCTTTCCCATATACATCACAAAGCAGTACCTTATTACAGTTAGTCTGATTTTATTTGACCAACACTTACAAGAATCACTGTTTCCACTGCATTGTAAGGGAATGTTATGAATAAAAATGAATGCGTTATATTCCACAACAACTAAAATTACTAATTCTCCAAACTACTGTCCTTGATGACCTCTTTGCATATATTATCTAGGGAAGAAACACCTCTTTTTAAGAAATATATAATAAAAACATCCCCATTAAGCAGTCTTTGTATTTCACATGTCCCTATTGCACAAAAGTTGGCAATCCAAAAAAACCCCACTCTTCTCTCGTGCCAATGGACATGAAAACATATAATGCATTACATCAGACTTCAACCCCTAAGAAGCATTTTCAGTAGTATTTTTCTCTGCCCTCTTACAACACCGAGAACCATCTATTTGCATCAATGGTAATATAAGTAAAATGTATTTATTTGTCTTCCTGCGCCATAATTCCATGGAAACGCAGTATTTGTTACTTACATATTCATCTCCTACTGTTATTTTTCTATACCCTGGAGCTCTGCTTATAAATTTCGTTCTTAAGCCAAATGGAGTTAATGACAGGGAATAATGTGACCACGCTCTGAAGGCAGTTAACAGTTCATTTTCCTCAATGCACAGGTTAAAATCATGTCTCTTCAGGCTTACCAAACAAGAACATCTGATTCTCTTGGCTTTTCAAAATATACACAGGAAAGACGAAACCTTGCTGGCAATCCTTCAGCAGCAAAAATCTGATTCACAGCATGTTACTTGTCAAAATGTCTCTCTCCAATTTTAAATGTTAATGTTATACCACTAATCTCTTAAAGAACTTTTTTGCACATTACTTTTTCTACTTCTAGGTCAATACGACTGAGAGGTTAGGGAAGGAAATTTGAATCCTAGTAGACAGAAGAGGGAACTCAATCCACGTCTCCAACAGTTTTCAGATAAAAGACTAAAATCTCTGTTAATCACTACCCAATCCAGTGCTGAACCCTGAAGCTACTGTTCCCCTTTGAGGCAAAAGCTTGCTGAGGTGATGAGAGCACCTAAGCACTACACAGGCTCCAGACCAGCTCTTAGGGAGGAGAAAACCAAACCTAGAGGCTCCACATCCTTCATCAGTGGCTGCAGCACCAGCTACTTTATGAAAACATGTTTCAAAGCTAAAATACTTTTGAAACAATATCCAGATAATTCCTGGGAAAGAGAAACCACCTGAAGAATTCAGCCCTGTAAACACAGGGGTGAAAAATAATTAGAAATGGCAAGGTTTAAAGTCGGCTGCCCTGTATTGTAAAATTAGGAAAACAAATAGTTATCAGTATTTTGCTTTTAAACTAAGAACCTGAACCTGCAAACATTGAAACATATAGTTTTAAGCATTTCACAAAGATTCAAGTTTAGGAAAGCATCATTATCTATGACAGGTAATTATTTGGTTTTTTTTTTTTCTTAATAGCTTCCTTGAAGCACATTCCAATTAAGTAATGTGAATTTTTATTATGCACTTAACACTTTGTAGTATTACTAAATCAACTTAAATCACAAACACAAAAGTAAATATTCTACTATCTCCATTATGTGACTTGATTTCAGGAACAAAAAATATTTATTTTGAATAGAATGCCATGCTTTAAAAATTACCAGGACTTCTTAGTCAACAATTCCAATTTATGATCTTTAGAAAATAAACATGTTCAAAATCAATGGTATTCTTGTCAAATATGCGTTGTCTTGTTTCTTAAACTACTATTAACGTAGCTGAAAATCAGACTATCTGAAGTGATAATATTCACATTTCTCATCAAAAGCTTCTGTTCTACCCTGTTTTTTACTCTCAAGAGAGAAAAGCCTTATGGATGCAGAATTCTACAAAACACATTGTTTCCTCACAGATGGAACACTGAAAAATTGAGATCAAAGCAAAATTAATAATTTTTTTATTTGCTAGATTCAAGGGACTAAAACCTTAAGAATTCTATGCACAACTTTAATTTAGCAGAGATACTATAATGCACAGAGCTATCAAACTTCCTTAGACACGTAACACTCAAATTTAAATTTTAAAATTATTTAAAATTAATTAATTTTAATAAAAAATAAAGTCTTCTAGTAAGAATACTATATTATTAAAATAAGGTTTGGTTTCAAACTTTAGATACAATAATTTAGTCATAAAACTAAACTAAAATAAAATTTATATATTCTTAACAACGGCAAATCAAGATTCAACTTTCCTGAAAGATTTTGAAAAGTTCACGGAGAGATTTCTGTGTTGCTTTTCCTGTTTCATGAGAATTGCTATTAGTACTTTAGGTCTACATGTTTTTAAAATTATCAGCTCTGCAGAACAAAACATTAATTCTCTACCAAAAAGGAAACACTTGGAAGTTTTCTATAACTTCTATTACCCTGCATTTAAATTACAATTTTGGCTTCCTTGCCAGATGACAAAAGGTCACCAAGTTGTTCTACAGACATAATGGGCTTGAAATTTGCAGAGCAAACCCAAGCAGCAGTGAAGGCAATTGGAAATGAACATACAATGGAATTTATAGCGTTTGCAAAGTGCTGTTTTCACACTGCAGAAGTCTACCAGCTTTTTATACAGCCTTGGGCTGGGAGAAAAAGAGGCAAAAGGCCTTTTGTTATCAAATTCTGTTTTCTGAGATAAGACATGTAGCATAAAGAAAGATTCAAGCACTAAAAGCTGTTAGATGTTTGTGTTAGCAATTTAGTTTAGAACATCTGACATAAAATGCAGACATTTTACCTGCACTCCTGACAGAGCTACGTCAACAGCTCCTACCCGGGCTCGCTCACACCTCTCCCTCTCTTTACTCCCTGTCAAACATGTAAGAGCATGGAGATGTTACTGTGGGACAGCTTCCAAGACTACAGACTTCTTTAAATGACAATGCTCTGTCCAGACGCAGTTAGTCTATGCTCCTTGCGGAGATCAATAGCAAATAAATTCATTTTTCTCTTTTTGTCTCTTGATTGCACCCTTCAGACTGGGAAAAGAGAAAGATTCAGTGATCAAACATTAAGCATAATTTATGAATAGTCAATCTATGGATTAGTATTTGATTACCTAAACACACATGCAATTGTTTTTCACAATGACTAAACCTGTAACATTATAAGTAAGTGCATTTGTCAGGTATTGTCAGTATACAGTTCTGATTTAACCTCTTAGTGGTACCCCTTTTGATTTGTTCAAGTCACGTTTAATCCCATGATCAGAGGACCACCAGGTGTTTGCAGTTGGAAGGGATGTGCTTCAGCTTTCAGAGCTATCAGACAAACCACAAATAAGTGCAAGAGATAAGCTGGATTCTCCCGGGGCCAGCAGACAGCTGATTATGCCCAACAGAAAGGCAGGAGCTGTGAAAGATTCAGCTCAAGGTCAAACAATACAGAGGCCAATACAGAGCCTGACACCCTAAGACTAAAAGAATCCCTTGCTAAAGGCACCCTATGAACAGAAATGAATATCTGGTACCAAGTACAGGCTGCTTGAACATACAAAAAAAAGTGATTACCTGAAGATCCTCAAGTCTGAAATGAAAAATGCTAACGAAGGAGACTTAACACCACGAAGCCCAGGAGAAGAATAAGAATCACCAAGTAAGCTAAAAATTAAATTTGAAAGTTTCACAAACGTGTACATTATGAATTTGCAGGTTAGGTGACTTCATCTGTTTGTGCAACATCTCTGATTGGGGTTTCCCTCAATGGAAATAAATTGAAGGAAAACTGTGCACGCGTTTTTGCTGAAAGGTACTCGAACCTGCAAACAGAACTGATTCTGTGCTTTTACTTTTTCTAGTTTTCTTGAAAAACAGTAGCGAAAGCGAGAAGGCATTTGTGTGTACACACAGATGCAAACAAGAAAGAATTAAAATTATAAGAAAACAAAATATTCCAGAAACTCAGTGTCTCTAAGGGAAAAAAATTTCACTTGCATAGATAAATTAAAGCGTACCTCCACTGAAGGAGTGGAGTTCTTGAGGAAATTTAAGCAAACAGCTCCATAGTCTTCAAAAGTGGAAATTTCATGTGAGTGACAACCTTGGTAATCTTTACTTGTAACTTCTAAAGTCACTCCCAGGAGATTTACAGTATGATTATTTTCCTTACTGCTGTTTGAAATTGCAATGCAGGTTGGGAGACCAGACTTTTGCTACAGGGAGTGATAGTCTGAGAATCTCAGTTACCTGACTTTTTTAGCTTTATGTATTGATAAGTTTTCTTAATTTTATTTTTTTAAAGATGATCGAATCTACACATGGAATTCTAGACAATATATTTGTCACTGAACAGACTGGCTTTTCTGAGTAAATAAGAGTATTCCTCAGGAGGATTACTTTGATTTAATCTAGAACAGTCATGCACAGCCTGTCATTTGACTGGGGGCATTTTAGAGGCTGAAAAGCATCATCATGCACTCAAAATAGTAGTGCCATATCTGAAACATAGTTTCCATTATTTGCTGATGCAAATACCAAAGACCGTGAGGACCCAACTGAGTATATAAATTTCTTGACACAAGTAATTGATTAAAGGCAAAAGATACCAGCTTTAAAATTGTTATTTTATTCTGTGAACAGATGATGATTTTTGACAACTAGATGAAATTCTTTGCATTGCTGACTTTAAAAAATTTTCTCGGTATCCTACATTCAGTGTTACGGTAATAGGTCTTGTTACCAATGTAGGAACTTGCTCCCCATCTGGATGTCAGCAAGGCAGCTGAAAGTTAACATGAAATTCAAGTTCTGGTTTTGGTAACGTGAAGAAAGCCCCTGGTGTTCCATCAGCCTAGCACCACCACCATGTTTACCATTAAATCATGCTCTCAAATGCCACATCCACACATTTCTCGAACACTTCCAGTGACAGTAACTCCACTGCATCCCTGGGCACTCCGTTTGAATGCTCTACAACCCTTTCTGTAAAATTTTTTTCCTAATATCTAATCTAAACCTTCCCTCACGCAACTTGATGCCATTTCCTCTTGTCCTGTCACTTGTTCCCTGGTAGGAGAGACCAATTCCCACCTCACTACAACCTCCCTTCATGTAGTTGTAGAGAGTGATAAAGTCCTCACTGAGCCTCCTTTTCTGCAGACTAAACAACCCCAGCTCCCTCAGCCTCTCCTCGTAAGACTTGTGCTCCAGACCCCTCACCAGGATTTCCTTATTTTAATTAAAAACATATGGAGAATAAGACTAAGACATATTTCTTCACAGTTTTCAGGTACTTGCCAATTTTTTTAACCCTATCCATGACACTGAGAAAACAATAACTGCTGCTTGCTGATACTGCCATGAAATGTTGCACAGGCAGCCAAACACAGGGAGAATGCTTCGTTTGCCAAGTACTGTCAAGTTCTCGGCAGCCTCGCTATCATAATAACCATTTTCCCATCACCTAACGACTCTTTAAAAGAAATCACAAGTCATCTTTCTACTTGTGTCAAAGGATCAATTCTAATCTTCCGTGTTTTACACCAGTAACTCAAATGAATTGAGAGAGTTATTCCTGAGATAAGAATGTGCTCAGAGTTTAAACATAATTGCCCCTTAATTTGATGGACATAATTTTTACAAGCTAACTGAAAGCATTTTTGCACCATCACATAGCACCATCACACCTGTTTCTTTTTGGTAGAATTCTAGTTAAAATACTAAGAAGAAAATATTTTGCCTTTTTCTTTTTCTTCTAGATAAGTCTTTTTTAAAGAAAAAGTAAATGTTTTTATTAGCAGCTTTAAGTGTCATACTGGTATTTAATAAAACTCTGTTTATACCTATGAATTTTGGTATTTAGCTTTCAAAATACGGTCCTGGATAGACCATGCCAGAAGAACAAAGTAATAGAGTCACCAGTAATGACTCTCATACTTGTTTGCACAAAGCCTGACAGCTTGACTCTGTGATGGACAAGAATTCCCAGGAAAGAATTGCCATCCAAAAGCTTTTATTCCTGAGAAGATGAAGAACTGATAAACATCCATTTAAAAGAATACTGAAGATACGCTGTGCATAAAGGGCAACATGAAACATTGTGCCCTGAGCACAATGCATAAGGCAATCTACACCAGCTGATTAACCATTGTCCTCACAGTGGAGACAGTGCATGCGTGTGTGCAAGAGTGAGCATCTTTATACACTGCAAGCATATGTGCCTCCACTCAAAAAAACTGCAATTAAAATAATTATCCAGACGCCCTGGGTATTTATACTAAAGATAGACAAAAATAATCTTTTAAGCACATACGATTGCCAACACCATCCATTCTTTGTTATGGAGATCACACCTGGGAGTTCAGTGTTAGACAATGCTAGAGACAGAAGGAAAAATAAACTGAATTCTCCCCAGTAAACACCTTGTAAATTGACGATACATAATGAATAATTACTACATTTGCTTAGCAGGAAGAGGTATGTTTTCGTTGCCCAAATGGTGCTTCCCAAATTGATCACAAAATAAAAACAATGATGGACTGTTGTTATCCTACACCAAAAAACAACCTATGGGATAGATTACGCTTGTTTCTTTGATCTTTTCCAAACAGATTTCACTCAATAAACTCCTTATATGGCTTTATAATCACATCATACTAGAGGCTGTTGTTCACTGTCAGGGAAATTTTGGGGGGTGAGAAGAATGAAGAGCAACTAAAAACAGGTCCACAGGGATTTCCTGAAGACAAATAAACAAAATTTCTGAACTTCAAGATGGGTCAACACAAATTTGTCTACCATTTTACTAAAAGGAAAATTTATCTGAAAGCATCAACAAATATATTCCTACACAAGCTCTACTCTGACAAAACACAGTGTAAATATTAAACTTTTGATGCAATGAACAATTTCTATCAAATCTGAAAGGGACACAGTCTAAGGTAACAGTGACAACTGCACTCTGCCTAGCTCATATTGGTTCCACTGCTTGCTCTTCACTCAAATATATGCTGAACTTGGAAGGAAATGTGTGATAAATAAGGGGGCTGAGGAGGAATTCCCTGTTACGTGGGAGAACTGCAGCAACACAGGACTGGGGATAATAGCTGCTAATGCAAGACGTTATACACAACGTAGGAAGGTGATGAACAGGGTGAAAGCTTGGGTGAAAAAGGTATTTTGTGAATTTATTTGTAAATTTGGAGCCGCGTGTAGCTTTGAAATCTATTTAAGGAACATAATAGTATCACATTCCCACCACGACATACACTGGTTCACATTTTAACTATAACCAGAGACTTGCAGGCCCCACTCATGTGAGTGTGTCACTATGTCTGAAGGCACTGAACTTGCTGATCTACCTTTAACCACATTACAACACATAAAAAAATGTTCTTATACAATCAAAAGGCAGATGATTAGCTAATAAGATACATTAATATAATATCAGGCACAGACAGAAGCAACTAAAACACATTTCTGCAGA
Organism: Myiotriccus ornatus; assembly: GCA_036023395.1. Classification (NCBI taxonomy): domain Eukaryota; kingdom Metazoa; phylum Chordata; class Aves; order Passeriformes; family Tyrannidae; genus Myiotriccus; species Myiotriccus ornatus. The sequence goes on from JAYRBT010000114.1 coordinate 22,902,016, forward strand.
AGAGATTAACATAGATGTTTCAATGGATTAGGGAGTTTCAGTGACAGAAGGTATATTTAATATATAAAATCCATATAATGAGAAGCAGTGGAAAAAATAGGACAACTGTCATCAGTCCAAGAAGTATCTTCATAAAAAAAGCTGTCAAATATAAACACTTCTCAGCAACAAAACCCTCTGCAACTGAACAAAGCAAATTTAATTCAGAATGTACAATGTACCACATCACGAATTTTAAAATTACAAATATCCTTCAGCAACTGGATATCTCCAAACTGAAACAACCTCCTCCTGTTAAATAACCCCAGCCTGACGTTTATGATCAACTGAACATAAATACTGTTGTTTTATTTTAGCAAAAGGACAGTTAAAAAGGAATATGATCAACATGTATAAATATACCCAAAGGCAAACACCTGAGAATGGTAAGAACTTATGCTGGCAAACACCAAATGGTAATAACTTGGCCATGAAGAAACTGAAATGAAATAACCTGGTATTTTCAGATGAAAATTCACAATTTTGTTATCAAGATGACCTGGTTGTTTCCAATAACAAGGGCTTAAAGTCAAGTGACCCAAGGATGTTCCCCATTTCCAGTTATACATACTAAGAACACAATGAAATTTAGCACTCCTGCAAAACAACTCTATGTTAAATCCTGTAAATCTGCTTGCTGAAAAAATACTATACGGGTTATAAATGAGGAAAAAAAAAAAGGAGAAAAATACCTGAAAACTCAGATACCAATGAATTTCCAAAGCTTTAAAAATTATTTAAACGGTTCCAAAAAAAGGTGGATCCTCATTCAAGCTATTAAGACTCTGAAGGATCCTTTCCAGCAACAGGTGGGGCTGCTTAGACCTTGTTAAAGCAACAAACTCTGGAAGATACTTTAACTTCCTACCAATATTCCTTATTCCTGTTCCTTCCCGCAAAAATTGAGGAGAGAAAAATGACGATGTGGCATGCCTTACCATCACAGAAAATAAATAACAGCCTTATCATCTCTGATGTCTCCTGGAATTTGTTTTAAAAGTCCCTGTCAAAAAAACTCAAGAAAATAATACTGAAGAATGACCAATGCATACATGCGATATACTAATCAGTCACAGGCCTGGCTCCTTCATTGGCCTCTGTCACTGACTTTGGTAAATTTTATACAAGAACCTATTGAAAACACACACAAACTTAGCAAATACATTTAGAATATTTAATGTTTTGTTTCATGGGGTGTTTTTTTCCAAGCTGTGAAACTAGCAAACTGCATCAGGAAAGTTTGCACTAGGTAAATGAACCAGTTCATAGAATCACAGAATCATAAAATTAACTGGGTTGGAAAAGACCTTCAAGATCATCAAGTCCAACCCTTGATCCAACACTGTTGTGGTTACTAGACAGACCATGGCACTCAGTGCCACTTCCAGTGTCATCTTAAAAACCTCCAGGGATGGTGAATCCACCACCTCCCTGGGCAGCCCATTCCAATGCCTGATTACCCTCTCTGTAAACAATTTCTTCCTAATATCTAACCTAAACCTCCCCTGGCAGAGCTTAAGATCGTGCCCTCTTGTCCTACTGCTGATTGCCTGGGAGAAGAGACCGACCCCCACCTGGCTACAACCTCCTTTCAGGGAGT
>JAYRBT010000114.1:22911357-22924858 GCA_036023395.1 Myiotriccus ornatus
TTTTGTGGGTCACACTCGTGTGTCCTGTCTCCCATACGAAATGTGCCACTGGGTCTGTCGTGGGACAAATCCCCTCCTGCGATATTAAATTACCATAATAGTTTGGACTAGAGAGGGTGAAAACCAAGCCAACATACATCCCAAAAGTGGAAGAAAGATACAACCACAAAGAAACCAAACCGAGTTTTGAAGTTCCTACCAGAAAATGCCAGAACAGAGGAAAGACAAATAGAAAGAAAGATCTCATATCCAGCTTTCCAGTCAAAGTATGTGAAATGACTTTGCATTGTCATAATATGAGTGAAACTAAATTGTTTAGTAACAAATATTTGGTAAGTTCCACATTGAGAATTCAGTGTATTGCTGTCAATAGGCAGATCTGAATGATCAATTTTTAAAGAGTTAATTGCTTTAATAAAAATTTTCTTCCTTCCTTAGTGGGCTGGGAAAACACTCATATAGTGGTGATACTAAAGGCCTTGCTTAATAGCTAAAGAAATCTGAACTGTAAATGAAATACCTGAGAAACACAAGCAGATTAGCATTTTGCTAGCATGTAAACAGTCATTAGCACATTTAAGTCAGAAGTAAATAAATGTCTTCTTTTTAGCACTGTTTGTTAAACAATGAAGGGTAATCTGTTTTCATAAGTCCCTGTAGGACATACTGCAAGTCAACAGGAGATGATACATACCTTGCTATCAGTCTCAAGAGACTGTCAGTAAAATCTGACACAACAACCACCTAGGCCAAACTGAGTGTTCCTGGAACATACAATCGATAGCTGTGAGAAAATACATAAACTTCTTTGCTGTGTGGAATCAAAGTTTAAAGATGCAAAAGTTTACCAGAAGAAATGCTGTTGGTTTGCAGCTACTATTTGAGCTTGCTAATTCCAAAGCTCCTCACTTCTTGTCTCCGTCCTGGTCTCTTGTGGACCATGCTAAGTTGCACAACATTTCACCACACAGCTGGTGATGTTCTTTCTTTTCCATGTTTTTCACTGTTTAGCCTTTGCTACCTTAATAATTTTCCAAAGGTTCTCAGCAGTAGCACAAACCTAGCCCTCTTTAGACCATATTTCCTGAGTAATTCCAAGAACATCTCTTAACATATGGGAAAAGAAACCATCCTTGTGCCTTAATTTCCTTGTTTCATAAGCAGTCATTAACTACACTTTTGCAGGTTTGATTTTCTCGTATATATTCTTTAAAAATTCACACTATTGTGGGAGGCAACGTTACCCCAACGGTTCTTTTGGAATCTGTTTTCCAGTTCCTTTAAAACAAATAAGCACTATATAAATTAGTAATTTTTGCAAGTCAGATTTTGTAATTTTTAGAATATCTTCATATTCAAACAGTACCTTTTCTTCCTCTAATATGTCTCCACATACTCTATGCTACATAATTATTTATTTTTTTAATCGAACGTAAATTTCAAGTTTTCAAGCCTTCAAGGGGCTCTATGTAAATGTTAAGACAATTTAAATAAAACATAAAATGAAATACATGTTTAAAAATTAAAGAAACCTTTCTTATTCTGAATGATTAAATACCCTTAGAGATTTCTGATAAGCAGCACAGACAGTCCAAATGGAATTTTCATGTTTGAACTTTTCTACCATCCAAAAATATTATGTTGACTGAATTACCCCACATTACGAGGAGTATAAAATATAAACATTAAATATTGAATGAAACCTCAAGCCTCTCCTTCCTTTAAAATTAAAAGCTTACATGCATCTTTGTGACGACAAGCCCCTTTTATTTCACAATATAACAAATTATCTTGGCATTATTCTATATCTCTTCCTAAAGAGTTATGCTATGAGGCTTGTTTAGTGGAAAAAAAGTGGAATATAAGAGTGGTATGGGGTCATTATGGACAACAGAAAAAAATTCTTTTTGAGCTTTCTTTTTGCATTTGCCACATTTTAGACTTTTATTCACAGTTGAACTATCTTCTACATTAGGCATATGTTATCACCAGATAACAAGAAAAATAATCATATCTCTTTTGTTGTTTTTCTTTTTTTTTTAATAAAAGATAACTCTGTTTTCTAATATTTAGAAAATTCCAGACACTATGAGCTTAATTGCTGACCTGTGGAAATCAAAACAGCACTGCTGCCATTTACATCTGATGCCATGTGAAGTTCTTAGCACTGCATTTTCTTCACCCTCTAAGGCTAATGCTACTAGTCACTGATGTAATAAAAATTTTCTCTTTTGCTTTTCAAATAAAAGTAATCAAAAAACATAGAATTATCTTTATGTCCAGTCATTACAGCTTCAATTTTCTTCCACAGGAAAGGTCTAAGAACAACTGAAATTACTGAAACATGCATAGTTTTTGGGTTGTTTTTTTTTAATGTGTCTGTTTACATTTTGAACCTGCAGAATTGGTTGGTTTTGTTTTCAGACAAAAGAAATTTGCTCTTCTCTGCACCTACTACAGCACCTCTTATTTGTAACAATTTATAGTCTGTTTTACAGAGTAGTATCAAAAAGCCCTGTACTAGAGGAAAATTCTTTCTCTTTCCCAAATTAGCCCAATTTATAACATTTTAACTACAAATACATTATTAAAGGCATTATAGTGAACCAGCTGTCAAAGACATTCTTTTGTTTCCTTCCCAAATATTTTGGTAGTCTCTCAGTGAAAATTACACATTAGGATCTATTGAATTAATTTGTTTTCAATTTATGTATCATTTTCTGATTCTTTATACAGTATTTCTATTAATTTGAATAGGATGGAATTCTGTTACCTGGGTTTGGATTTATAATTTTCATTTGTCCAAAACAATGCTTAAACCGAATGGTTCAATATTTTAATTTTTTTATTAATGTGAATATCAATGCATCAAGCTTTCCAGAACTTTTTCTTTTTTTTTTTTACTTTTAAACCCTCTCTTGTTTTCTGACACTACAATCCACTCTAAAGCTTTGTGAAAGCTGCGATCTTTAAGAAGTGAAATTATGAATCTGATTGCCTTTCTTCCCATAATTATATTTCCTTTGGTAAAGCACTTGTACTAAGTATGCTCACTCAGGTAGAAAAACTTATTTTCTGTTCCATTTAGATGCTGGTTTCACTTATACTACTTCCATAATCAGCCTACTTTTCTCTGCACTACTTTTCAGATCACTATATTGGCTAACTTCTTAAATGAACAGGTGTTTCTTTGCACCTCTGTCCACTGTTCGTTTCTTCCAAATTATCAAAATATTAAGAAAAATATAACTTTTAAAAAGGCAAGTTAAATGAATTCATAGAATCTTCCTTTTATTTTTTCTTCTCTCTTTTAAAACACACCAGAAGTCCTGCTTGCTGAGGGTGATTGACAACCGGCTTTGAAATCTTAAGAGTATCTTGGTGACAAGGAAATGCCTTTTATCATCTCTGTCAAAATTCTCCCAAATTCGGTTTTTCACCAGCATTTACAAATGCTTAAGGGAAATTCAGAGCTTTACAGCTAAAAGCTTTGAAAACTCCATGCGCTGTAAACAATCTCAGGCCCCTGAGAATCTGCATTTCTCACCAGGGCGTGCACACCGGCATCCCCTCGTACCTCTAGACGGTAGCAGCTGGATGCGGGCTTAGGATATATTTTCCTGTCATTGGTATACTTCATTTGAGTGAAATTATCACTTTAAATTATAGCTCAAAATCCAGTCCAGTTTTATACTACTACAGCTGTGGTATTAAGCACTGGAGCTGAGCAGCAGGATAAAGTGCTGAAAAGGTGAAAAAGATCCCATAGAGGTCTAAAATCAATTCCCAATAAAGAACTGTAACACACAGCTAATATTCCTGTAATGTTCCTGATCTCATTCTGTTCGGTCTCAAATGAGGAAACAAAGCGTGATTAGAAAGCAAGATTAATGGGTTGTGAGTATAATTTTCTTTAACATACTATTGTTTTTGTGGCTCATTTCAGACATGTTCATTCTTATATTTGACAAAGAAAAAAAAACACAAAAAAATCAAAGTTTTCTAAGTGGTACAGAAACACCCTTGAAGATCTCAATAATTATTCATTTGCCGATAGAAACAAGATCCATTCAGTAGTACATACAGCACTTACATGGGTTGTAATAACTGTCATTTCTTAAAAACAGTTTCACCTTAGTATCTGTTTTGTAATTAAAAAAAAAAAATCCGTAAAGTTCCTTACTACTTTAGCTTTCTATTTATTACTTAATCCTAACTGGTGAAAATGAGCCATGAAAGATATTTTCCATCAAGACCTGCTTCTAGCATAGGAACATAATGCTTGTTTTGATTCCCTTGCCTTATTTTCACAGCAATTTTGGGTGCAGAGGATGCTCTGTTAGAGAGAGTGCAGCAATACAATGATTCTGCATGAACCATTTCAGTAGAGCATGAATTATATTTTCCATCCACTTAAGATACATATATGATCCCAATTTGGCTATCTTGCAGCTGTTAATGTATTATGGTGGATAATAACAGTACTATAATAGTAGAAGTTAACATGTCTGGCACTTTACAGATGAAGAACAAAGTACAGGGTAAATAAGGAGGTAATAAAGATTGCTGTGAATCTAGCTCAGAAGTGCTCCTAATCACAGAAAGCTTCCAGTGAAGCATAGAACTGAAATCAAGTATTTTAATATATCAAGTATTTATAATCTAGCCATTTCTTCCGTTTTGTGGTTTTGGTTTTGGTTTGGTTGGTTTAAAGTTTTTATTTATTTTTACTTCAAGTTTTTAAAATTATTATTAATCTAAAATTCACCTGAAATGTATAACACCATCAAGATGCAAACCTCCAAGCCACTAGCTTTTTAAGAGATATACCCCACAGAATTTTCCGATATCATCAGCTTTGTAGTGGGAAAGAAGGAAGAGAAAGGATGAGGAAAAAAGTACAGGGAGTAAGTGAAAAAGGCAAAAGGGAGAAAGGAGGTGCAATGATTCAGAAAAAAAAAAGTGATAGGTTGTTGGTGAATGAACAAAGAAAAGAAATAAAGGGAGAGAAGTTTAGTAGATCTGTACAGAAAACGAGAAAAGGTGCAAAGAGAGAAATAAAAAAGACAATGCAAACAGGAATGAAAAATTACAAATAGGTAAAATAACAAAGCAAAATGACAGGAAGAAAGGTGAAGGAATGGAGAAAATAAAACAACATATGACACGCAAAAAAGTGGCTCAGATCTGAGAAAAAAGCAATGTCAACAGAGCAAAGAGATAAAAGAGAAATCAGTGATGTCTGATGGCTAGGAATATCCGTATTTGTAGGTGAAAGTCTGCACAACCTAAAGAACACAGCTAGTTACATTCCAGGAGCAGGAAGACGTTTCCCACAATAAGCACTTATTTTTACATTTATATTTTAGATTTATCATTATTTTTCCTTTTAAGTGGGGAGACAATGGTAATTATTTATTCAGATCCTAAGATTCCAAAGCACCTTGATTTCTCTTATCTATTCAGGCACTTTTTTCCCCTTCTCTCCTTGACACACTGGCTCAGTGACTTGCTGCAGTAAAATGGACTGCATTTCCTGCAGTATATTAATTTCTGTAAACAGGATTCCAGAAAAAACTTTTTTTTTTTTTTCAAACATCTCTCATAATTTTAGCAAATAAAAAGAAGCTAGAACCCAGAAGAAAAATCTAGTATGATCTCGGTTTGCAGGAGTACCTAACAGGTCAACAACAGAAGAAAACTGTCTATGTATGCTCAAGAACTACTCTAAAACCTTTTACATATTAGTGCCTGTAGAAAGTATGCTAAGGAATGGCACTAGTACCACTTATGAGGCCAACTCTCCAGAAAAAGAAAGGCAAAACAGACACTGTGAAATCACAGGAAATGGAGATGCTTTGAAACCAAGATTTCTTTGCTTCACATACCCAGTAAGAGGGCTAAGAATTCACAGAAAAGGCACAGATTAAGCAGCAGGGGGCACATCAGTCTGTTCCACTCACTCCAGCAAGGCCTCAAACAAGTTTCTCCAGGCATAAGGAAACACAATTATTCAAAACCAAATTTCTTGCACTTCTTTGTGGCGCTTCCGAGACCTCCCACGGTCACAGATGAGCTGCTTTACTAGGCTTATATGCAACATGTGATGTTGCTATGTTTCCGTAGTTGTCATACAATTCAGAAAATAGGTAATTTTCTGCATTTTGACAGGACTAGATGAATATGAGTCTGGCTGGTAAAGATACTTTCATTCAGGCATAGCACCAGCCATAAGAGCTAAGAAAGAGCTTGTGAGGATGAGAGATGAGGGGTCAAGTTGCATATTGCACGCAAAGGTCTACAGAATGACGCGTCAGACCTCAGCTAACAGCAGGAGAGGAACAGGTCTTCCATGTCATCCACCCAAAGAAACAACAGCGTTGAACAATCAAGGATGAGTCAGTCTCAACCCATTTAACGTCCCCAAAACAATATCTGGAAAATTGTGTTGCCGTGAATACGGTGGTGTAACAATAAGTACTTACAATACCAACTTACTAGCCATTGGAATGGAGTGAAAACAAGGATCTCCATCAAAACTCATTTCTTACAGACCTTTCTTATACTAGCAAAAATTCATATATCTAATTTGAAATTAATGTGTGATGCTGCTTGTTGAATAAGAGACTTAAAGGTGGTGCACAGCAGTTAATTAGTAATCAAAGCCTGACAGCTACAGCTGCAAAATGTTTGTATGATAATTTCAAAATTGAAAATTATTTATTTCACTCTACATGAAATTAGTGTACGCTCATTAGAAGTCAGTGATTATCTTGAAAAGTACTACAGGAACATTTCAGTAGCTTTGCTACAACAGCAGAAAACATACAACATATGTCTCCAGACCAATTACCATCACGCCCTTCCTCGTAATTTGGTGTCAGCAAAGTTTTTACATCTCAGCATTACAACTGAAAACTATTCAGCAGAATGATGTTTAACATGGTTCACAATCACAGTGTTGCATTGCTGCATCCTCAATTAATTACATATATCTACTGCCACAGTACTTTCATTGTTAGAAACAAACAAAACCACCAACTAGCCAAAAAACTACGCAAAACCCCAAAACCCCACTGCTACCACCACCAAAAATCCAACCCCAAACCCAGTCCCAAAGAGACAATAATACAAGGAGCAAAAAATATTCAGAACACTTTGTTAACTGGTGACATGCTAGTGTAGTGTACTCGTTTTAGACAATGTAGTAACATTGAAATTTTTACTGTGATAAGAAGAACATGTCAAGACTTACTTTTAGGTTAAAAGCATCCTAACAATAGTTTACACACACACAGAGACATATATTTAAACACACATATACAAATATGTGCCCCCCTCCCCCCCAATGACAAGTATCAGTTACAGGAACAATTTAAGGTTTATGAAATATTAAATATAATTAAGATTACAGTGAGGAAGTAATATGCATCACAAAATGCTGATGTTAGACAGCAAATATTGACCTTTAAAATTTAACAAATGAAAGAGCCCTAAATTGCTTGTTATTCAAACTTTAACAATAAGTATGATAGCTTAGATAGGAAAAAGAAAAAAAAAATCACAATCCCACAGCATTTGCCATCACTTTGCATTAACATTTTGACCAGTCAACAATTCAGCAGTGATGAAATGTGCAGTTTGATTCAAAGTAAGACAAGGCTATTTAAATAACTCAAAATAAGAAATGGGTATTGAAACATTAGAATTTTGATAAGCGATCACAGCTGCACTAGAATTAGTTTCTATAGCAACAGAGGAAATAATGTGGAGAATTGCAGTGCAATACAAGATGGATCCCTTACAAACACTGCTGTTCAAATAGAAAACTTTGAAATTATTCACTGTATTAAAATATTTTTATTAAAATGGTTATTCAAATATCCTATACCTTGTACTTCATATATTGTTCTATTTTTGTTCTCTGGGATTCAATTCCAGACCATCCTTTCAAGTTTTCACACTTTTCCCCATTGCTTACCTTCCTATTTTAAATTAATTAAAGTGACTTACTCTGAAAAATACTTTATCTTTGATCTCAAATTAATCTGCATTTTTAACCATTTTTTATTATCCCTACATAGAAGCACACATTACATTCATTTTTCAGCAGTTCACTTGCAAAACAGGAGAGAATGCTTTGCACATGCTATTCGTAAGAAGCTGCATCACAGCCATGAGAATTAACATCACTGTGGAACTTTGAAAACTTACAGTCATATGAGAGTTGCTCTACCTTTTATCAGTGTGCACTCTCATGTCCTAAGCATGATTAAGAAACCATTGCAAACCTATTAGTATTCATGGACCGAATACCCATAAGATGGTAAGATAAAAGCCTTTCAGATTTCAAGTGTTGCTCATTTCTAACACTAAGAATTATTGTTTCATTGCATCATCTCTGATTCTAGCTATTTTTGGCAACTAATTAAAAGCATATGCCTGAACCTTTTATGCATTTTGCCCTTATAATGAGACCTATTACTCTGGCTTATTCTATCCTTTTGAGTTCCAAAGTATCTTTCGAGTTACCATGGATACAAGTGATATGCTTTCTCCCACAACTGCTTTGTGTGCCTTATCGAACACCAGAGAACTGGCACAGTAGGAATCAGAGAGATCTATACAGGATGAACATCTAGCCACTTGAAGTGTTTCTCTTCCTCTCCACCCCCCAAAAAAAAAACCCCTGAGGTATGACATATACTACCATCTGTAATGAAATAAACAGGCATGTTTGTCTCTATCTGAAATCTAGTACTTTTGCTCAAGGGAAACAAAATGAAAAAAGGTACAGACATAAATAAATTTAGTCTGACCAACACTGAAACAGCGTTAAAATGAAAATGGGAGTAGAAAGAATCATTCTGAGTTTGCTGTTTATTTTGAGCTGGTAGAGTTTAAGTGTTTTCAGATCAGTGTATCCAGGGGAGATGTAAAACACTGCAAATTTCAGCAAGCATTTCTGAAAGGAGTTGCAGACACATTGTATGCATAAACTAGAGTAAATAAAATTCCTTTAAACAGAAATTGCTAGGCCTCTTTATACCAATTTCTTATGGAGATTTTCAAATGCAGACTGCTTTCCAACAAGCTGGGAATAATTTGTACTAATTCAGTGAAGAAGAGGGCAATTAAACTGATTTTTCCCATTATGATTTTGTATTCTGACCTCTTCTTAAAAACAAAAGACTTTCTCCCACTGAGGCAGCAAAATTTACACAGGATTCAAAAACCAAGTGCTGATAAGATAATCTGAACTGATGTATAAAACGTAAAGGGAAATAATCAGAAGGAAAAATAAATTATTGTAATATGAACTTGATACAGACGCAGAATGGTATCCCACCTTTCCACGCATTAAATCATTGGCAAGACATCAACTGCATAAAGAAGTGCCATGAAGGCAACTAAGAGCAGGAGAGCCAGTGAAGAATGAGCAGACAACTGCTGCTCTTGCCTTTTTTCCTCAACTACCTAAACTTCTCTAAGCACTACAACAAAACACTCAACAAAAAACGTATTTGACTTCTTCATATCCACAGCTCAGATTTGCTTTAAAATACAGACATTTTGAGGTATAATATCTGAGGCAGAGACATTGATGCATAAAAACCAGACTCTTACCCTTGTTCATATTAACATTAAAAAATAACTGTATCATTCTGTAAGTTTTCAACAATCACATATGGACTGAAGACATACTAAATATGTCCATTTTTCTAACAGTGTCACTGTAGGTTGGACTTACATTTACCTGGATTTCATAAGATGCACTTATTTTAAGTTTGAAATTTAACTTTGAACTCAAACTTTATTTGGAGGATGAAAAAATCCACATAATGTGAACATTCAACCAGAATTAAATCTCACTTCTATTTTTCCCCCTGAAAATGTCTTGTAAAAATAATCAAAAGCTAGAGAACAAGGAAAAGGAACTTAAAATTGACTGCTACATTGTGGCTTTTATGCTGTCACCTGTATTATCAAAATATTACAGTTCTGTAGTTTTATGTCAGAACCACTCACAAACAAAAAAAAGAGCATCTGGAGCAGTGGAGATATTTACACAATGGCTCTGTACTCAGGCCACTACATTCACTGTTACACATGCTATCATTTCCCCTCTGTATTAAATTCTCTTGCATTATCTTCCCTGGGCACAAAAAACACACAAGAGACTCCCCCGTTCTTCTCTGAGAAGAATTAAAGTGCAAACTAGTCTCTTTTAAAGAAACAACTTCCATTGTTACCATCCCTCATAAAAAAGGTTCATAAATTCTTCCTTCACAAAATATTGAAGTTGTCTGGAAGTTGCCATTGTTGTTCCCTACACCTCTGTGGCCATTAGATTGCCTTTAACACTAATGACAACGACTGTTGCTATTTCAAAAGATTTTCTTCTTTTAAAGCCCCTTCTTCTTAACAGGAAGGAAAAGTAGATGATTCAGAGCAGTGGTTCTCATTGCCAGTGAAAGGAATTTTGTTCTGATAACAGTCAAGGATAACAGCTATTACCAAACAGGATGATGAGTTTCTCCAAAGGAGAGCATTAAGTGCTAGTCTTGTAACAAATTAACTAGTCCTCAGTTAAAAGGCAAAATGACCATCAACTCAAAAAACCTTTTCAAATTTTACCAGTACTACCCAAGAGTTATCTACTGGCCAAATTTGTGTGAATATAAATTTCATGATCCAAGCTTTGAGAGGAAAAGAAAGAAATATACGAGAGCAGTATAACTAAATCATCAGAAAGAGCTTTCAAGTCATACATTTGCTTGCAAATTTCCACGTGATTATTATTATATTAAGTAAATAAATGCTGTAAAGCCCAGAGAAAAGACATCATTATTCTCTCTCATTCTCATAATCTAGAAATAGTTCCAATCTGATATTATGTACAGCATTTAACATAGCCAAATATGAGACACCCCAAGCAAAATAACTTTGAGAAGGCAGGTATTAATTAATGCAAAATTAGACTGGTTTTCTGGTTTGTATCCATCAGATGTTGAAAATAAGTGCAATAGATTTTTGTGATTTTCATTCAGCTCACCATATTGCCACAAACTCTACATATGCAACAGAAACATTTGGAAATATGGTAAGTCTTTATAAAATGTAACATAGATGACACTGTACTTTTCATTTCAGAGTTGTCTTTTTTTTCCTATTAAAATTCACAGAAACTTGGACAAAATTCTGAAAATACACTATCTGTTTTTAAATCTTACTAACACACTGTTTTTAGTGCTGAGGATTTAAAAACAAAGTTTCAGAAGTCATTACTTGGTCTTCCAAACTACAGTCTGCTAAAATATAAACAAACAACTGATCAGATATAACATAAACAGGAACTATGAGATACTGGAAGCCACAGAAAGTTTGAGCAAAATCAAATAACATTCCAAAGCAGATTCCTTGAAGATATGATGAAGTTAGCCTAATCACTAGAGTTAATCTTGACCAATTTAAACAAGAACAGACATTGCCTTGCCCTTTTTGCCAAAAGTTGCAGGGTTGGCCCTGACCTTTTGCTTACAAGTGTGTTTTCTGGTACAGACGTCAACACTTTGCAGTAGACAACAGCAATCCTGTCACCTGTTCAAGTCACAAACATTAGCTGTATTTGCTCAGGCCAAGCAATCTCCAAGAAAAGAAAATCACACCTGATGTCAGCCTCTTGAAGACAGGAACCTTTTGTCATTTTATTCTCCAAGATTTGGATTTTTCAGATACACATGCTCTTATCAGCTCTATTTTTAACCTGCCGCTCACATGCTCATATAGGATACTTAAAATTCTGAACATGTTTACATTATCCATCCAGCAGGCTAATGGAACTGCATACCAGACAGTCATGCATAATTCAAATCAATATCCTCAGGCTTGCAACTCTAAGTCAAAGCTGCTTTTAAATAAGCTGGGTGTGACTTTAACATGAATAAAATGTATCTAATTTTTAACCTTTTTCTGACAAATTGATATATTTGCAAAGGAATGTCATAAATCTTTAAAACTTAAAACAATTAGAAAATTGTGATAACTGAATATCTTTTACAAAACACTCTTAAGGACAAAATTCAGAATGGTTCAACAAGACTGAAAGCAAAAAGGTCAAAATAGAAAGCTGGGTCACTTTTTTTTTTTCTCCCAAGCAAATTGTACAAATATATACACATAAACACGTGCTGCCAAACTATTAAGTGGTGTGGAAGGTGAATGTAGCAAGATTTCCTATTTACAAATTTAAAGATCAAAGTTTAATTGAATTGGACATAGGTGACTCCACACAGAAAAAGTTACACCCAGTTAAGCCTGTCTGTTAGCTTCTCTCAAAGGACCAGAATCAGAATTTCCATAATAAAATAATTTTCCCTTTGAGTTTTCCTATGTGCTTTCATGAGACCTGATGTGCTGCACTGGAATGACCAGAAGCACAGCAATTACATTAGCTAAGGATCTATTTCCAGTTTGTAAACAGAGTGGAGGAAAAGTAATTGCAAACAAACCAAACCCCCTGCCCCCAAAAAGTTACCTCAAACCAAAAGGACACAAACAAAAAGTATTATTTAAAATTGTATAACATATCATGCTTTTCCTTTTCCCCAAGGAAAACATTCCAATAATTCCTAAAAGTTAGGGTAACTTTGTAATGCAGAAGTGTTGCAAGCAGGACCTAAGAGGTAATTTTGCAAGAAAACAAATTACAGATCTTTCCCTCCACACAAGCTGCAGAAACAATTTCATGTTGTTTAGTCAGATACTAAGTAGCATCAATAAATAATGTACACAAAGCAGCTATGAAAATAGTTATCCTAACAATAAAATACATGTTATTAGATTAAAATGGTAACATTGTTCTTCTTGTACAAGGACAAAACATTCATTAAATAATTGCAAGAGAGCACTTACAATAAAGCATGCCTATGAAATTGATACATACACATAAGGAAAATAATCTACACTACGTAACAAAACAAAAAAATAGTTCAGTTACAAAAAAACCCCCTGTTCTTCTTCTTTACCAAAGAGATGTGTAAAATGTCATGTAATCAGATTATAGAAAACTGGCCTAAAGGTAACCTGTCCTTAACCTGGGAGGAAAAGGTACAACTATGAGGTAAACATTAGTCTCAGACTAGAGTTAAAAACCTTTGGCTTTTAACCTTTAAAGGTAAAAAGAATGCTCCATTTATCCACACCTGCAACAGAGGAAGAACTGATAAGCCGTTCTTTTGTAATACTCTTACATGAAGGCCTGGTTGAATGGCGCCCTAAGCAACCTGATGTAGTGGGTGGCATCCCTGCCCATGGCAGGAGTTTGGAACTAGATGATCTTTAAGGTCCCTTCCAACCCAAAACAGTCTACAATTCTATTCCAAAGCTGTAATAATGATTTTAGTTCTCATATTTACGTAAACTGCTTCACTCTGCTGACCAAGTAGCGTGACTATTCTCAGCAGGTAAATAGAATCATAGAATCATAGAATCATAGAAT
>JAYRBT010000114.1:22924958-22943622 GCA_036023395.1 Myiotriccus ornatus
TCATGGCACTAAGGGCCACGTCCAATCTCTGTTTAAAAACCTCCAGGGATGGTGAATCCACCACCTCTCTGGGCAGGTCGTTCCAGTGCCTGATTATCCTCTCTGTAATGAATTTCTTCCTAAGTATTGGGTAATATCCCTTTTTCCCCAGTACCTAATCAATGTCTACACAGAGGTTTCCAGTCTACTGTTCCAGTCTACTGTTCCAGTCTACTCTTCAATCCTATTTCTTAGTCACTCTTTCCACGACAGAGCCATGGGACCTTTTGAATTAGGGTTAAGATTAATGAAAACTGTACCTTCTTTTGCCTGTTCTGTGAGAGTCCTTCAGAACAAGACACATGTCCTGGTACACACGCATAAAGATCAAAGCAACTGCTACCCTGTATCACTGGATATTACCACAATACCAAGAAAAAAAGAATGCCCACACTCAATAGCTTTTAGATATTAGTACAAGAAATACTCAATTTTCAATGTGAACTCTCAGAATCAGCAAAAGCATTTGGTTCATCAAGGAAATGATCTTTTCTGCTGATACACTGCTCTCGTGTTTTTGTCACAAAACGGCTCTGCATTTTATGAACGCAGAACATCTATTTCAAATAGGAACTATTTCAGTCACAAATATGTATGTGAATTTTTCCAAGTTCATGACAGATCTTGGTCCTGAATTCCAGATTCAAATAGACAAGAGACTTATTAAAATAATAAGTTTACAATAAAATGAAAACTTTCCTGTTACTATTAATGTATGATTTACATCACTTCAGATATATCACATTGCTAAGGGTGACTTTCTTCAAAGCCTTCACATCAATGCAAGGGGTGGGTATTTCTTCAAAGACTTCAAAATGCTGGCAGGAGGAACCTAATTTGTGAGACTGCTTTGCTCACTTGTGCACATCAGGGAAAAAAGCCCTTTCCCATTGGCGGACAGTTTTTCCTCCTCTTTGGAGTTGGTCTAGCTGGAAAAGAAATTTTTCTGTTGAAAATCTTATCATCATCCCTGACTGAGTTTTGTTACTAGGTTTCTTCTCTCAGCAGTAGATGACATGCACACTTTAACAGCATCTTTTTTTTTTCCCAGCATCTCTGCTGCTAATCACAGGGTAAATTCATGGTTTCAGAACTATCCAAATTCATTCTATCAAGCACTTTCATGTGTTTCCTTTGGTTGAAAAGACTATGCACAACTTTGATACCATCTATCTGGCTTTTAAACTCCCAACTTCTCAATGTAAATCCGTTCTCTTCCAAACTATGTTTCAACTCAGACACATATCTCCTTTGCATTTAAATCCCATGTTTACGTCTTGCCCCCTACATAATATTCTTCAAGAAAATTACAATAATAATATTGAATTACACATGTACTTTCTACCACATCTGTGAATTCTGTCCATTCCAGGGCACAAGACTTTCCATGTTTGCTGCTCCTACACGTAAAGAGCTGTAACCACAACATGATCATAGGCTAATACATGAATTACTTCTAGGAAAAGTTCCTTGCTATCAGGAACTTATCACAGGACAAAGGGTACCACTTTCTTGGCAAGGATAAAAGATCTGAATTCTATAAAACACAATAAAAGACAGAGCAAGAGTTAACCCTTAAATCACCTTAGTCTCTGCAACGTTCACTTGAGTTTATTTTGGGGAAACATGCATCATAAATTCAAGTACTTAACAGAACTACCATCTTCCACTATAAAGAAGAATAACAGAGGTCTGTCATAATGCACTAGGAAGCTACTTTGGCACTCAAAAAAACTCCAAAAACCCACACTGGGAAAAAAAAAAAAAAAAAAAATCCACAACACTAAAAAACCCCCACAGAGAAGCCCAAAACCCAAAACCACAGCATCAGAGACAGTAAGTAGAAAGCGCTGCAAATCAAGTTAGTTCTGGACACTATACTGCAAATCCTCAAATTACAAAAGTATCTTTTGTACAAAAAAACTATCCCTAAATATTCCCTTGATATAGCTGATATAGCCATGGATTGAATGGCCACACTCCCCAGGAGCTTCAAAACCACAAGACATTCTCTTTCTCCAATTTTAAAGGGCTTGAAGCCAATGAAGACTCATTCCAATTAACCAAAGGAGGCAGACACATACAATCAGGAATCAGAACTTTGTGCCATTAGTATTGCATGACTGCACTTTCTCCTGTACCACATGAAGATTTTTAATTACTCTTAAAGTAAAAAATGTCAGGGGTAGATGCCCACATAATAAAAAAAAACATAAGGAAGCTGTACAATTAAAGAAATACTGTAATTTTAAAAATCTCAAAAAATCTCCAAACAGTGCAACAAGAATGACATTAGTTGTTAGTACACAAGTACTATCAGGTAGGATACACAAGTACGAATATCTGGAGTATTCACAGCTGTAACATGACTTGGCCATCAAAATACACTCTGAAGCATTTATGAAACACTGCTCCGAAGGTTTCTTAA
Source organism: Myiotriccus ornatus (assembly GCA_036023395.1). NCBI lineage: Eukaryota > Metazoa > Chordata > Aves > Passeriformes > Tyrannidae > Myiotriccus > Myiotriccus ornatus. The sequence goes on from JAYRBT010000114.1 coordinate 22,927,426, forward strand.
GACTTCTCTTAAATCTCTTTACTGAAGACCCTTTCAAAGTCTCTTGATGAATGCACTATTTGAAACCCTAAGTCTATCCAAAATAGCAGGACAAAAAGAGTATTTACTTCCTATAGGTATTATACCAGAGAAATTTCACAGGTAATCTGATAAAGCCACATCAGAAAAAAGTGGTTGGCCACCTTCTTGCTAAATACTCTTTCCAGTATTTCTAATTAATTTCTTTGAAGCACATTAGAGGAAAAATAAAAGAAATAACTATTTATGATCGAGCATTCAACTGAGCTTTCAAACTTCCAGTGTGAATACCAGTATATATAGTTCTTTTTCCATGTAAGCCATCGTCTTTTCCTGTAGTTCCTAACATCTGAAGTGTACGGACAGACCAATTTTGAGAAAACTGTGGCCTTATTTTGCTGAAAACAATACAACCATACCAAGGCTCTCACTCTATAATTTCAAAGCAGTAAGTCTTCATTCACACAGCTTGAAAATAGATCTACTTGCATGCAAGGAATAATGATAGAAAATAAACTGGAAAATAAACTGGAAAGTAAACTGGTTATCATGGGATTCACTGAGTGATCCATTCTTCCTCTCTCAGCCTGTCCAATGGCTTTTACTTCAGCTTGACAAGTCTGAAGAAGCAGGATCCTACTTCACAGAATGTATTTACTGAGGAAGACTCCACAGGTTGCTTTAACAAACTGGAAAGATTCACCTGTATACCAGTTTTGACATGTGCATGAAGGAGTTTTTGGTGCTTACATTGAAAAGATATCGAGAGGAAATCTCTACATATACTTTAATTCACTGAGGAGACTTTTCCCAAGACATAGAAACTAACGAGAGAAATAAAAGGCAAAAAGCTGCCTAAAGAATTAGATCCAAGAGATTCCAGAAGAACAGTCACCTTCACGTGCAAAGATTGACACTGAGGAACAAGGCAAACATATGTCCACAGACACATCAACATAAAGTGCCGAAAGCCTAGAGAAGAATAGAAGTGGAGAAGATAAACTACAAAAATAACATCATATTCTACCTTCACAATATGGAAATTATGGACAAAATCCAGTAGCATATGTCTGCTAGAGCAGCAGATTCTCATTTAAGAGAACTTATGTTTTCTCACTGCAGTCTTTTAGTGCATCCATATGTTTCAAAAAAAAACCTTGCGAAATGTAAGGCACTTGGGCCAATCCCAGAAATAGAGCCTCTGAACAAACATGTCTTCAGTCATGGGGCTTTACCAATTGAGAAGTTAGAAAAATACTTCAAAATAGGCTGGAGATGGAACCTGTGGTTGTACCAGAACTGGTAAACTATAGCTAAATAAAGTACATCTAAGTGTGCTAAGTAAGCAAGTGAGCTTACTCCTTTTTTTCATCATGATGTCACTTTGCCTCAAATTGGGATCAATTGCTTTTGCTTGCTCCCTAATCCGGAATTTTGCACAGCTGTTAAAGAGGTAATTTGAGCAAGATATGCTTTAAGAGTATCACAAATCAACTACGAAAAAACCAAACTGTTTTCTTCCCCTTTTCTACCTTTCTCATCTCAAGGGATTCAGAGAATCTTGATTTCAAAACCAAAGAACCACCTATAGTTTTTGACATCTGCCTACAAAACTGTAATTTCAATATATTCACCCTAACATTTCTAAGTTTAAAATCTTAAATTTTTAGGAATTTAGGGAACCATTTCTTTAAAGAAAACATCTTGTACTTGCCTATGAGGCTTACAGAGATAACAAAGACACAACAACTTCCCAGTGTAATGCTTGGTTAAAGTTGAGGAAGCAGCCACTACACAAAGTTTCCACTTTGGAAACAAAGAAGATAGTTTAATATCATATTTTACTTTTTTTTTTTTTATTTGAAGTAATTAAGAAAGTACGGTCCATTTAAGATCACAATATAGATATTAAAAATATTTCCAAATATGAAGTACAAAGAATAATGCCAATGCTAAACATAACATTTTTACACTTCCTTATTTAGATCCCTATTTCAATTCATAAACTCTTTGTTAGCAGAAATATCTCATGCTGGGTTTTTTCTTACTTTTGTTCTTTATTTTCTGAAACAGACATGTAATGTCACAGCCTATCTTAATCCCCTTTTCCAAAATATTACAAATAGTTGGAGGACATAAAGGCAATACTACATATTCAACATACTGAAATGGGAGGAAATAACATAAGAAGTAGGATACTCGTTATAAAAACCTAAAACGAGGTTTTATCAGGATGTGTGTCAGTAAGAAGGAAAAGAGATCACTTCAGGAAGTATCCATAGTTTACTGAATAATATTAGAAATAACATGAATACCATTACTGGCAAAATTAAAATTTCAAACTTTGAGCTGACCCTCAAATTGTGGGCCTAAGCACAGCAATTAAGTCCACATATACTGTGGTTACACAGGTTTCTCTCTTCTGTGATTAAGTTTTTGGTCATTTGTGCAAGAGTTGAAAATTTCAGGTGCAAACCTCTACCATTTTCCTTTTAATGATGACATCTGTCATCCACTTGATTTTCTAATAAATAAGATTTTCCTTTAGCGATATTATGGAATTAAGCCTGCCCATGAGAACCTCACTGCAAAAGTTATATATTTACAGTAGCTTTGAGTCTGTAGAAATATTTGCACCTAAGGACAACAGTAACTTATTTTTCACTTAAAAGGCACACTATAAGTTATTAAAATCTAAATGCATCAAATGTGCAATACAAATACATAAAGCAATCAGACACTGGTCATAAGCAAGTATATGTGAATAAAAATTTAAAACCCCAAATTTCACAGAATTAACTAAAGTGCTACTAGAACATTCCATCATCAAAATATACCAGCGAAACCAGTAGAATATATTGTTTTCTTCATTCAGCTATTACAAACATGATACAAAATGCCATGCGAGTTCTATATAAATACGCTGAAAAGAAAGATTAATATGGCCATCTAGAGGAGAAAAGAATGATATGAAAACATACCACACACATTTTCAGGCTTTAGAATATAACATTTTTAGAGGCATGAAGCCAGAAAATAGATGTAACAAACTAATTATGTAATGGATAATAAGTGAACCTTAAAAAAATATGATTAGACATTGGAAGGTCTTAGTGATGTGAACATATTAATATTATACATGCTTCTGGCAAATCTAAATGGGTGTATTAACAAAGACAAGATTATATTTTTGTCTCATTGTTAAATTTTGTGTGTGCAGAGTTAAGTACAGACACGTCTAAACAAACATAAACAGTGAAGACAGAAGTTCAGAGTAAACAGTTATTAGTAAAACTGGAAACACACAGCTCACTTCACTATTTCAAGATACAACATGTGATAGAGATTAACTGCTGAAGAGAAAATTCAGCAGAGAAAAACAATTTTCCGAAAATAAAATATCATTTTTATTGCTCATATTACTCTATCTCTGATAGAATTCATAGAAACATGGAATGGGTTGGGTTGGAGGGGACCTTACAGAGCATCTCATTGCAATGCCCCTGCCATGGGCAGGGACATCTTCCACTAGACCAGGTTACTCAGAGCTCCATCCAACCTGCCCTTAAATTCTTCCAGGGATGGGGCATCCAAAAATTTTCTGAACAACCTGTTCCAGTGCCTCACCATCCTCATAGTGAAGAATTTCTTTCTAGTATCTAATGTAAACCTACCCTCCTTTGGTTTAAAACCATTCCCCCTTGTCCTTAATCTTAATTATCAGGGGCTGGTTTACCAGCAAAAGAGCAGGAGGAAAACAGAGATGGGACAAAAATGAATTCTGTCCTCTCCTCATTTCACTGTAACATTACCAAGTCCTGTTTAACATATGGACTCATCAGTGCCATAAGATGGAAATACAGCCAAAATGCTAAAGACTTAGAAGTAGAAATGATAAAGTGCATATGAGAAATCAGAAGCACACGAAGTCAAATGTAGTGACAATTTTTCCTCATATGAAATAAAGTGGATAGAAAGACATGGCTTGCTCACCCTCCACTAAAAAAAGAATCAAGAAATGGTTCTATCATCTGTCTTTACACTTCCTATAAAAATAATTTAGTAGTCGTGAAAACCAAGTATTTAATGAAAAATTTCAGGATTCTTATGACATCAAGTCTCCTACAGATTTATTTTCCAAATTTAAGGAAAACAGAAAATCTTTGGAATCAGAGATTTTTAATGTCATCTGTTCAGTGGACTGTTTATCTGAACACATATGAACTGCTTGGTAGCAACAGCCAGTCTCTCATTTATTTAAGACTGTAGGCTTTCTTCATGAGGTTTTCAGCTTTCTCTTTTCATCAAAGTTCTAGACTGGGCAGCTTTCCCTCTGTAATGATCATAACATAACAAGGGACACTCTGTCTTTTCCTCTATTCTAAGACTTTTTAATCATTGTATAAAGATTCTTTCTTTCACATTTGAAATAATTTAGGAGAAGCATGAAAAAGAACACTAATTATTCTAGTGTGCCACCTTCAGGTCACTGAAAAGCGAAAAACACTACGTTGTTAATCTGTTGCCATGTCCAATACTAACCTTTTTTTTTTTTTAATCATATTAAACATAATTTTGTTGAGATTAGAATAGATTCCAAAAATGAGACAAACATCACTCCAATTTGCAAGGATCTTGCCAAACACTGTAGAATGACTGCAGGCTGTCAAATAACTAACATCGCTGACTCTCCACTCCTTGTAAAATGCGGAAAGAGAATGATGTCATAAGCAGCAGCAAAAGCAAAATACAGTCAGTATTAAAGCTTTTATGCAAGTAGAAGTATGTGGTTAAAATTTTTAAATTTTCTAAGTTAGAATGTTTTGACAGTTTTTTCTTTAAAAGGGTTTTTTCCAAACCCTGAATATGTCTGCATATATAAATGGGGTATATATTCAGCTTGCTTCCCAAATGAGAGAGCATTGAGAAGGAACAGCACCTGGTGATAGATTTCTTCAGCAATAGAAAAGTAAAAAAAAAGGAAAAACAATTGTAACTTTCCTGATGCAAAACTTGGACTTGCCAACAAGGTTATTTTGTCTTAGATTGTAAATATGATATAGATTTCTAGACTGGAGTTTTCATTCCCCAGAAGAGGATAAAAATCAGTGACTATGAATCCTGATGACCTAAGAGGATGATAAGGAAGACAATTATAAAAAGAAAAAAATACAACCAAAAGAAAAAATTGAATACAGGCTAGCACAATGCCTTTGAAGCTTAAGTGTTACAGGGTCAAAGTAAAAAGCTCAGGTGAACTGAGGACTTTTCACTGAGAAGACAAACTAGGGTGGATAAAAAACCTGAGCAATTATGAAATATAAAGACAAATGTCACGACTATGGCTATTTCAACAACCAGCCTCAGTGGTTTGAAAAGAGATACATACATTATTCTGGATACGTGAAAGTAGTCTTCCTGTATAATTTGTACTATTTGCTGAAAAATATCATAATTTTCCCCTCTCCTTTTAATATACATCATCAGTTTTTCCCAACAGTGACACAAGCCATACAAAAAAATTAGTATCTGATCTTTCATATTTCCCCAACCAACACTGCTGAGAGACCTCAGTAGATACAAATCCCAAACATGATACTTTTATTATCCCTCTTCCTTGTCCTTCTCCATTATGGTGTCCAAGGAACAGTTCTCACCACCTGACCTCACCTCTGCATCTACTTCACTATTTGCTGGAACTCAGCCTTCCTACAGTTTAACAGCAGAGGAAAGAATTGAATTTTCTGATGATCAAAAGAGAATTCTCTTACTCTGCAACTTAATTCAACTATGGCTTTCATGTCCTTTGGGTCTTAGCTTGCGATCGTGAATGACCATATATTAATTAAAAATTTCAATGGCAAACAGACTTTTATATAATTTAATTACATTACACAGTAGAAAATTTTTTTTTTTAACCACTTCTGGACTACATAGAACATTTAAGGACAGATATCTTTTAATTATATCTATCCCTGTTTGTTAGAAAACACTAAACACTGAAAAAGTTCTGCATTTTAATGCACTAAAGGGACACCAACAATTATCTTACTATAACACAGCACCTGTATTAGAATCTGACTTTTATCTAACTTCCACAAAAGCTCACTTTTCATGCTCGAAACTGGCTATAGACACAATTCTCACATACAGCTATTTTCAAATACAAAAGGCATATTGACAAAATACTGTCAGCAGAATTCTCAGCCTCTAGGTCAAGTTCTCACCCTAACTTAAAATCAAAAAATATACAGCACATAAAAGAATATCCATTGTTTACATCCAACTTTCAGCACCATGGGAAAAAATACATTAATCTAATCTTTGTAGTAATTTCTTTCAAGAGAAGAAAACATCCACAACATTCCAGTAATGCACACTGCAATGACCAAATGCACTATAGCCAACAACCTATTCCATTTACTTTGCTGTTACAATAGCTTATCAAGAGAGCAATAGCACGTCTTCTTTGTACTTATAATACCACAGATTCAACAGGAGTTGCCATGCTTCCTTCCTTAATCAAAACAGTTTAAATTTCCCCCAAAATTAAAACAAATCATAATAAAATTTAATGAAATTAATATAACAGTATTTCTGAAAGAATGCACCCAAGTCTGTGCTTTAATCTTTTTTTTTTTTTTTTTGAGCATGCACAAATATAAAAGGTGTCTGGATATTTCTTGCAGACCTTGACTATTTGCTGGTCAAGCTGCTCTTGTCTAGGACTTACTTATCCAGAACATAATTCTGAAATTTGGAGTAAAAGGAAGGCTTTAAAATCACTCTTACCTTCATCTATTGAGGCTTCACTACTGTATCCATCATATTCTGCAGACAGGGGACTATATTTTTGTCTGGTTTCCCACATATAGTTTTTTTGCTGTCTGCCATCCACCACTGGCAGCCTGGAACTCTGGGTTCTAGACAAGGCCTCATGATATTTACCCAGTGCTTCATCTTCACTCTCAGATGATGAACCATGCTGGTCTTTACTCATATAAGAATTGTCTGTTTGAATAAAATAAAGCAAATCGACTACAGCTCAAAATAGAATACAAGAAAATAACCATAAAAGGTTATCATTGAAGATATTTAAGATATTTCATTAAGAAATTTTCATTAAAATTTCTGTAATATTTTAAAAATATTTTGTTGTAATTATAAGCATTATGTGATTTTGTAATTGGTGAGAGCTATTTTCATTTTCTAGATAATCTGAAAGATCAGTAAGCCCCAAATACCCATTCTAACACTTATTCAACAGAAAACTGATCAATTCAAGGCAGCAAGCACTGACGTTCTTGAAACCCTTCATTAAAGTAGGAAAATGCATTTGGATACCTAACATATCAAAAAGGCAGCTCCTGATCCTACATTCCCAGCTGATTCTTGCTGTGAGCATGTAGCAAAGCATAGAAATGAAACTGATTTGCCAAGAGAAGCCTACAAAAAAGTCGTCTTAGGATATTTATGCCAGTAGTGCTTGAACGCATAATAACAAATGAGAAAGGAAATGCTAGTGAAAGATGTTTGCATGCACAATTTTATTTAACTTACAACAAACAGCCCCTTGTTCAGTAACTGAAATTAATGCATATCCTCACTGCAGACATCTGGCAACAGCAAAAATTACATGGAAAAAAAAAATCTATCTAGTCAATTCTTTTATACCAGTTCTTCTACAGTGCCCACTCCTATGGCTAACATTTTCCAGCTACATCTCAAGCGTGACTTCCTCCCACAAATCAAAGATTCAGCTGCATATTTATTTCTGTAAAAGGAAAGTTTCCTTCTCCCTCTTCCCAACTTCAGATGGATTCCACCCAAATTTAACATGATTTGCAGAGGTTCTGTAGATCTCAGACTCCAAGAAGCATTAAGATATTTCATGTAAACTCAGTAAAGGTCAGCGTGACCGCTACTCAGTAAGCAAGCCCACAGAATGTGATTTGCCAGCAAAGTTCCATTATTGGCAGCACTTTGAGATACCCATAATGTTGTTTTTCAGTTCCTGATTCTGTGAGGAATGTTCTCTAACATGCCATCCAGCCACACTCAACCAATTCTTCCCTCCCTGCTTTCAAGACCTTTTCCCAGGCCCTGTCCTTAGCTCTAGTTCTGCACTTCCACTCCCATTAGTCTCAGCCTTCACGCCCAGTCAGTCTCACTCCTCTGGCTGGATATTCCTACTAAAGGAAGGATTCAGATTACTCAAAATTCAGCCATTTAAAATTAAAGTAACTTAACCTATGCCAGCCATGTAGGCCTCTTCTACAGTCAAGTGTTTTCCTCTGACTACTACAGAGGTCCATCTTTCCTACTTTTAGGTAAGCCTCTAGAGCAGATGAATAAAATCACTTCCCATCAAGGTCTTTTTCTCCCTGGTACTCATGCAGAAAAACCTACACTACAAGTTTAGGTAAGACATCTTTTGGAAAGTTACATTTATATGAGTAGAGTCTTATCCTAAGTTCCTGCTTTCCAGCCTCATTGCTGTCACCCATCCTACTTCAAATCCCAGCCTACTGCATGCATCACGTTCTATTTGTTCAAGAAGTTTCTGTCCTCACAAAGGACACATTTATTCTCAGTTCTTTTGTTCAAACTTCCAGTGTCCCTCAGTAACCACAGACATCAAAGGCATGATAAGACCTGCTCTGTTCTTCAACCCCTAAAATGAAGCATTATGAGTGCAAATGGGATGGTCAGTGAATTTAACAAGCAAAGTATAAGAAGTGTTTACCATGTCTTTTCAAAAAGCAAACATTCCAGAAATTTACAACTTCATCAAACTTCAGTGTTTTTTTCATAAAAGAACATGGGCCTCTCTGACACAGGGAAAGTGCTCTCCCACATTTCAAGTACCAATTCCAATACACAAAGGTGACAAAACATCTTAGTAAAGCTGATGTGAAATCTACTTACTTTGTTGCACAAATACCCAGCATGTTTTTCCCGTAGTATATTTTTGGAAACAGCTAAAGATTTTAAACTATAACTTGAGGGGAAGAATAATAAAAAAACAAAACAAAACAAAAAAACACCAACACAATCTCCAACAGAAATAATGCCTGAGTCTCCTTTGCTGGTACACAGAGTAAAATTTTCTATCTCATATGGCCCTCAATAGGTTGAAACCTGCCAACTTGGAAACTTCTGCAGATTTCCACAACTATAATTAAAGCAGAGCATACCAGGACTAAAATATAGTGCCAGACAATGGTATTAGATGCATCCTTTAGCATTGCAAGAAATTTATTCACAAATACGAAATTAGGTTCACTAATCAGCCTGCATAAAGAATGGAATAGTATAGAGCATGATAGCAACATGTTTGAAAGAAGAGTTGAAAGTTATGTAATAATACACTGACTTTTGTAAGCATCCAGAAGTTCTCAGGGATACAAGGGGTTTTTTTCTCCAGTTCCTAGCATAAAAGACTGAGAATGTATACTATTATTATAAGTCATGAAGCAGAACCTCTTCACAGGACTTAAAAACCTCACTGAAGTTAAAACATAAGCTATCCATGCAAATACTTTTTTTAAATTAACAATGCAAATTTGTTTCAGATTCTTGGGAAAAAATAGCTTCCTGTACATTAAAAAAAAAAAAAACTCAGGGTTTTATGTCTCTCCTTGCCACTTCTCATTTGACTTTTATATCTTAGTTGGAAACGTGCCTAAGAGAATACATGTTCTTACTAAAAATTTTGCTTTATTTGGCTAACATGGGTCATGAGCATTTAGTACACTACTGAAATCTATTAATTTGCTTATTATGGGACCTCAAATGCCATTTTTGAGAGAGAATATAGTTTACAAATATAGTATTACATAAAGAAATAATAGATAAGATCATAGTTATCATACAAACATGGAAAACACCTCCTAAACCAAATTAAAAAAACCAACCAAACAAAACCAAAACCAAATCAAAACCCAAGAAACCAGATAACTGAAATTTTCAGATAAGGGAAAATACACACACTGAAGAAAAAAAAAAAAAAAAGTGTTTCTATTACGAAATCATTCATTTCTCTGCAGAAACAGCACTGCTGGAAAAACCTGTGTTGCTTTCTAAAACTTCCCTAGGCAGCTTGCAAAACACCTGTGTAAAAATGCAAGGTTTTACTTCTTACTGTTACTGCAATCCCCTTATCATATCGTTTAAGACTGGATGTTAAAGACGGCACACGCAGTATCCATATCAACAACACACAGGTTTTCTTTGAAGACTACGACTATAAGACAAGCCTCATTCACTTTTTCTATACATAAAATCACTTAATAGCCATTTCTCATTGAGTCTTGTGTCTTGAAATCATTCTCTTACATATCCCAGAAATATTTTGAAGATCTACTGTAATGTAAATGCAAGAGAAGTTATTTCTTTTATTATCTTAGCAGATTTCATGCAATGCTCTTAAAATAAACAAAAGGAAAACCACATTCACAGAACAAGTACTAATTAATTAAGTCATAGTTTTCAACAGAAACCACACAAGGCACTGCAGAGAAGGTAAGAAACACCATATAGAAAAAAAGGTTAAGTTAGAACATAGGAAAGCCATTTGTTAATCAATTCCTTTAAGTAATAGTTTGAAAAGTAATATCAACATAATTAGAGAATGAAGCACTGAAAAAAACAAACTTACTTTCATCCACAGGCAACACTATTATTAAATGTGTAAATTAAGTGAAAAAAGTAGGAATTATCATAAGTTTCAGGAAAGGCTGAAGAATGCAGTTTGCTAACAGACTCCTCACCTTTTCCTGCTGTCTTCTTATTACATAGCTCTCTCTCTAATTTCTTTGAGTTTTTCTTTTTACCATCATTTGCACTTGTAGTTGACATATTGTCTTCATTTGAGATGAATTTTCCTTTTCTGTCAAAAAAGGTTTCCAATTTCTTTTCTTTGATTTCATTAAGGCAATTGGGATTGTCATTGTGCATCTTCTTCAAGCTGGAGTCTGATAATTTTTGCTTTTGTACTTCAACAAGTTTTGTTTCTAAATCTTGGGGAACATTCATACTATGCACTTGATCAGAATCCTTAATATCAACTCCAGGTGAACGTGGTTTGATTTTTCTGTGCAAGTGATTCTTAGAATTATCCGATACTGCATATAGACAATTATCTTGCTTCTCAATAGGTTGCTCCATGGTAAATTTATTACTTTTCAGGTGACTATCCTTCAAGAACTTATCATTTACAATACACTCATTTCCCCCTACTGCTTCCCTTTCAAAAGGTCCTCCTACAGACTTCAAAACCTGAGGTACTTCCGTATAACTGGAAGGATTATTATTATCTGTGCCTTTTAACTGGCACTCGTTTTTGTCCAAGACACGGTCAGATACTCCAACTTGACTCGTACCTGTTTTTACAAAATCTAATGAATTTGAACTATGAGTCTCTTCGTGTTCTGCAACACCCCTCTTCACTTTCATGCTAATTTCCTGAGAACGAGTTACTGGCGGTGTATGTTCCTCTCTCCCTTCCACAGGTTTATCATTCTGCATTTTGGAGCTCCTGTCTTCTGCACGAAGGCCATTTATCATGCTGGTTACTTGTTCTGTTACTGAGTCAGCTACAGTGTAGCTGACCTCTCCAACAACACTGGCCAGATCATCCACAGCACTGCTAAGCGTGTCCACCAGGGAAGACACAGAGGGAAGGCTCAGATTTTGGTGAAGGTTTTTGAAAAACGCCATTTGTCCAGCCTATTCAGCAACAATTTTTAATAATAAAAGGTCCTCTGTTTCACAAACAGATCATCTCTGTTTCTCCAAGTGCAATTTCAGAGCTATTTGCTTTTGCTGTCTCAAAAATTAATATATTTACCAGGGGAAGTCGCAGCTTTCCTCTTTCCATTCAATGTGCATTGAAAATCATAAGAAAACAGCTAAGTAAATACCTTGAAATGAGGCCACAATCAACCAGCAAAACCATAGTCTTTCATCAACTGCAGCACCAACTAGCCATAAAAAATTTCATTATTTTCAAAAACCAGACAACTGTGTGAGGTGGAAATATTTTTTTTTTATTCTAACCTGCAAAGAAGAAGTTGTGAGTTAAATTATATCCTTACATCAAGGTCACACTGAAACAAGTTTTTAACACAACACAACACACATCATGGAGACTTCTTCACCCCAAAATATCTGTTGTCTTTTAAATAAGGTGAGGTATTTTGGAACATGAAGATTTGCTTTGTAGCAAAAAAGAAAGTTAATATGACAGACTTAATTTCCAGGGGAAGAACTTTTTTTGTCTCCAGGAAAATTGAAAATAAAAATGTAGCTCCATATTTTAAAGAGGTAGAGGGGAAGAAGACCTCTCCAATTTCCCATTCTGTTCCCTGATGCCTGTCTCCTTCTCTCAAGTCAGCTAAAAAATCCTGTTCAATTTTCACCACAGAAAGTAGAAAGGGGTTGTTTTACCAACCCTCAATATCTTTTTCAAGGTCTAAGTTTCTTCGTTACACATGATCCTTAAAGACCTTGTTGTACTAAGAGTATTCAGTAATTTGTAAGTCGGAGGTGTTTCTAATGTTTTACTTCTTTAAAATTACTTTCCAGGTGAAAAATGCAAGACCTCCAAAAGTTTAGTGAAGGATTTTAATAAGCTTGCTGAAAACCCATCAATTAATTCACAAATTTACTTGAAAAGATTTAATTTTACACCATTATGGAATGTTTAAAATGAGTTCAAGAATATTCTCATACTGCAAGAGAAGTATCTTCCCTTAAGTAAATGTCAACTCTTTGGTTATATAGCTGTTGAATTTCTGTGGCTCGTGGACACAAAGGTCTGTTCCTTTCCAGGTATTGCACAGTCACAGGAAAAGTCAATGCTGTTGTGTTGTTACATCCTTGTAAAAATGGGCATTCCTATAATTAAGTTTAGTACACTGTATGTCAAATACTTACAAAGTTTATCTTGTGAATTCTTTCTTGTAGTGTATCCTGAATCGAGATCTGGGAAACCACTAACATTTTCAAAACACATCTTCTTGTTAATATATAGGAAAAGTAGCAACATGAGAATAATGAACACCCCAACTGCAGACAGGAATCCAATTGCTTCGGGAGATACTAAAAGAAACAGAAAAAAACACATTTTTCAAAATCTTGTAAAAGTTTGTAAAGTTGTAACATTACCTGAATTGATCACTAATAAACACCTCTAAAAGTGCAAATATATATGCAAGATATAACCAAAAAAACACCATTTAAATTTGAGTTAATGTTTAATCATCTTTTCAAAGAACAGAAAAGCATCTGGTCCTAATCTAAGGGAGGACTGACCCTTTGAGGAAGAGGTTCTGCCAGAGTACTGGACTCTATAACAAGACAGAAAAATGGGGAGATTACCAGAAGATGTCAAGGCTCATGGTTTCTGATGGAACATCTGACAGAGCGAGCACTGGAAGGGAGCTAACAGCAAGCCCTCTTCCTGGATGGGGAGGGAGGTTTGCCTACCTGGGGTCAAGGACAATTCTGAGATAGTGCTGCTGGAGAGGGACTGAGCCCTTCCTTTGTCAGCCTGTTATGCTCAGCACGTGTCTCCTCTTCCCTCAGGGACCAGCTGGCCTGCACTGCTCCCTGACAAGCAGGATATCGTGTGAGCAAAACAACGGAATGAGAAAAAGCACGTATGTTCACTTGCATATGAACCAGAAAGAGCTACGTGGGATAGAGATAAAGCACACTTAATCAAAACCAGGTAGAGGTAAGAGAGGCCAAAGTAGACTGATGTGTCTTAGAAACCATGTAAAATAAAGAATATATAATGGACATTAAGCAGGTAACTGAAAGGGAGTATTGGCGATATTTGACAGGGGTAGAATCTCACAAGTTCATCAGTATCTAACAACATCAATAAGACCGTTTAAGGCCAAGATTACCAAGGAAAGGGTTTCAGAAATATGAAATCTGCAAATGGATGTAGCAAATTGGAGCAATGGGGAAAGAGCAATTAAGGGGCAGCTTGTTTATTTGAAAGTAGAATGGGTAGAGAAAGGGACCTAGAAGGGCAGGAAAAACAAGTGTCTAGAAATGTAAGAGATAATGAGCAACTTATAAAGGCAGTACAACAACAGAAGTGGGCAGATCTTTTGAAAGGAATGCAGATGCCCACAGACTCTAACGAAGCCGAGCTGCTTCATTAATAAAGGGTCAGAGGGAAGACCCATGGGAAACCCAGTGGACTCTCCCTGGGGTCTACATCCAAAACATTGGAAACCAGAAGTTAAAAGGGTGACAGAATTGCAAATTTGTTACTAACTGAGGTGGGAGGTTAAAGTAAAGGTTATAGAACAGTAATACCAAAATAATATGGTGCAATTTATATGAAAAAAGTGTTAGAACTCAATAATTTCATGCAATTAACAACTGTGTAAGGCGTTATAAAAGTGTGATACCTAGTGGATTGCTGATTAATTAATGTGTTAATTGGTACATTAGTAGTGATCAATTAAGAAGCATTATAGCTTCAGTTATGTCTCAAACCTACATTCTAAAGAGACAGAGTAAGACCTTGAGGTAACAGACACCTTAACACTTAAGAGGGGTTTTTGTGGCCACAACACACTGACGTGCATCTTTCAGGATTGAACCCAACTGCATTCATTTGGATGAAAGCTAGGATTTCACATACCCCATTATTCCTGCTGATTCTGCTAGACTCTCTACTCACCACCACAAATCCCATTTGTGATTTTTTTCTATTTATTAGAGATTTATGAAGATTTATCAAATTTATGAATTCTGTTTGCCAAGATCTTGGCACTTCACTTTAGGGCTATAATGCTGCATGGCAACATTTTTCACTATGTAAAAAGGAGTGGGATTACAGGAAAGTTGGCAACACACTCTGCATTCTCAGAGATGCAATACAAAAGAACAAGAGGCAAGAGTCCGATAGAACTACAAGAGAAGTTCCAGTTGGAGATAAGGGGCAAGAAATCCAGAATAAGAGGGATTTGTCACTGGAACAGATTGCCTAGATCAGTTATAGAATCCAACTTTAATGTTACCCCTGCTTTGAGGAGGGGGCTGAACTGCAAATTACTTTCCCAGGAGCCTTCCAAATTAAATCATTCTCTGATTCGACATATGCCCTTTTTAAATCTGGGCTCATACATCTATGTAAAAGCGCTGACTGAGAAACACACGCAGTTCCACAAACTCCTCAGTTCATTCTGCAGGATGACAGGGAACATTTGGGTCTGTGGTGCTGTTCTTAAATTATTATACAGGTGTCTTTCAAAAACTGAAAGATCAAAAGAAATGTGCCTTCCACCATCTAAAATGAACTGGTCAGACCTGCACTTCTGTTTTGAGTTGGACATCCAGACCTATCTGAAACTGTGAAAATAATTTTTGCTTCACTTTTTAAGTCTAACCAGAAGAGATCACATAACATTGTGTCCACAACCCTGAAAATTTTCCCATGAAAAGGAACTTGCTAGTAACTTCAAGTGAGACACCCTGCTGCATCAAGCAGAGCAACAAGGTGAGGAAAGTGAAATTTTATTCTGGAACAGAGAGGAAAGGCAGCTAGTTTGTTGGGTTTGTTTGTTTTTTTTTTTCCAATATTTCCATTATCATGAACAAATAGAAACAAAAAAAAATTTGGCATATGTCAGGCATTGATTTATCGTTTGTCAGGCATTCCATTTTCATGGAATGTTACTA
Source organism: Myiotriccus ornatus (assembly GCA_036023395.1). Classification (NCBI taxonomy): domain Eukaryota; kingdom Metazoa; phylum Chordata; class Aves; order Passeriformes; family Tyrannidae; genus Myiotriccus; species Myiotriccus ornatus. The sequence continues at coordinate 22,943,152 of JAYRBT010000114.1, forward strand.
CATATGGGAAAACTCTGAGACTTGACAAAAGCCTCGGTTCGTTTTTGACCACAGAGTTTAACACATGATATCTCCCAAGGTTCTGCTGGCAGTAGGCATGCTCCTACCCCTCCCAAGAATGCATATGGATAACTGAGAATGTCTGGGGCTATTGGAATAACACCCAGTTTTCTTTGAATTATTGGTCCTGACCCAAATGAGACTAGAGACTGGGCCAAGAGCAGAAAATCTTCATTCTTCAATGAGTTCCAGTCCTTAACACCTATCAAACATAGAGGCAGTGGCAGAAAAGGCAGGAAGAAGAAAATGTGATTCACGAGAACGCAGGGACCAACAGAAGTGAGAGTGAAGCAGAAGGTGGCAATTAGGCACAAGTTACTGATATTCAGTGAGGAAATGGGAAGCATGAGTTATGAACGCGGTAACATGGACATGGATAACTCAGAACAAGCCGGAAACTGATGAGAAGGC
>JAYRBT010000114.1:22953614-22979454 GCA_036023395.1 Myiotriccus ornatus
GCTAGTAATAAATATTCATGTTATTTTCCCAAATCCAGTCTCTTTTGTCTGCATACACCTTCTCTCAAAGTAATTATGTGGGGGGTGTGAAAGCAAATTGACCCAGGGCAAAACCACGACATAATCACACTAGGCTAATTTATAACCACTAATGCTACTAAAACACAGGTTCTATGCAACTGTTCTTTTTTTTTTTTTAAAGAAGTGTATCATATCAATGGCAAATGGAGCTTAGAATCTAATGTTTAAATATAACTTAAAACCTTAAAAAAAAAGTACATCTTTTCAATTTAACTTCCTAGTAATTAACATTAATGCCATACAGCACTGCCTCCAAGAACGCAGAAGAATTGTTTTTCTTAAAATCTCTACAGTATCCTAAAATAAATCGGGATTAAGAAGATTAATAGATTTGAAACTTTATCAGTAGGCTTCCTGAAATTCCAATGAGTTTCACAATTCAGGAAGAAAAACAGGGCCTATTACAGAAGGAATACAGAGCACTGTGTGTACTGACATCCATCAACAGAAAAACAGAGACAGCAATAAAGGTTTTTAAAAAACAAAAACAAAGCCTAAGAAAACATTAAAAGAAAGAAATTTACCTCCCCTCCAAAATACAAATGAAGTAACAAAAAAAAGCAAGATCCAAATGATTCACATTTTAGAAAAGCAGAGAAATGTTTTTAATTACAGTACTGTCAAACCACATACAACATTCAGTAATTCTTTTAATAGATATTTGGAAAAGTTGACTTCTGACCATAAAGCCGTTTTGACCTTAACCAGTAAACTTAATTCTGAGGTTAGGCAATGTTAAATAAATATTTAAAAAAACCATTAAAATGTTATTAAAATCTCTGAGTGAATGCAATAGAATCTAAGAGCACAAACAAAATTTCTTCCCACTAAGTATGATGTGGTTTGACAATACTATTGAGCCGGTCTAACACTTAGTTGTTGTCAAAAGAATCTTGTAGACTTCCTCCTCTCCCACCACACTTTCTTACTCCTTCCCTTTTGAAAGCACTGAGACTCTTCTGACCTAACTGTGACTCAATTCAAGCAACTCATCTTTGAAGAAACTGGTTTTTCTTTGTTGAAGGGTAGTTTTCAGATCAGAAGACAGAGATTCAACAGCAATGCTGGAGGAGGGAGCGTAGGGCTCCCAAAAGGGACAGAAAACAGAAGTGTGTCTAGTCTTTATATCAGCTGAGCTGTTCTGTCAAGCTCCAGCTTCAATCACTGTAGCCCAGCTTTAAGCCTGTAACAGTTCCCTCTCGAGCACAGCTCTGTTCTGTGTGCTGCCAATTACTGGTTTCACTACTGACACAGCTGTTTTCAAAGAAGTTTGAGTTAGTGGGATCTCACCTGAAATCAGAGGCAGAGATTGCCAGTCCATTACATCACTTGTTTAAAACATCTTCCTAACTTTCTATTACTACTAAAAAAATCAAATCATCCTACAAATATGTAGACAAGGCAAAGATCAGAATTTTCATGGTTACCCCTCACAGTTGAACAACATTAACAGATTCCACGTAACTTGGTGAATATTGGAGGAGTACCTTTATCCTTCTTGCAAAAAATCAAATTTTATTTGTAATTTCACTTTTTTTTCCTCTTTTTCATTGACACTGTCAGCATCAAAAGATTCTGCAACACAAAGATGCAACACTAAGATCCAGAAAAAGTGAGATCATAACATTAGGCAGCAGATTTCTCACCAGTACTATTCACAAGCTAAGAAGTACCCTTTCACACATCAATGCTTACCTTTTCTAATGCAGATCAGCTCATGTACACCACAAGTTCGTTCTCCACCTATGTGGAAATAAATAGTTAGACAACAGTAACAAATAAAATGTATTTGGTTTCTCAAAAACCATGTAAAAGAAAGTACCAAAACTATGCCATCTAACAAAAATGCAAAAGACTGGCTTAACAAATTTTTCCATTTATACATTAAATCCTTTGGAGAAAACAATAAATGCACCTTTGGCTTCGTATTGCTAATGGTGGTACAGTTTGAAGAGCTTTATATTGAATTTTTACAGATAAAATTACAAAAGCAAGCACTTTAACTGAAGCCACACTAATATTTCCCAAGTACAAAACATAATTTCCTGTTTGGAGGGAACTACCCTACAGAAAGGTATCTACAGAAGAATTGCCAAAATATCAAAAATAATTGTGACATAACATAATACCAAAATAGCATTATGATTATCTTTCATGGTAAAAAAAAAAAAAAAAAGAGAGAGAAATCCTGTTACCAAAGGCTGGGTTTGCCTGGAATTTCTTCTTTAAAGATTTCTTATATTAAAAAAAAACCAAATTTAAGATACTTACATGGGAATAATTAAATTGCTGCTAGAAACATTCAGCTTTTGTTTACATTTTAATGTTAGAATTACAGCCCATAAACAAAACGTCACCACATAATATACCGAGTGAGAACAGTGAAGGAACCCACAAAGAAAGGAGAATACTTTCGGTAAACCATGTTGCACAGAGGAAGGTGTGATCCAAGGATGGGAGAGGAAACAAGCTGTGGCTAAGCCTTGCAGAAGGAGGAACGGGCAGTGGCAAACTGCTGAAGAGATTCTTTTAATGGTTTGTAGAAACTACTGGAAGAGTTCATTTTTTTTATTGTGATCACTTTATATTGAATACATCTACACTATTCCCGATCCTCTTCTCTTGTAAATATATATCTAAAATAAAAATATTTTGGAATGATATGCCCCATGGTCAAACCCTAGAATTCAAACTACATCAAGCTATGGCTTCTCTTAATTACACCCTAACACCCACTAAGGCTTCTTCCCCTGACAACAAAAGACTGCAGCATATGAATACAGAAGTGAGGGGAACTGCCAAGGTTTTCATACCCAGTTCTCTGCAATCTCATGAAAATACAAAGCAAGAGATATAAAAACTCACGAAGCACCTATTCCATATGCATTAATCACTACTGGGCTCCAAACGCTTCACAACACACTAAAACAAGCTTTAGGTAACAAAATTCTTTCCATCTCAAAAAGATGGAAATACATTATAGAGCACTTATTGCTCTCCTTTATTCCATAATAAATGGATTTTAACATAAAATAAAGCATACTGTGATGTAATATCAACTAATACTTAAAACTCTTAATTGATAACACAAGCAGATGGTGTTGTATAAGTTTTGAGGACACCTGTATTTGTAGTTAAATTTAAACTTTAAAAAAATGCATATATTGGAGGGAAAAAAGGATAAAAGGGATCAAATAAATGAAGCAAAACATAACTCTTCTAAAATAAAATCAAATGTCTACGAAATGAAAAAGAATCCTCATTTTATGTCAACATTTTTATTTTCATATTCAGTAATGTGAAATACAAGCTTCAAAGATACTCTTGAATGGGAACTCAAGTGTCAATAAGTCTAAGGATCCCATGAGTTTTGTAGAGTCATCACCATTACGAAAGCCAGTTATAATAGCAATATAATTCCCTCTTTTCAGTGCATTCTAGAAGCTGGACAACATCATTTTAATTCAGAAACCATAAGAAAAACTAAATTAAAAAATAATAATCTGCTTTTATGACAACAAGGCATTAAAAAGACTTAGGGAGAAGATTACAATCTTCTTTAATACCATTGCAATCATCTTCAGGGTACAAAAGAGAAACCAGAACAGAGACTGAAAAGTCACGCTCTAGTCTTCTCCCTAGAATTTCTTCCCCCGATAGTCTGAAATTCAGTAGTAAGGAAATAATAAAAGCTACTGAAAAAAAATAAAGAATTTTTCATTATACAGATGCCAGACAGTTAAAAATAAAGATTCACCGAGAAACAACTGAGAGAAGAGAGCAGTAGATTTAAATTATATTCACTGCCCTCAGTGAAATCAACTAGCTTGAAATCATACCATAAAATACTAATTTTAGGTTTGGATTCTGCATTGCTACCTATTGTTTTCCAAAGAAAGATATCTTTATTCAATCATTTAGATGCTAAAATATGATGGTGTTCCACTAAATAAAGCCTTTACATTAATCTGCATGTTACTTTTTACTGACCATAAGGCTACATAATAAATTTGTACCATTTAATATGCATTCAGTTAGAATTTTATTCTTTTTATTTAGTTAGGAAATGCTGAATGTTATTTTTTATTTAATAGGTGAGTGATCTATCACTTTTTCTCCAAACTTTGCTTTTGGATGAAAATCAACTGTTAAATGAAAACACATCAGGTGACCTACATGTTTTGAAAATAACATTGAAGAAAGTATCTTTTATATTTTAAGTTAACTAGTGTATTGAACACATATTTTATCCTCAGTTGATCTGGGCAGATTCTTATTTCCCCCACTGCTCCTAAAATTGTGGAACTAATACAATATTAACACCTTGCTTTTACTCACAGATTAACAAATGAACACAAGTTTTTCTCTTTCCAGCTCCCAAGAATTCTCTCAGCTTTGAACAACCCAGACACTGAAAGAAACCAAACTGAAAACACAAAAACATCTTGCATTACAGTAAGATGTCAACTCCTAATTTAGCACTTCAGTCTGAAAAAACTGAGTTTGTGTCGGTTAGCCCACAAATCCCAAATGTTCAGTGGTATGACCCTCTAAAATTTTATTCTTTAAATACTATTTTTAAGTAAATGAGACTAATTTAGTGTTAATTCACCACAATTTTACAGGTAGACACAAATTATTATTAATTTTATTTCATCTTGACTCTGTGATCTCATACATAAGATTTTAAAATTTTAAGTACGTTTGCATATAAAATTACATAGTATTTTGTCTAAAATGTAATCTGATAATAGAAACATACCCTCCTGGGGACACAGAACTTTTCATAATTTCAGACAACAGAAGTAAAATGAAAAAAGATTAAGTAATTTTAGAATTGCACATTTAACAAAACATTTTCATTTACTCGAGCAAGAAAAACCACCTACTGGCCCTAAAAATCTGAAACATTCAAACATTTAGCACAAACAGAATGGCCAGATGGTATTCAGAGGCAGCTGAAACACCTGATGAAGTTTAATTTTCTCAATTTAAGCCAAAGATTTTGTATACCAAGTCACTCTTTGCCAAGATGATTATTACACCAAAGAGATGAAAAGGTGTACATCAAAGAAGGCAAAGTACCTCCTGAATTTTGTATAAATTGAAAATTTTATGTCTTTCTAAAATGAGTCCACTACAAGATTCAAAGTTCTACCATGTTTGGACTTCAGCTGAAACTTCACTGCTGGGCACTGAAAATAATTGTCTAGGAAGTGTAACACTGGCATTATCAGAGGAATTTCTGGCACTCTGAAAGACTTCAGAGAGGACCTGGACCAGCTTTACAAGAGATTCCTCTGGGTCTCAACCAACCAAGTTCTGCAATGCCCAAGATTCCACGACCTCTCCAGACACCACCAGTTCCCTCTCACTGTGAGCACTTCTTCCTCACAGTCAGCCAGGACTTCCCTTGATGTAGCTCACACCCACTGCCTCATGTGCTTTCACTGCACAGCTTAAGATCTCACCTCCATCTCTGAGACCCCCTCATATAGAGAAAGGCTGCAGTAAGAGTCCCCTCCTCAAATGAATTTCCTAAGTCTCTCCTTATGTGCCACGTACTCTGTTCCCTCCCAGCTTAGCGGCACTCCGCTGACAAACTCCAGTTTGTCATCCTCTCATGCTGGGTTATCACAGCTGGATACAGGCCAGAGGCACCTGTCTGGTCCATGAACTTGCTGTTCACCAGGACCCTCAGGGTCTTTTGTGCAGGGCTGCTCCTGGCCAGTCTGTGTGCAGCCTGTAGCACTGCACGGGTTTGGCTTCATTTGTATTCATTTAAGTTTCTGAGGTTCCTTCAGGCCGCTTTTAATCTTGCTGAGCACCTGTCAGACAGCAGCCCTGCCCCCCAGCTTATTCACTGCTCCCTACCTGCCATCACCCACAAGCTCAGCAAGGGTACATCGCACTCCTTCAGTAAACATGTTGTACAGTCTCAGTTCCAACACCAAAACTGTGGTGCGTATAAAATTCATTATTCTTCAGCTCAGCAACAAATCCATGTTAGTAGCTGCAGCGGAACATTACATTGTATCACAAAAGCCTTTGTCACTGGGTGTAATTTTGGGGATGTACTTTTTATATGATAAATTACTTTCCTGCTGAGGATTGTATTTTAATTAGCATTTTCATAAGCTTGGATCACATTCAACAGATGTTTACTTAACATTTTATTCAACATTAGACAACTATTTTTTCCCTTGGCAAATCCTCAAAATTCCAGTGCAGAACTCAACCAACTGCACAGGTTGAGTTGCACAAAGAGGGTGAGGGACACAGTGTTCATTACAGCCCCTGAGAGCCCACCTTGCCAAACTACAGAGGAGTAGCCATGCACAGCAACGGCACGGGACGTGCATTTCAGCAGAGCTCCTTCCCTCCTGCTCTGGGACCCCTCATCAGACACGGTCATAGTTAAAACTACAGCTCACAGGTAAGGCTTGAGCATGCAGGACTGTCAAATGATAAAGAAACAACAAGGCTGTGCAGAAAATGCATGAAATAGAAGTGTCACAATGCGGAAACATAAAATGGGATACAAGTGAATAAAGCCTAACACTGTTAATGTTAGTCTGAAGCATGAGGAAATGCTAATGCTTCTGCTGTGAATACAAGATAGTTAGAAAACCCATTCTTATGCTAAGCTGTTTCATGTAACATACTGCAAATTTATCAAAGGAGACAACCGTAATGAGAGTGTTCTGGGTTACATACATCAACAAATTACTCCTTGAGAAACTGTCTCATACCATGAACTGAATTTAAGGAAGAATCTGGTTTTAGATGAACAGACAGCTAACTGCAATGGAAAATAAACAAAGTTGAAAAGACTTAAAAGAACAGGAACTCTACAGCTGGCATCAGTATGGCGTTTGTCCTGTAAGATTACATACATTTATTAGCCCATCCTCACTCATGGGTGTAAAATCATCTCTGCACTCCTTTAGCACCCTTTTCACAATTTTAGTCTACAAATAATACTGCCTATGTAAAAAATGAAATGTTTAAATATGCCCGCATCGTGTATGTTTTGTGAGGTTTTGGTCTCCTCTTGGTCCCACCACCTCAAAGAATAAAATGGTACCACAGAACACACAGAGAAATGCAAAAAAAAAAGTCAGTGAAAACAGTTAAAACACAAATTGTTTCCATATGAGGAATGACTTAATAGACTAAGACTGTAGGACCTGGAAAAAAAACACAACAGAGAGTGGATGTAAGCAGGTGAATAAAGAACAATTATTCAGTCTAACTCACTAAAAGAGAAATAAGTACTGGATTAAATTAGCAGCAGACATGTTCAAGACCAGAATTTTTCAAGAGTAAAAGTCAGAAATCAATGTTTTATAATGCAAACTCCTATTGTAAAGACTGTCTTCTTTGCTAGCACCATTTGAAATGATCACTGTCTAGTAATTTCTTAGCCTAAGGATAAGGTCATCTACCTTTCTCAAGAATATTTTGTTTGTTGTTATCCAACCATAAAAGTAGTGACAAACACTAAAACAGTTTTCTCACGAAGATATTTACTTTTGAATTATATTTGTAATCAACAGAACCAATGACACTGATCAGTGAATTAGCAATCAATGACAATTAATCAAGATTAGCATAGCCATTTCTGTTTCTGGAAACAGCATGGATTTTCTAAGCTGACCAAGTAATAAAGCAGAGAGGTTATTTGGGACCTCCTCTCCCATCATGAAAATAGTTTTATCTCACCTTCCTTCCTACCCAGAATGACCAGACACTTTTCTTTCCCTACTCTTCTGATAACTGAAATAGAATTAGCACTAGAAAAAAAAAATATTAGTAAGTTCTTTATTTTACCTAGTTCTCAGTCAAGTACTTCTTCAGACAAGTCTTACTGATGGAAATGAAGAAATACAGTAAATATAACTAGCACAGAAACATCCAGTATTAATGCTTCAAATCTGACCTAATATAAAACTTGTAATTTTTTTTTTAATAAGAACTGAAAGAAAACCAGCAGCTACAAAAGGAACTTCATTGCAAATGCCAAAATTATTAAATATACATTGCCGAGCAATGTACAGTGTTATCATATGTTCTGGAAATAAGAAGGAAGATGTCAACAACAAAAGTTGATACCAGAAAAAGGATGAAAAATTAGTATGACTTTTAGCTAATTCTTACATTTTTTAGTTACCCTCATTAATCACTACTCCAGAGCAAAATTTCAAAACAGAAAGTAAGCTGAGAAATATTTCTATTTTTAAAATGATTCTATGGACTGTGAAGAAAAATATACTCACAGAAATAGTATCAGTAACTGGACTTCTCATATTTCACACAATGCAGTAAGTTTGTGATACAAAGGGAAATTACTACAAAGAATTTGTATTTAAAAATATTCCAATTAGTAGGAAAACTGCTTATTTTAGCCTATAAAACAAAAATGTGTGTCAACCATACTGAACCTACCCCTTTTCACACTGAAGACTACGCTTCTCTGCAGAATGCGACCTATTAGTTCACGAACTCAACATTCATTTGCTGTCTTAAAATTAACTTCCAAAATCCTCCCAAAGTTTTCCCCTCACTCTAAAGACAGATTTACTCAGAAATCAGAAAACATCTGCCACGTCCAAGAGTTAAATATGCAAAAATCAGAAGGTGCAAGGATTAACTGCTGACTTGAAAGCCACTTCGACTTTTACATACAACACAGGCCCTTGGCCTTATGCAGTTCAAAACCTGACAATATTCAGGAAAAAAACTGTATCAGCTGTGGATTCCTTGCATTACTCATTACAAAAGCTGGACAAATTATAATTGAATTAGGTTGAAAATATGACGTATATTAGTATATATATATATACGTCATACGTATAATAGTTAAAACGTTAAAACAGTTGAAAGTTCTCTGGAAGACAGCAAGAGTCTTTCCTCTCTTAGATATCTCCTGTATTTTGATGGGCAATAATATAAGTCAACATCTTTAATCAGTTAGTGGCTGTGTGTTTGCTTTCCTGCACGCCCATCTTGAACGCCAAGAGTTCTAATTTGCAAAAGTGCTAAGCATTAAAAAGGAACACAATTCAAGAAGAATTTCACTCTGAACGCATCACCTGTTCTTACATTAAGTATGATAAGTTTCATCTCAGCCCACAGGGAACTTATCAAAAATAAGTCTGTAGAGCATTAGAGGTTAGATGTCTTTTTTATAAAAAAAAGATAGCCCCCTCTATAATCTGAAAGGTGATAGAGACCTAACAGCTTTCCTTATTTCAATGGATTCAACACTACAGCAATGATGGTGTCAGACAAATCCAACCAGGAAATTAAATCGATTCTGCGTGGCTGATCAAATCTGATACCCTGACATGTGATCCACCCCACAACAAACTAATGTGTTTGAAAGTGGGCCTAAGTACAAAATATGTCCTCTTATGTTTAGGCTTTATTTAATACTGATGCTGCTGCTCAACCCCCGACCTGGCTGCACCAGCTTGGATTCAGAAGCACTACTGCCAACTCAGATCAGCACTAACTCGAGGATCTCCATGTCATCTTACACCCTTCTGTACATGCTGCAGTGATACCTCAATATCCCAGGTAAAAAGGAAGTCAAGATAAAACTGTTCCCCAAGCCAGATTCGACCTACAAGCCACTCATGATACTCCTAAGTAAGGCTACTGTAAAGCTCCTGTAAGCAGCTAATTGCTCCACTGTTTCCTTTTCTGGATTTTGGAAATTTGCAGTTAGGCATAGTTTTCACATAACCTATATGAAGCAGTGTTTTAAATGCTCTCTCTTTTCCTATTCACAAACAAAAAGTAGGTTCATTCAGTAACTTTTATCTTTGTTTCCCAAGGAAATGAAGGTTATACAATTAAGCGTCTGGTTTCCTGCCCCATCCTTCTATTGTTTACTATTCTGTCTTAAGAGTCGCTGGCTAACTTAAGACAAAATTGACAGAAAGTTTTAAGAATTTAATACATTTAACATTCAATGTTTTATAAACATCACTAGTCAAATACAACACAAACACAGACCCCACTGAACATGAGGACAGCCCACTGGCCAAAAAATCCCTGCACAGCACAGAGAGCTGCAGATGCCTGCTCCAAACCAAACCGCTGGCAGATGAGGAAAGAGAAGGGGACAGTCTTGTCAGAAGCATCAAAGAGATCAGGACACTTCAGAGATACTCAGGAGATGCAAGAACAAAATTATTAAAAACATAGATATATGGCAAGTACCTTGGCCTCTACATCAGGAAGAAGTGTTAAACTGAAAGGATCACAGGAGAAGAACATGGGAAGCCATGTTCATTAGTCTCACTACCAATAACTTATTAGATAACAGCACCAAGGTGTAATTCTTCCTTCTTTACTAGATTCCTCTTATCTGGCTGGCTCAATTATTCTCTTTAATACAACTTCTCAGTTCTTAACACTAAACTCCTCACAACATAAACCATAGGAAAGAGTTTAAATTTGAAAATAATTAACTTGTTCTGAAAAGATTAATCTCTAGATGTATTCCGCTCCTTGAGAAATATAAAGTTCTGTATGGGCTGCACTACATTAGAGCATGTTCAAGTGCAGACCAAAGTTCTGGTAAAAGTAGATTCAAGAAGCTATGTGAGATATGCAATTCTGCCTTAGGTTATAAAGTATCTCACCTGCGACCTTTTACATTTCTTTTCCCTCCTCCACGCAATGCAATGTGGTTTCCATTGCTAGCTCCTCATCCAGATCTCAATTCAACAGACCTCTCAAGATGCCAAAGCTTTGCTATTGCTCAAAAGAGGAAAAGCAGCATGGAGAAATCAAGTTAATGCTGCCATAAGGATCATTGCCACAGTGATGCTGAAGGGTTCTCAGAAGTGACTCCTCAGCTTTCTGCCCAATCCCAGCAAACTGCCACAAGACTCCAGGACTGGGCAGCTCTAGGTTGGAGCATTTTAACCTCGGACTGCCGAGTAAGTCTGGTCTTACTACTGCTTTCAGTTTGGTCTTACTTTCTACCATATTTGTCACCTTCCTGTTCTGTTACTCTATTTATTAGATTAATTTAATCTTTCCCTGTGAAAAAGTGGAAATGTTACACAATAAATTATCTTGCATCATTAAACAGAGCTCCAAGCTAATACTAATTTTGTTTTGGGAGATAACTACACAGAAATAACAAATGCAAATACAATTCTTTAATCTCATTTGTGCCAAAACTTTTCCATTGGGGTTGTTCTCTGTTGTTTCTTCATAAATCTGAGACTGCCTGACCGACACAAACTGTAACCTGATGTGTTTATAAAGAAATACAAAAGGAACATGTTTTAACATGACATTAACTTTCTAAAGAAAAAGATGTAATTGTTCCTGCAATCACTAGATGAGGGCTTTGAACCTGATCACATCAAGAATACTTGTCTTTTAGAAGTCTGTCAGTGATCATAACAAAGCACTGACACCATCCAAAAGGGTAATGGCCACTGGCCATGGCCAGTGGCTCCCTGGTTCTCTATAACACTTGCTACAAAAAGCCTCACTTTCACAAAAACTTTGAGGTTCACTGTTAGAACCACTGTCATTCTGGTATACTGACAAAGTGACACAGGAAATGCTGCTTAAAGATTTTTAAGAACAGCCAAAAGCAGTTAGCAAATTCCATTTTGTGCACTCTTCACATCTATGTCCTGCTTTGAAGTGGTTTAATTCTTCAAATTCTTCAGTTTTAAATCTTGCTTTTTTCCTGTGCCTCTACCAAAAAAAAAAAAAAAAAAAAAAAAAAAGAATCTGGCCAAATACTGTGTCTTTAAAACTGAGCAAAGTATTTTCTCTGTTTACTTAAATACATTTATAAATTTACTTGGACACAATGCAAATTCTGTATTTTGACAGTTTAGACTAGAAATCCCATGGTTTGATGCCAATTTCAAGAGTTTGTATTTAACCAAATCAAACTCATATTTGTAAGCACTGCTGGCCAGAACAGAGTACTGCTAAACAGTGCAGTCAAGGCAAGGCACTGTTGCACAAACAGGAGGGAGAGAACATCAAGATAATCAGCTATTCAGTTGAAAACAAAGAGGACGATGCATGCCTGCTACAGACTACAGCAGAAAAACACATTGCATTTGCTGTCTTCAGGAAGAGTACTAAATCAAAACCCAGCAGACCACTTTCATGATTGGATTTTTTTTTTTATCCTTCCTTTGCATTTAACTGTAAACTATGCACCCAATTTTCTCAAAAGCTTAAGTCCCATTCTGAATATTTCATATAAGTATCTGCAAGAGCTGGGCTATTTCTAAAGTCTGGCCATAACGAGAAGTGTTTTCAAAGGCTACATTGCTTTATTTATCCATGATTATTTGCTTTAACTTTTAAGAAGTAATACCTAAATCTTCTGAAAATATTACACATGAGTTTCACATACTGTGAATATTTTCAGATCTAACAGATTCCCACAGATTTCTGGCATAATGCTGCTTAAAATGAAAACAGAGACAGATTTTGAAGGACTGATAATTTTTTTCTTTCTGAGCTCGAGTTATGTAAAAAGTCCAGACCCAGCAGAAATTTTTTGCTATCTTCTTGATAACATTGAGGGGACTTTTCAGCAGAAAAGAACCCAGCCAACTTAAAGCTGGCCAGCTCAGACTCCTGGTGTGCACAGCTTCCAAGACAGGGTGAACACGCAGCTCTGCTTGCGCAGTGCAACTTCTCTTTACAGAGGCCTGAATTACTAATCCAGGGAAACTGACAGCAGAGGAGCATCCCACAAGCGAAACAAACGAGAACAGTTTGTTTTTCCCCCTCCCTCACTGTTTTCCTAGATTCTTTAAGTTATAACAACAGATGCTTTCAGAAAGAAACACCTCAGTCGAGGAAGCTGCATACCTTAGCATCTCCTCTGGCTGGAAATTAAGTTCTGGGATTTCTTATTTTTTTTAAAGGATTTTTATCGAGGTGTAAAATTACTCTCAGAATCGAGAGGGAAGATATCAGAGCAAAGCTCATAAGTCTTGTCTTTGAGGATGATCATCTCCAAACAAACCCAACAAGTGTCTCGAACATCTCGCTCCTTTGTTGTTGTTGTTGTTGTTTCTAAGTAATGACTAGAAAGATCTGCGGACACCAGGCTCCTGTGCAGCCCGTTAGCTCCCAGCAACCGGCGGAGAGCGGGGAGCATCCCTCGCCTGGGGACTCAGTTTTCAGAGACTCAGGGGCCAGGAAAGGGCCAGCGAGTTTTAAAGCAGTTGGCAAAGTCCCTGCGGGGAGGGTGGAAAGGGCTGCGCATCTCCAGCACCCACATCTTCGGCCCGGGCGCGGGTCTGGGACCCGGCGGCGGGCAGGGGCGGCAAAGCCCCGGCCCCGGGGGCTGCACCGCCCGCCCCCGCCTCCCCGACAGCGCAAGGGCGGCTCAAGGCACGGGGGGATGGATGGCTTCGTCCTCCTCGGGTCCTCTCACGCCCGGCATCCCCGGGGCAGAAGGCGGCGGAGGAGGAGGAGGAGGAGGAAGAAGAAGAGGAGGAGTGGAAGGATGCCGGCCACCGTGCCAAGGATTTTTATTTACCCCTGCCCGGCTCCTGGGCGCGGAGACGGGAGGAGGGAGCACCACGCTCCATCCACCACACTCCCCCACCATCAAAGAGCCCCGGCACTGTACCCCCCGCAGCCGGGCCGAGGGGGACGGGGAGCAGGGGAGTCGCCCCCCGCCGCCCTCCCCGGCTGGGGGACCACTCGCTTCGGTGCGCCCCCACCTCCCGCCGCGGTGGGAGCCCTCCCTCCCCCCGGAGCCGCCCCCCCTGCCCGTGCCCGGGGGAGGAGAAGGAGAGGAGGGGGCTGGGGGAGGGGAGCGGTTCGGGGCGAGAGAGAGAGGAGCCCGTTATTGGCCTACTTACCATCAATCGCCATGATCCCCGGCGGGGTGGGCCGTACCAAGCGGAGGGAGCGCACGCAGCAGAGGCGCTGCCGGGCGCCGCGGATGCCAGGCGGGAGCGGCGGGAGGGGCGGGAGCGGCGGGAGGGGCGGGCCGGGGAGGTGAGCGGGGCGGGGCGGCCCCCGGAGCGCGCCGGGCGCGTCAGCGATTCCGCCGCCGCCGGCGGCCCCGCCCGGCCCCGGCGAGGGGGGTTCAGGGCGCCTCACGGCTGCGGGGCGGAAACGCTGCTCTCCGTCAGGGGAAGCTCCCGGCGCTTTCCGCGGCTCCGTTCAGCGGGTTTCCTTTCCAAAAGCGATTGGCTGGTGCAGAAGCCAAGGCTCCGAGGGCACCGGTGTCAGCCAAGCCGTGCATCTCGAAATCGCAGAATATGCTGAGTTGGAAGGGACCCACAAGCAGCATCGAGTCCAACCCCTGACCCTGGGCAGGACAGCCCCAAGAGCCACACCACGTGCCTGAGAGCGCTGCCCAAACGCTTCGTGAACTCTGTCAGGCTTGGTGCTGTGACCACTTCCCAGGGGAGCTTGTTCCAGTGCCCAGCCACCCTCTGGGTGAAGGACCTTTCCCTAATATCCAGCCTAAACCTCCCCTGACATAACTTCTTCTCATTCCCTCGGGTGCTGTCACTGGTCAGCACAGAGAAGAGATCAATGCCTGCCCCTTTACCTCCCCTTGTGAGGAAGTTGTAGGCTGCAATGAGGTCTCCCCTCAGTCTTTTCCAGGCTGAACAAGTGAAGTGACCTCGGCCACCTCTCCTGTGGTTTCCCCTCAAGGCCCTTCACCATCTTCATTGCCCTCCTTTGAACACTCCGATAGTTTAATGTTTTTCTTACATTCTGGTGCCCAAAACTGCACACAGTATTCAAGGTGAGGTTGCACTCCAGAACTTCCCTCCCCCAGCACCTGCTGTCACATGCATGTGGCTTCCCTGTGTGCACACATATTTGGCCACACCAAGGGACTGTACAACCCTGTAAAAACACTGAAAAAAGTCTTGCTAAGTAAAGCCACTGAAATAGCCGCATTGAAATTACACATGCAACCTTCCCTTGCTCCAAATCTCCTGTAATACATGGCAGCATGGTCACAGACTCTTTGTTCCTCCCATCACACCTCTGACTGACAGTGTACTAGGAAGACGGCATTTGAGCATGGATTGGGATCCTGTGTCTTCTGTTTCTAACCACAACGTTCTGTAACTGTGGTCTCAATCTCCTATAGTTTTTGGGGCATAAAACTGAAAAAACCACTCTCATGTGGAGCCACATTCACAAGGACTTGCTTGTTTGACAAGAAGGTGGAAATGACCTAGCAAAGTACACTTGCAGCCCAGAAAGCCAACTGTATCCTGGGCTGCACCAAAAGGAGCATGGCCAAAAGGTCAAAGGAGGGGATTCTCCCCCTCTATTCCACTCTCATGAGAACCCACCTAGAATACAGTGTCCAGCTCTGGGCCCCCCAACATAAGAAGGATGTGAACGTGTTGGAGTAGGTCAACAGGAGTTGTTGGAGCCTCTGGTGCTACTCCTTCCTCTGTCCTACCTGTCACAGGTCCTTCCTCTCCCTTCCATGACTTTTCCTCAGTTCTCTTGCACTTGTACCATCCTCTCTTTCCTGGGGGTCTGGAGCTGTTGTCCCACCCAGGACATCCTTCTGCTATGTTCTTCTCCTTGCCTGCCAGAAGCTCCATGCAAAAGGACCATCACAGTGAGCAAAGAGGTCTCACAAGGTCCTGAAGCATTTACCACAAGGATCTTGGGATCCAGAAGGACATCTGAGCCAGGCTATGCATGGCTCCTGTGACTACCAGAGAAAACAGCCAAGCAGATAGCTTATATTATGGACTTTACATTGTAATCTTTTATAGGATGTAGGTCATGTATAAAACTCTGTTACTGTGTCAGAAAGTCTCACTAGCATTTGGAGCTATAAGGAAACATGTTAGTACATGCAAACAGGTTTTTCAGACATGTATGAACTGGCCAAACACAGGAAATTTTTCACAGGATGGTAAGAAGGAACGTCTTTGGTCCCAATATCATCTTTATGCCCAGTGTTAAGTCACCATTCAAATCCTGGAAGCATTAATCTCCTTCAGCCTAGCAGCCCTCAGAAATGTTTTGTCACGTGAAAAAAATCAATGTGTTTTCTTGATATTGTTCTTCACCTCAGTTAGAAAAAGAAAACTTAAAAGTGGGGCATTTAAAAGCAAAGTCAGTTTGACCAAAATGGTCGTCTTGGAAAACACAAGTCCCAAATGACAAACATTTGTCCAGACCAGAACCAACTGTAAAAAGGATCTTAAAAGAGAAAATGTCAGCAGAGCTTAATGGCAAATAGATTTCTCTGTACCAGCACTGACATTTACCTCTGATACCCCGATGATTTTCTGTTCATTCCTAGGAAGTGTTCCAGCCCTGAAGTTTTCTGTACCATTCATGCTGATGGCCATCTTTCTCATGAAATTACTGTATTGAGCACAGGGATGAAGATTCCTGTGGGATCAAGTATGTAGTTGGAGTTGTTATTCTTCTGTACTGCTTTTTTTTTATTTCTCCCCCTGCTTTTGGCAGCATCCCCATAGAAAGAACTACCAGTCAGATGTCACCAAAACTTCCCAGGGCACAGACATCCACCCATACAGAATCCAGCATGCAGTTTGTAAGATGTTTAAAAAGTCATCTGAAGTTTTTGGACAGCCTCACATATCATCACATTTCTGTGATTCATGTATGCAATTAACATAATGGGATGCAGAACTTTGTGTCATTGGACAAGCTGTTTTTGAGGGTGAAGAACTGAAGAATGAATATATGTTTGAGGGTTAGTGACACTACAACTGGAATTCTTGGTCCAAGCTTTTGGTTTTCAAAATGCAAAAGAAATGCAAAATTTCTACTGCAGTAATGATGTGCTCCATTTGGAAAACCAGTTTCAGGATACAGTGAAACAAACATGATTCCACATCAACAAAGAGATGGCTTGAGAACTATGTATAAGGAACCAAAACACGACTTTTCAGAGCTATGCTGAATCAAATCAGTTCTATTTGTGCTTTTCACAAGTACATGTTTAAAATTTCTATGCTTATTCAAACAGCAGATACTCCTGCCCACCACCATAAGTCTCATTTTTTTCAGTGTAACCAGGAAGGACAAATCTTGAACAAACTTACAAAATTCAACTATTTTTATTTTGTTCCTGTGGTGTAATTGCAACAGTATGAGCTATAGCTTCATCCATTCCCTGCATAAAAGGAGTGCAACTGGTCAGTTTGGATGTGTCAGAGGCTTTCTGCTGTATCCAGTGGGCAATTCATTCTGCTGGAAGCATTTACATGTGATCCCACGAGTCTGCCCTTCGCAGAAAAGCGTAGCTGGACACAAACATGACTACAGCTCAATGCCAGACCTTAAGTAATGGTGATAAATCCATAATGTACAAACAACTCACAGATTATCAAGGTTTTCCTGTCAAAGGGAAGAACTATCACCTATTGTGACAACAAATTTGCCAACAGCAAGGCAAGTAACTGACACATACAGGATAACTTTTATCCTGTAAGGCCTAAACTGTTCAACAAACACAGGAGAAACTTCTACCGCTGCACAGATGTGAAGCCACTTGGGCAATTAAAACTAAAAGCTGCTGGAAACTTATAGATGAGTGCCATAGGAAGAAAAATACATTAAAGAAAGTGAAGGTCTCAGTTACTAGGAAAACAAGTACAGTAATAGAATGTTATGTAAGTACATGTATGAGATAAGGTAGAATTGTATGTTTATTAGCATATAAATATATATAGCTGAGAAACCTGATATAGGGAATGGCATCCCTGCCCATGGCAGGAGGGTTGGAACTAGATGATCTCTAAGGTCCCTTCCAACCCAATGTATTCATGATACATAGCATCCGTGATAATGAAATTATAACACCTAGTCTGTTTAATGTAGTGCCATTGTCTATATACATGTTGTGTGTGTGTGTTCATCATATAAAAATATTTGCTTTTTCTGAGTAGAACTCTGCACTGGTTTTTCTTAAAGTGAGCAAATATTTTATGTGCTATCACCTCATAATTCTAAATTACCTGATCCTTGTTAGAAGCTGATTCTTTGCACATTTAAGGCATGGTCTTTGCCAAATCTTTTGGATTTTGTCTTTCACTTTAGCTATAATCCTAGTCCTACACCAGATTGGATTAAAGAGTCTGTGCTTCATTAAGACTTAGAATATATGAAAACCATAGCTTGTATGAGGGAAAAGACTAACTGAAGGTTTAGAAAACACAGGCTATCAGTAACCAGAAAGGTTGAAGCCCTAGATTAGTAATCTTGTAATTAAGACGCCGGAGAGATAAGCTATCTATAATTGCCATGAAGTGAACAAAGTGAGTTCACGACTGAACAAAGAGTGGAAGAAAATTTCCAACAGCTGGATACAAATTTTCCAGTGGAATGTTGCCAGTCATTTCACTGAAATGCTGCTGGGGAGGAAGGCAAAATATGCAATGTCTTGCATTTCAGAAAAATACTTTTAATCACAAGACTTTATATTATATTTTAACTGAACATTGACATTAAAATGAACCATCTTGATTTTATCAATATAAAATCCTTCAGCTAGAAAACTCACTCCTTTGCTGAAATGTCACTTAATAGGTTGCTCCAAAACTGTGTGTGCACATGTACCTGCATGCCCCTGTATGTGTATGTGTGTGCGTGGGTCCACACCTTTTCTCTGCTTGTAGTTCAATCTGGAATAAAAACAGGTTTTGAAAGAAGATATCAAAACTCCCACAAAAATGCAATTCTGTTTTTCTAACCAGGAGCCTTACGAAAGTCCCAGCAAGAAGCACAGTGATATGCAGCTCCAGGGTATTCTATCCAGCAGATGAAGAGATGACTAAGAATTATAATACAGTGCTGTGCCCTAATTGATTTGGGATATCAGTTTACAACTTCCCGTAAGAATTTTTGGCAGCAATTTTGTGAACACTGCCAGTCAGATTTGCAATCAGATTAGTTTTGCATGCAAAGTGTTCCTTATTGAGACATTAAACGCCTGACCTTTCAATATTAAGGTTTGAGTTATCAAGATGCTGGCACTAAGTAAATAACCTGTGACTCTTACTTAGCTTCTTATAGTTTTTGAAAGCTAGGAAAGACAGCCTGAGCCCTCTGGCAGAAATTGCATAGCCACACATGGTAAGAGCGATATACCAGATACCCTCAAGTCTCCACTTTTTGGAAAAGAATCATAAACCTGACTCTTGAAGCAAATGATTTGGCCAAAAAATACTCAGTGTGTAACTTGGTATTCATGAATAAATTATTAAGAAACTGGAAAAATAGTGTTTCCAGCAGCACCTTCCTTCTGCCAAATTTGGGACTCCACAAGGTCGGATTTCCAGCTGGGATACAGTTGGAAAAGGTCCTGTGAGCTAAATCAAAAAGCAAAGATTTTTGTTCAGTTTCACATTGTTAATCCATGGGCAATGCATCTGCTACAGAAATAAAAACTTAAAACATGAATAAAAATGTAATTTTTGAGGCCTAATTATTCTAGCGGATGTTCGGTTAGCCAAAAGTCACATGCAAACTTCAGAGCTGGATAAATGACTAAAAGACTCTTATTGCCACACTTGTAAAAAACTTAACTGGCTCAAGTGACCAAAGTAAACATTCTACTGCGTTGCCTTGCACTGTTCCAAAACAAAAACCTCATGAAGATACAGCCAGGACTATTAAATGCAATTCCAAAGAAATGTGCCAATCAACAAGCACGTGCCCACACAAAATACAGAAATGATAAACCAAAACTGTGCAAAAAAAAAATCATTCACCAAATTCACCCACACTCTGTGCAGACATGCCAGTTTTTCCTCGAGAAGCCAAGCTAATGAAGTGGGTATCCAGCAGATGTAGTCCTCTACCGCTTATCTCCATCCCTCCTCAGTGGGACATCCCTGGCTTATCCCCACCATATCCTCTGTTAACTCCCCAGCCATAACTGGACATGTCGCAATTGTTTCAGAGCTTTGCACGTGCTTCTTGAACAATCAAGAGGCTGCCAAACGAAAGGTATAAATGATGAAGTGTTGTAATTGCTTAGTTCTCCTGGCCTCTTCTTCAACTGGGGCACTAATTTAATTCTCTTTCCTCTACACAGAAGTTAGTTTACACAAAACTAGAAAGAACCTAACTGTTTCTGGGATCTTGATGAATGTGACCAGCCATGTCGAAGCTGAGGCTTTCCTCAGCTTTCACAGGTAGAAGCATTTGACAAGGAGAACATGTTCACATAAGCCTCATTTGCTTCGGAAATCAGGTTAAAAATCTTGAAGCCCAGCAACTGGCCCTCACAAGTCCAGCAAAATATGAAAAATGAGCTGTTCAGCTACTGTTAAACACCAAAACATTTTACTGCAAATTAACAACATAGAAAATCTGTGCTCTTTCAAAGACAAGTATCACATATGAATATCCCAGCACACAAGTGGATGGGAATTACTGTGCCTTCTTATGGAAGAGCTATGTGAACATCTAATTAGAGAAGCCATAGCATATGATAATGATATGAAAACAGGCAGATACATAGTATCAACAAACAGCCAGTCAGAAAGCCTCGTCTATTTTTTTAAGGAAAAAAATCTTCTTCATCAAAAAGCCATCAAAGGTAATACCATGGAACAAAATCAAATTCAATTTCCATTATTCATACTTAAAATATTAAAAGGGGATGGAAAGATATGATCCAGTTCTCCTGGAGGGCTATTTTTAGAAAGAACAAGATCCTGGATGCTAACAGAGACTACTGGTCTGGTTTGCGCCAGCACAAAATGAATGACCTTGCTCTCACAACCTCATCTGACAGAGATGAGAGACTGCAAATGGTGTGAACAGAGACTCAGCTGCAACAAGCTGTAAAACCACAGCATACACAGAGATAGAGTTAAAGCCGTCACAGTGTTGGTTATTAAAATATTTTAATCTCAGATTGCTTGAATGATACAGGAGTTTTTCTGTCAGGGTGGTCTTAAAGCTGATTGCTCACCAACTGGCACTGAGAATCCGAGAGTGGGAGAGATTCACTTCCCTGTGGCCCTTGTAGCTTGTAAAAGTGATGCCTGCATAGGTGGTGGTGGCAGCACAGGGAGTTAATCGTCCTCCCGAGGAAGGGGAAACGATAACAGATTCACGAGTTGGTTTACAGCCTTAGTTACTTACAGCATGTATGCCAGTCCTGTTTCATTGACTAGCCCTGGCCAAATCTACCCACAGTTGCTGTTCTTGGCTAACCTTTTTGAAGTCATTCCCGTTGCCATGAAACAGCTTGCTTTGCTCTCACTCTTCATCTCCCTCTAATTGCCTTTAGTGCACTCTCTGATCCTCTGCTTTGCTTCTCTGCCCTCCCACCTGTAACCTGGTTAGCTCAAGCAGCCACTCCTGGATTGCACAGGGTACTTTTGTGTAGCTGCTCTGCATGTAAAGGAGGAAACTGATCTCTGTAGAGGCAGATGACAGTATCCAGTAACAAAAGAAAGTGCTTGACAAACACTGTCCCCTTAGCAACGGGATAAGGCTGTAGCTGCAGCCAGACCTCTTAGGGTCTCCCTGGAATTAACCGGTATCCTTAACCGTTCCTACTGGGAGGCTTATGCAAAGTGTATAATTTGCATTTTATTTCTTTCTAATTGCAGTGACTTATTGTGTGTATGTTCCTGCACAGCTGAGAGCTCAAGCCTGTGGAGTACTCATTACTTCCCTTTCCCATTGAACTTAGTCACTAGAAGCAGTATTGTAAAAATATTTTAAAAAGTAATAAGGGTTCAAAGCACTGCATCCATCTAATTTCATGTTTCTTTTTGCTGATAAAAGCTTTAGCATGCCTTTTAATTATTTCAAATATTTCAAAGTTATACAGCAACATATGATCTACTCTGATTTTTTGACTTAGCAGAGCTGTTCTTTATGCTACTTCTGAACATATGTTCTGTTCTTACTTTTAAAATAACTACCAGAATATGTCATTTATTCTGATGGCACCACAAATATTCTATTGATGCATTAATTACATTCCTGAATCTACAGAAACATTTTTACTATAAATGTATGCAACCTGCAGAATCGTTAAAATCACTGTTAAATGCAAGAACCTATTTAAATACTTTTTTTTTTATTAACATAATAAGCCTTATTGAGAGGCTTCTTTCAGTGAAAAAAAAAATTACAGTATATGTAAACTGGAAGTGTAGTTCTGGTCTTTTAAATATTGCTCCTTTATACAACTACATCAAGATAAAGAATTCTGCAGAAGAGCCGTAGAATCACAAAGTTAAAGTATTATTTGTGTCAAGTACTAAGGCTTTATCTACATTTTTAAGGTAAGAAATAAAAAGCTACTGAATTAATTAATTAAAACCATTTTATATTTAGTAGTTTAAGCATGAGATTCCAAGAATTGCCCAACTTCCATTCTGGCTGTTATTTAGCAGAAGCTTCCACAAAGGTTTCTGACGTATAGATACTCATCAATGGGAAACTTCACAAAGGCAGAAATTATTTTTAAAAAAAAAAAGAAAACTTGGTAACAAATTAATCTGAGGTCAGTTTGCCACTCAAATATGTAAAACAAGCTGTTTTAAAGCAAATCAACCTGCTTTCTCCTTTTTAAGACCCACCTTCTTCCATTAGAAGAAAGAAAGTGATATATATTCTACTCTGACTTCCTTAATTCCCTTCCAGCCTGAATTATCATCTGATCCTGCTGATACTCCAAGGTAATAAAGCATTTGAATACTGCAAACTTACATTTAGATGAGGAGCTTGTCTACAGAGAAATAGGTCCAACCTTAGAAGAGCAGATAAGTAAACATGATTTCCTCCAGGGCAGGATTGGTTTGGTAAGGGAATGGATGAGTTCAGTTTGTAATGTATGGAACTGTATGAAGCGGCAGCAAGGTATTAGTCATATGGCTTTAAAGCTTTTATTTCTATTTGATGTGACTTTGACTTAGGCATAAATTTACTTTAGCTATGTAAATGTTTTTCCCAGAAAGGTGTATTTTAATTTTTCTGCTTTTCAAAAAGCTTAAGGCAGACATTAAAATAAAACTGTTTCATTTCAGATGTCTTAAATGACCATCCAGTACTCACGTCTTTTCTAAGAGAGGTAAATGCACAAGTACCTTTGGGAAAAAAACGTAATGGAAAATTCAAAGGATATGTGAAAAATATTCACAAACCCACTGCAAAGAATAAAGAAAATTTATCCTAAAAAACAAGTTACTATGCTGTATTTATCATTATAATATTGTTAAAACTGTGAGGCAACATCTGTCTGAAGGGTGCTTTCTAACTTTCTGCCTTTTTTCTCCCTTTTCACTATTAAACTTATTTTTCATCCTTTCCAGCTACATGTTACCCACGTCTGGAAACCCTCCACTGCTGATCTCAATCTACACAATTACTTTCCCTTGGCAGTTCTTGCTGGCTCCCAAAATTGTTTTCAGTCCAGAAGGTGGTCCAAGTGAAAGTTGTATTCTTCACCACTATTTTCTTTGCCAATTCTCCCAAAGTCATTGGGCCTTGTTGCTGATTATCATCTGTGTGCTCTATTCCCTCTCCTTTACACACACTTGTGCCCTTGGTAGGTCATTTTTTGTCTCTTTCATTTGAACTTGCTCCCAAGCCTCACCTTTGATAGTCTTTCAGCCTACGTGCCTCTCCAACAGAGAAAAGTACTCCACTGGAATTATATCACTGTAGTTTAGGGTCTGGCCCTCCTTTAAGTTATTTAATGAGATGAATCACTTGTTACATAATAGAATCTTTTACTCAAAGAGAAATCAAGTTCCTTTGGTTACATCTTCATTGTATCAATCCACGCAATAATATTGCGAGGTAAGGAAACAAAATTTCCTTTATTTTACAGAAAAATAATAGTGATATAGAAGCTGTAACCACATTGCTCAATAAAACAGGACCAGGGACCATTCCATGGCTCTGGGGTCAGTTGGCACAGCCAGGACGTCTCTACACTTGGGCATGGTCCTGGGTTCTTTTTTTGGTCTCATGAAGTGCCTCTGTGGTCTTAAGATGTTATTATGGTATCCATTTTTTTTTCCTACTCAGAATGTCTCAAATAATGTAAGAGCTACATGGAGTCCATCAGAGTGTATATTCATGGCATTTACTGATATGTGGGTAGGTGTTGCATACCATTGGGCATGGTATGATGGTACAAAGTAGTTAAGGGTGAAAAGTCTGCTGGGAATGTGTTGGAGAACTCTGTAGGGTACCAGGATACAGTATGGGGTTTTTCTGTATCACCCAGTGGCAATTCTGGTGCAACAAATGTCTTACAAGTATTTTATGACGCTAAGGAGCAGTCTTCCCTGGAGCAGAGCTTTGTGTCTATTGGGTGGGCTAGATGTATTACGATCACTTTGCCCAGCCATGAAAATCCAGTGGAGTGGATTTTTCTTACACTAATTAATGATGTAAAGTTACAAATTCCAAGTTGTATTTCAGGTTATGGATAACACAATGATACTGATACCACCAATTCATAAAATGGAAGATGATATAATTGTAAAACAATTTGGCTTTGTTCATTCTCTGTGGAAAAGTTGCTTCCTTAAGCCATTAGGGAATTTATTTTCAAGCAGATGTCATGTTCAGCAATTTTTCTCTGGTGGCTGAGTTCCCTTGGGGTTAGTATTTTTTTATGAAAAGTATGCTGGTATTTCTGTAGCATGTCTCTAGCCTAAAGTATGGTTTGAAGCAAGTGATTAGTCATTTAGCTATTAAGCTGATAAGATTCACAATTTATGAACTGTGAATTAATAAACAAAGTGAATTGATGAGTTTAAATTCATAGGCTTACATTAAATGAATACAGACTGTAAGAGGAGATAACATATGGGGTCTGATGTTGCATGGAAACACTCTGCCACTAAACCCTAAGTTAGCGTTGCTATCAGACACAGATGAACAGAAATCCAGCATTTCCATCTAGCAGACCAGTACCATCGTTTAATCCATTCAAATGGCTAATACTACTGGACCTTTTCATCAGCACAGGGCACAGTTCTCTTCATCATGGCAAATCTGGCAAGTCTAGACACCCAGCATTTAAGTGGAAGTTTTTTGCTGCCATGAGAGCACAGCAAACAGAGTTTAGAGCTTATGTTCCAACAACATGATGGGTTACAGACCAAAAATATTCTTGGTTGATGAAAAAAATAGCATGCAGCTAGGGTACCTGATGATTATTGAACTATAAAAGCAGTGAGGGTTTTTTGTCTTCTCATCCTCCCTCAGCTATAAAACATGCCCATTTCTTCCCATTGCCACCAGCTTTATAAAACTACCTTGCTTTATCAGCTTACTAAAGCTGCAACTCAGTGAAGGCAATGCTGTTGCACCAAATGAAAATTAAGAAACTAATTGCCGTTTGCAACAGTGACACAATGGAGGACAAATGGTCACAACAAAATCACGACATACCCTCCTGTGACTCATAATTAACTTTTCCTTGGAATGAGAGGAACATGCTGTCCTGTTTCAAAATTAACAGTGTGCTTGGTTGTGAGCCAGAGTAAGTGATAAATACATTTCTGATTACAGTCAGCAACTTAATTTACAAGCATCTGACTAGAAAAAAAAAAAAACAAACAACCTTTCAGAAAATACAGTGATATAAACAAGACAACTATGATCTAATGCACTGAGCACGAGGTTGGACTCATAAGACTTGGTGTTCCCACTGCTGCCACTAATCTGTTGTATGACTGTGTGCAAGACACTGGATGTCTCTATCTCATTTTCTTGGAGCTGA
>JAYRBT010000114.1:22979554-23100111 GCA_036023395.1 Myiotriccus ornatus
ACATATGATTAAGGCCAGGGGAGTAGAGATAATCTAGCTTTATGCAAAATAAGAGCCATGCTGTCCACGTCCCACTCATAGGTTTTGCCCACAAAATCTACTGGTCTTCTAAAAGTCTGCAATTGTTCCAAGCCAGCTTATTACAGCTGTACCAAACCAGTTGGGTCAGAAAAACGACCATCATTTATCTTCCAAGTTAATGATCAGACATTTGTATTTAAAGATAATATACTGCCCTGTGTCCCAAATGAGACAGCAATATGTGACTGTACAGAAAGTATGCAATTATGTGCGGATGTTCAGTAGTCAGGGAACAGTCCTGAGTGATTCCAGTGATAAATGTATCATTGTAATAAATAATACACTGAGCCATAACATCAAAGTTAATTGCCAACCCCCTAAAACTTTCTGCTTCTGAAAAGAAAATAAACAAACATTTGCCATTGCTGCTTGAGAATGACCATATTGCTTTCTCAGTAATAACTCTAAAAGGGTGAACCTTTCAGCACTCCATCATTTTGGTTGCCCAGCTTTACCTACAACTTTTTGTTTCCAATTGACTATAGAGCTGCCAAATTTAAAAACATTTGCCCAACATTTCCCAACTTTAGCCACAGTTTTAAGTGTAACATTTTGGAAAATTTAGACAAAACTTTTGCTGTTTGTGAGATCACTCTTAAGGGAAAAGATCATTTAAATTATGTTTACTTGTTAACGCTCGCATTTCCTCTCTCTATTGGCTCTATTACTTCCCTGGCTCAATACTGGGATTTGTAACAAGTGAAGATCTAAATTTAACATACATTTTTGTACGTGCAGCAGAATCTGGAAGTTTGCTCTGAAATTTGAATGTGTCCACATTGTTCTGAAGTAACCAAAGGCACCAAAGCACATGACAAATTAATCTTTTGTTTCCCGATCAATGCTTGTTTTCATTGGAGCTTTCTCCAATGCAGAGCACAGACTGAACTGAGCTCTTGAATCAGAATCACACTCTTTTTACAGGACGTCTTCTCTGTAAAACTCATATCCTTTATTTTAGAAACTGTAAGGTGTGTACTGTAATAAATGAGGAGCTATAGGGAGAGAAAGAGTAGTTTTCTCACTAAAGAAACAGGCATTGGAGAGCTGTCTTTTTTGCCAGCTCTAGTGCACACCGCTCATGCTGTGCTAGACAAATCAACCTATTTTAGACAGATATTCTTATACAGCTGATAAGAGAAAGAAAAAATGAAACTCTTGGTTTGTTTTACAATTGTTTGCCGGAACAGGTTTTCATCAATTACCTTTCCAATTTTTCTCAATTTCAAGAACAATTTTTCAAATGTTATTTGAAAAGATTTGTTTTGATTTTTTATGTTTTGGATAGTAAAGAGACAAGGAGAGAGAAAAAAAAGCCACGCTTCACTTTCATATGTGCATAAATTAAGAACATAAAGCAAAAAAATTCAAAGGATCCGACTTTCAAGATTTCAGACGCATTATCCCATCTGGCTTACAATTTGCCCAGAGAAATAGATTCTGCTGTCTGGGGACAGGGAGAGAACAACACTTAGGAAGCATGTTCAGCAGAGTCTAACCAGGCTCTGACCTGTGAAGCTGTGCTTCCACACTGATCTATGGTGACAATACAAAAGAGTGCGTAGGAAGCAAGAGGAGGCGTATGGCTGATGAATCCATGCCAGTGCCATTCCACTGGCAAAATCCCCTCCTGGGGAAGGGAAGCTGTTGCAGGAGCTCCTGCACGCTGAAGGCTGCAGCTGTGTGCATGGAATACTTTATGCTAATTTTGTCCAACCTGGGAAAAGATTGGGGGCGGCTTCATCACCGGCACCGCATACCTCTGCTGAACACTCTCATTCTTGCTCGGGGCAGTGATCAGAATGAAGCTCTGAGAACAGAATCTATTAATATGAATTCAGAGAAGCAATCAGGTTATTTTCTACCACACAACTTGGAGATATCTGAGTTTTTCCACTGCATTTTAAGGTCCTGTTGCCATAGTAGGCATAGAAGTTCAGAACAATGAGCTGCTGTTCAAAGCAGGGACTGAGGAGTTACAGAACAGCAGTTCACAAAAGGACACAAAGGCAACTACAGAAGCTGCAGGGAAATGAAATAATTTTTCTTTTATCACAGTCCTTGAAGTTTCTGTTTTGACACTGGTGGCACAAGAATAAACGCCAAGAAAAGAAATTTCGTCTACATTCAAATAAATGTGATTTTAAAAAAAACAGATCAAACCATACTCTCAATACATGGTGACAGTGTTCTCAAAGTCAAGGGCTGCTTCATGTAAAAATAGTCATGGGTTAGACCTACCTATCTCCTAAATTTATCTTAAGATCAATATTTTTTTAGAACTACTACAACTTACGTATTTTCATCTAAAAAAAAAAAAAATCTGGTTTATATTTACCCGATTCTCAGATCTTGTTGGACGTAATTATTGCCGATAACAAAATAATACATCTTTAGATAGTGCTTTCTTTTGAATCGTCTGTTACGTAGTTTTCTAGAGTTAATTTCAATGCCTGGCAAGCAGAGAGAAATGGCTATTATGGGACCCAAAGTTAACAAACTTATAACTTCCCGGTACTAACGCAAGGAGTCTGTTTGCCAAAGAATTACATAATGCTCCGTTTTGTCTTAACAACATGTATTTTATGGACAGTGGTGCATTTCTGGAGCGCAGGCCAAAAGATCTTGTTGATCCATTGCTCATTAAAGTTCTGAATCTTTAGTAGAAACAGGATGGGATAATTGCTATAAAACTATGTAAAAATGTACAGAGGTTTGATTACAGATATATTCCATTTTGCATCACTGAAGGTAAATCTGTTTCACAAATGCAGGAGGATGAGAATGTCTTTATATTTCTGCCAACACCCACCTTGGTTTGCTGCTAACAGAGAGGTGATCACAAATTCTGAGGTTTTGTAACATGGAATAAAAACCTCCTGGGTCTTTGGGGTGGGAACTACAGTAACAATTACCAGCTTCCGATCTGTGTTCTCATGAATTGATGCGGTGACGCACATTTGCATTTCTCTGATAGCAAATGATAGGGCATGCTAATAGCTATTTTAATAGCTTAACAATTATTTAAATTAAGGTTAACCCTAATTACATTTTCTATTAAATCCAGGGAGTGATTTCTCCACCTCTAGTAGAAAGAACCACATGGTGAGCCTTATATGCAAAGAAGGATCTCTCGAGCTTTTCTCATACTGGTGCCTGGTGGGGAAGACCTGGGGAAGCTGTGGCTCTTGAGCTTTTGCATGACGGTAGGAAGTGTCCTGAACTAACAATATTTAGCTATGCTGATCCTCTTTGGCCTGAGAGCCTGCTGGATGTATCCACCTGATCCATCCGATAAAAACAACCCGGGGCCCAGACTCTATTGTCAAAGATAGATGCCAGGTAACTAGCAAGGCTGAAAGAGAGGGCACACCACTCTCCTTTTTTTACTGGAAAAAAAGATAGGACACTTCAGTAGAGGGCAACATCAGGTTCACACGTGCAGAAGACACCTCAAGGGACATTATCTCCTGAACGTATGAGGAAGCCAGCAAACCCAGAAGACCACACTGGCTGAGCACAGGTGAGGCGGGTGTGCTCTTCAGATTCCTTTGCTTATTTTTGTTCAGCAAAGAAGAATCAAAAGCATATAAGTAAGCCCAAATTCCTGCTGCATCCCCAAAAAAGATTAAGTGATTCCCTTGCATCTTCTGGAATATCAACCCTGGTTCTTCTTTAGCCTCTAATTAGTTTATAGCTTATGGATGGTTATTGAAACATACACATGGTCCATCTGTATTATGTGAATGAAGGTTTTATTTGAGAAACCTCAGACAGTGAAATCAGAAGCATGGCCATTGTCCGTTCTTGCTGTTGACTGATTGAATTTAGCTTTAAATGTGTAATTAATTTTACTACTATGGGAAATTAATTATGTTTTTGTTATAATGATTAGTATTAATCTAATTAGTGACCATGAAAATCCCCAAGCAAAGCACTTAATCATATTAAAATTAAGATGGTAAATATTTTCCTAATGGAAAACTTCCAGTAAAACACTACTGCGCTCAAAGGCTACAAGCCCAAGAAACATGTAGCTTCTGTAAAATACTTTCCATAATGAGTTTCTGATTTCTAACTCTGCTACACAAGGTAATAGTGTTTGTAATATGATAGAAATATACCCATACATCACAAGTAAGCTATGCAATACTTAAATCGATGCTTTCAAGCTTCAGTTCACCAGCTATAGCAGAAATAATTTTCAGTACTCTTTCTCTAATTCCCAGAGAGAAGTGGTACCCTGTCCTTGCAACTGTTTCTGCAAATAGAAGGATAACCTCCAAATGAATAGCATTATCTTCTGTTTTCTAGGAGACATATGGCCTTAGTAACCTAAGCTGAAGTCTGTTGTAAAGAGCTTGTATTATAGTGCACACAGAAAACATCTGAAGTCCATCTTTTTTTGTTAAAAGTTATGCTCTGCTGCGGTATTCTACACAGCCCTTCATGTAATTAAATAACACCAAATAACCAAAAGAGTCATTACGGTTCCCCTGGGATAATATAGTTATTCATACCTCAATCTGACCCTCCTTTCATTTACTTTGTTAGAAAAAGCTTTCTTTTACATAACTTGTTGCAAACACTGTCCCAGATTTAAGTCACTTTGTAATACAAGGGACATATTTATCAATGTGATCCCCACAGGCCACCTAACGTGGCAATTAAAGTATTTCTTTAAGATAAAAGCTTTGTATTGAATTAGAAATCGATCTTCCACTTGACCTGATAGTATTGTTTTATGTATTCATGTAGAGGTCTCTTTAGAAACCTCTTCCATCTGTGTGCTGCTCAAAGTGAGTGACTGAATCTTACCCAGACAGGCAGAAATAATACCTGGAAATATAATTCCCAGCTTTTGTGGGGTTGAGGGTGAATGGGGTAAGCACCAAGTCTCTTGTCACCTCCCAGCTCTCAGTTAAACAATTTATCTCAGTTTCCAACTGTATACGAACTCTGCCAGGAATTTATCAAGTCAGTATTATATCTTATCAATTATGCATTGCTTCCAAACACAATACAGTTCATGAAGTCTAAAACACAAACCAGAAAAATAGAGAATATGTTCCTCCAGAACCGTATCATATAATTTATGCACAAGAGATGTCACATAAAGATCTTCGAATTAATTCCTCTCTTTCCTTGCAACTTTCTGCCTTTTTGTCTTATCCTATATTTTCTAATATGAGTTATATGTTAAAGACAAGAGAACAAATAATCCATTAAAGAATTAATGGAGGTAAGATCCTGAGGAGATGCTGGCTCCAGTAAACTGATGGTTTACCCTACAAAAGAATTTGTGAGAAAGATTTTTGGTTTCCAATTTCTTTACATCTACATTCTTTGTGTTACATATGAATTTGTGCCTGAGCTCCTATCTCCTGGATAGTAAACACACCTGCATCTCCCAGTGTTACTGAAGGTGTGTATATATGTCTGGATTCATTAACATATGGCTGCTTTCCAGTGTAGGCCATGGGCTATTTACTGTTTTCTCTCTCGCCCTGCCAGCTTCACTCTGTTGTGACAGAGTATCATTGATGGTAACATTAATGACAGAACTGTCCCAGGCTGAAAAGATGTCTAGCAAATGCTTCGTGGAGAAACAGAAATACCCAGGTCTCAAAATAATATTCCAGTATTGATTTTTGTGGACTGATGTCTTAAAAATCCGTATTAGTTTTCAACATCTCAAAGTATCCTGCAAAACATACCTTTTTCCAGAGACCTGTATTTCACTAATCTCTACATGGAGTTTCTTTCAGTCACCTTTAGGTACTGAGGGTTGAAATCCATGCTTTGGTAATCAATTTACCCTGACATGAAAAGTCTGGGTTGGTTTGTTTCAAACAAGCAGAACACAAAAAGCTGCAGGCAATTCATTCATGCAATAATTATGTTTGCTATCTGGGCTTTTTAAAAATCAGGTTAGGTCATTAATCATTTTTAAAACTCATTATCATGATGAGAAATAAAGCAAATCCAACTTTTTTGATTGATGGAGATTTACTAATGGAAAGCTTCTATTGCTACATGCGAGATGAAGATAGTTACATGAAATGTTATAAGTACAATATATGACTGAATTAAAATTTCATTTTAGATAGTGCCAATACCCAAGACCTCAGCCTGTCTCCTTCAATCACACTCTACAAGTTCAAACATCAGTTTGCTGGCACCAGCACAGCATTTGTATCAAGTCCCATTCACAGGTCTAAAAAAAACCCAAAAAACCTCTAAACTCATGTAAGAAATAGTTTCGTGTCTGTGACACAACTTGATTAAGACTGTGTTGCTGGAGATATTACTAATAAATTCATAAGCACTCCTTGGAAAAGTAACAATAGTATATCGATTTTGATATTATTTATCATTATTAAGCACTTCTCAATTAATTTTTCACAGCCACAAAATGTGGCTAGGCTAATGTCTAGGTTTTAGATATTTTAATTCAACTTGTATGTCCAAAAAAAATTGATGAACACTACATGAATAATTAAATGCACAACAGAAAATGGGAGGGCTTAATGCATTACCAAGCAAAGCAAACACAAAGTACAACTATGACATGGGACCTGACCTGCCATCTTCTGTCAAGCAAATTTTCCAGAGGGAAAGAGAGTTAATTCACTGAAAGCAATATGGCCTCTGGACATCAGTGTATCTACTCTGATATACTAAAATAAACCTCTGCTTGCTATTGAACACAAATTGAGTACGAACATGCAAAGGAATATACAAAGGAAGCCTTTTGTTGACCTACTAGCAGAGAGGGAATGAATGGATACACATACAGGGATACAGCTGGGATATTTTTGGGCCCCACTAAATCGACTGTTTTCCTTTTCAAGGCCATTTGTAATGAGAGTAACTTAAAACATCTCTAAATTATTCAGAGAGATTAGACCTGCATGCAGCTGACAAACAACCAGGGAGCATTAAGTTTATCTTTGGAGGCTTTCCACAGCTATCCGGTGGGGTGTCTAGCAGGGCTGGATCACCAGCACCATCACTGCACTTCTTGTGCACTCCATGGGCCAGTTGAGAGAGGAAGATGAATACTTTCTTGCACAGAAACAGGTTCAAGATTAGTTTTGTACAGCACAAATTAAAACACAGTGAAGATACATATTTCTAATTGTAAAAAAAAAATTAGTATTTGCCAATGCCAAAAAAAGACAACAAGTTGAAGACTGTTTTGAATATTTTTGTTCTTTCCTCCAGATAGAGAGAACAGCTTTTAAAATTCATTCCAGTGTTATTTGGAACAAATCCAAAGAAATATAATGGTATATATAAATTCACCTTTGAGTCAGCATCTCGTGTTTCAGCACTTCTAGTCACAGCCTCTTTCAGAACAGTATATCATCCATATGCTTCATGCACATCTTTTACCTTTTCAGTAAATCAGAAGATGGATGCTAAAATCCAGAAAGCAACTTTAAAATTCCCTTGTTTTTTTAGCAGGTTTTATTGATACCAATGGGAGAGCATATTTCGTAATGGGGGATGGCAACATCTCCTTTATAATTCAGACAAACAAACAATTGGAAATAAGGAGGTTATGAAGCAAGGAACATTTGCAGCAGCTAAACGGTAATATTCCAAACTAATGTTGAAAAAATATATGCATATACAATAAAGAAGAAAAACTCCTTTTCAGTATAATTTGTAGGAAGTATAGGAGATGTATGAAAGTGTCACGTGGGTCTCAGTCTCACAGGAACTTCAAAATAGTGCCTTTGTTTAAAGGAAAGTGGGGGGGTTGGGTAGGTTTTTTTTGTTTGGTTGGGTTTTTTGCCAGGACTTTTGCCACTGAGAAATAATTTCAGAATCAGGTTTCCAATAAAAAAGATTTACTTAGCTAAAGGAAAATGGAGACTGGCCAGGAATCATTATGAATGTACACAGTAACTGGTATCTTTGTGAGCTATTTAATCAACCTCATCCTTTGAACTTTTCTTGAGATCAATTCTTCAGATTAGAGGAGCATAACTGACAGAGTTTGCTAAATGTCATATGGTGTGTGATCATGCTTCTTTACTTCTGTACACTCAAATAGCAAACTTTTTTTAGGCCTGTTGCTGCCATTTTATCTGTGTGGATAATGATCCACAGACATTAATAATGCTTAATAACTGCCTTATTGCTTGTCTCAGGGGTCCCCCAAATCAAGTTGATGACCTTAGGTCCTAAACCACCCCCCACATCCCTCTAGTATGATGACCTCTCACTTTTATTATAAAAGCACAGTTAACTGATGAAGCAAAATCAAGAGAATGAGAGCAGAGTCATTTACATCTGGAGCTTGATAAGGATGTTGTGATAGGTTGGAGTTTTGTTACAAAATAGAGGTGAGCATCACCAGCTAAATTCAAGTGCGCTAATCATGCCACCACTCCCACTGACTTCCAACTGCATTTACATACCCACTGCACTGCCAGTGCACTTCAGAATTACAGCTTAATGCCATAAACACACTTTTCCAATGGTACTCTTACTCAAAAATCATCTGCTTTGTACCCACAGCTTATTCTCTCCACTATGTGCATCTAAACACCCTGGTATAAACCTGACCATTTCGGTTCATGGTTTATGGATAGCAAATTTTCAAGCCTTCCAGAGGTCAAGAAGGAAAGAGAATTTGCTGTATTTCTAAACAATCCCTCTCATGACAGTTGTAAATATTAATAACTAAGTGAAGAGCTATACTTGTTTTTGTGAAGGATTCTGAATGTAATGGGATTTCTTCCTTCCATAAGGTTAGGGAGAAAAGTAACCCCATAACTCACATGGTGAATAAGAACTTTAGGATCACTGTGAATTTGCAGCCTGTGACTGAGCTAAAGGGATGCCAGTCTTGGAATGTTTATTCTTGTCCAGTCCAGTCTCCTTTATTTGACTTTGAGCTTTTACATTAAGCAAATATGTTTTTGAAGGTGCATTTTATAAATTAAACAAGTAAATGAATGTGAGGTATGTGATCTAAATAAATTTATCTTAATGCAACTGTGGGTCTCAGTACTTGAGTAAGAGAGTTTGTTCATCATGTCATTCCTTCAGTTCAAGAAGGGGGGAAGGGCATAAACTAGCAATGGTTTCAACCTCCCGGCCTGGTTGTATTAATAAGCTACTTAAAAAATAATAATAGCAGTAATTACCCAAAGACCCTAAAATAATGCATTTATTAAGCTATGTAGTATTTTGTAAGATAAACAGGGGTATACTGGAATAATTTCTCATAGCAGTGGAATTTAACAATTTAGAAGAACAAAACAACTACTTCGCACAAGAGGCAAGTATTATACTAACAGTTTAGGACAGGAATCAAAGAATTTCCAAGTAAAATTTCACCCAGAAACCTGGGAGGCAGAAAGTGTCTTCAGTAGTAGCACCTGGTCTTTACACAACAGACCTGAGCAACCAATGGTTCTGCAGACTTGAGGAGGAGGCAAATCAGTTCCAAGCTGAACTGTAAGTTGCAGAGTGGAAGGCTCATTTGTATTAAAATATCTTCCAATAACTTAATATAAATTTACTGGATTGGTCACAACAAGCACAACTTCATGAGAGGAAACTCCTGCTTCTCAAATCTGATTTCTTTTTATGACAAGGTAAAACCCACCTAGCTGATCATGGGAAGCCAGCTAATGTAATCTTCTTGGATTTCAGCAAAACTTTTAATACTGTCTCTCGCAGGATCCTTCTGGACAAAATGTCCAGTACTCAGCTGGATAAACACATCATGTGGCGGGTGAGCAATTGGCTCACGGGTTGAACACAGAGGGTAGTAGTGAATGGGGTGACATCAGACTGGTGACCTGTCACTAGTGGGGTTCCACAGGGCTCCATCTGGGTACTGTGCTCTTCAACACCTTCATAAATGACTTGGACACAGGACTGGAAGGGATACTAAGCAAGTCTGCAGATGACGCAAAACTCAGAGGAACTGTTGACTCCCTCAAAGGCAGGGAGGCCCTGCAGAGAGACCTCAGTAAATCAGAGGGCTGGGCAATCACCAACCATGTGAAGTTCAACAAGGGAAAGTGCTGGATTCCGCACCTGAAATGGGGCAGCCGCAGATGAGCATACAGACTGGGGCATGAGATGTTGGAAAGCAGTGCCATGGAAAAGGACCTGGGGGTCCTGGTTAATGGCAAGTTAAATATGAGCCAGCAGTGCCCTGGCAGCCAGGACGGCCAACCCTGTCCTGGGGGGCATCAGGCAAAGCATCGCCCGCTGGTCGAGGGAGGGGATTGTCCCACTCTGCTCTGCACTGGTGAAGCCTCACCTTGAATATTGTGGCAGTTTTGGGCATGCCTGTAATATAAGAAAGATATTAAGCTCTTAGAGAGGGTCCAAAGGAGGGCGATGAAGATGACGAAGGGCCTTGAGAGGAAGGTGTATGAGGAGTGACTGAGGTCACTTGGTCTGTTCAGCCTGGGGAATAGGAGACTGAGGGGAGACCTCATTGCAGTTACAACTTTCTCACAAGGGGAAGTAGAAGGGAAGGCATTGATCTCTTCTCTGTGGTGATCAGTGACAGGACCCAAGGGAATGGCCTGAAGTTGTGTCAGGGGAGGTTTAGGCTGGATATTAGGAAAAGGTTCTTCACCCAGAAGGTGGTTGGGCACTGGAACAGGCTCCCCTGGGAAGTGGTCACAGCACCAAGCCTGACAGAGTTCAAGAAGCTTTCGGACAATACTCCCAGGCACATGGTGTGGCTCATGGGGTGGTTCTGTGCAAGGCTAAGAGTTGATGATCCTTGTGGGTCCCTTCCAACTCAGCATCGTCTATGATTTTGTTTTACTATCACTTCTAAACATTTGTCCTCTAATGTAGCAAAACAACATTGAGAAATTTGATTTCCAACTGTGATCTCTGAGGGAACTTATTGACATAAGTATTTCTTGTGTAGTTTGTCTTTGCAGCACTTTGACACAGAAATATCGAACTCTTTTCTTCAGATAAATGGAGTGAGAGCATATATCCTCTCCAGCTGTTCCAGGAGCACTACTGCTCTTTCTTCACAGTGTCAGCCCGCCCTAGCAGAATCTGTGAGCCACCTCCCCTGGTCAATTTTATCGTGATTGTTCTCAAACACAAAATTTTAATCCTTGCCTTAACATTGATTTCATAGCAAAACAAGAAAAGGAAATTTACCAGATTTGTAAAGGACAGGTTTGTTGGGGACTCTTTCTTGATCTTTTAAGACACTGGAGCCTGCAGCACTGGGGACATCTGGTAGACTACTGTGGAGACAGCAGTAACAGTTACAGGGTAGCAGATAATTTCTTTCACTGCTTGCATTTTTATTCCTAGTGAAGTACACCACCATCCAAAGCCTCAGACCCCTAAACCTGCAAGGCACTATGGCAACTCTTCCTCTACATCCTGGCTAGTGGTTACATGGCAGCCAAAGATACTGCTCTCTTTTTAGTCAGCACTATCATTTTATAGGAGAGTGATTTTTTAGTGGGAAAACTTCTTTCATTTTTATTCGCAGAAAATCTCTGAAAACCCAGAATAGATAGCAAGACTTAGAGAGGAGGATGAGTAATTGAGTGGGTTGTATTTAGTTAGGGGATAATGATATCCTTGCTGAGAGAAGCATGTTTTCTATGTTTATGCCTCGGCTGACAACAAACTGCCTGTAACTATTGTTATTGTACCATTACAGAGTAGGGGGACAGGAAGCAGTAGAGTAAATAAGATTAGCTTGTTGGGCTTCTGGTGGACGTGCAAACAAACTCCGAAGGCAAAGAGCTGTTCAGATGGACAGGGAGACTGAGAAATCAGGCTTCAGTCCTCCTGCTAGTCCTCATTGCCCTGACTTCTCAAGATCATCCATTTTGTCCTGAACACTGATCTGTGCCACATATTAAGCTGCAATGATGCTTGAGTGGATCCCACACTGGGTATGATGGGTTGCCAGGCAACTTAAACTCATTCAGCAAAATTAAATTTCCTTTATATTATTCTTTTTATTCTGTAACATGCAGGGCTGAGTAACAAATTCATATGTTGTGCTACCAAGAAGCGATTTGATTTCTGTTAAAACTTTGCTTTGGAGAGAACACAAAAGCAGCCAGAAGAAAGAAAGAAGGGGGGAGTTGCAATATAGACCAGCATTTTGACCTAGCTTTAAGTTAGAGTGAAGCAATAGAATGTCACAGTATGCTAATTATTTAATCAACCCACATCTTCTCTGCTGTTCATGTATTATTCTGACTACCAATCGAACACCATCTGCCCTCACAGAAAAATGTTCCTGCAACATACAGAATATTTAGCTGGCAAGAAACTATCACCATGTTCGCACTAGGAAGTCCTGAACCTGCGAAAGCTTAAGGAACTTTGGGACGTTCCAAACATCTCCTTCTATCTCTTGGCCTTCTTCAGGAGAAACGGACGATTTCCATTTAAATTTCAAATAATTTTAATAAGTTTCATTAATGGCTTTGAATACAAATATGAAACCAAGCTTTGGAATCCAGCATTCCTTTTAATGAAAAATTTCTGTCACTTGGAGAAGCGTGGGAAGCAGCAGCGAGGAGAGGGAGAGAAAAGGAGAGGGAGAGGAGGCGGCTACAGCTTCTCTTGTCCTTTCTGCTCCAGTGGCACTTCCCTCAGGAGTCTCCTGGCTGCCCACCTAGTGGGGCCCTGGCTGGACTCAAGCTGGCACCCAGTGTTCTCTTTTTCCCAAACCCAGGAAGGATCCCTTTGGGAACCTGCCTCATATACTCTGGGAAAAGGACCCCCTGGCTTTATTAATTCTCATCTTTTACCTAGATATAAAGTCTTGTCAGGGAATGCATTTTATAAGGCAAAGGGATAATTCCTGTCTCAAACAGAGGAACAACTGGCTTTGTCCATGAGATCCTGGTAAAATATTCTAGGGAAAGGTTGTTTAGTAAGTGTAGATTCTAAGGAGTTGTTTACCTTGAACAGATAAAATTAAGTATGAAACCTTGCTAAGTACAATGAGTAACATAAAATCTATACCAAAGGAGGATAATATAACTTACTAAGTTAAAAATAAAATGTAACTACTAAAACAGACAATTGCAACACTTGAACTGAATTGTTCAAGTTGCAAATGCAGCACAGTTGGCCTCTTCATCCTTTTCCAATCAAACCCTGCCTGTTAAGGAATTCCAGCCAGCTCTCCAAATAAACACTCCAAAAGTCCAAGATACTCCAAAGGTACAAGGATTGCATGTGCTATAAGAAATACCAAGTGCAGAGGCAGCCAAAATGTCTTCAGGTGCTATTTAGGAACAGGTTTTGGAAACAGTCGCACCATCTTTAGTTAACAAATTGGTTAACAGGTTGATGTTGAGTCTCCCTCATGCCCTTCTGTCTCACAGCTTGGCATGGGGCACGTAAGCCCATACCTTACCCACCAGAAAAGCCAGCAGGGGTTTAGAGCAATGTCCCCTGTACCAGTGAAGAGCTGTTGATAAGGCATCCACCTATCAGAATAAAAACCTGGACCCCGACGTCTCTTTTGTCCTTATCCTGAATTCCTTGGAGCAGGCCCAGAGATTTCCAGTGGGACTGGAATTTGGCCCAGTGTGCCACACTCCCATAAAACACAACTGTCTGTTGGTTAAACAATGCCAAGCACGTCTCAGACAGATGTCTGTTTACTGACTACTGAGAGAGAAAAGAAGCTCTCATGCTATTGCTTGGGTTTGGAGGATGTAGGACATTAATTATAAACAAATGAAATGATCACAAAACAGAGATGAGCCACATCACTTGGTTTGGCTGCAATTCTCAGTATATGAAAAAACAATGATAGCACAAGCCTTGGTGAACATTCACTCTGCATTAAAAAATAAATTATTTTGTTATCTATTTTCTTAAGATAGTTCTTTGCTTTCTTCTGCTATAAGGGATAATGGACCATAAAATTGGTTAAATTATTGCCCATTTAGCACAAATGCTCTCTGCAGTAAAAGAAGAATCCTGGTTCACTTGGGCAAGAAAAAGATGTTGTGTTAAAAATATCTTTTCTTTCCTAGAAACAGCAAAGTCCAAAAACGTGAGATGGGATCCACTAGGAAAGCACTGCCGAGGGAATTACAGCGGGATGGTGGGTTGGTGAGCACCTTAAAGCATGGCCTTCCCTGGGGCACCCATGTAGGAGAGCAGGAGGATGGGGGAAAGCAGAGGTAGCAGAGCCTGGTGGTGCCCTTGGAGCCCTGGCTCCTATCTCAAGACACAAACACACCCCCCTCCCCATTTCTCCCTCCCCTGGCACAGATGTGCAGGTTTTTCTTCCTGCAGCAATGCACAGCACCAGCACTTTTGCTTCCATTTATACCAAGAAGGTGGCGAAGTTCACACAAACAGCACCTCCTCGAGCAATCAGTTCCTGTGCCTTCACACAATATCCATTAAAATATTTCTTCTAATTTTGAACTTTAATATTCCTTGGGTTTACCTTATCCACCACAAAAAGCAGATATTGCTGCTCTCTGCACAGAATTTTGTGCATTTAAGGACCTAAATGTTTCACCTCTCAGACTTCTCTTTTGTTTTCCAGTCTTCCCTGGACTAATTGGCCCACACCTGCTCTGAATGCAGTGTTCCAGATTAGATGGATACTCCAGGTCAGACAAGGTCTGATGTTTTTGAGGAGGTGGGATTATACTCCTATAAAGGTAAGGAAGTCTGAAATATATTTATTTTTATCAGTATCAACATGCTGTGGACTCCTGCTTAACATGTGACCAAAAAAAATTTTGATCTGATGCAAAGGCTTTAAAATTCCCTAACTTTGCTCTACTCCACACAGATGATCTTCTTTAGGACACGCACTGGCCTAGCCTACTCCCAGTCTGCTTGTCTGTCCACAACAGGTTTCCAGAAATCCTGCATCACATCTCTGTGTATTCAGAGATGCAACCCAGCAGGCCTGGTTAATCTTAGAA
Source organism: Myiotriccus ornatus (assembly GCA_036023395.1). NCBI lineage: Eukaryota > Metazoa > Chordata > Aves > Passeriformes > Tyrannidae > Myiotriccus > Myiotriccus ornatus. The sequence continues at coordinate 22,994,581 of JAYRBT010000114.1, forward strand.
CATTCTGCTTAAGTCTTCACTTACATTTTCCCTGCCCTAAGCTCATCTTATCCCTTTACCACCAGCATTAGCTCCATGAGCTGTCTGCTCCCTTTAACTCTTTCAGTGAGCACAAATGCAGAATAAGCATCAAACACCCAGTTCCTGAAGATCATCTGTAGATAGCGCTTTTCATGAGAAACAGGCCAAACCTTTTTTTCTGGTCTTCCTACAACTAATGAGATAATGATTTTTTTTTCTTGTAGCGGGTAACCTTTAGTAATTGCAAGGGATGAAATATGATCCCAAAAGACCTTATGAAAATTTTCATGTGAGCTGTTTTCAAGGGAGACTGTCTCTTGAACCCCTCAACTCAAGAAAGTAACATACTAAGAGGAAGAGAGCAATAGAAGAACAAAACAATTACATAAAACTCAGACGCTGTTGAGCACCTCCCTCTCACCAAATGCATGCAAGAAGTGAGAGAAGAAGGTGCTTGGTGTAGCCATTCCCCTGCTCTCAAGACTCTGAGTAGAGGCCAGAAAAGTCTCCAGGACACATATCCTGAGCCATAAGAAAATATGAAAGAAAGAGTTTGTTTTAAAGGTAGTAGAAGGGGAAATAAAAAACAAACCCACACCCCCCTTTCTTGAACTTTCCTTAATGACAGTGAGATGTTTCTTTCCCAGCAAAAGCTAACTGCTACTCTTGACACGCCTGATGTCAGCTGGAGGAACAGATGGCCCAATGGTTCATTTCAAACTGTTCACTCAGCCAAACAGCACAAATTGCATTAATTGCCTCACAGTACGAGCAGGGAACGGAGCGCTCCCTCCGCGTGTCCTCACTGTGAATCACTGAGACTTCTCATAATTATTCGCATTTGACAGGTCAGTCAGGAACTTACCCTCATACTGGGAAGGGTGGGGGCAGAGGGAGCACGACACAAGAAAATGCCTGAGCCAAGCACTCTGCAGGTAACAGAAGATGCCCAAGGGCTGACGTATCCTTTGACTTTTGCCGTGGCTTTAGAATGGGTCCCTCAGTACCGTGCCACTTTCTGAAGTGTAATTTCTTAGCACAGAAACGTACAGAGTAACACACCTACTGACCAGCCCCAGGGAGCAGGAGGAACCAGATTCAATTACTGACCTTCTCTCTGTTCACACTGAGACCAAGAACACCTTAAATGCACTGGAGGCCCTTCTTAGTAGGCCCTTGCTCTGTCCTTTCCTTCATCAAAGGTAGCTTACACACCATTGGAGGTCTTGTTGGCCACCCAAGAGAAAGCAAGTTCCTAGAACCTCCCAGTCAGAACACCTGGGAAGGGAAAACAGAAGAGGAGACTCTCCATACCTGCCTTCAATGAGCACAGGTATCCAAGAACTGAAAAACCTGATGCAGCCAAAGAGTTTGAAAAAAGTTATCCCAAATATGTTATCTGTTTGTTTGTTTCTATAACCTGGGAGCCTTGTATTTGTTCAATTTACTAGTACCTATGTGCACAAGCATCTGAAAAGTTCATGCAGAAGGGGTGCCCAGATAAAAAGCTCACATTTAAGTTTGATTGCTCTAAATCTTGTTTAATAAAGTGATTTATTAGATGATCCATATCCTGCTGAAAAGTCCTGACCTTTTGCTCATCACTTGCAAGTGAAATATATAAGGTTTTTGCACACTGAAGACACTACATTTCTTTTGACCAAGGGAAAAATATTGCTAAATTACCACGAGACCAGAAATTTAAGGATACAGTTTCCAAGCTAATGTGATCACTAATGCTTCGCCATTATCCACTGAGTATATTTTCTTTATTTCAGCAACTTTAGTAAAATACAATACCGGGAAAAGACTAACCTTAATCTCCCACAGGCTGCTGAGATTCCTGCTGCAAAATGTACAGGCAAGTCCTGCTGCGCTTTCTTCCTCTCTGCTTTAGAAGGAGCAGAACCACTGTGGTTTTAACACCGTGGGAAGAAGTTCTGTGCACATCTGTGTGCGTTGCTAAACTCTGCTTGAGCCCCTCCTACAAGAAAAAAGCATGGAAAGACTGGGGGAAATTAAACAAACGAGCAAAACATGTGCAAACCCCAACCTACAGTGGCCTACTGTGGTGCAACCCTCCCCAGATTGGCAGCAGTTCTGTTTATTGTAAATGAGTGACAGCTGACGAGCGGCTGTTTTCCTCCACTCCTGCTTAGTGGAGGCTCTGTCTGCACCCTCCTTCATAGATCCCTCTGTGCTGGCCTCAGATCTCACAGGTCTGTAGAAGAGAGAGGTTCTTCACTGTTTTCCTCTCTTAAGCAGAAGTTGCTATGTTTTCCCCCTCAAAAGTAGCTTGCGTGGTGCATTCAGGTGCTCGAATTTTGAGCACTATCATTTGGATTTCCTTGTTTGGAAACAGGGCCTTACTGCACTTCTGACATCTGCTTCACTTCTTCTCATCCATGCAAACAAGGTGGCCTTCTTTGTGCCCACGGGCTCACCATCTCCCTTGGAGTAATTCCACCAAACATTCCCATGCCCACATTTCAGGTGAGCTGTTTCACAAAGCACTCCAAGAGCTTCTGCATTGCACCACCATCTCTGAATGATCTCTCCTTCTTTTGGACTCAAGTAAGCAGCTTCTGAAGTTACTGGAGAGCTTCCAGCTTGTAGCAGGAATTAATTCAGACATTAATTTATTCCTTTGGGGCTCTTTCCTGGTTTAGCTGCATTTTACCAACATTTAACTGCATTCCACCCAACTCCACTGACAATATCAGTGTGGGAGAAGGGGAGGGAGAAATGAAGCACAAAGCAGCCTGGGAGATCTGGAATGGCAGAAGTGGCGATCATTACCACTGGATCTTCCCCCTGCTCTGGGAGAGGGCAACAGGCAGCAGAGCAGAAGAAAGCCAAGGTACAGACCTGCAACCTCAGTTGCACAGAACTCATGACTTGGTACAAAACCGATTCAACTTTCCCTGCTTTGATTAAAATAATATACATTATTAAAGCTAAATATTACTGACCTATTAATTAAATGACAATGAGGGCCTTTGAAACCTGACACTAAGGGTGAGTCAGTAGCATTTCTGCTTCTTAGCTAGCAATAACAAGGTACTGGTAATGGGTTTTCAGGTATGGCCCCAGCTACCAAGTTCCTCTTTTGTAAGAGTGTAAAGGAGGGGCTAATAAGAGATCTTGCAGCATCATGATAAATCTCCGTTTAGCAATTATGATAACATCTATTTAGGTTTATGCCAATATCAGTGATTTGACCCTGGAAATGTAATGTCATGTACAGCATGTAAGACTTCAGAGGGTGATTTTGCTGTTTTGTGTGGAAGGACCAAGGCCAAATTTGTTTCCAGTTGCAGTGACATAATTATGTTGTCAACTGCTCTGCATTTACTCTGCTGTTTTTGTTCTGTGTGTTGTTGTTTTTCTGTACTTTACCTTGATCTCGCTTATGTCCTTTACTGAAGATTGCTGCACCTCTCTTACATAATCAAATATTTATTCTTTAGGTACCACTCAAAGTTATGGCCATTTCAACATCTCCATTCAGGTAACTAATTCCCATTACCAGCTCATACCTGTTAGCTGTTTATTCATCCCAGAGGTGGTGGTCTCAGCCCAGCTCCCAGTCCACCTGATAAAACAAGCAACCCCAAGCACCACTGAAGGTAGTGGTTAATTAAAATGCAACCAGCCCTGGGCTAATTAATTACCCTGTACTGTCAAGCTCGGCACAGAAGATGAGATTTAAAGCCACAGGGACTGAACGACGTCTTGGATCTAGTGTGGGCAAAAGCACCTTGCTGGCCATGATGAGAGCTGGCTACAGCAATACGCACGTCTAATAAACCCTGGGTGGGGGGTTTGCAGTCAGGCTTCTTCTGGCTTTGTGTCCTCCTCGTGCCAGGCTGTCGCACGGCACAGCTCCACCAGCATACCAGCAGCACCTTCACCTTCCCTATGGGATTAAGGGTCACCTGGCATCTCTGGGGAAGGGAAATGAAGGCTCACTCGTGACCTTCCCCGGGGCACCTGCTTCAGGCCCAGCGCAGAACCTGTGGGAGCTTTCTGACCAGATCCATGTGGAGCCCCCTCTGCTGTGTAGGTGGGTCCCCAGGCAGGACAGCAGTGGGGCAGCCCAGCCAGCTGGGTGACAGCAAGGACTGCATCCTCAACTTGCTCTCACCCCTCTCCCTCTCTGCACAGGGTCCTCATACATCCTCATATGCTTTTGTGGATGGGCTTTCTGAACTGCCCCCCACTGCAAATTGTTTCATCAGACACGCTTGGACACCAAGCCTGAAAAACCCCCAAACCCTGGAGGGTAATTCCTAGGGCTGAGGTCACGGAGCATGACTAACGTGGAGCTGAGAAACCCTGGCAGCCTGTGACAACGCAGCTGTAAAGTAATTGTTAATTCTGCTGTTGTTAACAGCAGTGCTCCAGTTTCTCTCTCATGTGATTCATCCCATGTTTCCCAATAACTGCTGCAAAACTAACAACCTGCCTCGTCACAGAAGGCAGCTCTCCAGCGCTGGAGACAGACTGTCCCGAAGTCACCTTTCCCTCCCTCCTCCACATTAATACAGGCAGCAGCAGAAGGCTGGCTCCTATCCTGCAAACACATTTTCAGAAAAAAAAAATTGCCTTTTTGTCATTTCTGAAAGGAGCAACAAAATGTAACAAAACCTCTTATCCTGATTAGGTTTTGCTAGTGAAAAAATGATCCATTACGACACAAGCTCATTAGCTGGGAGAACAATCTTCCTATAGAAACAGGTATGTCTTTCTCTTGGTTATCCATTAGTAGATTTTCCTTAGAAATTTCCTGAGACAGACGATACTGGAAAGAATTTCTTCTTCACCAACTCCAACCCAGTTTATTTTTACCCTTGGGTTTGAATACCCAAAAGCTGGATGCTAATGCTTTGGCCCTACTGCACATTAGCAGCCAATGCCTGGAACAGGCCATCAGCTTTCACTACATTATAGTACCTTCCACAAAAAATACAGGATTAGTTTTCAGTACTCCGAGATCCTCTTGAAACAATGAAAACAAAATGGATTCTTAGGAACATCATCATCCCCTTAAAGGTCTGACCCCTAGTGAGGTCAAAATGAACAGGATTTTATTTTACATTTCCTCAAGATGAGTAGTTACTCATCACTGGTGCCTTCTTGTGAAAAAGTGGCAAAATACCATGCAGGGATTGCATGCTGTCAAGTAAAAACAGGTAAAATATTGTATTTGATAACGTCTTTTCTTATTCCACTTGTGTGAAAACTTGAACAACTGTTGAATAATTTAAAACGAGACTCAGATATACATATTTCTAAAATTTCAGATATACTAATCTCTGAAGTTGACTCCGTGTGCCTACACTAATATGTTAAGTTCAGCCACTTCTCTGAAAGCCACATTATAGTCAGGAAAATGCATTACAAGATGGGCTTTAAAGTAACTCCTTTGGAGCCAGCAGTTGTCCCAGCAAGCAAAGCACTGGTGTCCACGAACGTGCACCCAAGGATGGGCCAAACTATGATGCTGGCACTTGTCATCTTCCAGTAACTCACTGTCTTTTGGAGCCACTCTTGGACAAATCCCTCTGCAAAGTCCTGCTGTGAACTGCGCCAGGGAATTATTTAAAATGATAGAAAGGGGACAAAGGAGGAATTTTAAACCAGACCAAGTTCCCTCCCCAGTTCATCGCAATTCCACTGTCAAGTGGGCCAACAGCCAAAGTGTGGGAACATCAGCACAGGGGTAGGAGGAAGCATCTGGGAACGGAAACACCTTCACACCAATACATACAAGGGCTCCCCATATCACCAAATCCATCTGACCCACCAGTACAGCCTCCTAGACAGGATTCCTAGCGCTGGCTTTATGAGGGTCCCTACTAAAGTAAGTAAGAATTTGTCACAGCACAAAAATCTCGTATGTGAGCTCTCTAAGGGCAATCACACACCAACTTCATGTCAGCAGCTCCGAGCACCAGCTGAAGGCAGTGAAGAGGCATTTACACACTGCTTTGGCAATCAGTGAGTTATAGTTAGTAATCAACATTAGAAATGTGACACTGGTATATATATTTCACATTTCCAAGCAAGGAACAAACCCAGGTAGTTCATATAAAAATCATGAGGGTCTCTGACTACAGTTTATCCATACTCCTAACAAAGCACTTTGCCATTAGCTTCAGAGAGGGCAGAAAAATCTTTGCCATTAAGGCTTTGGCACAAAACTCTTGCTGCCTCTTTAAACAGTAGCTGCACTGCACCACGTTATCTCCCTAAGCAGCTATCCCACTTTAGCTTCCTCAGAGGTCAGCCATTCATCTCTGCTAAGTACATCTGGTGTAGGAAGAAAATTCCTTAATCCTATTTCATGTGCTTGTTTTCATATGCACAGCCACAATTCTCCCACATCCAGCCTGGGCCATACAAGAAAAATCCTTGTTTGCTGCTGCTGCTGTCTGTGCTGTACAGATGCTCACAAGAAAAACTTCACTTGGGCTGGCTCTTAATTCTTGTGTGCTACAGCAGAGGTACGTAAAATTAATAGCCATCGTCGCTTACAATGCAAAGAGAGAAACCGCATGGATTTTCATGTCTACTAAATGATTACTAGTCTCTGAGAAATACAGGACTCAAGCATGTGACAAAAATTGGCAAAAATCATGTGTCTTGTTTACTCAGGGAGTTTACTTCACCTTGTTATATTTATTTACTTTAAGCCTCCTAGACAAGAACTCCCTCAAGCTTATTACAGGATGGTTGTTTCCTTCTACCATATGGGCTGACAGAGGACTCACCTGCATCTCCAGAGAACAACCTTCCCACTGCCCTAGCACGTGCTTACAAAAACTAATCTCTCTACTTTTAGCTCCTTTTAAATTAGGCTTAGCTTCTTGGAAGAAGAAAAGAAAATACAGGCAGCACCACAACGCTTCCAAGCAACCATTAAGAGAAAAAGACAAACCACCTCCACCCGTGGTGTGAAATATGAGACCAAGGGTACTTGAAAGTGCACTACCTGGTACTGTACTTATCCCTGGTAAAACTGACAGGCCAGAAGGTCTGTTATAGGAGGCATTTAGGTCACTCCAGATAAATGCAAAATCAGAGCTCCTACCCAAGCACATGCATGGATTCTCAAAGTGTCAACTCGAAGCAAGTCCACCCCTCATTCAGCAACACACTTGTGTTGAAGAGGCTTTGCCTGCACCTCCCTTGTGTAGGCTTACAGAATAGTGAACTCATTAAATACCTGGGCATATTTCTTACCCTAGATTAGAGGAAAATGTTTCCTTTGATAAAAGAAGGTGAATTTGCTACACCTGAAAATGAAGTGAAACAGTCCGAACCTTACTTATCACAGCATGATTCTTTATTGACTAGTGAGTTTTTTAATATACAAGAATAGTTCTGGACTGTCTTTGTTTCTACACAGAAAATACTTCCTAACCCCTGCGTTTTTGAATGACATCCTTTGTTTCTTGTTGTTGCAGAATACTGAAATACAGAATTTAATACTATGTGAAGAATTTCAACAGAATATTTAATAAAAGGGAGTAAAAAATTTAACACTTTTTTTAAAAAGCAATATAAAAAACTGCATTAGGAGTAATATGCAGGTCCATCCAATTGTCCAGTCTGTGGTATGAGTTATTCATTTTCTCCTGTAACAAAGAGGTGCACATTTTTCTTGGACTGTAGCATTTGAGCTGTGCGATCTATGCCAACTACTGCAGCCAATTTCTGAGCATCATACTTGGAGTAGAGCACAGTACAAGTCCAAGTAGCATCCACTCCACTGTCTGTGGCCTTCATCATGTTACAAATCTCACTGTAGAAGTGGGAGTATGTTGGTATCTCATAGAAAATGAGGTTCCTAATGCCTTTTATCGTATACCTGTATTAGGAAAAAGCAAAGAAGTAAATTTGTTGCCTATTCATACAAAATATCAGTGTTAAAACACCAATCTTGTACCAGTTCTTCCAATTTCCATCCACTTCAGCGCTTGTCAGCTATAACTCAACTCTACAAACCCTGTGTCATGGACTGAAGACCAAATAGAGAAGTGGAATTTAATGGGTAAATCTAACACTGCCAGGCACAATGACTTCCTCTAAAGTACTGATCACCACCAGCTAATGTAGCAGTCAGCCTCTTTAGCCTGGATTTTAAGACGGTGAAGCCTGATCAGACTAAGACTTACAAAACTTTTCTCACTTGCCAAAACATTTTCTGCTAATAGAGAAAATTCTGTTCCATTAGGAACTTGTAAACAGCACCAGCCAGAATGTAGCAAATTTTCCAGGTGGTCTCAGTTTGCTGTACCGCATTTATTGAAACAATTACACACCCTTTTCCAAAATTTTATGCAATTACTGTGGCACAGAGGAACACAACTAAAAGGCCCAATGAATCCCATTTGCAGGCTATATCACCTTGTCCTGACATCAGTGGAACTCGGCAGCACTTACCTTCCTGAATAAAGCCTTGTGCAAACCCAAGTATTAAAGTCTCTGCAAAGGGACTGCTGACAAGATGCAAAAACTTTAAAGTAAACTCAACAGATCTTACTTCAGTCAAAGATGTCCTCAGAGGGATCCAACAGATTCAAAAAGCAATACAGTCCATCTATGATCAAGGTCAGACTCAACCTTCAAAACAGCACACATGCAACTCAGAGGGAAAACTCCGTCCACAGTTTACCTTTTGTAAAAGTGGAAGCGCTCAGTGAACAATAAAAACTGCTTCTCTCCCTTGAGAAAGAACCGCCTCGCTCTGCAGACAGCAGCCTTTTTAGTGTATTCACAAATGTGCGTAAAATTCAGGTCCTCCTTCTTGAAGTAATTTCGGAGACGCACGAAGTCGAAGTATGACGGGACATAAATGAGCGTGTGGGACATGATGGCATCGCGGTACTCGGGCAAGACTTTGTCGATGAAAAACTGAAACCTCGGTTAAGAAAACAAGTTATGTTGCAACCTGAGTCAACATTTAGCTTTCTGATACTGACATGACCTCAAACATAAATACCATCCAACAACAGACTATAGAAGATTTTCTACACATTTTTCCTTCTTTTAACTTCATAGGATTTCTACACACATAGGGGATAAAAGGCTTTATCAGTACTACGCAATCATGGTAGAGGCTGATATTCCTTTCCCAGAATTTATTCTCCCGTGCCTTCGGCAAGGAGAAGGCCAGTATTCCCTTCCATATGTGCAGAGCCCAGCCTACACCTGAGGACTAATAAAGGAATCCTTCCAGCGGTGAAAACGCAGTGTGCTCTGCAGGGAACAATATGCTTCACTAAACCCAAAACTGCAGTCATTAGGGCACAGCAAAACAGTCTGAAACACCCAGTACCTTGCATCAATTACTGAAGTTATACTTTCAGCTTCTAATCTCCGAAAAACATGAGGAAGTTGGACCACGATGTGGCTAATGGAGCCAGTGAGCGGCACGTTGCGGACGGCCACCTGCGAGGAGAAAGCAGGATGTTAAGGAAAGCAGCATGCCAAAGGCACCAGCTTCCTGCTTCCAACTCACATCTGCCAGAGGTGCTTTCAGGAAAGCTCCAATACAAAACTACTCTCATGTATACACATGCTGGATCTCTTAAATACACAATGACTACTTATGCCCTGAATCCATATATTTGAGGTGGTCTACTAAGGTTTTTACTTTTCCTGTTTCTTTCAAAGTACTAACAATTCATGCTTCTTATGCGGTAGGAGATTCAAAAAAAAAAAAAGGAAGCATGTGAACCCTCCATTTTACAACAAAATAAATAAAACAAGGTAACTTCTGTATGTCAAATTAAGAAAAAAAAAATCAGATTTCTGACATAAAACAGCAGTTATCCATGAAAGAAAAGGATCAAACAAGCGTGGCTGCATAAAGAGTAGTTCTTCATGCCTCTGGCACAGCATGCAGTGTCATGGAGATTCAGACTGCATTACCTGGGTAAGGGAAATAACTGGCACAGTCCTTAAGCAACTGAGTTATGGAATTTTTCTGCGTGTTGGGTTCTCTGCTCCTCTCCCCCTCCCTTCTGTCAGCATGAGAAGAAAGCTTTCAGCTCATCTGTGAGCTCACCTGCCCAACGTAATTGAAGCAGTGTTTGTTGAAGACAGAGTTGATCTGGGGGTCCTGAAGGGCGCTGAACAGCAGCGTCTGCCGGTAGTACTTGGACCAGTTGTTGAGGTTCTGCATTCGCACTCGGGAAAAGTCTACCCCATGGGAATCCAGGGGCAGCAGGTTAATGTGCTTCACCAGGTGCTACACAGACAGATGGAAACACATCACTACTGACATCCCTGCACCACGCCTGCAAAAGCCTGAACTGCATCGAGAAAGAGGGCAGGGACCAGCAAGACAGCAGAGAATAAAGAACACCAGCATCTCCCCAGACACAACTGTCTGGAATTTATTGACCACAGCAAGAGTAATTTACTTGATTTTCTGCCACAGAACTGAAAGCTACCATCTCTTTAGTCACCAGTAACAGTAACCTTTGCTTCCAATCTTCTCCCTGGGGCAAGTATAATGGATTTGTTTGTATTAAAGTCAATGGGCCCAAGGTTTCTGAGCGAAAAGAAGCCCAAGTGCAGCTCAGCTCCCATCACATTCACAGAGAGTTTGGGTGCATGAGAAGAAATTCACCTCATTTTTCTCTCAGGGAATGATGCCTAGGACTGGCATCCCTGCCACATGGCAGGCAGCTGCAGCTAAAGGAAAAAATAAAGAAACAGGTTCCAGGACTCATATGCCCCTTCTGGGACTTGTGAGGAAAGAAGACACCTTCTGGACTCCTTCAAAATGCACAGTATCATGCTGTCAAAATGCCTGGTCCAAGTACTTCAAAGGTGTTTCTGTGTGGGAAGAAAATCCCCACCCTTTCTGTCCTGAAAACTTTTATTAACCGAAAGCCAAAAACCACAGGTACTGCCGCATATTAGCCACAATCCAAAAGCTCCATTTTAATTAAATGTACAGGAAAATGTTCATATTGTTTAACTATGGACATGACTAAGGTTTAGTTACTCAGCAGTCAATGGAGACATGCAGCAGCTCCTGTTGCTTTCTGGGGGATCCTGAATTAGGTTGTACAGATTCCTCACATGGCTGCAATCTGACTGAGACACTGGGCAGTCAGACACCTGGCGTATTTTCTCCCAGATGTGATTAAAAGAATCACCACTATCTTATCCTGCAAGATAATTAAAACTGTCCCAAAAAATATCTCTGATGAAATATGCCACTAAGATTTACAGAGAACAGGTGCTGAATACTACCAAAATCTGTAGAAAGAATATTCTTAGTATAAGGAAAATATCAGGGCAGTGGGAGAAAAAGAAACAAACGTACATGTCTGGAGTCAAGTCAATAAAAACCAGCAATACTGCTCACTGCCAAAACTGAGTTACATCAGACTAACAAGACACAGCACAACACAAAAATGAACACATACGGAAAACGCACCAGAACGTGTTCCCAGTTCTGCATCAGGTAAACATCTGCTTGATCAATTATGAGAATTTCTATTGATGACAGAAAATCAAAATCTCTCTTCTTCTCCCCCTCTGCGCCAATAACAGTCCTCATCCCCAGGGGAGAGGCGATGATGATGTCTGATGAGTAAAATGGTGCATACAGTCTCATACTCTTCTGAAGAATTGCAACCCCTGTCCAACAACAACCAACGGCAAATTCTTAGTTAAGATCATTTATCAGCCATATTCTTCTAGCAGGCTCTGGAATAGTAACTCCCAGAACCTCCTCTCCCTTGACACATACTGATGATTATAGCTGGACACAGCAAACAATTATTAACTACTCCTTTCACCTTAAATCCTAAACTTTGGTCTCTGCCTTTAGGTATTATAGTAACTGTTATTTTAATCTGTCATGAAAGATTTGGTGTGGACCTCTTGACTATTAACTGCCTTTATTGACAGAGCTGCAAGATTTACTACTAAACCACGAAGGAGAAGGTTCTTCATATTACGATGACCAAATGCATGACCAGTTTTGTACCTTCCCTGCCACTGCTTCTCACACCACACGTTGCAGTGTACATTCTGATGCAGCTTATGCATCACCTCTCATGTTATAGACAGGAAAGGGAAGGAATCAAAGGAGTTTGTTTCGTAACTACATGGCAATATTGCTAGAGCCTACTTTCCCGATCTTAAAAATGCAGCTAGTCCAGACCACACTCAAACAACCCTTACACTCTGCCCAACAAAGGAGTCTCTCCATCTTTCTCTGCCTGTGTGAAGCCAGCTATCACAGGTACAGCTGAAGAATTTCACACAGACAGACAGGGTGGGGGCCCCTACTGCTATTTTAACCCAATGATAAAAAAAGGAAAAAAAAAAAAAGAAAAAAAGAAATGTACAATCGGTTGAATTTCCAGGAAGAAGATATCACTTGTCAGAGCATATACACAGTTTAGCAACATCAAGTCTTTTTTCTGTTTAAAAATGTGAAAGAGTGGTTTCAGTAAGGCATAACAAATGTGCTTTAAATTAGATCTTTGTGCAGAAGTAACAGGGTGTGAGGCACAGGAAGAAAGAGAAATTATTCTGCTTCTGTGATTTGCTTCTGCAAGTAACAGCACTGAAAGTTTCTTCAAGCATTTCTTAACACCTAGTAAGTGGAACAAGCAGACTGTGTTATGGGAGAGGACTGAAAGGAAAATTATTATGCTACAGAAAGCAAGATGCTCTCAGCCTGAGAGATATTCACTGGGGAAGGAAGAAAGAACGACTGAGTGCGACCTGCTTGTAATCTTCATTACATTTCTTGGGGTGCCAATTTATCTTCCAAGGCGCAATATTTCAAAAGCCTCTGATCTGTCAAGTTAAGTTAAAAAAACTGCCTTCTCATCTTGGCAGCTCCAGGAACCAAGCCACTAGCTAATTCTCTGCATACTGAGTTACTAAACAGCATAAGATTACAATATTATGAAACAGTCTCAAATTTGCTGCTGGTCCAAAACTCCTACTTGCTGGCTCCCTGTTTGCTTTCAGGAAAACCACGGGCAACAAAGCAGAAAACTGCTTTGCTCAGTACTGAGCTTTAAGTTTGTTCCAACCATTACCAATTACAAGAGACATTGTGAACAGGCTGATTAAACCCCAAAGATTTTTTTTTTAATAACATGAAAGACTTAGCTGCATAATCAAGGCTATCTTCAAAATGAGGTGTGGGCAGTCCTTCTAGAATAAAGCAGTCATTGCATTTTAAATGATTCTGAACTTGATGTGGAAATAATTACTTTTCTAATTTCTCTTCCTTTTTAAGTTCTGGCAAGGCAAGAAAGATTTGCAGAAAAATCAAAGTCGCCAGTGCAAAACCAGCAGGAGTACCAAAGAGCCCAGAATCTCACCAGAACTTCCAGCCCTGATAGCTCCTAGGCATTTGGGAAGAACTTATTACTTCACAATTCTTTTCAAGCTATAACATCTCTGTCATTACCAATTCTGAAGTGGTCGTCAATGTTGCCAGCAAAGACGGCTTCATAATCTTCAGGTCTTTTCAGGTTGGGGGGCTTCTCTTCCGGGTCAGAGCCAAACTCCCCTTTGAAGCGCTTTTTATTACTTACATCTATTTTTTTTTTGTCATTCACTTCAAGAAGATTGATGAAAATATGCACAATTCGCAGAGCACATTCCCTGAAGGGTACTATCATCAGCACCTGCACAGATCAACAGTTACAACAGAATAACCCATCAAATATGAACACTCACAGTTAACTGTATGTTAAATTTTTTTTTTTACTTGGATATGTCCCAGGGGGGCATCCTAACAGTCAAAACAATTCTGACATGAAGTGGGGAAGAAGGATGCAGTGGGATGCAGTGTGCTCACAAACTGGTACTGGCCAGCAGCTCAGCTTGGTTCCCCATCTCACACCCAGGGTACCAGCACAGGGTAACTGAAAACTAAGCATGCCCTCCTGTTCTCCTTCATTCCCAGGCAAGCAAGAGCTCCTGTGATACAGAGACGGGGTCAATGGTTGGCTTCTGGGAGAGTGGCAATAGTCTCTGCACAGAACTCTGAATTATAAATGTCTAACAGAGGAGTCAACACAGAAACCAAAGACGTTGGCCAGGTGTGCAGCAAACACTAAAACCCGACTCTGGAATTGTTCAACAGGCAGCTGGCACACCAGTGACAGGCTGGCCATAGTTGAATCTGCCTGGTTATCAGCTAGGGAGGATTGGTTTGGGGCCCACTCCCCCAGTTATGACAGGTGGCCTTGACAACGGGATTCCTTGAGGTCTCCCAGGTACAGAAAGATCCTTCCATGTTGGCAAGTCCTTACAAGTGTGTAAAGAGAAAAAAAATTCTGGCACAAACCACACTGAGTGACAGCCTACACTACCTGCACTAATACTGAAGACTGATGTGGAGGCACCTGTCTGTACTAGTAGATTGAGAAATGGAAGCAGGAAAAGGTAACAGTCTGTAGTGACAAGGGGACAAACAAAGAGGTGAGTCAAACTCATGGCTCGGCACAGAGACAGGCTGGCTAACAACAGCGTGACCACTGCTTCTTGCAGGGCACTTGCCCTGGCCACAGAGGACAACTTTCAGACACGATAAAGGGATGTGGAAAGCCGCATGTCCAGAAACACGTCACCTGAGGGAACAGCAACAGAAACACTTCTGGATAAACTACCAGGATGTTTGTACAGGCAGCCAGGGTGGGGACTGGGGAATCATGTTAATGGAGCTCTCTTACCTTAGGCCTAGTGAGCCCCTGATCCCTGTAGTCATCTGTGCCAGACCCTGGCTTTCGGTCTCTTCGCTTGGCATTGTTGCTGAGCACCTGGGCATTTGCCTTCAGAACATGGTTCAAGGCATGCAGGCAGTAAGCATGCCTGATTTCTTCTCCATTTGTTAAAGCATTTCTTTCTGGATAGAACAAGTCCCGGTACGTATTCATGATACAGAAGAGCTCTCTTTGCAACGGGGTGAAAGGGGAATCGCTTGGTTTGTTCACTGAGGAGATAAATTGTTTATTCACTTTTGGCCAAGTGGACTCTAAAGGCTTGTGGAGATAAAGCTGTTTCATATCAACTTCTTTGTCTGCTTTCAAAGTTTTCTGTTTCTCCAAAGTGGAAGAAAAAGTTAGCTGGCCCAGTCTTGGCCACTGAAAAGAAAAAGCCAACAACAAAGAGGAGTCATATGTACCCAGCTTCGTACACTTTAAGGCATGTCACCACAGCTGACAGTTTCATCAAGTTCATGAAATTTCAGAAATTACCTCCTCATAATATAACTTGAACCCTTTTTTTCAGTATGCAATCCCTTTTAGGGTCTGCCAGAGTAAATAACAATAAACTTGATCTCAGTAGATCTGGATGCATCTTCCAGTGATGTGTCTAGAACTGTTCTCATTTCACAGAAAACTGAGGAAGGATACAATTTTCTGCCTAACCCACTAAGCAAACACTGGATTCCAACTATGCTTACCAATTGGCCACACTGAGGTACATACTTTATTTAAAAATGAAAACAAACCCATTAGGGGCTAATCCCAGGAGTTGTGATTCAATTGCTAAATTAAATCTTCCGGGTGTCTCCCTGATTTTGAGGGCAACAGCTGTCAGTGCCATAGGGAAAAACTCTAAACTTTAAGCCTTCTGCCATGCAAGTTGTCCCCAACTATCCCCATAAAGCAGCTACACCAATTTAAGCAAAGATATATCATGCACTTCTTCAGGTGGCACTGGTAATTTTGGCCACTGTATTCCAAAAAAGAAAAAAGTGAATTAAATTTTTTTAAAAATCACAGTTTTCTCTCTGACTTACTATTGGCTATCTTCCAAACAATGTCACCCAGCATATGGCTGACCAGAATGGAAGGCAACTCTCCAAAACAAAATCAGATGTGAAAAAGTTAGGAAGCAAGGATTTGTCTAAAAATGAGTCTTTTGAAAACCAGTACTCTTTGATAAGCAATGAGGTGGTTTTCTGGTACTGTAATTCACATATTATTGCCAGAATTAACAATATAAGTATTAAATTCCCCTTCACCAGCCCGTCAGTGCCACCCTGAAGCAAGAACGTGAAAGTGCATCACAAGTACTTTTAAAACTGCACACGGTCACCTCACAGGTTCAGCTGCAGAGCACATCCCTGGCATCACGCTGTCAACTCAGAAACAAGCCCTGTTTCTACCCTTTGTCAAGGTTTTGGGATTACAGATCAAACTCTACAGCCACCTGTTTCAGATGTGTCACCATGTGCCTACAGAAAAGCAGACTTCAGATTTCAACTCCTGAACAGCTCTACGTGCATAAGGAAACAGTTCAACAACAATGGTGACAAAATCTTGATACTTGCAGTGCCAACTGCTAATAATAACAATTACAAACTACTTGGTTTTTATATGAAAAGGGATTATTTTAATCCAGGCATCTTTAGGAACTCTGTAAGGGTACAGAACACTATTACCTGGCTTTGACTTGAAGTTTTAGGAAGTGTAGACATTTTCTCTATTTCTTTTTCTTCAAGTTCTTTGTCCATGTGTTGTTTAAATGGATCTATTTATAACAACAACAAAAAAAATAGCCTGAGAACTATTGCAGCTAATAGTGGAATCAAGTTTCAGAACGGATTTGCAAATGAGACGAACACTTTCCATGCTGAAACACCACAATTAAAACTAGTTATTTCAAAGCACTTGGAGACGAGAGAAAGGATGTCAAATTCTCTCTACAAGAACAGAGGGAACAGATTTGACAGATTGCTTTTAAAAAAGAAAAAGAAGCACTTATGGAAGTACTAGAATTTTCAAGCACAAAACAAACGTTGGATCGGAAACCGATATGTACTAGAAAACACCGTGACAATTTTCTGCCTTTAGCTTGGACACGTCCATCACTTGCAGGTGAAAAAGGCTGTCAATAGTAAAGTCCCAAGTGAACTTACTGCCCTTCCTAATTTATAAACAGTTCTGCCCAGGGCTTTGGCCAGTGATACGAACACAGTTTGTAATAAAGTACAAAAATATTAAGCGGGTTATGGAGAAGGGAGGCAAAAATTGCCTGAAGTGCGCAGAAGTCTGATTTATCTAATCAGCATTTTTTCTTGGAAAGGAAAGGAGAGGCAAATAACTGTTAAATCACATTACATTCAAAGACACTGGCACACACAAAGTCACATGCAAAGCTTATTTTGAAAGCCAAGCCCTGTATCCTGCTTGCAGCACAGCAGTGCTTGCTGCATAAAGAAAACTAATTAGGAACACTAGTGCTTGCCAACAAATATCCAGCCCACATACAAGTTATCCAGGCAAGAGTCAAGACATTCGCTAATCATGACACTGTTGAGAAAATCTTCCCAGCAACACAAATGAACAGAGAGAATCATTTAATTGCACCACAGGCTCGCTCCTCGGTTGAGGTTTTACTGATTACAGCATTTTTCAGATAAAGTAGAGGGAAGAATGAGATGCATTTTCAGGAATTCTAGTGTCCTCAAGGACAGAATAGAAATTCATCCCCTTTCTGCTATCTTAGGTGACTCATTTTCTGTAATAGACTATAAAGACACTTCCAAGCTACAAGAACCCACTGAGAAGTAGTGCATCATTTATAGGTGGAACAAAGCTGTTAGGATACTTAGCATGCAGTTGGAGAACTACCATTCTCATTAAAATGCAATGCCAACAGCCTAAGTAAGTCATATTCTTATGATAACAAGAACGAGCTGTTTTTTCTATCACATGGCCCTTTGATGCTTCCACACATTTCATGCATCAACCAGGCTGCCTCCCAGATCTAATGTCAGCTGCTGCTCCAAGATGACAAGCCAGCATCACTAGGGATGCTACAAACATATTTCTCTCTCTCAAACTATGCCATCTGATATTAAAGCCACAGAGCATAAAATATGAGCAGAAGCTCGGCAAGTGCCAATGCATGGGATGTCGCCGAGCGATCGCACACCTGTGCAACGCACTTATTTGTATTACATATGGTGGGATGACTCCAACACTGGAGCTCCAGATGCACCCAGATATTGAGCGACACCACACGTGCTCTGCTGATGGCTCATACATTCCTCATCCTGGTGCAGTCAGACTCCTCTGCATAACCTTCAAAATTCTGAGAGCCCGGAGCATTTGTCTAAATTACTGTGGTTGCACCAAGCTTCTCAGAATCTCACCTCTAACTCCACTGAGTTGTGAAGGATGCCCTCACAGGTCAGCTTTGTGATTATCTCCTGTGCTGTTTGTGCCAAAAATATCTTCCGTAGTCAAGTCCAGACTTGCAGAGCCCTTCGTATAACACTGGCTTTTAAAACTACTGTTAAAGCAACAGAACAAGATAACACCCTCCACACACGTTTCTGGATCTTGATACTTCAAGCTTTATCGGTCGCAGCAGAAACCAGGCATGAATCCCAGTCCACAGGGGCTACAGAAATCAAATGGTTCAGCTATACAACCACATTCCTTATAGAACTGGCTCATACACGGGCAGTGCAATGAATAATGTAGTGGAAGAACTCGGAAGCTATGCAGAGTGTCCTTAAGGTGCTTGATAATTTAAATATGTTTACAGATACTCTTCTAAATGCAGAAAATCCCTAAGCACAAACACACTACCTTCTGAAAAAGCTTGTGAAGAACTGCTGTCTCTTGTATCTGCATTGCAATCTCCACTCTCCTCTTCCATGAAATTGGTTTCCAAGCTAAATTCAGATTCGTGTTTCACATCAGTAAACTCCTCAATTAGTCCATGAGGTGGGTCACAAGAGGTATCTGCGCCATCGTCCTGCTCCTGGCCGAGTGTCTGCTCTGCTGTGCCCGTAGCTGTCAATTGTTAGAGGGAGAAATGGGTTATTCTGTTATTCTCTCCTGGAAAAGTTACTGTCTGTAGACATCGCTCACTCTGAGTTACTGACCTTTTTCTCCCAATACTCTATCAAAAAAGATAAAAGCGGACTTTGTATTCTACAGTAAAGATGACTTTTGGCTAGCGTGACAAATGTTACATAATACAAAACGTGTTTCCCCAGAGAAAATTAAAAAGTAACCTATTTGGGGAATAAAACTTTCAGGTTCCAAAGACCTCAGGTAACGGGAAATAATTAAAACTTCACTCCGCTCTCCCTGAATTTTTTTGCAGACTTCATAAACAGAGATACCTTGTCATAAAGGCGGAGGTTTTCTCCCAGTTTACACACTCTTTCCTCTGCTATGAGGCAAACCTTTCCCTCCTCTCGGTGGCATCAGCCAAGCCAGATGCCACTTAAGAGAACAGCTTGTGTCTGCCATGAGTGGGTGAGAACCCCTGGTATGCTGCTCCATGTGGTTTTCCCCTGTGCTGCCGCACAAACAACATCTGAGGAAGCAGCAGCAGGCTGTCTGACGGCAAATGAGCACAGCTACCCTTTCCCCTGCTAAATCCTTCAGCAGTTGCTGCTCCCACCCACACAGAGGCAATGCAGCAACAGAGTCTCCAAGGCAGAAGAGCACCCAGCCAACAAGCCAGTTCTACACCAGGATCCTGGCTAAAACCATACGTTACTCAAACACCATTTACCAAAGCATGGGAAAAGACAAACTACCTTCTTCCTCCTCTGGTACATCATTCTTATCTTCTTCACCTCCTTCTGCTTCTCCAGTCTCCTGGGACCCTTCGCTGTCCACTTCTGCCTCACTTTCCCCAGATTCTTCTGATTCACTTTCATCTTCCTTTTCCTCACTCTCAGACTCAGGAGAAGTCTTCAGGGTAGCCAGGAGCTTATGATATACAGAGACCTGTTCCACTTCAGTCTCTGAATCGCTTTCTGCACTTGATTTATCAGAATTCTCAGACTGGAAAGGAAAACATGAGTGTAACAGCAACAACAGTAAGAGTCTATTAGGCAGCAGGCAATTACCCTTACCTCTACGTCCACTGTTATATTTCCCCTCTCCCATACAACTGTTATGCAGGTGCAAAGGAATTTTTCAAAAGCCACCATTTTATGCCAACAGGTGTGCTGGACACCTCCATTTAGATTTTGAAAGCATCTTGGGAGACAGTCTGAAGTGCCTTGTTCTGCACTGATTTGACTTGGAGCATCACAAAATCCGGTTCTTTCAGTATCAACAAAGTGAGGACATTTGATCTCCACAGATAAGGTATTTACTGAACTAGGACTACATTCTTCTAAGAAAACCAGCCAGAGATTGAAAATTGTGGAAAGGCCCCCCTGCAAGAGACAGAGCACACTGGAAATGCTTCTATCCTTCAAGAAGGTAAGTAAAATAGCTGTCAGTTGACAATGGTTGCCCAGGGTGCTGGTCAGGTTTGACTCAGTTGTACAGCCCTACACTTCAAACAAGCCAGCCTCAGAGCCAGTTCTGTCCTGGGCTTGGACAAGCCAGTGTCCAGACTATAGCCAAAATTATAGTGAAACAGGAATATAGGTACAATAACATTTACTCCTTTCTCATTTCTTTTCAGCTCCAAAAGGAAAAAATCAGTATATACTTTATTAATGCACAAAATTGATAAAGAAAAAAAATGAAACAGAGTAATTAATTTTTCCACACTAAGACTCTGAAGTTTTTTATTAATTTGATGATAAAGGAGGTTACCAAATCCTGACTGAAAGAAAGGTAAAGCACTGACAAACTGAAGAAGAGGAATGAGCATTAACAAATTTCTTTGTTCAACAGAGAACGAAACATCTCCTAACTCATGCAACATTAAGTTTATTAACATTATTAAAACAACTTAAAGCATGATATAATTTTCACCGTAACAAAGTAATATGCAAAAAACCCAAGAACTGCTGTTACTTCCTGCTGCTTCTGCCCTCTCATGGTATTACAGTTTTGAGTTAGACATTGTAGAGAACAGTTCAGAGCCACACAGAAATCACATTCATTTTTTTCTCCTAAATGCTTGTTTTCAAAAAATGGAACAACTTAATCAAGCTGAATAACTTGGTAACACAAAATGCAAAGTTTTTCACTTCACTGAACTACACAAAGATGAAAGTAAGGAAAAAAAATACATTACCAGTTCACATATTTGAGTTGCTTCTGGTCTTTCAGAAACCCTGAAAAGAAAGCATTGAAATATCTTACTCTGTCAATGAGGGTGACAGGATGAAAGAGATGAGGGGAGAAATGAATGGATGACTTATACAAGTTTAAAGAAGTTAAAAGAAAGTTTAAAACCAAAGCATCACACATTTTTCCCTAAGAAAACACTGCCACTTACCCTGAAGGGTCACTCTCTCATGTGATGCTACACCATGTACATGAAGCCTAAGTGCTCAAGCATTACAACAGATCAATAAAAGTTCTGAAGTAAAATCCAGCTTTAATCAGAAGATGAGGTGTTAAAAGGAATTTAAAAGAAGCTAGCTACAAGGACAGTTTTTACAAAGGTAACCAGAGCAAGAGCCTACCTCTAGCACTAAATATGGATCTACGAAGCGCGAAAAACACAAACTACAGGAAAAATTAGCATTAATTAACCAGTGTTGGGACTGCAATTCTGCAAACAAGACACTGTACACAAGGTGGGCTTAAACTAACCTCAACTACTTCAAAGAGATGCAGAGCCTTGAGCGGGACTGAGCGTCACCGTACGCAGGACACTCTTCCCAGCAGGACAGGGCCAGGAGGGTCCCAAGGGACACAAAAAGAACAGATCTTAACACTATGTGCCTTCTCCTAAAGGCACATCTTAAGCTGGTGACACAGCAGTGTTTTTCTCGTGGGCTTCCAAGAATCTACAGCAGCACCAGGTCACACAGCATCTGGATCAAGCAGCTCTTTCTTCACAGGTTTACACGGGGGCACTAAGGCACGGTGGCCTCTCTGACAGACGGGCATCCTGCCCAGGAGGGCACGGCTGCTGTCACACAGATCTTCGGTCCTGCATTTTCACAGCCTGCGCGGCACCAGAAACGGGCACGGAACAGTGGGAAACCCGGAGCCCAGACAAGCCAAGGGACCGGCCCGGTGTCAAACGGGAACCCAGCCTCGCACTCCTCCGCTTCACCGCTGCTCTCGGCAGCCTCCGGGCTACACCACGAGAGCCCACGACATTTGCGGCAAGCAAATCCGAGCCCAGATGTCCTGCCTTCCGTTCTGCTCTCGAGATTCCAGGCTCACGAGCGGCAGCGCGCCACGCAGCCGCAACTCCCCTCCGTCCCTCGCTCCCACGGGCTCGCCCACCGCGGCACTCACTTGTCGTAGAACGGGTGCTCCTCCCCGAACTCCCGCAGGTGCTTCTTCTGTTTCTTGCTCAGGGTGCGCAGCAGCTCCCGCCCGCTGCGCCGCTTCCCCATGCCGGCCCGGCTCCCTCCACGTGGATGCCCGCGCCGTACGGCGGCCCGGGCGCGCCGCTGCCGCACGGCGGGGCGGTCCCGCAGCCCCGCACCGCCCCGCTGCTGCCGGGGGCGGCTGCTTCATGCCCGGGGAAGGCGGGGCCGGCGGGCGGCTGGAAGGAGCGGCGGAGGCCGGGGGTGAGCCCCACGGGCCGCGCCTCGCCCCGCCCGCCGCCGGCCTGCCGCCGTATGGGGAGCGGGGCGGGAGGCTGTGCCTGCGGGCCCCGCTGGCGAATGCAAAATGCCGGCAGGGGACACTCGTCCCAGATTGTGTCCCAGATCCAGACCCTGTCCCGAAGATGCGCCCCGTGACCCCGAGCTTGGTAGCGGCCGTGACGCGTTTCCGCTGCCGTGGCGAGGCTGAGGCCGCCGAGCGGCGTGTGCGGAGCGCATCCCGCAGCGCATCCCGCAGCGCAGCCCCGCCAGCCCCGCTCCGCCGTGCCCGGCGCTGCTCCCCCCGGCCACGCTCCCGCCAGCCGAAGGGGCGGAGATGGCTGCCCCGCACCGAGGGACGGGTGCTGACGAAGCCCAGGCTGTCATGAGGGTGGGCGGAGGGATGTTGAAGACCTTCGGCGTTTTAATTTGCACCGCAAGCTTTTGCGTATAATTACCATAATATATATTTTATGTATGTTATTATATAATAAAGTATATTTTCCCCGTGTACACAGGGGAGATGATTGGACAAGCTTGGGCGTTTGTCCTGGAAGTGGCCACAGAAATGGTCCAGGTTGGAAGGGACCACAGGGGCGTCAGTCTAGTCCAACTTCCCTGCTTAAGCTGGGTCGTCCTAGAGCACATTGCACAGGATTGCATACAGATCGTTCCTGAATATCTCCAGTGAGGGAGACTCCACAACCTCTCTGGGTGATCTGTTCCAGTGCGTGGTCACCTGCACTGTTAAGTTCTTCCTTATATTCCGTTGGAACTTCCTGTGCATCAGTTTCTGCCCATTCCCTCTTGTCCTATTGCTTGGCATCACCAAGAAGAGCCTGGATCCATTCTCTTGGCACCCCTCCTTCAGATATTTATACAGATTAATGAGTCAATGAACCATGGAGAGGATGCTCTGACCTTTATTGCTATGATGAAATTTTTTAATTCCCACAGCATTACAGGTGAATGCAATGTCACTTCCAGTCTCTAGCTAGGGAAGCAGTGATGATCTGAGTGCAGTCTGACCCACCCTTCTCTATACCTTGGGGAACACTGCAAGTGGCCCATTCAGGTAGACACTACTTGAGATACCGCATCTTCCCCAGCTGACTGCTGATGTGCAGTGCTTTGCCAAAAGCTATGAATGTTCTGGGAAAACCTCTACAATAAAGCTAGAGGAAGAGACCCAGCAGAAGTCCTTAAAGTTCAGACTGTTTTATTCTAAAAGGTAAAATCAAAAGCTCCAAGTGAAACCACACTAGATTCTGGATCTTCTAACATCGTACTGCTGAATCTTACTGAACGCTGCTTAGGGGTGAAGTAAAACACTTTTGCGCACAAAGAGATAAACAGTTCTTCAGAAACCACCTTACATTGTGTCAAATAAATTCAAACTCAGTTCTTGACTTTAAAGTTCTTTATATTCCTTACATCCCCGTGTTTCTATATGACCTAGCAGAAACTCCTCTGACCCTTATTAAGGAGAGGCTATAAATGGTGTTATGTGCAAAGCACACACAGTTTGTGAGTACAAGAACTAAGTGAGAGCAAGGGAATACTAAATAGCATGGAGGCAGGGAGTATTTTAGGGGAAAATGGTTTAGCAGCCGGTGACTGTAGCTTCTTGTCTATCCTGACTTGAGGGCATCCATGGATTTGACTGAAGCAAGCAAGCACTTTTAAGTGTGCTTCAGTTACACAGAATCCTCGGGGAGTTGTTAATCCTGCTGTCTGCCCCTTCAGTAAACCCCTCCGGTGTGGAAGAAATTGTCTTAATCCAATCCATTCTACTGCTTTACCCAGTTCCCCACAGCAAAGAGAAGTCAGTGGCAGTGGGCTGTGCCCAGCAGCAGAAATTCCCTTAGCAGGCTCTGTCAAAGCCAACACGTTATGTTAACAACACTGACTAAAATAAACAATTTCCATCTACCAGGATTTTTATGTGGAGTTGGCAGCCATGCCCTCTAAGAGGAAAGATTGTGCCAATCAATCCTACCTCTGTCAGGAGGAGGTTTATTTTTATGTTGCAAAATTGTTTTTTTATCAGCTTCCACAATTTGGCATTGGGAGACAGCAGGAAGAGCAGGAATCTGTTCAGAGCTGAATTGTGAGAGCTCAGGAGCTCTTTGGGGACTGAACCTGGGTACAGCTGCTAGGGCAGTGAGCAGTTGGAAACTTCCACATTCCTGTGTGTTGAAACAAAAAGGGGAAATATCAGGACTTGGTGGCAGTAAGGTTATAGCTTGGATTTTAGAGGTTCTTGTACACTCTTTCCAAAATACTGGCTCTGATGATAATCTCACAATACTCCGTGGAGTTTTGGTCTGCCTTTTTTTCTGCAAATTAAAAATGCACTAATCTCAGTCTTTTGTGATGCTCTGAATGCCAGCACTTGCTGCTGTGACCATTTAGTCACAACTGTTTTGACAATTAGAATTGGTTTTTCTAGCAGTTTACAAGATTTGGGCCGGTAGCTTAATGTCTACTGTTGCCCCCTTTTCCTTCATCCTGACTTCAACTTAACCCCTGAAACCAATGAGTCTCCAGGGACTGCTTCCTTATTTCTGCTCAACTCCTCCCTCCCTCCTCCCCACACCTTGTGTTAGAAGGATCCCGCTTGGGCAGCATTTGGTGTTTAGGATTAAACTACTTAAAACATAGTGGTGCCATTAACAAGTGTCTTAAGAGATGTGCTCCCCAGAAGATTAACACCTCAGCTTCCCTGTGGTGAGGCACTGGCAGTAAAGCTGCACTGACACTGGTATCCCATGGACTGGGGAGCGTGACCACCCAGTGTTGCACAATAATCCTTTTCTGAAATTAGATCTCTCCACTTGAAAATTTTAAACCAAACTGCTAACTGAACTTGTATTTCTGAAGAAGTGAAATCATGCAAGTTACACTGGAGCTCCTAGTTACTAACATGATAACATATCACCAGCGTCTCTGATTCCAGCAATAATTCCAGCAATAATGTAGGAAAGAAAAGGAAGTTAAAAAGCTTGCATTATTTGTAATCTGTTCTGCTGACCCAGTTCTGTCAGCAGCCAAATTAAACCCTGTCAGCAGAAGTCTCTTGCTGCTACCTGTGTATCTCCAGCACTTTTATCTGCGTGACATGTTCCAGAGACAGATGGGTTATAAAAGCTGCTGCCTTTATTTTAAAGAATTCTGCTAATCTGAACATAACGGATTCCTCCTTGCTAGCTTATTGCCTTCATTCTTTTGTTTCATTTCATGTGCAGCAGCTCACTTAGATGCTTTTCTTCCTCCCTGCTTTTCTACTTTTGCTTTTGCCTGTTCCCTTGTGAGATGACATTTTTTCACTTTGGTGTATGTTTTTAATTGGAGTAAGTATGTTGATCATATACTCTCTTCCTATCCAGATGCAAAATGGAGAGCTAAATTTAAATAATTTGCCCTAAATTACTTAGGCAGTGTAAGTTACACCAAGGACTTCAGCATATAGCTTATACACTTGAATGCTGATTTATTTACTAAATGCACTTCTGTGGCGTATAATAAAAAGGAAGATGTGTGACTTAAGACACTGTCTGGTTACAATGGGAAAGGTAAGTGATGACGTCAGGTCTTCCCTCATCTCAGCCTATCCTTGCTTAATCTTGTCACCCCTTTCCATCCATCACTCCTTTCCTGGTAACAGCTGGCACCTATGCAAAGGCAAGTATCTTGATGTGTTCTTGATGTACTGTTTGCATAAATGTGGACAGTAACAAGCAAGTAAATACTAGTGAAAATAAAAAATGCAGAGCCGTGACCAAATATAGTGTTCAGCAGATGCTGACTTAAAATATAAAATGGAGTTGTTATCACACAAACCCCCACAAATTTTCTGCTTACTTACAGACTACTGAGAGCTCTGCACAGGAGCGTGAGCACCTCTGGAGTGGGCCGTTTCCGCAGGCCAGTTCAGCTGCAGGACTTTCAGGAAGTGGCATGACTTTTTGGTGAAAGAATTCTTTGAATACGAGTTCTTTGAAGCATGGCCATACTTAAGGCGACAGATTTTTGTAACTTCTTTACCCTCCTTTCTGTAGTATTAAACATTTTTTGTTTATGTATTCAAGTTACTTGTTTATTCTTAAGCAATATGAATTTAGCTAAGAACAGAACTGCTGGGGGCTTCTGTATTAAGCATCTGTTCTCAAATAGCCATATTTAGCCTAATGCTCTTATTTTGCTGATAGAAACTAAGTTTAGAAACTGCTTTGCCACTGTTTTTTTTTGCCAGTGTGAGCTGTATTTCAAGTAATATTGAAAATCAAGCTACACTCTTTTGACAAATGGCTGATACATTTACTGATGCTGTAATTCCTTACACTGTGGTTACTATAATGTATTGTCCATGTAAAACTCACTACATTTAATTTAGTGTTCTTTAACAAACTATGAAGCTTACACACTGAAAAAATATGGAATATGGATAATATATATATTATATATATTATATATATATTATACATAATACATCATAAAATTTTAGTCTGTTGAGAGTGAGGGGAGCCCAGCATTTTAGAAAGAATCACAAAAGCTGCCTTGAATCCATGTGTTGTCTATAGCAACATCAGCTTAAAAAAACCCAAACCCACAATCATTTCTGAGGAAGCATGCATAACACAGTAGAGAGTTTAACTGCCAGCTTTAATGCCAGAAATGAAAAACTGAACATGAAAGAAGGGGATGGCGACATAGCCCTTAACCTTCTGTGGGCACCCAGAAAACTGAATTGCGCTCTTTTCATTGTTTCATACTAGTTCTAAAGTACATCCACACCCAGTTCGTAGAAAACAGGTTTTCCAAACTCTTAATACCCTGCTCTGGGACAGGTTAAGTAAAGGTACAGATTTTAATGAGGTGCTAGAGAAAGTGGAAAGAAATCTATATTAAGACTTTCTCTGCTTCTGGGTGGGTGCCAAAATAAGGGTAGAACTGCACCTTTTAAAACTGATCCTATTTAAAACACTAGAATTTCTTTTTCTCCTAGTAGTTACTGAACTAATCTATGTCATAAATTTTTAGGTTCCCTCTTGGATAATGCAGAATTATTGTTTTAGTCTGAAAGTTTCATCATTACATTTGATTTCTGATGGCAAACTAAGCCTTCTTCTATTCCTTAGCAGTGTGGCCACTGCAGGCTCAAGTAGTTCTAATCAGATGTCAGTATCTGGAGTTGCTGTAAATGTTTGAAATCTTGTTGGTGTTACTCACTTATGATGCCACTGCGTCTCCATAATGTAGATATTGTAACTTTCTCTGAGCAGAAGGTGAAACTTTTGTACTCTAATGGCTTAGGGGAAAAGAAAAGCCCTATGAATATTTTCAGCAGCTAACATAAAAAAAAAAACCTTATTTTTGACTGGAAACATATTCTAATATTGAGGCAAAGAGGAGTTAATATTTATACAGCAGGAGGGAATGAAAGATGAGTGATAATAATGTGCTGATGTACAAAAGACTTTGCTTCAGAGATGTGATACACTGATGAAGAGCTCTTTGATAATATCAACTAGTATTTTATTTAAGTAGAAAGAAAAAAATTTGCACTTTTTATCATTGATATTTCTTGTAATTCAATAAACAGCATTTCAAAAGAAAGGCGTGTTTTAAGACAACTAGAAATTTTAAACAGTGACACAGGTACACAAAACCCCATATCCCATAATGCTGTCCTCTTACCACACGTAAGTGCTGCAGAAGATAATCGTTACGTGAGCTTTGTGCACCGACCTGAACAAATAAATTGTTTGTATTAAAGGCTGGGGTTTTTCATATTCATTCTGTAAATTAAATACCTCTCAGATTTCTGTATCCTACAGGAACTGCGTCATGTAGGGGTTCACTGATACGCTGTCACACACCCAGATCCCCCGAGGACCTCAGTGATTTATCATATTTGGCTTATGAATGACTGTCAGAAACGTAAATTGCATTTTTCACCACACAAATGGACGAAGATGAATACTGAGGTTTTGTGGAAAAAAACTCCTGAACTTTAGAAGACCACAACAGTCAGAAGGAAACAGGATGAAATGCCTGAATAGGAGCAAGAAGTCATCACAACTTTTATGATAGGAAAGACATTTTTAAAAGCCAGTTGTGCTATTTTTGTGGCTGCAGAAATGTGGAAACTAGAGGAAGGGTGGCATTTTCTAATGGCACTTGCTTGGAAAAGCCATGAACATGTGAGGTTCTATTCCCAAATTTCTAATCTGAAGGGACAAATAATAGACTGCACCTGTTTTAGTGCAGTTTGAGCTAAGAGAATAGCAGGCTTGAAGGAGTTTTAACTACAGCTTTGTATTACACAAACAGTAAAATCTTCTTATGTCACAACTTCCTGGGTAAATGACTTTCCCTTGGATTTGCTGTATTTCCAGTGCTTCCTGGAATAACAGATACATAGTAATTAATTTCCTGGCATATGAAATGCAGCACTGGCAGGAAAGACTTTTAAAGCAAGAAGCTTGCTGTATAGACAGATTAATGCTGTGACAATTAAGTTGTGGTAGTGGTATGATTAAGACTAACTGCAGAAACCAAAATTGAAGTAACATTCCAGAC
Source organism: Myiotriccus ornatus (assembly GCA_036023395.1). Lineage (NCBI taxonomy): Eukaryota > Metazoa > Chordata > Aves > Passeriformes > Tyrannidae > Myiotriccus > Myiotriccus ornatus. The sequence goes on from JAYRBT010000114.1 coordinate 23,023,682, forward strand.
ATGACTGATGACTACTGGCACATTAAAGGAGAAGAAATACATGCTCTAGAGCACTTAGATGAAATGCCAAGAACAAATTGAGACTGCCTCTTTAAGCATCACACTAAATGATACAGAAGCTACTATTCATAAATTGCTTTTGTGCTGAAAGATACATATGGCAAATGAACCCTGGGTATCTTGGAAATGCAGGGTAATTTAGACTGTTTTTAAAATATCTTAATCCTTAAGTAATAGGATTCTGCCACAACTGCCTTTGAGCAGTTATCCTGAAAACTTTTCAATGGTTAAATGGCTCAAAGGAAAGTAACACAAGTGAATGCTCTGATTTACATAATATATTGGTCTGTATATTTTTGACACCTAAAGTAGGCTGGCAGCTGTTAGTCACTAAGTATTTGTGGAAGGAAATCCACCTCCAGTTTACTGGCAGTGACCAAGGATTTTAAAGACTGAATGGACTCGAAAACTTACCTATCTTCAGTGCCAATATTTAGCACAGCTCTTATTCAGACCGAGACAGTCTAACCACGGATGGAATGAAGAAATGTCACCGTTATATCAAACAACCACTTTCATGATACTTTTCTAAGTATTTGCTACTGATCTGTGTGTTTCTGTAACAGCTTTACATGGCATCTATTTTCTGTTACCCTTGGGAAAACATTTTCTCTTACTGGCAGATAATGTTAGACATCTACCCATACAAGCTTGAGGATGGTCACAAAGCAGTCTTCTAACAATGAGGAACTGTACACAGAAATGCACCATTTTCCTCTTGTGAATGGTTGTCTGACTTAGCCTTTAAATTAGGGAAAACTGAATCAAATATTTGCTTATTGGTCTGTCTGTGTTGAGTATTTTCAGTTCTTTTCTACTGAAGATGTTCCAAAGTGCTCAGTGAGAGTATACCAGCAGAGTGGACACAGCTGTGTGCAAAAGGGTAGAAGGAACCTGACTGGATTTCAGACCAGAGGTCTCTGTCCTTGAATGCCACACACAAACCGCAGGGGGAGAGAAAGCAAAGGTGATTAGGCTGAAGGTTTATTACTGCCTAAGTTCATATACAGTAAAACTCCACCTAGAAAGACAGGGCATTAGCTTAACCAAACATCTAAAAATCTTCTCTGAATGACTGACTTGGGTTGAACTCGTTTCCTAGATGAAGCTAATGCAGTATCAGCCAGGGGTGAGAGCAGCAGTATTAAGAGTGTGTGCCCTGATTATAGGATGAGACTGAAGCCTACCGGATACTGGAAGTCAAATTTTGCTCCTGCATGCTGCCAAGTCTTTTCATCCATCTTTCCTTCATAAAAAAAGGCAGTGATGTCAAATTGATATTGAACCAATCCTAAGGATTTATTTCAGTTCAATCTCTGATAAAACACTTCCTCCCTCCTTAAGACAGAAGTGCTGGTTTACAGAGATACTGACAGCCTTTTGACTCTTTCATATTCAAACTGGAGCTCTAGGAAGGTAGGAATGCTTTGCTGTGATGCACAGAACGTCCTATGTGGCAGATAATGCCTCTGTTTCAGGGCACGAAATTGATAATTCTGGCAGTTTTGCTGTATGGATCCAAAAGTGGGCCCTTCAGACGGGAATCATTTAAGCTTTGGATGTCTGACTCATAAGAACATAATACAGCATGCTCAGATACTGATGTTTATAAATGGTATGAAACACGATGTTTTTATTAACTTCCTCTAAAATGCAACTAAAAATTTTCTGATTGAAAAAGAGAGGAGATGGTCAGTAGGTTGAAAGATGACTCGAGACAAGACCTAAAGCAATGGTTGGAGTGTTGCTGTTGGCACTTGCTAAGAAAGGTGGCACAATGTGAAACTGGAGAAATGTGGTAAAAGAAGTAAGGAATGGAAATAGTTTATCCAACAAATGAGTTTATCCAATCGGTAACTGGACAACAATCTGGCACATGTAATATTAAACATCACACAAATGTGAAGTGGATTTGCAAGTATTTCAGAATTAAGAAGCCATCTAGCATCAAAAGGATACGATGAATTTATATACATTTATATATACACACTTTTTACAAACTTATTATAAATAACCATAGTTACTGATCACAGAGTACAGTCAAACTTTTTCACTTTATAGCTGCTCAGTCTAACATGCACTAGGAGTTATAAGCGAGAATAACTTGATGAAACAAGAGTTTATAAAATTTCTTTATAAGAGAACTTTTATTTAACAGTAAATTAGGCTGATAGGAGCAATGAACTCCAGTACTAACAGAGCCAAGTACCTGGTGTGTTCATGACTTGACTTCAGCTTCTTCCACTTGAGGTAGTGTATCCCAAACTGGTTTCTTAATGTGTTCAGGTATTCTCTCTATCTTAGTCTAAAAGGAAAGCAAACCAACCATTTATTACACCAACTAGCTAACATCTAACTACTTTGCTTTATTTACTCTTGTTTGAGATATGACTCAGATTAAAAATGCCACCTAGTGGCACTTCCAAGCAATACAGCCTTTTTAATGTGTAATAGTTCGGAAAAAACGTTCCTTCCAAATTACACCCATTTCCTCGGCTGACCTTCTAAAGACTTCAGTAGTTACTGGTACTGGCATAAGGACTTAAGTCTCATAAATTATTAAATTATTAATGTGGGGTGAAAACTTACCTTTTTTACTTCCATGGCAACCCCTTCAGGTAAGTTTCGTTGCACATACTCCAAGTAAACTGCAGCAGTACTGCTTGTTAGGTATTTCAACTAAAACAGAAGTAATGTTTTTTAATTAACTGCTATTACTAATACTTCAAACAGAAAAAAAAAACCCAAACCCAAAAGTTTGCTCAAGCTTCTTTTTAGCTCCTGCTAAGGAGCCAACTGCCATCTTGTAAGAAAGGCAGTTTCCATGATATTGAACAGAGCTGGTTGTTGATCTGTACTCAACTCTCACGCAAGTATAAAGCAGTTACTTCCCTCCACAGAACTGCACATGCTGCCTGGGACCACAGGCACCGATTATGATGTTAACTCTGCAGGTATCAGGTGAAATTAATTACAGGTTATGCAAGAATAACCAGCTTTTGTATACCCTCAAAATTCAAGCCTATTATAAATCCTGCTGCTCCAGAGTTCCAAGGATTTTTTAGTTTCTTCTGGTTCCACTGAATTACTGATGTTTTAGTTTTTCCTGGAAGGCAAAAATTGTGCTTATGGTCTGTGGGCAGCCACTTGTACTGCATTAATGTCTGGGGACTTCAAGTCTCATTTTGCTAAGCACTGTGCAAATGTATAGTAAGACACCCAGGAGCCACAAAATGCTGGCAGTAAACCTTTCTTCTAAAAAAGTCAACCACAGCTGCATTCTAAACCATACAGATGTCTGTGTCATTGGCCACAGAACTTGTGGTTTGTCTACGCATCCTTTCTTGTATTTCCTCCACGCAGTTTTAGTTTGCCATGCGATACTGCATAGGGCAAAAGTATGTCTGTTCAGAAACATCACACAAACTCACAGAGAACAGAACCCTTAGTGACTGGCAACAACAATTCACATGCATCTTCTTCCCTTCCTGAGAAAGCTCCCATCCCACTGACTTTTCCTAACACAAACGAAGACAACCCTCAATTCTACGTTCATCTTTTACTCATTCTTTCAGCTGTTAAGATGATAGTCAAAACCAGCCTTTTAGTCCAAAAATTACATAGGCCGTGCATTCAGAATAACTTGTGTTACATTTGAGGTACGTAGGTCAACTGCTGTCCGATGCTCCCCTACACTCTCCTGGCCAACCCAAGTAAACAGAAAATTTGTTTTCACTCTTGAACTAACATCTAGTAATGTCTTTGAATTGTGCACCCAGTACACTTTCTTTTCCGTCTTTCTTACCTCCAAACACAGGTAATGTGTTCTCATTTCATATTGAACTCTGTGCTTCTTGTAAATATGTACAGATTTGAGAAGCGTAAATCGTTCTATCGTCTTTGGAGGTTTATCTCTGAACAAAGAAAAAGACAATTTCATGTTATATAAAGGACGATAATACAAGTCTATCTCAAAGATTACACTGGAATCCCTGTTCTTATTTGACATTTAGAAGATCTTCAGGGAAATATGAAACATCAGTACAGTGCAGTTTGTTATTGAAACTCACATGGGCATGATTAACACTCAGGTATTAGCCAGCATTAGGAAACACTTCTAAGCACAGAACCTGAATTACAATAGATGACATAAGAAGCATCTGACACCATATCACTCTACAGATCAGTTACTTACACTTTTTCAACTGAGATGCCAAGTTCTTTAGCTGCAAGCACTGCAAAATATTCATAGCTGTCCAACACAGCTTTATCGTGACCTTTAACTAAAAGGGACAATCTCTTGTACAGTGTTTCTGGCTCATCTGAAATAGATACCTGCATTTTTAAAAAAAGGACAAGAGTTACCACTGCATGTTCTCCTTAATTAATGCTCACACTGCCTGCTTCCTTAACCTGTGTGCCCCATTTGTAAAAGAGGAAAAACACCCCACAATCTGTTCAGCTGCTTATTTATCTAAGGGAGGCTGACTGTATTACCTGGATTGACAGGTCTCACTCTTATCAGGGAAAGGAAAGTGTGAAGAGATAGCTAACTTCTGAACATTTAGGTAAAATTTCTTCATCCAAGAAAGAATGCCAGATAAATATAAGGAGGACAACACTAGCAAAGCCAAGAATGAAATTCATTGTCAAAGCAGGTCTGGAGCAGCAGTATTTATATTTTAAATAACAGTGAGAAAATACCCCAAATACTTAAAAGTTTGCTTGGGTATGGAAAGTAACCAGAACATTATGCTCAACAACAAGAATTCTCACTTTACTAAGTTAGTTACAGGACTAATTTAAACATAGCAGGCTTCCCAAGGAGTATTATCCTTTCTGTTTGTGCAAATACAAGTTTATGATTTTCATCAGAGCTTCAATTTCTGATGGCCTGGGCTCGCTGATCATCTGAGGAGCCTTGATGTGTCTAGAAGTACTGATTTTCTCACAGGTTTACTCCTAAGCAGTGTAGCACAGTAAATCCTGCATGTGCCAGACATGGCAGGAAGGCTGGGTCAGCACTGTAGATCTAATGCTGTCTGTCAGATGTTTCTGAAGGCCTGGACAAGAGGCTGCTAAGCTGCCACAGGTGCTGAACTGAATGTGGCCAAAAAGCTGGTATTTCATAGAGTTACAGCTGCAGACAGAAAGCAGGAAGTGACTAAGAGGCAACTGTGAGCTAAAGAATCTTGCCCAAAAAAACCCCAAAATATCTCAAATGCCAATAATCTAAATTAGTTCTTTCTCCATGACAAATTTAACATCATTAAGACAGAACTTTAAATAGCTGCAATAAAGGAATTCAAGTTTTTCCGTATGTCCTCTTTATAACTACGACAATATACAAAATATTGTGCTACAAAACACTTACCAAAGGATTGGTCTTAGGCTCCTGTGTATCAACATGGGATCCAGCCAGCCGTGCTCCCATCAAGTTGGAGCTTCTAGAAATACAAGGGGAAAAGCACAAAATAAGTTGTTAAAGATGGAGTTGGTTTTTTTTTAGGGACTATGGAGGAGCAGTGAAAGGAGGAGGTCCTTTATACTTACGGAAGAAAATACTGCTTTTGCATAATTCTGCTTGCATAACTGACAGGAAAAGTTGATCCCTGTATAAAACAGATAAGTTATGCTGTGGGTTTTTCCCCCCAAACCAGAAAGTAGCCAGTTAATATAGGTTAATTAAAAATTAATTTTTTTGTACACCAAAGTGCAGCACATTCTTAGGCACTGATCTGGCAAAGTATGAAGTCTGCTCCTCTGGAAAACACAGGAAAACAGGACTATGGAAATATATTTCAGGATACAATAGCACCTAGAAAAGGAACACATTAAAGGCACAATAACAGTATGCACTTACTAATGAGGCACCTGAATAGCAACCACAAAGCATATTTTCAACACAATGTGTTTTTTTGTGGCATCAGATGTCATTTCTGTATATGTTTTACTTTCATAGCAGAATATATATTAGTTTTGTCAAGTGACAAGCCTAAGTGGGACTTGTAAAAACAATTGAAAACAATATTCTAAAATGCAAAAATTCAACTTCTGAATTTAACTGTAAATTTCCCATTACTTCAGAAAAAAAGTTTCTTGTGATTTTGAACACTTGCTCTTTTGAAAAGAATATTTAAACAGAAATTCTTCTTACAAGTTAATGAGTCATATTTAAAAGATAACATGATTTTTCTGTGTTAAAAAGGTAATACAGTTGTAATCAAGATGTAACACTACTATCTTTCATACTAGAATAACTGTTCCCTTCTGAACATTATGTGGCTTCTAACTTCCTTCCACTAATTCTTCATTTGACAAAGTTACAGACTACTGAGAGGAGAAGGGGTCAGGAAGGAACTTTCACTTGCCTAAGAGAACCTCAGGGCTGCAGCAAAATGCTGAAGCCAAATTATCTTCTTATCCTGCCCCTTGATACTCCTTTTTAAGAGGTGCTGGAATCATAGCTTTAAGAGAGAAGACAGATACCCTATCAAAGAGTTATGCAGGAAACTGGCTAATCAAAACATCAGAAAACAGCCAGAATTTACACTTTTCTGGGTAATCTTACTGCAATTGCTCATGGATATGCATAACTGACTACATGATGCCACTAGGTCCCTAACCTTTTCCAGCATCCATTATAGAATCATTAGACATCAGCAGGGAATGAAGCTGTTTTCTGAAGGAATTCTGCCTCAATCACTACTTATCCAACAAATGCTGCTTCCAATAAGGAAGATGACTACAGGAAGAGACAGGACAGTTTCCTGTTTACAAAGGTGACTGTTGTACTGCCTCCCCTTAGGCAACCCTTTCAAATCCAGATGTTCACAGAGAGCCACTGGTGTTACATTCTTTAAATGCATGTCACAATAAGCAACTTCAGGAGCACTGAATATTTGCCACTGTAGTTGACAGTCATTCAGAACGTTTCCAAGTTTTTATGTTAGGAACTACTTGAGCCTTAATACTTGAAACTACTGAAATACATCTGATAATTCTCTAATGATATCTAATAAAATAGAAGGACTATTTACAAGAGCGTGTAGTGACAGGACAAGGGAGAATGGCTTCAAACTGAAAGAGGGTAGGTGTAGATTAGGTATTAGAGAAAATTTCTTTTCTGTGAGGGTGGTGAGGCACTGAAACAGGTTACTGAGAGAAGATGTGGCTGCCCCATCCCTGGAAGTGTTGAAGGACAGGTTGGATGTGGCTCTGAGCAACCTGGTCTAATGGAAGGTGTCCCTGCCCACGGCAGGGAGTTGGAACTAGATAATCTTTAAGGCGCCTTCCAACACAGGCCATTCTATGGTAAAATTATGTTGATACTTGCACCTCAGTTCTCGGTCTCTGAAGTGAGAATAGTGCCTCCCTTCCATTCAACAGCAACATGAAATACAATAACCATCACCTGACATCAGGAAGCAGACAAGCCTATGAGCATAAAACACTGTATTCAGTGCAGAGCTTAAACTGTGTGTGCAAGTACATGGCACAGAACCTGACCCCAGATGACAAATGTAAGACTACTGACTGTAATCATAACTAAGTTTTTTATAAGTTTTGTATTTTGCGTGTGTGTATACAGTCTCTGTTTTGGGTTCTTTTATTGCTAAGTGCTTGACTTTGTAATACAGATTAATTATCTGCATACAAAGATATGTGCACTCAAAGCATATTGTGCTGTGCGGTTTTGGATACAAAAATTTCCGTCTTCATCCAATAAAGATGAATCAATCAAAACATGATGAAGCAGCAGAGTCCTAACCCACAAGCTAAGCTCTCCAGCCAATCCAATATTCTATGATTGTGCATGTTATTCCCACCATGTGCCATCTCCTTTTGTTACTAATTATGGAGATATACATCATGTCTAAAATTAAAGGTGCTCTGTGCAAATTTTGACAAAAAGATATACTGAATACCTCAAGTAGTAAAGACGGTGATCAGCAGGCAGGAAAGTGTCCTTTTAACAGCTTCATTCTCTGATTTAAATACACTTGATGTGCTCTCGCTAATGGCCATCATAGAAGGTGGAAAAGACACCCAAAGTCTGCAGCGTAACAGAATTCAACTTCCTACGTGACCCGAGACCTGGCACAAAACATAATTACACCTCTCCTAGCGCAAAATAGCCTTAATTTTGCTTGGCTGAGAGACTTTGAAGTACTCAGGGGGAGAGAGATGCCTGCAAGGTAAGCAAGTCCAGAATACAGTGCATACACAGAAGTGAATTTAGGGCTTTAGAAAAGTAATACTAAACACCTAGCATCGAATTTTCTCAATTTGAGAGAAAGCAATCACTCTTTAGAAGTCAAAATCAGCAGAAAACATCGGCAGTGCAAAACACCTCCCTACTTTTTAACGTTGTAACTTCCAAGATTTTAAACTTTTACGACTAGAAACTGGCTTGGCACATGACCTCCAAACCCAAGTGATCTTCCTCACCATCCCCTACACACAGAGTAACTGCCGGGAAAAAAACCCCCAGAGGTGCAGGGAAGAGTTCTGAGGGACCCATTAAGCGATGACGGCGTGCAGAGACACGGCCCCACGCCGTACAACCCCAACCCTCCCGCGCAGCCCTAAGGACAACATTTGCCACGACCCCTTTTCCCACTCCCCTCGGGAATGAAGACGCCGAGGGAAAGGACGAGGAGGACGCGAACGGGGCTCCCCCGTCCCCTCCCCCGCCACACGCCGCACCTGACAGAGCCGCCGCCACAGCCAGCCCGCCGCCATCTTGCCTCCGCCCCGCTCCGGAAGGAGAAGCGCGGCCTCAGGCACCACGGCGCTCCCCGCCAGGGAAAGGCTCCGGCCACGGGGCAGCGCTCGGGGCGGGGAGGCGAGCCGGGAGCCCGCCTGGCGCCATGCGAGCTTCCAATTCGTCTCCCCGCCCCCGTCCCCGCCTCCCCCCGGCGCCGCCTCGGGGCACGACCGGCGGGGCAGCAGCTCCGCCTCAGCCGCTTCCCGCCAGCGGCGTCTGCCCGTGCCCTCAGGGACGCTCCCCGTCCTGTTCTCCGGGGATCCTCTGAAAACCCGACTGCACGGACCTTAGGTCTCAGCCTTTTCCCCCTCCCTCTTAAAAATGGTTTAAAAAGATACACAAGCCCGTTAGTGCAAAACCCAGCTGACTATATTTTACCGAAGTATTAAAATTACTGGAAATGGCACATAAACCCCTTTCTGTTAATAAAATAACACAGGTTCTGATCAGGACCAAATATTTAAAGGGGGTGGGGAATAAACAAGTAGCAATTCAGTCCACTAAACCATCCTTAAATACACACAACCAGATAGGGATTAACCTGAACTTTAGCTTTATGCAAGTCAAATGCCAAGAGCGGGAACCTGAAACCAGCATAGATCACAAGTTATATCAAATGTATATTTTTTTTATTTTGTTACTTCCTCTGCCACCTAAAATTACAGTTGGCTTTTTACACTGAAGCACCTAAAATATTTACACAACCATCTTCTAATAAAATAACAGTTAAATATTGAAAATAAGATTTTTCTCATAAAATATGCTTTCTGTATGTACAGGTTTTATCAAAGAGGACTAGGTCCAATATTGAACAGTCTTCCATCATCAACCATCAGCAAGAAAACAAGTTTTCTGAAATAAAACTATGTCCAACTCGTACAAATAGGCAGAACAGCATCTTTAACATCAGCCAATGCAACACTTAATAATGATGAAATTGATGTTTGAGGCCTAAACCACATACTGCTTAGGAAATGTACATTTCTTTTTTTTTTCCTTTATGAATAACTTCTTTGGTTATCACTGTTCTGTTATCTTTTTGGCTGTACAGCATCTGATTAATGTTACAGAACCAGGCATATATATGTGTATGTATATATATATTTATAGAAACTAAGTTTAGCACAGATCCTGTCCAATTGTTCCACTGTAGATACTTTAATAAAGAGCTGTTCTTCAGAATCAAGCCCAGAAGTTTCTACGGTATTTCACGCTGTTCTTCAAACAGAATTCCGACTGGCTTCAAATATCATTTTGCTTAAACACGCAGTTTTTTTCCCCACCATTAACAAGGGAACCTGAAAACACATCAATTTTCCAGTGAAGCAGCCTTTCTCAGAAAGATCCTTAGAAGTTCAAAATGGTACAAGTTTAGGAGAGGGAGACGAGATACTGCTGGGCTGTTTCTAACACAGGCTCCCAAGAGCCACCATGGTACTGCTCACAAAACCCTCCACTTTGCAAACCATGAACACTCCACTATCTATGAGATTTCTTGTCAGCGGATGTAGCTGGTGGCACACAGCTGAGCACCCAGTGTGCTGAGCCTGGGCTGCATATGGCCCCTGTAAAAGTAACGTGTCACAGCACAGAACTGCTGGGGAGTGTCTGACTGGCAGTTCGAGAAAGAAAGCAAAGCTGCCTGATCTCCTGAAACTCAAGGGTACAGTAAAGGAGAATGTCACCCCTTATGTGGTAGAGGGAGTGAAATTTCACCCACTGGTCAAAACCACCCCAAAGAACCTCTGGAACAACCCCCAAAGCACTAAAAAAAAACCATGTACAAAACCAGGAACTTCATTAACCAGAAACTGGGAAGTTATTTCCATTCTCCTAAAGGGTTCTTCTTTAGCATCAGAACATTTGACCTTAAGTAGAAAGCTGAGGTCATTTGGCTTCACATATTTGGCTCTGACAGAGAAGGCACCTCTCTCTGTCAATGGGTCCCACTGTTCTTGAACTTGTGTGGTCCAGTACTCGTATAAAAGTGCCGTAATTTGCCCTCATTTTGCATAGCTAAACAAGGAAGAAAGACAGTAGAAAATAAGACCTACCATTTCTCAGATTCTGCTAAAGGTATTAGGAATGTGGCAAAAAAACCCCAATAAAACAAAACCCAATCCCTAAAAAAACCCCAAACAACCCTAAAACCTGGAAGATCTGAAATCAGTCTTATAAAATATTTTATAAAGTCAGCAATACTCCTCTACTGTGCAAAATTCACAAGAAAGTCAGTGCTGCTACCTGTGAAAGCTCTACAATCAGCATTCGTACTCTGTAATTAAAGGTCCACTCAACCTAACTCCAATTCTTCCTTAATTCTTTTATTCTGCAAGGTACGATTCTTTTGATATCCTATTTATTCAGAGAACCAAATCTAAATTTATATAAATGGTGTCAGGCATCCAGCACGTAGGTCTGAACCTATGGGAGGAGAAATGGTAATTAAACAGCAACATCAACTCACCTTTGCAGTATGTTTTACTGCGTAAACAATATTTGAATTTGTTGCAATGAGGACTGAAATTGGCACAAGATTAACATTTTATACCTGGAAGTAATAACTAATATGTGCTGAAGGCATATACTCCATCAGTCTCTGTTCCATGGGCAAGAACCCTGCATTGCTCAAGCACAGACTCCCCTAAAACCATCGACATGGCTATTCCACAGTGTGATTTATTGTCACAGCACAGTATTTCCAGTGCAATCTGATTACCAAGGCAGTGTTCCTGATTCAGTGTTCCCATTAGATGATGTGAACCACAGTACAATCATTTTCTTTCTTCAGTCCTTGAATTAGGTAATTTTAAAATCAGAAGATCAAAACCTTGCTAAAATGGAAGGTCTAAAATGTCCTCTGTAAACAAGACAGAACTGAAAATGTACTGCAATTACAGATAATGCAGTCACTCCTGTAACTATTTCACAGTTAAATCAGATTTTTTCCCCCTCCATCTCCCTTAAAATGACAGCACAAAGAATGTAATCATATCTTTAAGAGAGATGACATTTAGTCTCTAGAAGATGCTGGAAATGATCCAATATAAGCAAAAAAAAATGTTTCAGCAAAAGTGTGTGAAGTTTATTCTTGCAATTGGGGTAAAACGAAACTTGGAAGAGTTAAAGACTAAAGATTCTACTGGGACCATCTGGAGGGAACTGACGCAGAACCACAAACTTCTGTAATTAGTGGCCTTGGAAGTTATCAGCAAGAAGAGCTCAGATAAAAACACTTTATAAGAATATTTGTACCAATTATTTATTTCTTCCCCAAAACACAAATTAATTAAAAAAAAAGGGAAAAAAGCAGATTTTTTTTTTCTAGACCTGGATAAAAGAATTATCATTTTCAACAGGTAGTTTACAATCAGAGGGGAATAAACAAGCAGTCCAGGTTTCCTGATTGATCCATTCAGGGTGTGCTCAGTAGCTGTCTATCAAACAACTTTATTTACAACTCAGCATCATCCTGCAGTAGATCTGGATCTTCATCATCCAATAAAAGGTCAGCATCCATAACTTCGTTCTCTTCCATGACATCACCCAGATCCGGAACAACATCGTCATCAATGTCACCAACATTTTCAACGTGTTTAACCAAACCCATGTGATCCAGGGGGATCAAACTATGCCCAGCTGGCCCAGTAGTTCTTGCAATAGTGGCTGCCATTTCTGCTGCCACAGCAGCTTTCTGAGCCTTCTGCCTTTGCTGTTCTTCTTGTTGTCTGTGAGTCTTCATATGAGCATTGCGGCTTTTGATTTTGAAAAATACCCTAAATTTTAAAGGGAAAAGAAAAGTCAGATAAAAATGCATTGCTTTCGATGAAGTGAGCCAAAAAAGACTCAACAACCTATCAGTACATTTGCTTCCTTGTCCTGAAATAGAAGTCAGTGAAGTCTGCAATGCCATGGTGCGAATTTCAGGGACAAACTACCAGATTTATAAATCCTGATGGTATCAAAATGGCCTGCTCTAACTCTGCCAGAGGTAGTTTGTAGCTCCCACACTTCAGTATCCATGCACAGCCTAATCCTCCCTGTACTGGTTTTACAGCAATCTTGCACAAGATGGAAAAAGGGAAGGAATACCACAATAGGATGGACAATGCACAGAAACAGAGAAAGCTGCGCACTGTCACATCCAAGTCTGTGATGAAGCAGAAAGCTGGACTGTCAAATGTACAAATTCAGGAAAACAGGAGTAAATACTGCAGGGGTATCACATCCAAAATGTCATGCAAACCCATCTCTGAGAGTTTTGGTAAGTTCTCCCATCTAAGGGGAGAACTTCTTTTGAGACCATCAGAGTGAAATAAAGGGTTTGTTCACAGCACTACTGATCTGGAATCTAAACAGGCAAATGCGATACAATACTGCAGACACTCATATCCACTTACTTGCCGCACTCCTTGCAAGGAAAAATTGTTGTCGGGTCGGTCTCACCGCTTGTTGTGCTGTGGGCAGGTGAACTCTTGATGGAGCAGTATCCGCTCTGCGTACCAGATTTCTGCTTAGTGCCTGGGATGGTGCACTGTGTTTTCGTCACCTGATTCGTACCTCCATGAATGCGAGCATGGCCATTTAGCGCTTGTCTGGAACTGAACACCTGACGGGGGGTTGTTGGGTGGAGGAAAGAAAAAAAAACCAAAACAAAACAACAACAAAAAAATAAAACCCAAGAAATCACAAGACAATACTGAAACAGGAACTGCAGAAAGTAAGGTGCTGAATGCGTATCACAACAGAACAACTGTACACATCTAATATGCACAGTCCCACTAAAGAAACTTAGTCATAAGAAAACAAAGCAGTGAGCTATCCTATTATTTCAGTTGTGTAACATAATCAGAGCTGTTACCATACAGTAATTCTAACTGATGCATCATCTCGGGATTCAATTTTCTGTACAGATCAAACTGCTTATATTTGGTGAGGTGGGAATTAAGAAAGTCAAGAATTTAAAGCAGTCAAAATATTTGTAATATCTTTGTAATACAGAGATATTCAGGAGATATCACTGCCCAGGAGTAGTCTCAATCCATGATCTCAAAAATCACAATTCACTAGTTTACATGCACCACCACTCCCCCCCCTTAAATATACCAGACTCACAGCGCCGCAGTTTGGCATTTTACAGATGAAGGAGGACGAAGAAAGTGGAAGACCCTGAAGAGCAGGCAAATCTATGGGTCCAACAAGAGGGATAGCTGGTGGGTCAGGAGACTTCTGCATTTCCCTTTCTTCCTTTCTGTCCTCTTCAATCTCCTCATCTTCCTCTAACACTTCCTCTTCTCCACTTGTCTGAAAAAGACAGTGAACTTAAGAAATACAGTCAAAGCAGTGGATAGTAGGACATACACAGTTCTGAACAGCAGGCTTTTTAATCAAGTCTGCTTCCCAGTTTCAGTATTTCTTCCTATCCTGAATGAACTTCTGGTCTTTCTGTAACTACTGCCACTTAATGGATAAGCTATAGCACAGGAAGCTTCTCTGCAGTGCTCAAAACACCCTCCATCTGTATTATGGAGCTGTGGCTCCAAAGATGCCAGATGTGCAGGTGCAGATACAGATGCCAGGGTGCAGTACTCTTCTTGCCATTAGGAAGACAATGTACACTGTAGTTGTAGACAAGTTACTTAATAAACCAAAAAAACCCTCAAACTCAACTCACAAACCAACACATCTCAAGTGGTATTTGTACTAGAATGTTAGAGCAACCTTTAGGAGCAGACATGGGCACAGGCAGAATTTAAAGAGGTTTACCTGCTGGACTACACTTTTAACTCATTACAGTCCAGGAACACAGCTCTTGGTGCAGCTGAGGTCACACAATGTTCATACAGAACATAATTTAGCATTATGAAATAATTTTGGTTGGAAGATACCTATGTCACCTAGTTCAACCTCTTCCTCAAAACAGGACACACAAAAATTATCTAGTGTTAAACTTTCTCATATTCTTTTAGACTTACCAAGCATTCATCTCTTTTTTTCTCTAAACGCGTTCTGTGTTTCCGTCCCAAACGCAAGATTTTCTTCCAGGTATAGTAGTATTCCACACATTGTGCAACTGTCTTAGACTTAACCTGCAGTTGAGTAATTACAGAAATAGTCCAATCTCAATTTTTTCCTTTCATTCAACACTATTTGAATATATTCCAAGAGGCAGGCTTTATTACTCAAACGTTCAAATGGAGGAAAAAAAAAAAAGGCAGTTTAACTACAACAGGAATGTTCTTGTAGAATAGTGGTTTTTTTTCCAGTGAAATTTGTGTTGACTTTTTCAGCTTCACTAGATTTCTCTGGGATTCTCTAGACTCCAGCCAGAAAATGACTCAGAATATACTTTTATAGCTCAAGTGTACAATACAACTGAGAAATCTAGGAATTAAGATTTGATTTGCATAAACCCACATGTTTTTCAACATCGGAGCTAAGAAGTAAGGTATTGTGCCCCGAGATGCATACACCTTACCTTTTCTGCTTTGTAGCAGAACATAAAAATTAAGCCCAAACATGTTCTCTCTTTACTAACAGGTTTCAACCCTTTCTGGCACCAGGCACCATGCCAGGGACTCGGGTACCTTGTAACAAACTGCCAGAGAACACCAAGATGATAATGGAGAACCATACTTATCCCACACGGAGAATGCCATGATTGGGACTTCAGGTGTGGAAACTTTTACATGTAATAACAAAAGGAACAGTTTTTATTTATTTGTAACTGGTTTTTACTGGTATTAATTGTGTAGGTATGTCCAATGAATAAACCTCTCTTGTAACCACTGCTGGCTCTCTGCCTGCAATAAGCTTGTCTGACACTGGAGGGAAAACAAAGAGGAACAGAACACAGCAAAAGGATAAAAACCCCCCCAACAATTGAGAGAACAGAAATAACCTTACCATTTTCTGTACATATATGAAGTCTTTGCTGTAGGTGGACAATGCCTCTTTGAACAGCCTCCTTTCTTGATGTGTCCATTTGTCAGAACCTTTAAAAAAAAATTTTAATTCATTATTAATGGTAAAAACTCACCACCTTTATGCCGATGTAGCATCTGAAACAAAAACTGGGAAGCCTCAAGCAAATGCTACCCATAGCTGCTACCCAAATAGAAGTATGGGTGTACTGACTCAGACCTCCAGTCCATCTAACCAGTATTCGTTCTCCAGCAATAGTCACAGACGGTTGCCTAGGAAACAGTAAGATCAGGGCAAGCAAACACAACTCCTCTCCTGATTTTTCTTAACCTCTGACCACTTTTGGTGCAGGCGATTTCCTGAGTCTGGTTTTTGCTTATTTGGTAACTACCCTAGTAAGTGCTGAGCCATTCTTCCTTTCAACTGATTAAAATTCTTGCACCCAAAACATCCTTTGCTGAGGAGTCTCACAGATATGTGGACCACCTGCATAAAGAGCCATCTCCTCTTTCTTTGTTTCCTGGCTCCCAGTAGCTTCACTGGATGACCCTTTGGTCTTCAGGAGGAGGATAAAATAAACCCAAACTCGACCATCATCTCCATGCTATTCAAGACTGCATGCCCTTTCTGTCACTCCCAAACCTTTGATCATTACTGGTGACCCTCTTTGAACCTTTCCAGTACTAAAACATTCCTTATAGAGATGACAGTACCAGAAAGGCACACAGAAGTCCAGCGATTGTCACAGTGGCACCATGTTCTCTATTCTCTTAATGTTTGACCTTTTTTTTTAGCTTTTGTAAAATACAGAGATGATACTTTCTTAGAACTAGCGTTATAATCCCAAGTTGTCATTCTACTTGAGAAGTATCACCAGAGAACTCCTAACTTCCTGTGTAAAACTTGTATTGCTTATTCCTATATATGCCACTTTACATTTGACTACACAGAAGTTCATCTATTGTTTTGTTCTCCAGACAATAACTCTTTCAAGATCCTTTTGCAGCTCTTCACTTGCATGGCTTGAGGTAAGACACTTAAAACGTGTGACAGTATGCAGAGATTGTAGCAATGTGCAATACGCAAAAAGTATTTTCTGATCGTTTAATGGAAGCTGTATAAAAAATTTCTAAATATTGTTATTCTGCGTTTGCTCCACCAGCCTAACTGCCCATGAAAATGTGAAATCTACATTTAAATGAATTTATGGTTCCTCAGTATTAGTTAAACAGAAGGAACACAGGATTGCTCTACTGCATCAAAGCAGTGTTCTGTTTGTTAAGAGTGGGCAGCATTACATATATTAAAGGAAGGATATGCAAGAAGCCATAATGTGGATGCCTTTGAAATGACTTACACTATGAGAAGATTCTACTTTAGCCTGAGAGTTTCTGAAACATCTATAACTTTTATGCAAAGAAATCCCTAATACTCCTGTCAACGTTACCATTCTCCATAGAAATGTTTGCCTCTGCACTGATTTCAATTAACTTGGACTTGACACCACACATGGTATTGAACTCAACAGGTTACTTATGTCTATTAAGAATATATAGATTTTATTAAGTACAAATGTTTTGCTTTTCAGCATCAGCTCCCAAGCTTACAAGTTCAGAGCAGGTATCTCACTGCTCCTTTATATGCTGAAAACTACAAAATTAACTTTTCTGCAGCCTGTTTTATGTATGCTTTTTCAGTACTGGATATAAGCATGCATTAGTTATTTCCACAGAGATTTACACTTAAAGCTCTCTTAAGCATCAGAGAAAGGCACTGGCTTCAAGCCACAAATTTAACTTATTCTATTATCATCCAAAGATCTTTCTGCTGACACACTGCCTTTCCATCTTTACCACCCTGAACCAGTGTCATTCCCTTCTTACACAACTTGTCAGTCATTTGCATTTACCCTCCCTTTGGGCAGGGGTAAATGCACTGATTCAGTCCAGGGGGCTACTCTATTATGCCAAACCACAATTTTAGAAAGCGTAACAACACCAAAGGAGGATTTAAATTTTTTGTAGCCATGCTGCTCTCCTGCCTCTACCCCACCCTCCTAAAAAAACAACACAATTAAAAATAATAACATAGAATCACTTCCATGATCTAATTTTATTGGACACCTATGGAGGGTTTGGGCCTTACAGACTCTCCCCAGTAGCTGTGGTATTAGCAGAGACCCTTACAAGATTATGCGGGTTAATTGGAAGTAACCTAATTAATAGAATAAATCCTGTGTAGGAAAAGAAACAGAAGAAAAGCTGTTTTTAACTCTGGTTGCTGGGAAACCACTTTTGCTCTTGTTAGCTTGAGGGAGATATAGAGAACATGCATAGAGAGAGATCTGCAATGCAGCAAAAAAGAATTTTGGGCTTCAGAATACAGATAAAATTTTAAAGCTGATCTTTATGTTTAGACATTTATTCTGTATTTTCTGTTACCTGCCATACTGTTTTTGCACTGATTATTTGGCAATAAATATCTTCTACTAATCTGTACCTTTTGGGCCCAACTTGTGGGTTTCAAGGGGGCCACACCTACACCTAGGCAGCCCCACTGAGAGGTGGCTCAAATCCACTACATTGAGCATATGCTGGGTCTGATCCACACCCTACTGCAGTACCTACAAAAAGCTTCCAGACTGCTTGAAGTGCCTTATTTCAGAGACCATCTCTCCTGCAGTTCTCACTGCAGAGCTTCAGACCTGAGAAATTCCACTGTTCAGATGAGAACAATTCAAGTGTTTGCAACAGTGATTATATACACATTCCCTCTCTCTTCCCTGAAACACCATCCTGACAGATGGCCAGGTGTTAGGACGGAGAGATTAGGGTGTTCGTCCAAGCAGCCCCGGATCAGCACAGCCAGCTCTCTGGGCACAAAACAGAAAATCCTCAAGTTTTACAGCTTGCTTTCCTCACAAGCCAACAGGTTTCCAAGGTGAGCTATTTGTTTGTACCCTCATTTGAAGGCAATGCTAGGGATGAGTTCAGATATTTACTGTTTGTGGTATCAGTAATTCTCATGGGTCAGTGCCATGCTCTGTTTCAGTATATTCCACCTTTAAATATGGCAGGCCCAAGATCTGTCATTTCTGAGTATGAAGCAGAAAACACAAGTCAACCCAAACAAATATCACTTGAAGTTACATTAAAGCTATTCATGCACTAGATTGTGAGAAAATTCCCAAATGCCTCGAGTGGCTGACTACCGGTAAATAAACTGTTATTCAAGAGCTGCTGCATGGTGCTTGAGTGATGCTGTCATATAAGGTGCAATCACATGCAAGAGCATTAGAAAGTAATGCTCTGTCTTGTTATTTTATGGTTCTTAAATCCAGACTGGTGACATTTTGTTTCATGCTGTGGTAAGTACAATCAAACTTTCTTTCCTGCTTAAGAAATGATGATACACTGGTGTCCACAGGTTTCAGTGCTAGTTAACAAGGATTAATATCATCTCACGTTGAAGATTAAAAAAATCCAGTCTCTCCTGGCTCCTCCCTGAATCCCAGTAAAACACTTTCTGAAACTATTGTGAAGTTGTTTCAGTAAAGGCTGTTGCTCCTGTGCCACACAGGCAGAAATTTCTTATCTGCTTTGCTAATTCGATTGTTCACTGAGGAAGAGGTTGCTGGGATATCTCCTCATCTTCCTGCTCTCATGCTCTGAACTGTCTCACACGTATGATTTAGTATCATCTCTTCAGTCAAGAGATCCTGGTCAAAGTTCCTGGCTGATGTTCTCCTCCATCCACCCACGTGTTCACCCTTTTGACTGCAACAGAGCTGTTATCCAACGCACTGGGCATCTTCCTCAGACAAAACTCTATACCTGATGTTCACATTTATTCATTATCATTATGAGCTGCCATCAAACATGTTTCTGCTCTTGTTCTCAGGCCAAGGGATAAGGATTTGCTTTACAAAAGATCCCCTGCTACTTGTGAGCCTTTCCAGTGTGCTGGTACAGCCAGGAAGTAGCTTGCTTCTATAATTATGTCGCACAATGACTGTAACTGGAAATGAGTATATGAACTTGACACTGTGATTGACTGACCACCAGAAGACAAACCAGAAGGTTTCTTTCCCATTGAGCCTAAATTGGAGATCACAGAATCATAGAATCAGCCGGACTGGAAACGACCTCTGAGATCATCAAGCTGAACCCTTGATACACTACCACTGCAGTTTACTAGACCATGGCACTCAGTGCCACATCCAGTCTCATCTTAAAAACCTCCAGGGACAGAGAATCCACCACTTCCCCGGGTAAGCCATTCCAGTGCCTGATTACCCTCTCTGTAAACACTTCCTTCCTAATATCCAACCTAAACCTCCTCTGGCAGAGCTTAAGACCATGCCCTCTTGTCTTACTGACAGTTGCCTGGGAGAAGAGACCAACCCCCACCTGGGTACAACCTCCTTTCAGGAAGTTGTAGAGAGTGATGAGGTCTCCCCTGATGAAGTCTTAACAGTCTTAGGTAAAACCCTATTCTGTGTTTAAGCAGTTGTCAGCCACTACAAAACGTTAGGGGGTAACAGAGAGGGCTACAGAGGAGAGACATTTGCCATCTATGTTCAGGTGACACGACTCAAGTCGCATGGCTTAACATCACATTATGTATTTCACAGGGGGCACTTCTGCTTCATCACCCCAATGCAGCTCTTGCTATGTCTGTGAAAGAAGTCACCAACCCAGACTTATTTTGATTAGACCCACACAAAGAGAGGCTCTGTAAGCAGCACTAAGACAGTAGTAAAAGTTACACCACTGCCTCTTTGGAAGGATGCTTGTGATTATCATATTCATTGATTGGGCACCATCACCTCAGAGAAGGCAGGCAGATGATGGAAAATGTTTACATACCAAACAATTTAGACCTTACTGATAGTAAATTATAAATTACAAATAGCAGCAGTTTTAAAACGAGATCACTTTTCAGTTTAAGAGAAAAAGAATCACTCAAGGCAGTTTTAAATCCATAGAATTTTACACAGCAACACGGATGCAAATTTTCAGTCATGTAAAAAACTGCTAAACTTGTAACAAAAGGCTCTGGAAAAACCCCTCGACATTGTCCACATCACCTCTCCATTAGATGCTGCCATCCCTGCAGCAGACAGCAGAGAGTGCAGTGTGATCCCATGCTCCAGCCTGGAATGCCAGGCTTGGACTCTATATACCAGCAGACAGAGAGATCACAAGGAAACCTACCAGCGTAGTGGTAATTTGCCAAAGGATGACACTTCAATCTCACTGGCTTTAGCAACAGCAGCTTTTCAAGAGCAACCTAAATGAAAAAGCAAGGAGAAACAGAATTAGCAAATACAATCAGCTGCTGCATAAAACTGCATTTAGAAGACTATTTTGTACAAGGATACAAATTAATTTTCTCTCTTTTCTCTTTTCAGTCATACAAAATCACATCAAATTACTCAAGGCCCATTAACACTGTACCTAACAAAAGAGCACCTAATGCACACCTGCCCTGCCTTAATTAGCAGAAAACTGGCTACTACTTAGCAACTTCCAGCTCTTCCCTGCATTTTTTTTGGCCCATACAAATAGTTTATTGTATTTGACTTGATAGTGTTAATTGACACTAATATTTAATGGCTGGTTTGACAGCATTAATATAGCATGAAGTCTTTTGGAATACTTGTTTAGGTCAACATCTGTCAGGAATGACAGCAAGTATAGCTAATCCTCCTTCAGAGCAGAGAAACAGATGATTTGTGGATCCCTAAAATTTTTCCCCTGACTCCCTGCAAAGCAAATTCCACATCCTGACAGTAAGTTCAGACTCAGACCGCTCAGATACAGAGCCTAAGGAAAGTGGGACACAAGCTAAAACCCACTGTATTAGACAATACTGTGAGATCATTCCAGTGTTCTGTTGCATTTTGTTTTAAATTGGCTTTCCAGGAACTGGTGCAAGGGCCTTGTCTTTCTCAACATTGGGCAAAATGGATGTTTTGCCCTAGTTAATAACATTCCCATCACTAAACTAATGCAAATATTTTAAATGCATTATTTATATAAGAACTGTGTGCAATTACCTCACAGTTCTGAACAAATAAGTAGATGTGACTGCTGCTACAAAAAAAGGGTTTTTATAAGGGCTAGAGGAGGACTAAGCTCTCTGTGACCAAGTATAAAGCCTGTGAAATATCAGGGCTGGAGCAAGCGCTGGGAGGCATTCAAAGCTCCAAGGCTATAAACTAAGTAATCTTATCTATATGAAATATACAGTAAGCCTTCAGAGAGGCACTGCTTTGAAATTTAAATTTATTAGAGAATAAAGTGAAAAGTCATTCCCCAAAAATGTTACAGGATGTTTAAAGCATCATTGCAAATCAATCAGAAATCTTTTTTTATACAACCCTATCTAAATCCATTTAATAAAGCATGCTAATTTATCTGCAGAAGAGGATCATATCTCCCCTTTCAGCTTCTTATCTTACCATAATATCTCCTTTCGCTTCAAAGAGAGAGTGCAAAGCGTATTCTGAGTTAGTTCCTCCACCAGGTAACACACTGGAACAGCTCATATTTAAAAGGTCTTCCACTGTCAGAAATAAGTCAACATTTTACTGCTGATACAGTAGTCTGTCAGTCAAACATCCAGAGCCAAAGATTCTGTTATGCCACTCAAAGACAACACAGTTCAGGGCAGCAGTTTCTTCCATACTCTCTCTCTCCAGCACCTCATCTCCTTGTTTTAGGATAACTCACTGAGGAGAGAATGTAACGGGATTTGCAGAGTTACATCTGGCTACTACAGAGCCAGAGATCTGCCTGTGAGACAGTGACTTGCACACGCCAGTGATGTTGCTGTGCCAAGAAGGCTCCAGCCAGGGTAGAGAAACAGAAACGAACCATTCTGGAAGCAGGAAAAAACTCTGTTCAGGACGGGTAGAGTCCACCAACCCTGTCACATTTCCTCTCAACTGTGGTCACAGAAGAGGCCCAGGGGCCATCAGCTGCCTCTGATCTGTGACCTCTGCCCTTACCAGGCAGTTCAGTACCCAACTTCCCAGCAACAATCTTTCCCCCTTGGCTGCCAGAAAGCAGTTCATTCAGACTTCACTTTAAATGCCACTATATAACGCTATTACTCTGAAGCTGTAACATGTAGTTCTGGTCTCTTCCTCTGCATTCTCAGTAATTAATATCCTCCTGAACATTTTGTACAGTCTCACCCGAGAAATCAATGTGTATTTCTTCAACAGGCACAGGCTGACATAGGAACTTCTAAACCGGCAAGTTATCGTACCTCTTTGTTGGAAGACTTTGTTCTCCAGTTCTGGCCACGGTTTCCAGACCAAAGTAGCCTTGTGCACATCTTTCTCCATTAGCAATCTGTCCTGCAGCTCAGGAATATCAGCCTGGAACCTGGACCCGATATTGATTCGCCTGTAAAGATGAATAAATACATAAATATTCAACTACACAAGGTGCAGAAAAAACAGAATTCACACTGGTGTTCACTTTATTTCCAACAAAACTTTTATTGCACTCAAGTGGCAGGAAATTGTGTCAGATTGTTTTACGCAATGCTTTACTCCCAGTGGGACAAGTATTTTGAATACTAGAGAGAACTGATCTCTTGGACGAAAACAAAAATATGCAATTTAAACTATACTGAGATATCATACCGTAGGGACAGCCCAACCTATCTTATATGCATGACTAACAAAGAGGCTAGAAGTCAGAAACAGCAAAAGTTCTGTTCCTCAGAGGATGATACTCTTCAGCAGAGAGCAGAAAGAGCCATTACTACTGAGGGACAATCCTGTTTGCAGTTTGCCTGGAGAACCTACGACGTAACACCTCTCTAAAGCTCCACCGTAGATACAAAAATATATGTTAAAAAGCTAGAGTACTGGATCAGCATGTTTTCCTCACAGCCCTCTTCCCAGCATCACTGTTGTTTCATTTGCAGTGGCTGCCACCAAGCCTCTCCTAGCATTTTTGAACCATGACACCTAATTCTCCCACAGCCGCTTCGTTCCAAATGTCCTCAGCCACCATCCAGAGAAAACTTCAATGCCTCCAGCCCAACACGATTTTACACAGCTGAACACTACCCACCCAGCTCAAAACACTTCAGGCCACGTCCTTTAGGCTGGAGATAGTCTATAAGAGCAGTGACAAAAAATATTGTTTCTCTTACGGTTCAACAGTCTGTTCTCCAGGTCCAGGCGTCACTGGAATGACACTTCCATCAATACTATCTGAAACAGAGATTGGAGTTTGAGTATTGCTGTAGGTGCACCACCTCCAGGGCTGCACTGACACCTCCCTACTAACATTACTCCAGTCTATGATGCAAAAATGACCCTTTATTGATATTTAGACAGAAACAGTCTAATTTGTTATAGGTAACAGAAATGTCCAAATTTGCAGAGGTTTCTACTGCTCTGATCATGTGTGATTAGACATCTTTTCTTGTGAAGCTCTGAAGAAACACTTAAAGTAAACCCCAGGTCTCAAACCAAGTCTTTTCCTCCACTTCAGAAGGCCCAGATGTAATGAGAGGCATGGTCCTTTCTCGAGGCAGACCACGTGGAAAGACCACAGCCTTACTCGCTGATTAGGCTCCTCTATTCCTTTTATGCCTCAACACTGCCTCTGCAAAATCCAAGGCAAATCTGGACTTTTCCTGTGATTTAGCAGAAGTGGCCATGCACGTGAGCACACATAAAAATCATCCATGTGGTAACACAGGAAGACAGGACAGTGGCATTTCCTTTGTACTGCCACTCTGTAAATGTAATACTTACTAGACCGACACAGGAGCACCCGTGGAGTAGGTGTCAGTGGAGTAAGTGGCAGCTGAGTATGTGAGGTGCTATGAGATGAAGTGATAACACTGCTGAAGAGACCAGACCCTTGCCGAACTGGACTAAGCATCGGTGGCGGAGTGTAGGGGGGGAGCTCATGTGTCCGGTCTAGCAGATGATCTCCCAGAACACGGGGAGAGCGAAGCTGACTCTGGTACAGAATGGCACCGGAGTGGGACATGCTGAGGTTGAAAGAAGGAGGAGGTATGAAGAGAGGTTCCGGTCTGTGCCGATACTTCTTCTTATCCTGCAATGGTTTGAAGTTTTCTTCCAATTTTACAGCACTTGGATGAGGTTTTTTGCTAGTTTCCTAAATGAAAACATGTAAAACCTTAGTATTTAGGCATGCTTAAATGTGGTTCGCACACAATCCCCTACAGATTTGGGCAATGGCCACAGAAGAGCTGTAACCAGCATGCAGTTATTCAGGTACCACCATAATAACCCTGGCCAGTACAGTATCTGTAGGCATCTATACAGAAACCTCAGGGGAGCGAGAAAAACCAGGACAACTTAACCTTCACCTCCGTCAGAGTGCCCTCTGGGTCAAGGCAGGGCTGAGCCACAGTGACAGACATAGAGAGGCTGCTGCCAGCTTTTGAAAGTGCTGGGAACAGCTCTCCCAGACCACAAGTCTTCCCCACCCTTCTTCAACTCCACCCAGGCACCCTGGGCACTTCTATTTGCACTGAGCACACACACAGGCTGTTGGGAGATACCTCATGTGAGTCACAGTTTATTAGAAACTTTATATGAGAGCTTTCTCAATGCATGCATTTAGTGACCAGGAACGACACATGAGCTCAGTGAAATTACTGCAGTACTCAGCAGCAGGAAAGGAAGAAAAATGTAATAAATTCAAATTCTTTGCCTCTTATCACTACATTCCCATCGGCTTGATTACAGTCCAGCTGCAACAAATCTTGAACTTAACTCTCTCCTTTTTCCTTGGAGAAAAAAAGGGTAGTAGATGACCATTTGGGAAATTCACACACTGTAACATGCCTGGACTTCTACAATTTTAATGTTAAAAATCATTTAATAACATTTAGAGTACACAGAAGCAGAAGGCACAGAATTTGTGCAAATCTGGAATCTGGATTTCTGTGGGGTGGGGATGAGATGGAAAGGTTCTCAGCTTGTGCTTTATGAACATAGTAGATGAACACAGAATTAAATGTACTGCTTTTAGGTGTTCAGACTCTAAGTCATCTTTAGGATAAACCTGGGAAGCAGAAGAAAATTTTTGACTGATGGGGCTACTCCAGAATGTCTGCATCATCTGGTAAATTCTACTACTACATGAAGCAAATTACTACAATGTATGTTTAAACAACATACATCTTTACACCATGGGTGGTTCTTGTGAATCACATTCACCCAATAAAAATCATGTTATACAAGCATTAGCACTGTCACCCTTTATCCCTTATGTTAATAAGTTCCAGCTTGAGGAAATGTTTTTGATTACAGAGGTCCTGTCCTCTCTGTTAGATCATGGCTGTATCCTCTCCAACAGCTGTTGACATATTTTCTCTGTAATTGTAAATGTAAAAAATTAAGTTTTGGAAGAGTTTTGCTTTTGCATGGAAGAAAATGCAGCTTTACAGAGGATTTTTTTGATAACGGACAGTGAAAGTTACCTGGAAGGAGAGATATAGTCCACCAAGATGGTGAATATTTAGTGTTCAAAAAGAGGAAAGGGGAAAAAAAATCCAAACAACCCAAAACCTAATAGAGAGACCCAGAGAGCCAGATCCAAGTCTTTGATTCTGGGCTCATTTGGTATTCCTTTCTCACTAGAGTAAAGCAAACCAGCCAACCAAGACAACATCTTACAAGTCCTAAACACCTCCATCACCTCCACTGCTTCACCTACAGTATACCTTAACCTCCGTGGGGCTATGCCACCACTGCTTTCAAAAAAGATCACACTGCATAGTGAAGGAGATAGTGGTGTCCACAGGCTCTCAATTAAGAATCACACCGATACTTTTCCGAAGCTCGAGGAACTGATTCCTATTATCCAAGACAGAATGAATCCTTGTGGGTCCTGCTGCCGCACCTTGATAGATCCACTCTGGGTAGATCCTGATGGACCCCCACTGACTGCTAGCTTCAGCTCACCATCCTACAGCCTCGCTCAATATTTAGTTCCTTTCTGCTGTTTGATTTTATTGACTCCATGAACTTTGTGGGAGCTTTTCTGGATAGCTCAAAGCACAGTATATAAATAAATGCAAGACAGCTTCAGTTCTTTGGTATTAGGAAAAAAAACCCTCTCCAATGGCACAAAGTCTTCTTACAGAAGAAGAGGGAAACTGTAGATCTTTTGATCTTTCAGTGTTTCCAATGCTACTGCTTATATAAAAGATAGGGTCCAGAGAGGAAACTGCATGAGTTTCATTTGCTTGGGCAATAACAAAGACCACGAGCATCATTGTGAGGGAATGAATGCGCACTTAGCCAAACACTAGCAGATTTAATCACAGTCACTTTACATACACAAGCCCAAGCCACCTACTCTGATGTCTCTAGAGAAGATCTCCCACTCAGAGCTCAAGGATTCAGAAAAGACTGTCCCTATTCCTTACAGGAACTAGAAATAGGAATGAAAAATTGTACTGCTAAGTTACTAAGTATTGTGAAATGCTGGCTTTCCCAGCAAAGTGGAAGTTTGTGTGTAAAACCTGTCTGAAAGGAAGAGAGGAAAGATTTTATATACATTTCAAAGTAGTGTGAATGTCTGAGTGCAAGGTTGGGGGGGTGATAAATACATGGAATACTTTAAGGAGTCAGCTATGATGACTTGTTTGGCCATCAGCCTTGCATGGAGCAGGAAAAGAAAAAATATCACACAAGTATTTCTCTGTACGATACAGATAATACCATACAGTACTTATACTCCCCAATAATCCCTTACATCATGTCTGCCAACATGGATTTGAAGGAACAAGCAGCATCTATTCCTACACTGGAACATGAAATAAATACTGCTTGCTCCAGGACTCTTTCAGGAAAACAATAAAGAGCATTTTCACATCTCATTCAAGTACTCATCAATTCCTTGTGCTGCCTGACAATTTCAGTTTTATGAGCGAAATTAAAGCACTAAGCATAGCTATTTTTTCTGTATCAGAACTCCCAGTGATTAACCCTTAGAGCTGATGCATGCAGAGAGAAAGGGAAAAACTACTTCACTGCAAAACTCCAAGTCCACAAGGTTCATACTGGCTTGTAGCACTCACTCTAAGCACTGCACTATCTTCAGCTGAAATGAGCAGCAACATATATCTGACTTTAGAGAACAGGAGGAAATAAAACTGCCGAATTTAAGCAATAACATAACAATGAAGCAGCCTGAAAAGGAAAAAACAAAACCAGTAAAAAGATAGTAAATCCCTTTGTTCTAGTGGGATAAAATAATATCACATTCTGATTTCAAATTACTTATTTTCAACTGAGATCTTGATTCCTCAGCAAAGGGAAAATAAGTATTTCCAAATGACAGAGGAAGAAATGCCATGATGCTACAAGACTTTTTTGTGTTTATTAGGAATCATAAAGATTCCAGAAAATATTTTAAAACACGGATGTTTTAGAAAATAGCAGCACTACAAGCAAAGGGATTTAACAAGCACAGGACAGTTAGTGGCAAGAAACACAGCACTCACAGAGGATGAGCAGGGGTTGGCCACTTTTGGACTGCATGGTGGAGAGTAAGTCATCTTCACGAGAACGGGCATCTCGTCATCTGAGACAGAGTTGGCAGGCTTGTCTGTGACTGTGGCAGCGCTGGCAGAGGGCTGCGTGCTGGGCTCAGGTGACAGAAGCTTTACAGGGACAGACACTGGCATGACGATGGGCGCGAGGCTTTCCACCTCTTTAGGCAGCGGCTGATGTGGTGGTTTCTCTCCTTCTTCCTGTACAGACAATTAAAGGCTTTCAGCCCGAGTGAGGGAGTGCTGCTTCTGGATTGATACACTACCCAATGTATGCACCGTGGTTGGAAAGAAGTGGCCAGGGTTACAAAACACACCAGCACTCCTTCTTGGGACTCTTTATTTGCCTTCAACAAAGTTGACAGCCTTGGTGACAAATAATCACCTGAAACATCTTTACAAGATAACTTGCAGGAGGGCAGATAAACACATCTCTTTTTATCACTACAAACACAGAATTCTCCATTACCCACCTAAAAACAAAGACACAAACTGTGTAACTTTGGTAGCTTTTTGCCTTCCTATGGTGTTCCTTGTTAGGACAGAATTTCTAAATTATCAGGATAGAGAATGACTAACTGACAGGGCAAATTATTTTTATGCAGAATAACTCAAACATATTTTTGGTTTGGCATTTGTTGATACCCATAGAACTAAAACACTTTGGAAGAAAGCTGTCAAAGATTCAAAAATTCTGCTCCTTCAGTTAAAGCCTGGGAAGGTTTCCAATAAATATCCCTTAGTCATCCAAGTAGTTCAAATAAAAATAAGGAAGACTTGATGTTCCTGGTATTTCTAATATAATAAACAAACATGAGGGGGAAAAAAATTAGACACTCCTGACATGACTTTGTAGGGTGTTTCTGTAATGTGCTGAGAAACAGAGAAGGACAAACACTGATCTGTCCTCCACCACCGCCTCTGAGTTTAAAACAAGACTTCTGGCCTACAAACTAACAGAATTATGTGCATTTCTACTTACACAGGGTATGACGTAAAAAAACAGCGCTGAGAAGAACAAATTTTGACAGCAAAGCAAAGCGTGGCAAAGCAAGCAAACACAAAAGGAGAGCGCCAAATACTGAAGTAAAATGGACTGATACCTGTTTGAAGTTCGGAGATGCTCTTACTCCTCCGTGTGACCTCATGTGACCATTTAGAGCAGGCAAACTCTTAAACTCCTTCAAGCATATTGAACACATTAGCTTGTTCTTCGCATCAGCTCTCTCAGGAAGTGCTTCTCTGTTCTGGCCACTATATTTGTTTTCATTTTTTTAAGCACGGAGCAGAAGAGAAAACATTAGTTTGGCATGTTTCCTTTGTTGCAAAGAAAGCTTTTTTAATCAAGGAACTAAATAAAATTTTTCAGCTAGATAGTTATGAAGTCATAGTTAAGCACGTGGTGACTGCTGTGGAATATGTGGCAAATAACCCAGATGAGCCGCTCCCAAGATGGGGAGAAGGGAAGTTTTGAGTAGGACATGCTCATCAAAATGTGGGTCTCAATACAGAAAAGTCTGAGAACCCATGAGATGTATCACGATAGGCCTACATTTCCCCCCTCATGACAACAATTAACAAGTACTTGGATGCAATGCCTCTAACTTATTGTCAACCTCAACCTTCAGAGGTG
Organism: Myiotriccus ornatus; assembly: GCA_036023395.1. Classification (NCBI taxonomy): domain Eukaryota; kingdom Metazoa; phylum Chordata; class Aves; order Passeriformes; family Tyrannidae; genus Myiotriccus; species Myiotriccus ornatus. Next base: position 23,053,639 of record JAYRBT010000114.1, read on the forward strand.
AGACCTTAAGAAAAAACAGATCTCTGCTGCCAAACTGCCGAAGTTACAAATCCTAACCACACACCATTCTTTCGTTTATAAACGCAACACAGAGCGAACTGCTCCTCTGCTTTTGGTTTTAATTTGGTTCCCTTCCCACCCACCTTTTTATTTTTTTTTTTATTTTAAAGACAAAGCATTTATTTGATTTTATTGTGGAAGGGGAATGCTGGAAATCACACAAACTTAAAATCACAAACCACAAAACTAAAGATGTTTCTAGAAGAGCAACAAGTATTACCTAGCCAGACTGCATTCTTTTCCCTCTAAACTGCAGAACTTTGCATTTCTCATATTTAAATTAAAAAGACCAAAAAAAAAAAATTTAAAAATACCTTTGTTCTGGGGACAGCTGCTGCAGTCTGCCTTCTGACAGTTGCACCTGCTATCAAACGAGGAGAAAGGAAAAGAAGGGAAAAAGGAGGAAATAATTCTTCAGGAAATATTAATGCGTAAATGAAAATCCTTACAGCATAAAGTTTGCATTTTGTGTATGATTTTACTGATATTAAAAGCCTCTGAGTTGACAGCCTGATATCAAATCAGTGCCCCTGTGAGCATAGCTAGTGCAAGTTTTCTTCCATTCACCTGTTGTTTGAAGCCTTTGTTCTGACCCAGAAGCACTACTTTCGGAAACAAGTAGCTGACTAAGTGCTCCTGAACAACTGAGCTTGCAGGTGTTGAAAAAATCAGCAAGAACGCTCCGTTGTCACTGGGTCCCTCCTCCCCAGAAACCGAGGCAGATCTTCCCAAAGCCTCTCAGAAGGAAAGCAGCAGCGCCACAGCAGTAGTTCTGTGCTGCTGCCAGCCTGGCCCAAAGCCAACCCAGAGATATAGACAGAAGCTTGTTAATGTAATTCCCCCAAACATCCCAGAGATGCCCACCACTCACATCCTAACCTTCTGACTCTCCTGAAGAGAGTTTCGTTTCCACACCTTGCTACTCTTCTGCAAACAAGTCTGGCTGAGCATGGAACTAAATACTACTTACCTGAGGCCATGTGGTGCTGGGAGAGTCTTGCTGAGAGCTTTTGTTGTTCAGATGAACTCCCGAGGGTGGCAAAAGTGTTCGATGAGGGATGGTATTACCTACAGAATTTACCTCCTGCCGTGCAGGATCCTCTGTGGTCTCTGGTGGAGTGAGGCCAACATGGGAGTTCAGAGATGGCACTCTGCTCTTGCTCTGGTATTGCTTCTGCTGATCTTGCTGCTGCTGCTGCTGCTGCAGTAAACTCTGTGGGTACAAGTGCCTGTACTGTTCATGGGGATCTTGGAAGCAATACTGAGGTACTGCTCCCAGCTGGATAAGCTGCACAGGATGACTGGGATCCTGAGAGTACTGGTGTGGTTCGTGCATAGTCTTTGGATCGGGTTCCCTGTGATACGGAGGAAGTGGCAATTGCATCTGCTGCTGCTGCTGTAACTGCTGCATGACAGGTGGTGTTTGGTAATACTGAGCGATCTGCACTGGACACTGCCGCTGCTGCCGACCTGGCTGCTGCTGCTGCTGCATCTCCTGCATCGAGAGCCGCTGGTGTCCCTGCTGTGGCTGAGCGTAGTACTGAGGCTGCTGCAGGTGCTGCATCTGCTGCGGTAAGAGCTGCTGGGACTGCATTTGCGGAACGTGCGTCTGTCCCTGCTGGAATGCGGAATGCATCTGCATTTGTGATAAGTGCTGCTGGTAGTCGTAGTACAACTGTTGGTGCTGCATGACTTGCATTTGTTGCTTTTGCTGTGTGCTTGCAAAGTTCTGCTGTGTTTGCTGTGGCACAGGTTGATATCTTTGTACAGTGGAAGTTACAGGCTGTTGCTCAACCGCTGGCTTCTGGGACAGCAGCTGCCTGAGAGCACTGTCACCAGAATTATCCACCATCGGAGACTCGGTGTGCAAAACCTGAGCCATGTTGTTGACTTGAATTCTTAGATTTTGGTTAGCGAATACTTGTGTAAAGGAGTCCAATTTATGCAGGACTCCACTGGTAATTTTTTGTGACCGGTTTTCACTGGGTTGAGAGTAAGAATATTGGTATCCATCATGGGAGTCCCCCTGCCCGAGGGGGCTCCACACTGCGCTCTGATTATTCAAATTGTTCCTTGCTGGGACATGGTTTCCTGAGCCAGAATGCGTCCAGCTGGTTTGTCTAGATGTATGCATTGAACCAAGGCTTTTTGAACCTACAGGCAAAGCTATACTGTCCCTTGAATCTTGGGGAAACTGAGGGGAGAGGGGGGATGCCTGGGGAACATCCATAACAGACGTCCCATAGCTATGATTTAGAGATGGAAGGGAGTTCATTTGGTGTTGTTCGTAGTACAAGTTCTCATTGTTGTTGGCAGTATGGTTAGTTTTATACAATTGCTGGTCCCCCATTTTTGGTCACTTCTGTTCCAAACTTACAGGCACGCAAACCATTGAAATCTCTATGAACCCTGAGATAGCTGAGTGAGGGGAAGGGAGGGGAGGGGAGAAGAAGCTAGAATTACTTATAATTCAGCATGTCCATGTGCATCACAAGGACTAAAATCTCCTCCAGTCTGTCAGTAATTCCAATCTCAGACTCAACGTTGCTTCACATCTTCAGTAAATGGACCGCAGCACAAATCCTACACAGATCAGTAAGTTCAGTGTACCAAGCACCTGCGGAGTAAGTGAAAGACAAGGTAAATGCTGAGTCTCTGCATAAACTGTTATTGTTATTGCCTCAGTGGAAACTCTAAAATCTTCTAGTTTGAAATCCTTAATCAGATGCAAAATTGTAACAGCTGGGCTGTTTCAGAGCAGTTAGACTTCTTCATCTCATCCCATTATCCGGCCTCTTCTCTAGTGCTCCAATAAAATCATTCTGCCAAACCAATAAAAGCTTATTCTTCAAAACTGTCTTTTCCCCTAAAGTATATGAACATTCAAGCATTTTAAGCTGGACACATCCTGCACTCTCATGACTCATTTTAGTCAGACAGTTGACTATCAAGCCAAGTCACAGACTCACAGAATGGCTGGGGTTGGAAGAGACCTCTGTAGATCACTGGTTCAATGTCCTGCTAAAGCAGGTTCACCTGTGCCTATCTCCAGAGGAGGAGACTCCACAACCTCTCTGAGCAGCCTTTTCCAGTGCACAGACACCCTCCAAGTAAAGATGGATGCATCACACTAAGATGGAAGTTCCAGTGTTGCCATTTGTGCCCGCTGTCCGTTGTCGCTGGCCACCACTGAAAAGAGTCTGGTTCCATCCTCTTGACACCTGCGCTTAAGATATTTGTATGCATTGATAAGATCCCCTCTCTGTTTTCTCCAGGCTAAGCAGACTGGAGCTAAACAGCCTCTCCTCATAAGAGATGCTCCAGTCCCCTAACCATCATAGCCCTCTGCTGAACCCTCTCCAGCAGTTCCTTGTCTTTTTTGAACTGAAGAGCCCAGATCTGGACACAGCACTTCATTTGGGACCTCGCTAGGGCTGAGTAGAGGGACAGAATCACCTCCCTCAACCTGCTGTCAACGTTCTTCCTAATACCCCCCAGGATACCACTGGCCTTCTTGTCCACAAAGGCACACTGCTGGCTCAAGGACAGCTTGTTGCCCATCAGGACCCCCAGGTCCTTCTCCACAGAGCTGTTTTCCATCAGGCTGGCCCCCACCTGGTACCAATACATAGGCTTATTCCTCCCCAGGTGCAGGACCCTACACTTGCCGTCACTGAACTTCATTAAGGTCCTCTCCACCCAATTCTCCAGTCTGTCCAGGTCTGGCTGAATGGCAGCACAGGCTTCTGGCATATCAGACACTCCTCCCAGTTTTTTATCATCATGTTGAGAGTACATTCTGTCCCTTCATCCATGTCATGGATGAGTAAGCTGAACAAGACTGGACCCAGCACTGAGCCCTGTTGAACACTACTAGAACAGTCCTCCAACCCGACTGCATCACTGATCACAGCTCTGGGATCGGCCATTCAGCCAGTTCTCAAGCTACCCCACTATCCACTCATCTAACCCACATGTCCTGAGCTTGCCTGTGCGGATGTTATGAGAGACAGTGTCAAATGCCTTGCTGAAGTCTGGGTAGGCAACATCCACTGCTCTACCATCATCCATCCACAGCCAGACATTCCATCACAGGAGGCTATCAGATTGGTCAAGCGGTATTTCCCCTTGGTGAATCCATGTTGACTATTAATAATAATAGTAATAATATAACTAATAATCATAATCATCATAATAATCTTTTCCTCCACATCCTTAGAGATAAGAGCCAGGATAAGCTGTTTCATCATCTGTCCAGGGATAGAGGTGAGGCTGACTGGCCTGTAGTATATATGCTAAGACCAAACCAGTCCATGGGAATCATTTCACTCACCTTACACTGGGAGTGCTGAACTCCCAGCTTCTGTTCTACCCTCTCACATGCAACCTTTTATAATTTTTACTGTATAAACTGTAACTCAAAGTAACATTTTACAGACGTCTGTTTTTGATGAATAAAAAATCCATAAGCACATTATAGGGCTGTTGGACTATTCCACAATAAAATGCAGTCACTGTGTCTACAGTCGCACATATGCACAGAGATACAATATGCTTATGCACTCATAAATATGTTTTAATATAACAGCTGATTCTGAAGTTTAACAAGAGCATAAAAATATTAGACCAAAACCTTAACTCTGCCTCCCTCACATCTGATTTTCTACATGTAATGCTCTCCACCAAAGATTCCTGCATACTCATGTCCTTACCTCTTTAAGCTTAGGAGAATCCACGATTTAGATGGATAAATGTGAAGTCACTGATGGAGAATATTTTAACCATTGCCAGATGCATATTAAGGAGAATCTGTGCTAGCAACAGCGAATAAGGGTAATGCATAGCTGCAGGCAGAAAAAACCCTTTTCCGTTCTAGCATAATGTATGACAGAAAACCATAGCTCCCAATGAAGAGGGCTTGCAGTGTGTACAGTTTGTGTAAACCATCTGCAACCATTACTATGTAACATTTTCATGAGACAAATAATAGCTGAGATTAATTGCACATTTATTTCCCCTTTCCAGAAATATACATTGCTTCACAGTTTCTCTGAACACGCTCTCTTCCAGATTTTTATAGATGAACAATTAAAGAAGATAGGAGTCAACAATGAATAGCCAGGCTGCCAACAGGATTTTTCATCCACAACACAACTTCAAAGACTTCCTATTAAAAATTATGAGAGGAAACTAAACAAACCTTCCAGAAAACATTAAAAACGCATAAAAATAAACACTGTGTGATATTTCACACTGAAAGGCCATCAACGTTTAGAGGAAGAGGGGGAATATGCTACTTGTTTTATGCCTGCCAAGTTAAGAAAGCTCAATTGAGATGGTCTGAACACATCTTCTCATAAAAACAGGGCACTACTGGATCTATATGTAGTACACCTTTTGTATAGGAGCTATGTCCCATTACACCAAGTTCCTTGGTTTTGACCCTTCTTCTTAAAGTTTGAAGTTACAAATATTAGTCAAAGAACAAGAAATAACAGTGATACAAACCACTGAGGGAAAATAAATGTCTCCAGGAGACAATTAAAAGACCACAAGAATTTCAAGGGTAAGGACAGTAAGAGACTTAAGAATAAGGGAGCAAACAACAAGATTTTGGTACAGAAATGAATCAAGTGGCCAACCAGACCCCTGGCCCCTTCTCTTCCCACAGGCAGGAGCACCATGATGGCAGATGCTACCGACTGTACCAGCAGCCACAGCCAGTGCTGTAGCCATGACAGAAAATGCCATTCCTTGGGCACCCGCCAAGTTCCACTTACCGCACCCTTTCACCTGGGGGTTACCTGTCACAGTTCTGAGGATACTGGAAAGCAGTCAAGAGGTTTTATATCCGATTCGTTAGTACAAACACCTCTCTTCCCCTCTCTCAGAATCAAGAAAGAAATAAAAATGCTGACAGAAATTTCCTCTCCAGCAGCTCTGCCATCCTCAACTCAGCTCTGGTTTAGGAGTTGGGACATATTGCTGTCTGCTAGGTGGATTACAGTTATACATCACAGTTATACAGAAACATTTGTAAAAATCAGGGGAAAAAATGGAATATTACATTAAAATACCAATCAAATCACAAAAAGACTGGGAAGTTTAGTCATTGTGAAAACCACATTTGAAAAAATTCGCATTGTTTTCCAACACCCATTCTCCCATTAAAAAAAAAGGAAAAAAGATGAAAACATTTCTTTCAAATGCATCACTCATCTGGAAGGAGAAAATGCGAAGGTTTAAAAAGCATTGTTATTCTACATCCAGGTAACAGGAAAAAAAAAACATATAGGCATGTTGATAGAAGCATAATCAGTAATAAACCAGTCCCTTAGATACCAAATATTTTTTTAGTACTCAAACAGACTTGATGCTTTATACAGTGAGCATTTGCTATATGCTTTAACAAAATGCTAACAACACACATTTCTTCTTGGATTACAACCCATGAGATTATATCAGTGATGCATACAACACCTTTAAGGCTTTAGGGGCACCAAAAGTCTCTGGCCAACTGAGAAGCCATTGGCAGCACTCTGAATGACTTCTATTTCTTTCAGTGACAGGAAGAAAAGGGTGTTTCTTCTCCTTTTTGTTTAGCATTGGTGCCTAAACACCCATCACTGACATTTATCACAACAACTCTCTCTACTAGATGGTTAAATCAAACATCTAAAAGCAGCAGGAGTTTTACAGAAACAATGGTTCTGCAGTTCTGTGTTTCTTCTCTTCCTAACAGTCATTTATGCTATTTAACCTAGTACATTTCTGACATTACAGATACACCCCAATTATGCAATCATTACAAAGAAAGATGAAAACAAATGCAAATGGACAGAAACATTTCTGTAGACTGCCCAGAAATACCCTACTTAAGTTTATGGATGAAATTTGGACTCAAGCTAATGGGAATTCAATTGATTTCAACAGAGACAAGGTTTTGGTCCAACTCTTTTCTCATCATTTCAGCAAGGTCCCCCGCAACTTGCACAGCTCCAGGCTCCAGACTAAAGGGCACGGACACGCCAAGATGGCTGAAATGTCTTTACACATTCCAGCTTCAAACACAAGCAGCTAAAAGGTAATATAATTACTCCTGGAAGTATGTCATAACTTAATTCTGGTAAACATGAAATGGAAGAAAATTCCAACATTATTAGTCTTCAATAAAAGTGATTCTATTTTTCTCCTTTGTAAACTGTTATCACTGGATAGCCAGAAGAAGTTGCAGAGTTCCCAGCACAGGATGGACATTGACTATTGGAGTGAGTCCAGAGAAGGTGATGACAGAGACAGAGCACCTCTCCTATGAGGAAAGGCTAAGAGAACTGGGATTGTTCAGTCTAGAAAAGAGAAGGCTTCTGGGTAACATAACTGTGGCTTTCCAGTACTTGAAGAGAGCCTATGGAGAGAGACTGTTTACAAGAGCTTGCAGAGACAGGACAAGGGGGAATGGTTTTAAACTGAGGGAGAGCAGGTTTAGATTACATATGAAGAAAAACTTCTTTGCTGTGAGGGTGGTGAGACACTGGAACAGGTTGCCCAGAGAAGCTGTGGATGCCCTGTTCCCAGAAGTGTTTAAGGCCCTGCTGGATGGAGCTCTGAGCAACCTGGTCTAGCGAAGGGTGTCCTATCCATGGCAGAGTAGCTGGAATGAGATGATCTTAAAGTGCCTTCCAACCCAGGCCATTCTATGAACTTAGAGAAGACAATAGGCAGTGAAACACTCCCAGCTCCATCACACACCACAGAAGCCAAAACCTGTTGAATTTTTCAAATTGAGTAAATAACAGATCAAACCACAGTCACTCAATTGAACTGCCTAAATTCACATGAATTTCAGAACGAGGCATCCACTCCAAATAAGTGCATGCATGAAAGTTGGGCTGGGTGTGGGCTGCAAAACCAGCCAGAGTCAGTTTCAGAACTGAGTTAATGGAGAGAGATGACAAAAGACTGTACAAGAGCAGATGCTGAAGGAAGCAGACTCATTAAAAGGCTGTAAAGTTATTATAGCACTGCACTGATCTAACCAATCTCCGTAGGCTGCATGGCTGTGTTTCAAAAGGGAAAAGGATCCTACAGTTTGTCCAACTTGTTTCAAGTTTTTCAGCTGTTCCTTTAAGCAAAACATCTACACGCTTTTATAGATTAATTGCTAGTTAGTCTGAAAAAAAAAGACTGTATAAGCAGGCAGATGCCAAAAAACGCAAAAGAAAACACCCCTCCACGTTCAACCAGCTTCTTCAGGACAGAGTACCTGCACGTACTCACAAGCAACAGCATCAAGCAGATGCTCATGTGCATGCTCATGCACCATCCCTTCTTGTGTCCCTCCCTCCCTCTGGGACGATAACATGTCAGCTAAAGCAACCTTAACCACCACTCTTAGCAGCTTTAGCAGTTTTGTAACACTTCAGGCATGCCTGCCCCAGAAATGTGTCATTGCTGTGTGTTCTCCCAACACTGCAGACATGTTTCAATCGTGCCTTACCACCGCTCAGTCGCACAGGCTGAGACAAGGCTTTCTCAAGTTGCTGTCTTTCTGCTATTAGAATATATGCTTCATTCTTAACTGCAGATAAGATAAAATCAAAAATCAAGTTGTACCTTCCCTTCTTTTGCTTCACTGTTCCCCCCCATTAGCTTCAATAGAAACAAACCACTGCTTATCTTATTCAATTTTTAGCCTTTTTTATGAGAATGTCTTTATTGACCTGTTTTGTTATTCAGAACTGTCAGATCTCCTGCCAAGCTATTCCTAAATGAAGACAGCCATCATTCACATCATCTTGCTCTCCAGCTTCCTTTAGGACACAGAAATAAACAGCAGTTCCTTCCCTGCTCCATTCTGCTGAACACCAGTGCTACCAGCAGCCCCTGACACACAGGGTGGGGCCATAACCCAGCCATTTAAGGGACAGCACAGGTAGTCATGGTTTTCAGCTGGGCACTATGAACCCACACTGAAGAACAGCTAAAAAGCAGCACAGTGCTCACACGGAATGAATAATTTCAAACGCCAAGCAAGGTGGTTGGGTGAACCAGCAGAGAGGAAAGGTAAGACAATAACTCGAAGATCTCTTTTTTTTTTTTAATATCTATAGAAACCTCAAAGACATCTGATATAGCAATGAAGAGATGCAGAGACTAAAAATAAGGGTCAAAAGGTATCAGGATCATGGTTATTTTAGGTAAAAATAAACACTGAAGTAGCAATATGGATTTCAAGGGACAATAATTTTCTATAGCTGTCTCAAGGACAAATGCTTACAGGGATGAAAACCTTTTCATCCCAATCCTGGATACAACTGCTTCTATGGTTTCTACTGCACTTCAATTTTGGCTGGTTTTGGACGGCAGAGATCTCAAACCCATGCCCATATCTGTCTACAAACCCCAAGGTTGGCATTTTTAGGCAAAACCAGTCCCAACAAAAATCCTCACTTCAGTAAGTATGAGAAAGTATGGAAATGAAGGCATTACAAAAGTGAAGAGGATTGAAAAAAAAGCAAAATATTTAGTAGACTGATTTTTATATCAAGCACAGTAAGAAAGCTATACACTCTTAAAATGGAAAGGGAAAAACAGATTAGCTGCTTTTTAATATTAATGCTGGTAATTCTTCAACAGTTGCACAAATCCTTCAAAAATTATCATTCCCTTTGCAGCTGAGCTTCTTCTGCAGTGCAGTTGGAAAGGCTGCTGCGTCTCATGTGGCTGCTCATTTAAGCTGTTCCCATTTCCACTCTTAAGAGAGACTAGAATGTCCTAATTCAGTTTAATAAAGAACACACTGGACTTGGGGGAGGGGAGAACAACAATGGCATTGGGAGAGGAACCAAACAATTTCTTACTTCAATGAAGTTTAAAAAAAGGAAAAAACAAAACAAAACAAACGACACACACCAGAAAACCCAACCAACCAAAAAAAAAAAAACAAAAAAACCCCAGCAAAAATAACAGTTGATCATCTCAGGAAAGTCTCTAGAAAAGGGGGAGGAGAAAGGAAGACAAACAAGAAAAAACATTTTCCTCTCTTTTTGATCTAAGTTGTAAGTAGAAAATGCATTCTGAGGCAGTGGTAATTTAATGAAAATGGTTTTTTCCCCCAAACTAACAGAATTCTGGTTATTCAAGAAGAGGAGGCTGATTTCTAAATAAAGCCATTAACTGAATTTAGTTTAAGGGAGATACAATTTCTTGAGTCCCAAAGAAAAGAAGAAGGTTGCTTCAACAAATCTGATTATCTTTGCTGTCAGTGAATTGGTGTTACAGTTTCAAGGTACTCTGAAGGCTTCGGAGAACTGCAACTGAAGCAGGTATCACATTACTTCATAAAAAATGGCAAATGTAAAATTATGTGATCTCCTCACAATACTGATTAAAATTAAAAATAAAAGGCAAGCCTTGACTAAGGCCAGAAGGGCACTTGAATTGCATGTTCCATGACTAACTGACTAAAAGCATACCAAAGACAGCACTAACTAAAGTGATTAACGCAGTAGTTTTTGGTTTTTTTTTAATATTCACCAATACATTACTGCATATTTGATCAAGGCTGAAGCTGTCTGTGAAACTTTACCTGAAATCTCTTCAGCCAGCCTGGGTTTACTGACTGCTTAGATGACATAAACCTTAGTCTCTGCTGTTGAGGGCAATACTCTCAAATGCTTCCCGGAAAATAAACATGTCCTATTAGCAAAATTGCCCTCAACTTCATATTTTAGTTTTCTTCTATAACTGAACTGAATGAACTTGTTACTCCCCAGCAAGATCCTAGTTCTGCAGACATGAAAAGCCACGGGTATGTAGATCTTAGGACAGAAAGGTTAGATCTTGCTCACTTACTATAAGTGGCTACATTACAATCTCTGGCCCCTGCTGTTGATTTGGGGGAGGAGGAGTGATTTTTAAGCCTTCTCACTCACACATCAATGCATCAGCTATTGCTGTTACCACAGCCAGGATAAGCACACGCAATTTTAGTTCAAGGTGAGCATCCTTGTAACACACATAACCAGTTTCTTCCTGACCTCTGCAGTGTTTACGCCCTGTAGCGTGCAATGTGATTGCCTTCTTCTGTAACTGTAAATGCTCTGAAGCAGTCAAAGAGCATATGCCAGGATTTACAAAAACAGGCAAGGAGGAAACATCCTGAGACAGATAAATAATTAAAAAAAACAAGCAGAAGTAGTAGTATGTGGAAAATAGCATATGCCTAAGCTCTCAGTGGGGAGGGAACAGCTATTTTGAGCCTGGTGTCTCTCCCAAGAGTTTTCAGAAATGCAGCTGCAGGATCCTCTGAAAAGTCCATCCCTCTAAACTACACCATGTTGGTATCTAGCAATGGAACCAGGTCAAATGGTTATGCAGAACTGACTGTCATGGCTGCTCCTTTTATTTTTTTTCAAATTAAGGTAAGGTCCTTTTGCTTGTATGAGACAACACAGCTAAAGTAGTCTTTAAGAAAGATATAAATGTGTGTATATCTCCTGTGTTGTACATACTGTGAAATAATATTTTACAAGATACACAGCCAATGCACAACTGAGAAGCCCATCAATAAAGTCAGAGACTCAGATGCCCAAATTCTGGAAAACAGTCAAAAAGCATTGAATCTATTAGACAAGCCAGCTTTAGAGAAACTGGACACATGATGATGTGACATTACCTGATTGCTGAGCATTTGTGAGATTCTTGTATCTTGTTGTGCTGTCTTTGCCATAACATTTCATGCTGCTTTCATTCTGTGATCTCAGAGTGATATATCTAAACAAAGCAAAAGAATGCAAAAATTAGTTTTTCCCCACAAGTGACTCTTCTATTATCAGCTTGGCCCAAAGCACGAGCAGACCTGTGGCAATGAGCTTCCTACTGTAACACAACAAAATACTAACTTCTATTCAAAAGGTTATCTACAGGTTACTCTCTCCTTTAAGTCACTATTGCAGAGGACATCTACCAGGATTCATCTCCTTTAAAAAACCACCAAGAACCCCTTTCCCATACTGACAGTGAAAGAGACTGCTTCGTTGTCAAATCTCTGGGACTGATACATCCACAGTCCTTCAAATTACAGACTGAAATACAAGAAAATGAATCTTTACTTTTTACTCAGCTTGGCACCTACTGCAAAATGAGGAATGGGTTATGTTTGATGCAATAAATAAAACAACATCTTGCCTCTACTGCAGAGACCATAAAGATTTCACAGCATCCCAGGCTGCTTTGACAGAACCCAGTGGCTTCTCTCATGGAGAGATTTCCTGGCCCAGAGCTTGCAACCTACATGATGAGTATCACACAAACAAGAGAAGGTATAGAAATCAGGAAGGGAGGGATTAATGAAAGTCAAAGATGCGGGAGATAACAATCAGGCTGTCACCCAGTGCAGAAGAGATATCTAGACAAGGCATCTTACATTATTTAAATGAAAACAACACATTTGTTTTTGTAAATGCTGCTGCCTGGATGGCTTTTAGGAAAGGCCCTCAGCACCTGAGGGTGTTAAGAAGGCTGGCTGACATCACTGTGAGGCCACTCTACATAACCTTAGAGAAGTCATGGAGATTTGGGGACATGCCAGAAGGCGGTTAATGTCACTCCCATCTAAAAGAAGGGCTTAAAGGAGGATTTGAGAAATTACAGGCCCATCAGCCATACTTCAGTCTCTGGGATTACAGAACGAATCCTGCAGAGGGTTATCACAATGAAATGAAACACGTGACTGGGAGAAGCCAGCATGGATTCACCAAGGGCAAATTGTGCTTGACAAACTTGATCGCCTTCTACAACAAAGCTGTTGACGTGGGGAAAGCAGTGGACACTACCTACCTGGATTTCTTCCACACTTTTATACTGTTTCCCACAGCCTCCTTCTAGAGAAACTGCTGTGTTACAGTCTGGACAAGTGGTCCATGCGTGAGTGGGAAACTGGCTGACAGGTGGCACCCAGAGAGTGGTGGTAAATAGCTCCTTTTCCAAATGGCAACCTGGCACAAGTGAGGTCCCCCAGGGACCAACACTGAGCCCATCGCTGTGTAATACCTTCATAAGTGATCTGGAAGATGGCATAAGTGTACCCTGATAAAGTTTTCTGATGATACCAAGCTAGGCAGGGAAGCACATGCTTTGGAAGGGAGAGCCATCCTGCAGGAAGACCTGAGTAGGCTAGAAGAGTGGGCTAACAAGAACCTTACAGAGTACCACAAAAACATGCTAGGTCTTGGGGATTGTACCAGATGATCCTTTAGATTCCTTCCAACCTGGTATTCTGTGATTCTGTAAAACAAGCCTGGAAGCTTAAGAGTGCAATTCACAGCTCCATGATATCAGCAGAAAACTCTTCATTCACATTGAGCCCTGCTGGTTTTGGAAAATCATTCCAGGCTTAAGAACAAAAATGTAGGAATGATCACAGATAACCTCAGTGAGGTCAATCAGCATTTACTTCCTCTCACCTTCATGCTAGATTCATTCGCTTAAATTATTCTTCTAAAATCTCTGATAGTATTCCCAAGCACTGTGACACTACTACATACAGCAAGAAGGTGCCCCCCAAGTCCAGCACAGACCAGGTGCCCTCCCTTATTCAACCAACAACACAAACCCAAGCCCACAGAAAATAGACAGGTCCACCACACAATCCAGACACCATCCATCAAAACATGCACCATGAGAGACAGTGAAGCCCCTTACAAAGCCTGATCTGCCTAAAACATATTTCTTCAACAGAAAACCTGAGCTGATGGCAAATGTTGGTAGCATCGCCCAGGGACATATGGAGTTTCTTGGATCTAGGTAAGTTTTTGCTTACAGCATTAATGCATTGAGCCCCAGTAACTAAAATCTGTGCACATCTACATCCTGCTGCAAACATGAGCTGGAATGCTACAAATGTCCCCAAACGCAAACCTGCTTGCATCCCACCTGCTTACAACTTATCTAAGCAAATCCATGAATTTACCTCTTTGTCAAAATAAGACAAGTTCTAGTAAATCCACATGTACACAGTGCGATACCTGACTTGCTTTTTATACTGGTAATTAACACCTCCAGGTCTGTAACAGGCATACTAAATGTTCTAGACAATGGGCAAAGGTGTACCATTTCTGCTTGCAAGAGGAAATAGACACATACAGAGAACCTGAGGTTAACACCAGAGGAGCCAAGTGACAAAATGTCGGGGGTTTTTTGTCCCAGTTTAACACAACTGTTTAGAACTTGCCCATATGCTTAAATTTAATCTTTAAAAATGAACTGCTATAGCCTGGGATGGGGCAATCCAGGATGTACATACAGGCTGGGGAACGAGATGCTGGAAAGCAGTGCCACGGACAGGGACCTGGGGATGCTGGTCGATGGTAAATTGAGTATGAGTGAGCAGTGCCCTGGCAGCCAGGAGGGCCAACTGTGTCCTGGGGGGTATTAGGAAAAGCATCACCAGCCAGTCAAGGATTGTCCCGCTCTGCTCTGCACTGTGAGGCCTCACCTTGAATATTGTGGCAGTTTTGGGCACTGCAGTATAAGAAGGATATTAAGCTGTTAGAGAGCGTCCAAAGGAGGGCAACAAAGATGGTGAAGGGCCTTGAGGGGAAGCCGTATGAGGAGCGGCTGAGGGCACTTGGTCTGTTCAGCCTGGAGGAGACTGAGAGGAGACCTCACTGCAGTTACAACTTCCTTGTGAGGGAAGACGAGGGGCAGACACTGATCTCTTCTTTGTAGTAACCAGAGACAGAACCTGAGGCAATGGCCTGAAGTTGCGTCAGAGGGTTTAGACTGGATATTAGAAAAAGGTTCTTCACAGGTGGTTGGGCACTGGAACAGGCTCCCCAGGGAAATGGTCACAGCACCAAGCCTGCCAGAGTTCAAGAAGCATTTGGATGATACCCTTGGGCACATGGTGTGATTCTTGGGGATAGTCCTGCGCAGGGCCAGGAGCTGGACTCCATCATCCTTGTGGGTCCCTTCCAATTCAGCATATTCTGTGTTATTCCGTGTTATCATGAGCTGTGACCAAAGTCACAGTATATAGCTTTGCTTTCTTTTTCAATTATCCATCTGCTTTGAACAACAAATGCTCGCATTAAGCCTAAAAATGCCAAAATATTCTGCAGACAAACCATCCCTGGTAGCTTCCTACAAGAGGCCAGGGCAGTGGATGCCAGGAAAAACAACAGGAATGCCCAGGAAAACCCTTTCCTGTTTTTCTTATTTGTTTTTGCTGCCTTTCCCACTATACTACCTTCATCATTAGAGCTACAATAACACCCATATGCAGGTGTACACGAATTATCAGATACGTGCAAAGCTCTCATACATAATACCACAGTTAAAAAATAAAACTTTGGGCATTTTGGAGCCAGAGGTAGTGAACTGATGGCTGATAAATACTGAAAACAGTCCCAACATAATTAATTCAGGACCAAACACTACAAAAGTACATAAAATTCACAAATGAGGTTTTAATTCTTTTCATTAAATTTTAATCAGCATCTCATTTTTTGAAGTTTAGATTAAAAAGCAATCTAATTTTATATTCCTTTGCCATATTCTTCAGTTTTGCTCCCATCCCAGCCCCTAGATTTTGCATACAACCAAAGCACAGTAAGGAAAAGCTAAGAAGTGGAGCCTACAGCAACATTTACAAATTAAGACCTAAGTCAGAGATCAGCTATCCCATACGCACAATATAAATTTTCAGTCCTCTCTCTTCATTAGGATTGATGACGCTGCTGGAAAATAAGGAGCACATAATACCTTTTATGGGAAAGTAAAGCACAGATGAATTAACAGAGAGAGAATGCAGCTAAATCAATTTCTCATCTCAAGATAGTAATGGAGGCAATTTCTTGAACTTTACTATGCTTGTAACATATTGATCAGCAGAGCTTCACACTGAAAGTTAAACTAGGTATTTTCCCAGGAATAAAATGGAGGATGGCAGTAGAACTAGGCAACACACCAAAGACAGGGATTTTCTCCAGTCATGTTACACTTCAGAAAAATCAAAGTTTCCACCTACTTGCATGTTACCGCAAAACATGAGAGCATGATTTCTAGATTAAGGCTGAATTAGTCCTGTATGAGCCCTAACAAAGCAAATTTAGTGATAGGACAAGGGGGAATGGTTTCAAACTGAAAGAGAATAGGTTTAAAATAGATACTAGGAAGAAATTCTCTCCCGTGAGGATAGTGAGGCACTGGAAGGGGTTGCCCAGGGAAGCTGTGGATGCCTTACTTCTGAAAGTGTTCAAGGCCAGGCTGGATGGAGCTCTGAGCAACCTGGTCTAGTGAAAGATGTCCCTTCCTACGGCAGGGTTTGGAACTAGACGATTTTAAGGTCCCTTCCAACCCAAACCACTCTATAATTCCGTGATTCTATGTTTTACTTTCACATTATGAACTTTTATATCATTCTACATTAAGAACTTAAGTGAAGTGTTGAACTGGGAACTCAGACTTCCTGTAGATCATCAGAGCAACCAAAATGGAATTCTGGGAAAATACCGAAAAAAAAAGAAAAAAAGTCATTTGGGATTTCTCCTCTCCTTCCTAATGGTCGTGTGTGTAACCATTCACAAGCACCAGCTCATAAACTTCCCACGAAATGAATAAACCTCAGCTACTTCAAATCACTGAAAGACAAGTTTTCTTTACTGTATTTGTCATTTTTTCTATTACAAGAGTGACCAAGAACATCTTGTTATCTAAATTGGTTGGTCATGATTAAACAGCATTTAATTATTTTGGGGAGCAGGAGAGGGGAAAGTAAGCCACTTTAGGGTAAGAAACATTAAGAACAACAAAGTACATATATTAAACAAGCAATACCAACAAAGACTGTAATATCGACTTGCAAAATCAGCAACAAAATAGTTAACACCACCAGAATTATCATCAATTATCATATATCATTACTTTGGTTCACTTAACACAACTATATCAGAGCACGGTCTCTCTTCACATGCTGAAAGTCCTCTCTTAATCATCAGCCTCATGAATTTGTTACCCTTCCCTGGTCCATGTTCAGCTTCCTGCCTGCACTTTTCTAGAAAAACTCTAGGACTTCAAATTCTCATTCAAATTCTACAGGATTCTTCATGCATGCATAATTATTTTCATGTGTTCATTTCTACATCTTTGAAATGCTTCAGGAATATTGCATGACATTTATTTCCAGAGGAAATGTCTTAGGCAAATGGTGCATCTTACAGATGAGATGCTAATGCGCAGACAGATTACAAATTCCGAAATCTATTAGTTTTTCCTGTGTAGGGTCCAAGGCTTCAGACAACACATACTGTACAACATGAGATTACCTTTAAAGTGACTTTAGACATGAGCTACTGGTCAGATGCATCCCAGTCACACAAAGCAAAAGGGTGCTCAAAGTAGCAGAGACCACCTGTTACACCACAGGCACAACCCAGGAGATGTCTGCCTTGAGTGACTGCATCAAGCGACTGCTCTCTGGCACTGGCTGGAATGTAATCCAGTTCCCTTGGGCAGGGCTTGGCTTATCCCATCCAGGAGAAAATACTCCCATCATTTCTGTGTGCCTCTTTCCAGACCGAGGACTCCTGGTGGCTCTTTGTCACCCCATACTTTGCATTTTTCTTCTTCTTTACAACATTCTGTGGGCTGGGGGAGGCGAGATGGAAGACAGGGAGGTCCAAAGCTACATATACTCTTGAAGACAGGGGAGCACCACATATTTACACAGTAGCACATTCATCCTTTCTGTTTTGATTTCTGTTCCTTCACTAATAAGTACTGACTTGTTTTATCAATTGTTATGCTGCCATTTTTACAGGATGACCACAAAGTCTCCTTCCAGAGCAGCTGACATTTGGTGCAGCACTCATCAGGGCATACACTGCATTGTGATCCCCTCTCCTCCTGCACACACTGCTTTCATTTATCTACAAGCAATTTCCTCCAGCATTTTATCATCCAATCATTCAGTACTACGAGTTCTGCAACACATTTCAGCCAGCCCTTCTTTTCATTATTCTTAATGCCCCAAGCCCACACTCCTGCAAAATTTCAGTTGCTTACTTCAAACTATGAGGTGACTAAAACCATTCAAACAAAATCATTGCCAAAAATGACATCAATAAACAATCCTCCCTCCTTGAAAAACCCTCGAACTATTCTTTTCCTTTCCAAAATAACTGCAAAACAGCCACTCGCCTAAAAGAAATTCCCCAACCACTCAAAAAAAACTTCTTTAAGTGGGCACTCCCCATAATGAGCTTTAGCCCTAATTGTTCCAGTTTGGCAGAGTAGGGAACACGTCACAGCAAAATCCTGTGTCAACAGCCTGATAAATTAATGTTTGGACCTCTCGTGTCACACTAACATGCCAATCCTGCCCTGAGAAAACGGAGCAGGAGCTCCACAGCTCAGGAAACAGCACTACCAGACCAAAAAAACCCCCAACTTCAAACAAATAAGCAGACAAACCTCAAAGTCTAACAGCTACTTCTTGGCTCCAGATCTTCCCCACAGAAGGTAGGCGGAAAAAAAAAACCCAACCCATCCCACCCTTCTGCAGACTGACTCCTATGCAGTGCTAAGAATATTCTGAAAGACACAAAATGTATAACTTTTCAACTGAATATTCATTTCTGAATTGAAGGGAAACATCTTAAGGGCGAGTGGGTGTAAGGAATGATTCCTCCTCAGCACTGCCGCGCTATTTATTAAAGGCTGTGAATACCCACAGGAATTCAGCTTTGGCCTTCACACTGTACACTAACAAGCTTAGTTTACTGACATTCACAAAGCAGATGAAGCTCTGCTTCAAACGATCCCTTTGAAAGGGACAATTACACCAGACAACTGGAAATTGGATGACCAACAGAACTAATCAAATTCTTAAGTTCTGTCTGTATATTTATCCAGATTTTTCTCACCATTCTCACTCAGAAGGGGAATGGGTTGGCTTGGGAGGCCAAGGGAACGGAAGTATGCCTTTTTTCCCCCCGTCTCCCCTGCACAGTTACAGATCTGTTCGGAACAAAACTTGAGACATGAAATCAATGCAGCCAGTTGTGGAATTCATCTTATTCTGACAGAAATATTCCATTTTCCCTAGCTTATATTTTAAATTGCTTTCTGATATACCAGGTTATTATTTTTTTTTAGCCTCTTTGGTTCCTTACATAATTAAATGCCACGCTAGTCAGCTTTTACAATTACTTTTACCATTTTCAGAAGAACATTTCTCAACTTTCTGTGAAGAATTTATTCCCCACAAGTATTAGCTTCACCGACTATTTTCTTGTTCATTATGTTAAAAGCTCTTAGCCATCCCTGTAGAAATCTTTTCCCTTATACAGACTTTCCTATAGGGTAGATAGTATTTGCCAATCCTCAGTTTCTTTTCCTACTATTTCATGTAACCAGAATTAGCTCAGAAAAGGGGAAAGGTCAATGCCTTCATCTTGCAATCATGGAAGAAGGGCTACGCACAGCTTAAGGACATATTTTTGTTACAAATTCAGATTTTGCATTTAATACTTGCAAAAATAACAGCAATGTTCCCAAAAGATGTCCTAACTAAGCTGTGAACGTTTCGCCCATTTACCCTACAGGTAGAGATAAGCAGCCTCTGAAGCTTCCAGTACTGGCTTCTACGATTTCTCTTAGAAGACCACCACAATTTTGGAGCAAGTATGTTCCCAGCCCCCCAAACTTCACTTTTAAGGTACTGCCCACACCAAACGCAGATCCAGCAGCACAACACTCCCTCCAGTTTGCCAACTTAAAACAAAGCATATAGAACATCTTCAAAAGGTGCTTTATTGATGCAGAAGTGACAAAGTAAAAACATATTCTGCAAGAAGCAAGCTCATCCTGCTTAGCACTTGAGGGAAATATTAAAAAACTCCAACAGATTAATGTCTCCCTTCCTGGGTAGGATAAGAATAACTATTTGGCTAGCAAGGGGGAGTATTTGATTTGGTTTGGTTGTTTGGTTGGCGGGGGGGGGGGGGGGAGTGGGTTCGTGGATCGCGTGGGGCAGAAGAACACCATAAGAAAACTGCCTTTTAAAGCTTTATTTCTGACAAAACCTCCATCTTGTTTCCTAGCAGAACAGTAGGAAGGACTTTCCAAAGTGGGCCTAAAAAACACCAGGGGAAGAAATATCTATAGCAGGCACAGTACACCATCATAGCATCTTCTCTTGGGAATGAACTGTAAGTAGAAAACACTCTGAAGATGATGATAAAGCCATAGATGACCATCAAGTTTATCTTACATACCAGTTAACCAAGTAATCCGTCAGAATTACTAGAATGTTACCAAGCATCACACATCCAATTGAAAGCAACATAGGACTGACCATTTCATACCATTTTCAGCCATGCTGCAGGTAGAGCCTGATTTATTGACCCAGATAATTCAAGAGCCAAACAGCTCTGCCCACATTTCCCCATTATCTAACTGGCATCCTGGCAGTGTTTTACATGACAGTGAAGAAACTGGGGGCTCTACAACAGGGGCCAGAGGATCATCTCTCATTTCAAGTCCCAATTTTGTCTGAGGTCACAATGACTTGAATCTAACATGAATTATGCATAATCGCCCTCCAAGCAAGTGCATCTACGCCAACTGAACCTCATAAAAGTTCTGGAGGTAGCAGTGGACATATTCTAAAATCTTCTTTACTTGAACCATTGAGGTTTCACTCCAGAATAACCTTCCACAGTCTGCTCGCTGTTTTCTTTTCTCCTTGAGACATCAGATCTCAGCTAAATTCTGTGATTTCCCATCTGCTGTCATCTAGAGAAGCCTCTATGAATTCTCTCTCCAAACAGTCTGTAAAAGACCTCCAACACCTTCAGAGCAAGCTCATATCTTTAGACAAACTAGACAAGTTGCTTAGCACAAATTCTGTTCAGAAAGTCTTGCATTCAGACAGGGTGTTGTTCAGATGCCCACGTATCAAGTTCTGAGTTTCAAACCCCACGAGCCAGCACGGCAGACAGAACCTCAGTACCACTTCACAGACCTTGCCTTAGCCTTTCAGCCCATTCTCTGTCCCTACAGGATGTGTCTCAAATGGACACACAATATTTTTACATCGACATTTTTATCAATTGTCTTATATGGCTATTAAGTTTCAGAGTGTGCTATCTGGAAATCTTGGCTGCTCCAGATCATGCTTTTAAAGACTTACTCTGTAATTCTATCAATTTGTTGAAGATGCATTTGTGCTCTCTGATTTAGGAACATATAAAAAGATTTTTCATGGTTATCTTAGCTAAGATTGGACTGAGAGTATTTATTTATTGCATTGTTTACATGCACTGTGAGCCACCCGATGAGGAAATGAAGAAATAAAAACAACTGCCTCCTTTAGACCACATCATTTCTGACACCATTTCTACTTAGAGATAGCTCAGTTTTGTTTGTTTTATGGAGGAAGAGAGTAAGCAAACACAGATGTCAGTTTTTCATCATTTACTGAACCTACGGCATACAAGGCTCATTTATCATGAAGCCCTAGACTCAAGCTGAAATGCTAATTACAGACAAAAAGAAAAGGTAATGCTTTTCCAATAATTAGTAGGCAAGCAATTCTCAGAACAATGTTATCAGATTTATCACAGCATTCTGGAAAGAAAGTGGTGCTGACACACTAGTGGTTTCCCTTCTGTTCACTTTTCATTTACTGGAGATTCAAGCCTTTGGATTATCTGCTCGAGACATCGGACTGGTAAAGTAATTTGTAACTCTGAACAGCACAGATGCTCCCCAGTGAAGCATCCTTGGGAACTGCCCAAGGAAGGGTGGTTACAAGCAATATGACCAGAGGACTGAAAAGTAATACCATGAATCTCAGGTATTTTTAGTTCTGACTGTGGACTGAAAAATGCAACCAAAAATGCCATTTCTAACAACCCTCATCACTGCAAACACCAGCAAACATAATTCGGAGCTGTATAATGGGAGTGAGGAAGGAGTGTGAGTTGATTTAAAAAACAACTAGACCAGCAGGTAAAAGCAACTTCAGCAGAAATGAAAGCTGAGAGACACTGCAAGCATGCTAAGCAAGTCAGAAGTAAAATTTAGCTCGTGCAACACCAGCCCAGACCTCAGCAGGCAGTGCTTCAACCTCTCTCACCCAAAGTAAGCAGCTTTGGGTCTCCCCAAAGCTTCAACATAGCCAGACACAAGGGACAGTATTATCAGCAGGCGCACAGATCTCCAAGAACCCCAGTGAACACACTCCCACTCTGAAAGCATGGTGGCACACTGCTAGAGAGAAGGCTGGTGCTACCACTGTGTGGCCTCAAGTGTTTGAAGAGATGCTCAGCCTTGTTCTTGTTTGCCTGCACTCAGCTCCAGAGGCACAGTGCCAGCGCTCATGTTAAGGAAACATCATTAGTCCTCTTGGCCAAACCTCACGGGCTTTAACTTAGGTGCAGGCTGCAAAACTGCCTTAGCACTGAGGCATTCCAAAACACCCTTCCCCTAAGACTACATCCAAAGAGGAAAGTACCAACCTGCATGAACATAAGGTAGGTGTTCAAATAGCAGCCTCATCTGATACAGATTTCAAGCAGAGACCTCCAGAGGAGGGCTACAAGATTATGAAAGGATTTTCTCCAATGTATGAACAATCTTACATTTGTTCCCTTATCTTGCAACGGTAAATTATTACTGTGCTTCTGTTAAAAGACAATAAGAAGAATGGAAAATATATAATGAAGGCACTGCATGTAAGATTTAAAGTTGCCTCTGAATACCTAATGCACAAAGATTTGTTTTCCTTCAGATGCCAAGAATCAGGCCAGAACAACAGTAATGTGATTTTGGCTTGTACAAAACAATGCTTTCTTTTTTTTTAATAGGTAATGGTCCTACCTAAATTTTTTTTTTTTTTTAATAGAATTGTCCTTATGGAAGATTCAGAGATAAGCCTTCTGGAAAAGCAGCAACTGCATGAGACAAAACATAATCAAGAGTACTCTTTTGTTACGTTCTTAGCATTTCTGGATTGCAAATTCAAGCTACGAAAAATGTCTGCGTATCAGATGCTGCAGCAGGTAACAGCATGAATGTCTAAATCTTTAAAAGCGAAGAGTTTCAGAAAGCCTAAATTTTTTTACTTCTATTTTTTAAATACTGAGACCCCTGGTATAGATTTCATTTTCGTTTTAGCTTTCGTACAGGGTACTGGCTTGGACAAAGTGCATTTCACAGAAAAATCTTAAGGCATTCTTTACATCATCTTCCCCTGCATTAATGTCTCTGGTAATGAAGGACTCAAATAAGTCTATGCAGTCTCATGCCCAATTGATATATTTTCCAGCAATGCCTAGCCATGTCAAATGCTGCATCTCTCTCCATCTTGTGCATGAGTTTTACCCAAGGGTCTGGTTTCAGCTGGGATAGAGTTAATTTCCTTGCTGGTGGCTGGTTGAGTGCTGTGTTTTGGATTTAGGATGAGAATAACGTTGATAACACCCTGATGTTTTAGTTGTTGCTAAGTTGTGCTTACTCCTCGTCAAGGACTTCTCAGCTTTACATGCTTTGGCAGTGAAGAGGTGTACAAGAAGCTGAGGGGGTAGCACCACGAGGACAGCTGACCTGAACTGGCCAAAGGGATATTCCATACCACAGAACATCATGCTTAGTATATAACCTGAGGGCAGGGGGGAGGATCGCTGCTCAGGGACTGGTTGGGCATGGGAAAGTGGGTGGTGAGCAACTGTGTTGTACAACACTTGTTTTTCTCTCCCTTTTTGTTATCTCCCTTTTCATTACAGTTACTATTTTATTTTACTTTCTTTCCCCATTATTAAGACGTTCATATCTCAACCCCTGGGTTTTACCTTTTTCTGATTCTCCTCCCCATCCCACTGGAGGGTGGAGAGTGAATGAGCAGGTGCACAGTACTTAGTTGCTGGCAGGGGTCAAACCATGACACCAGGTCTAGATTCAATAGTGGACTGAAATTCCTTTGCACACTGAAAGTTTCGGCTGCAATCTCATTATCTCCAGACACCGAGTTCTGTGAGGCTGAAATTATCTAAATAGACCAACTGCAATGCCCCGTTCCTTCGAGATCTCCTGCCTGTTTCAGAAAGAGAGCTGGCATAAAGTCATCTTCCTTCATTGAATTATCCTTGAATTATCAATTCTTTTGACACTCTCTGAAGCCTAGCAAGTCTGAGCCATCATTCCCCAGAGACCTTATGACACACTGATAATGTTTTCTTCTCAAAAACTATTACAGTTTCAGCACAATATAAACAACTGTTGAAAACAGAGGAGGACTGGTCTGGTGTGCCTTACTTGCAGACAGCTCCAGCCTTCTCTTTTTGTCCCTGGTGTACCAGCACAAGCCACAACCCAAGAGTGTTCTCCTTCCAGATGAGACCTATGGGAGGCCACAAAGACAGCAGGAATTGATGATGAATGGAGACAATCTTTCCCTGTTTGTGCAAGAGGAAAAACATCTCTCTGGTACTCTTTGAGCACAGGCAGTGCTGAGGCAGCTGGTGATGCCTCTCTACGTTCACCAGCAAAACAGCGTACAACTACAGAGCATGGTCCTGGAGATCCATTTGATAAATGATTATGTCCTTATTTCCAATAGATACGCCTGTTCCTGTCAGGAAAACCTGAAGATGAGATTCTGATGGATTTATTCACTAGCTTGAGCTACGAAGTCATGAACTGAAAAATATTTCTTACAGTAAAACATACATGACTATTAAATTTCTCTGGATGACAGGGGACTACTTAAGACATGAAATCCTGAGATGAACAGACCTCGGACCTCTCTAATTTGAGGCTTCTGGTAGGACTGTTGAGCAAGTACAGATATGGGAATCCTCATAGGTCTCCATACTTTTCAAAGCACAAACAGCAACTGCAGTCTGCACAACTTCTCTAGTGGTAACAGACATGTAGTTTCACTCTATAAACTGGGGTTGATCACTATTTTTACTTCTTTAGGGGGCTACGAAGTCCATTTAACGTGTGAGGAAAAAAAGTAGCATCATTCTTTGGACATTACTTTACTGGTCTGTTGTCGCAGATATGGATATTTCCCACAAGCACGAAACTGGTATATTTTATATGCCCGCAATAATAAACACTGAATCAGCAAGGATTTTCCGGTTCTTATTACCTGAACAATTTCAGATACTTTACATCACTATCACCTATTTCCTCCAGACCTCACTTCTGTTTCTCAGCTTCTTATAGGCTCTTAACAAGAAGATGACGCTCAATAAAAACAAAATCTTCAGCAAGACAGTAGGCTCATTTCCATTTTAATTTTAGCCATATCCTCAGATGGAGCAACTGCCTTCTGAGTATCAGTTATTATCAGAAGGAAGTTGCCCTGGACTTCGAGAATGTCACAGCTTCCAGAGAGTTCGTGTCTTCTGCAAAGTCCTAAACTGAAAGACTCTAGCTAAGATGGGAAATCCTGACACAATTCAGGCTTTTGACTCCATTTTGATGCCTAAGGAGCACCACAGATGAGCAGTTCTAGCCTTACAGAGCTGTAAGCATCTGCTTTGCTGCTAATAAGCAGGGGTAAGGAAAGACTGTCATAGCTCCCACTCCTAAACCTAGCGAAGTAGTAAGAAAAGAGTTCTTGCCCTTCCTACCAGGTGCTTAAAAAAAAAAAAGAAAAGAAGAATTATCCACGTGAATCAAATAACTTGCCAAATGATTCACAGCTGTCATATCTGAACAAAAAATTAGCATGTCAATATGCAGAATAAAAAAAATAAAAATTATACTGCAGATTAGAGAAAAGCTCTTGAGTATAATGAATTCTTAACCTTAAGAATGGATGACATACTTGCTCCATCCTAACATTGGGAGGAAAAAAAAAAATCTATTTGGTGGCATAGCACCAGCCTTTGCAAAAAGGGTAAAAATAACGTGCATCACAAGAGACAAGAATCCAACACATTAGGTAATCTGTGATGAGAACTCTATGAATAAAGCAGGTAATACCAAATTAGTTAACTAAAAAATCCCCCAACAAAACAGCCATTTACAGATCAAAAGAATACTTGCCTATGCATTTCAAACTAATAACCAACTAGAATTACAAGTATATGCTGTTTTAAAATAAGCAAAGAACCAGATTCACAAGACGATCTGGATTTGCCCACCCTCTCAGACATGTTGGCTTTTAACATTTACAGAGTACTAAAGGAAACATCCCACCACTTTTATCTGGATTGATGTCACATTTGCCACAAAACTTTCATGTTCAGAAAGAGGCCCGCTCGACAGCAGATGGAGTATTTCATTAAAACATGTGTGGCAACAAGTGCCCACTCTCCCAATCAAAAGAAGCAAACCACTTCTCAGTAACATCTGCCTGCAGATCACAAGATGCTCATACAGAACTTTCCCACAAAATACCTTTTTCTTACTCCTGTCTAAAAGCATTCTTATCGATAAGTAAATTCTGAAACTAAAAAAAAAAACTTAAAAAAGCAAGAAAAAAGGAAAAAATGGAAAAAACAAAAAAAAAAAAACCCAAAACAAACAAAACACACACACATAGAAAAACCAACCAACCAACAACAAAAAAAACCACCAGCCTCGGGTATTCTTCCCAGCACTGTTCACTTATCCAGGAAAGTGTAAGGAAACATTAACAGCAAGAAGCAACTATTTCAAGCTGAGGGTAACTACGAAGAAGAGACATTTGCTTCACTTTATAAAAAAGACATGTGGTAATACTAGGAAAAAAAAAACAACTGAAGGGTACATTAATTATAATGGTTCTGTGGTTCTTCTGGATTTCAATTAGAAACCACTTTATTTACAGCTCTTGGCTCAGCAGCAGGCAACCCAATGAGAACATTTTTCATGGTGCAGTTTCTAATGCAAATAAAAGTAAAGGCAACCCCAGAGTGGTTTGCTAACTTATATAATGAGACAGGAAACAAATGGTACAAATGAATAATGACCATGTCAAATGCATTCAGAAAGACCACAGGACTCAAATAACAAATTCTTTGACAAGTACATTTACCTCAAAGAACTATCTAAAATAGCTCTTTTTTTCCATAAATACATGAACACTTTTCCTAAGATTCATTTTAATAATAATTTAATTATACATTCCATCAAAATATGAAGTCAAATCCATTCTCTCCACCCTCAAAACCAAGAACTGACCACTAGAAATAGGTATCTGACTTTTCTGCTCAGAAAGTCCACATTTAGTCATTTTGGACAGAGTGAAGAGCAGCCCTAAGACGCAACACTAGGGTCTGCCCAGGGGCTCTTTTGCACTATTTGCAGATACAGCAGCACAGGCAGTGAAAGGAGGTGTGGAGAAATCAAGTGGTTTCTCCCACATATGCATTTTATGCACACAAGCAGGCAATGTGCAATTTAAGTCTCCCAAAAACAGTTGAAATGTCTCCCTGAAACCAGGGCAGGTTCACCAAGGACTGAAACCCCTCAACTTTGCCACCGTATTCAGTTTGGTGCCAGGGCTGAGGTGCAGCCCCTGGCAGATGGCACTACTCGCTCCTCACAACAGCACAGGCTGGAGTTACACCACCTGCATCCTCCTCCGCCCAGTTTACAGCCATAAACAACCAACTCCAGAAATGAACAGCAGACCCGCTTGTTTAGTCAAAGGGCTCACACAGGCTCAGACCACACTGTTTCTCCCACAGTTTCCCTAGGAGGATGGCCTCTGGCAAACCAAGCTTCCACCAACCTTGTCTAAGTCGTTATGCTTTTATTCAAAAAAATGTAACATCACAGGGAAAAACTACAGCTACTTTTCATTTCACTTTTAAAATGGAAACAAAATAAATTTTGTCTGGTTTAACAGCACTTTTCCAGATCGTGCTAGATACAGAATTTTCCATCTTTTCAAATCACGAGGTTGCATCAGACACTTGCATGCTCTCTCAATGCTATTCCCCTCTCTGGCTTGTCAGTTCACTTAGGAAAGAAACACCTACATTTTGGGCTTCCATTCGGCAGAATGCTTTGAAGCAGTTCCTAGTATCACAGAAAATGCCTATCAACAGCTGTTAGCTCCTCATGAGGGATCTGCCTATATACAGATGCTCATATGCCAGCGAGCATTTCACTGAAAAGACGTAAGTGATGCATGTTACTTACTGCAGCCCATTTGAATCTGGGCAGTTTCAATTTGTATTATGCTCTTAACAGAGATAAGATTCTGGAGATGATCTTGTATCCCTATCATTCATAAAGGCCTACTGCATTCACAAGAGCAAGAAATGCAGGTATATATTTCATTAAGATGTAAGCATTCCTTCAAGTCTGTAAAAAGCACTTTGCACTGGGCAAACTATTTAAACAGGACTTCTGACCAATGCCTTCATTATCACCCTCCAAAGATGTCCAACCTGTGGGCACAACTGTGCAACTGATACCACCACCAATGTGGCTGGTTCATGTCTACAGATTTCCTATATAGGCTATATAAAAAAAGGAGGGGAGTGGGAGGGGGGAATAAAAAGTTTCTAGAACAGAATGTGATCAGAGAACTGAAATTCAGTTCCTGCTGAGCTGCCCTAAAGAAAAGACCCTTTAACTCTACTGACTGCAAGGACAAGTCAGGCACCTAAGGAAATTAGCTGATCCAGTCAGAAGCTTAAACTTAAGACAACTGAGAACATCCCGTTATTGATACTTCTGTCTTTTGATATAAACCGCAACAACAGTAAGTTCAGTTAAACCTTTTTTACAGCTAAGCAGTATCAGCTTATTAGGGACCAGATGTCATTTAGTTCGTAGATGGGCTACAGTGCGTTTTTAATGAAGACACGGTTGCAGGAAAGCAGGCTGTGATGAGGCAGGTGCAAATAGTACAGAACACAGAGGAGGGAAAACTTTCTGCAAGGCAAACATCAAAGATCCAATACTTTCCCACTGTTATGCTAAAGAACCACAAGAGAGGCACCTCTGGAATTGTGTTTAACACTAAAACACACTGAATCTCCCCCACCCAGCTGAAACCACCCCCAAACACGTATAGCTGCCCACCCACACCAAACCACCACAAGAACCACCTACCAAACGACCACGGGACGTACCAAAGTGCTGCGTGTGCCATTACACCACCGTGGTAGCAAAAGCTGAACGGCACGTAGCAAATGCCCGAGGTGCACCACATACAAGCCACTAAGCAGCCAGCCTTTCCCACTGGACAGCACTGTAAGGAAGAAATATCATGAGGATCTCAGCAGCCCTTTAACGCTGCTGTCGTGAATTTGAAAAAAAAAATCCTAACACGCAGTACCACTCCCACAAAAAGAAGGGATAGAACTTGTTCTTATATAAGTATGTATATTATTTAACACTTAAAAACAACAGTTCTATCACATCTATGCAGAACCAGAAGTGGCGAAGAGCTGAGAGGTGGAAAAAATAATTTCTACTCTATTGTACCTCTCCATTTTGTTTGTTTGCCTCAGGACAAGTCAAGGGCCCTCAACACTGCAGAACAAGGACCACTATCTGTTTTCTTTCTCTTCCTTTGTTGTGGCACAAGGTGACTGACGCAAGTAGGTGCAAGTATAATTCACACAATATTTGCATCTATTACCTATTATCTCCTAGGAAATTATCTTTTGGGCCTGGGAAAAAGTGATTACCAAACTAAAGGTGAGATAAACAAATGCACACCATCATCTTCAGGAAAACAATTGTTTCTGCTTTTGCAGTCATCTGAACAAGTTTTGCTTTTCCTTAGATTAAACAAACACATGCTGCCAGGATGCACGGGTTGTTTCTGAGGTAGACGTGAAAGAGAAGGCCTAGGTGACAAAAATAAATTTCAAATAGATGTTAGTATATTCACATTGCAAAGAACATAAAAGGAGGCAGGAAGCAGGGGAGGGAAGTGTCTCTCTCATATCATATTTAAGTGACAGTACAAGTAGCAGTGACTTTTTTTCCCTGAACTGCTCACAGATATGGGACCATTGCATAATCTTCAATAATCTTGTAAATTCTATTCACATTTTTTTCTGAACATTACAGGAATTCACAGAATTAAAAGCAAAAATCATGATTTTTTTCCCAACTTGCCACTCAAAAGAAACAGATGCAAAATAAGAGCAAGTTTTCCTGTAAAAACAGCTTCGTCCTACTTTATGAACTAGTTATTCCTAACTCTAACCACCTCCCCTCACACAGAATATTATGTAGTGCTAAAAAGCTCTTCCAGTCTCTACAAACCATCCATGTTTGCATGGTCTGTATAAACAAGTTGGTTTATGGCAAACAGAAATCCATACACACGCAGTGGAGTGTAACAGCTGCCTCACAGAAGCAGGTATGCTTGTGTATCCCAAGCCTAAACTCATCTGGGTGAGTAGCCCTAGGAATGGACACCCAAGGGAAGGGAAAAGAGGCACAACTTGGTGTAGAAGTGGAAAAAAGAGGGCAAATGAAATGAATGCATATATTTTTGAGATTCTGCCCTGGTAAAATTTTGGACTAAGAAAAATTTCAGATGACATTTCTGCAGATACAGGGAAAAAATCTCTAGAGATTCAATGTGAAAAGTTATTTAAAACATGCACAAATCTAATTTGATAGTCAGCTTTTCAGTCAACCTATTTTCTGCACTCCAGTGAGGGCAACAGGGGGAAAAATATTTAAATCTTATGAAATAATATGGAGAAAGAGATTTTTCATTTCAGAATGAAATTTTAAAACCACATGGAAAATGTCCTTCAGGAATACCAACCCTTGGTGGCATCTTAGATGGCCTGCATGACAAATATGTATCTAATAAGCAGGTAATTTGGTGTCAACAATTATCAAGGACAAAACAAGTCAAATTCAATTTTACTTGAAGATGGCTTTCTAAAATACCACAGAGAAAAAACAAAACCTTTCCTGCAGTAAAGAGACAGTTGGGGCTTTGCATGGCACACTTCAAGAGCAGCAACATATAGCCTTTGTTATATCGAAAGCCTCGAACCTTTTCCAAACGATCCTTGTCCTCTTTTTTCCCCTATCTGATATCTTTTTCTAGTTTCACATTACTGATGGTTCTTCACAGTTGCACAACACCATCCTGGAGGATTTTTTAAAAATAAACCCACAATCTCAATCAACATACTCGCTAGTCCATGTCCAGGCCCCTTTGCTGTTTGTCATATCAGTACCACCTTGTCCCAAGCAGTTCCTGCAGCAGATGCATTCCCTCTCCATCCAGCTGCATTACTCAGTTTGTATTCCTGTAAGAGTCCAGTCCCAGAGAAATAATGATTTCCACTTTAATTTCACTTCCTCTGAAGTGCCTGATATGTCTTTTGCAATCAATTTTCTTCACCTGGCCTACAGTGAGCTACCATAATCTATGGTACAAATTTCTGAACCTACCTTTACGAAACATGAGAGGCCATTAAATGCACCAATCGCAGCAATGTGTTTTCCTGATTCAAGTTACAGACAGGAACAAAATGCCTAGAGCTGCTTTAGTTAACTATTCTGCAGAGTTTGGAAGAAAATTTCTTGTAATTCTGTAGAAAGCACACTGCATCTTTTACATGCACGTAATTTGCAATTTTGAAATAACATGCCCTGGAAAAGTATTTTTTTAGTATGTCTGAGTATGCATTTGAACACATAAGTACAGAGTAAAAGCATGATACTTTATGATTTCTGAACTGAAATTCAAAGTCTTAGAGTGTTTCCCATCAGAGCAGCTCACTATGCCTCCTCCACAATCTTACCCCCTTACCACCACGGGCTTTCAAAGTTGAGCTGTTTGGGTGTACCCACGTGTGTGTATCCCTGCATGTCTGTGCAGCATCATTTTCAAAGTGCCTCTGAGAAAGTGTATTCACTTCTTCCTCAGGGAAAGCCATGGACTGGAAAGAATAAGCTTTTGCAGGATGAAGTTATTTAATACTTCAATAGGGCAACAGATTAAAAAAAACCAATCTCAAACCAAAACTTATACAAAGACCTTTTCCCGCAGTGGTTTTAAGGCAGAACCAAAACTTGTTTACATCAATGAAGTCCTCTAATTGAAATCTACATAACTGGGTCAGAAATTGTGTCTGGGGAGAAGAGTTATTATTCCTTAACTCCAGAGCTTCAAAGAAACTTTAAGAACATTTCTTTGTAATGTTTCCTTCAACAGACCTCAAATCCTCCTCAGATATTGCCATTTTACCCTAACCCAAACAGAACAAGGAAAAAGGAATCAAACACCTCCTCACAACCACAGATGCCGAGAGATCAATGATGTGAGTTACAAAGGCTCCCTACCACTTGCCTTTGTAGTATTTACTTGAAAAAGATAAACTGGTATTACTGGGTAAACTTAGTTCTAGTCAAAAGCTTGGTAAAACCCACTTTAAAAGCAGGACAAAACACACATTTGCGAGTCAGGGCAAAACAGCACCTGTGTTAAACACCAGAAGTGTCAAGGTCTTTACCTTGACAGCAGAGTTAACATCACCCAGTGGGCTGGTGGCAAGATGGAAGAAGTGTGACAGTTCTTGAGGGTTCCAGTATTTTCATAAGACACCTAAAACATACATGGATTTCCTTGCTTCAAGTGACATGTATGGAAAGGGAATCTTTTCAGCACAAAACAGGGCAGGAAAAGCTGAAGGACCTGCTACAAAAACCAAACACACCCACCACCCACCATTTCCCAATAAACCCAAACCACAGTTTTCTTTCAGGCAGACAAACAGTAAGGCAGGACAATTTCAAACTATTTCAAGTGACAGTAAGATAGAAAGAGTCCTCTGCATTCAAAACGAACTGAGCCTACATGAAGGTTTAGGATATAACAAAAAGCAAGGCAAACAAAGGCTGGGCAACAGTGCCCTTCCCGAAGGTGGAAGAGCTATACATTTAGTAAGCACAATCCAAATATTTCTGACAAGATAGATTTTTTCCAAGTCTAGTTTCTCCAACAGATACACACTTCCATATTTTTCTCTTTACTGTTTATGAGTAATTTTGGCTTGTTAATGTAAGTATGGATTCAAAGAGGCTGGGAACTGCACTTGCAAACACTATTTGACAAAATCCTTTTATGCTACTAAGAAAATTGGGGTTTATTAGGGAGAGCATCCATGCAGATTAGAAAGCAGCAGAGGCACTGAAGATACATGAGAACAAAACAAACAGCTTCCAATGAGGGGAAAAAAAAATGGAAGAATGCCCTCACCTCTATAGTGAGATCATATATGATAGTGTATCATATATACCTGAATGAACTGAAACATAGGAAGACAACACCTCCTCTCCCCTCCCCATTAAAAACCTGAACAGCTAAAATCCCACGGATGACAAAACTATTTACAGTTTGTCAAGGCCAGAGAAGACTGGAAAGAATTCCAGATGAACCACACAAGGCCAGGCCAAGGGGCAAATTAAATCCACTGCAGATCAATAAAAAGCAAAGTGCATTTAAATGAAAAATGCGAAGCACTCAAAACTGATTGCTGGGTTTAACAGTTCTGGAGTAACTCAATATTCGAATCAAGTGTTCAGCAAATAAATGAAACATACTGCTAGATATGCAAAGATAGAACTTAGAAATATTCTTTTTTTCCATTTTCAAGACGAAAGCATTCACATGATTATCTAAAGGATAAGACCTACAACAGCCACAGCATAAATCAGAAGCGTGTTCTCCATCAGATTGCTGTGTTTGGCTCTTATCATGCGATCTCTTCTTGAGATAGCAGATGTAGTAAAAGCCTCAGAAAATGGGGACAAGAATATTTCAGGACAAAGACAGATTTCTGTACAGAAAGAGATGGAGAAGCTTGAAGCACCCACACTAACACGAGATGGATAAACTATCA
Organism: Myiotriccus ornatus; assembly: GCA_036023395.1. Lineage (NCBI taxonomy): Eukaryota > Metazoa > Chordata > Aves > Passeriformes > Tyrannidae > Myiotriccus > Myiotriccus ornatus. The sequence goes on from JAYRBT010000114.1 coordinate 23,087,547, forward strand.
AGGATATTAAAAAAAAAAAAAGAATTGTGGAAAAAAGGACAGGGCTCCTATACACTCTCGTCGTGCAGAAGCAAGGGCATTTTTGAAACAGCAATACACTTAGAGCTGCTGAAAGGAAATGTGTGTTTGTTTAGTTGGTTTGGTTCTGTGGCATTGCTCTGTTGATCTGGTTTTGTTTATAATCAGCGCTCAATTTGCACAGTATTTTGCCACAACCTATGAGGAAGATCTCTGAAAGATTCAGAGAAAGACTAAAGTTTCATTTTACTTAAAAACAAATCATTTACTTTAGGCAGGGGAAAGATCAGAAATATATACCTGTCCTCTGTATTTGTAAGATATAAGATTTTGTATGGCACAGAACCCAACCGACAGAAAAGGCTCAGAATTTCCTCTCTGGGCCTTGAACATAACCATCCACCTTAGGACAAAGGACACGTTATAGTAGCGGATGCAACCCTTGCAAACAGCAGGCAAAGGACACAAACACAGGTTGCAGAACTGGTCTATTAAGACACCTAATCCTCTGCAGAGTGGTATGTCCACATAGTAAAGCAGAGGAAGCCGAGAACCAGTACGTGTAATGCTTTGCTACAGGGCTTCAGCCCAGGAATGCAGATACAGGTTACTCATGCTCTCTGTTTAGAAGTGGTCTTTGCAATGTTTGGAACAAGAAACTGCAGTGATTTCTCACCAGAGGACTGACATGCTGTGTTGCATCAGGGCAGTGCCATCACAGTGGTCTCACACAAACTGTATCCTTTGGACACTACTACCCTTTTGCAGTGCTCAAAGAAGTGTTCATACGCAAAGTACTTGCAGCAGGAGCAAACTATATTTGTCCTTAGTACTACGGCGTACACTCTTCACTAACTTATTCCTGAGTGTACAAGCCCTGTGTTATGCATGACAGCATGAGATATTTTTTTATATATCTAGAAACCACCACAGAACTAGGTTAGCCTGGCAGGCTTGCAGCATTTCATTTACATATGAGTCAATCCTTCTGCAATACAAACATTAGAGATGCATTCCCCACTGTCCTTCTATTTATACTATTTCACCTGGAGGCATCCCGAGTTAATTAAACAAATCAATCCCATTGAGATAATTGTGTCTCAAGCAAATTAACACAATTAGCCTTATAAAAAGAAAATCCAAGCACTTCCCGCTATATTTCTTCATATCAATCATGTGCTCATTTCTCCAACTCTAAATTTGTGGCTATCTAGGAATCTGTATTAAAATGAAAAGTAAAATGACACATCAAACTGGCTGATGTGTGACTGTTACAGCCAGCAGCTTCTCTGTTCACACCATTCACTTCTACTGAAATCAGAGGTGTCCATCAGAAGGAGTATTCTTAAAGAACAAATAAGCAAGGAAGGATCCCATTGGACTGGACACTTTGCCACAGCTAGATATGTAGTGATCTGGTTAATTGGATATACCAGGGGTTAGAGGGACTCTTAATTCCTTCTTCTCAGGTCAGGTTTACAGAAACCCCTCTGAAACAAAGCTGAACTTCTACAAATGACATCTTGGTACCCATCCTTTTTCAAAGACCTTTGTCTTCAGCCTTCATGTGTAACAAAGCTGCTTTGGCAGCTGAACTGACAACATCGTTCTTGGCCATCTGCTGTGTTTTCAGGGTGTTTTTGTTCCCTGGGGCAGCCTCAGAGTAACCCAACACCCCTCAGCCTCCCTGGTCACAGCCCACCCTCCATCCAAGATCTCAACCGCCCTGTACCACTGCAGCCAAGGCAGGGGCTGGCATCCTTTCCTACCACTTGTGGTAACAGAACAGGCTGCAGCTTTTGGCCGAAAGCTGGAGATATCTCCAAGATACAGCAGGAAGACTGAGCAGAGCTACTCTGTCAGAGCCTGCAAGGAAAAGTGGTGAAAAGCAATGAGCACCCTAAACTAAAAATGGAAAACTCAAGTAAGAGGCCTATGTGCAAAACCACAACCTTGTCAGCTGAAGCGCTTACCCAACCCCACTCTTTCAAGAGACAGTAAAACATCTACGCAGCACATTCGTGATGCTGTGGACTAAGGCCCCACAGTTGCCTGGGACGGTTGCTGCCTTATTTCTCTGAGCCTGTGGGCAGTGAGGGTTGCTTGGATGTGGGAGACTCCATTTCAGAGCTCGTGAGAAACTGCTGAGCAGACGCAGGTAAGGGTGTTTATGTGTGTGCGAGAGAGAGACGGAGAGAAAACAAGATGCTAATGAAGCTGACCAGTAACAACTGTCTTCTCATTTCTCTCCACAGACGACTGAGGGAGGGGAGAGCCGCCCCTCCCCAGTGCCTCCGCTGGCTGCTAAGCAACTGCAGCAGCCGCACAGGGGCAGGCGGGCACCCAGCACTAACTTCTTTCCCTTTTTGAGGGAATTCAAAAGGATTCCTAGTACATTAGCTTTGAAACTGGTCACTGGTACTAGGTTCCTAAGAGTAATTATGGGGCAGAGAGGAAAAAGGGAACACAGCAGGGGACCAGGTTCATACACTGCTCACACACTGCTGCCTGGGCACCATGCACTGATGAGGGAGGGTATGCACAGGATAATTTCATGGGTGACTCCCCATCCTTTTTAAAAACTGAAAATACAGTGGGGTTTTTTTACCATACCTGAACTAAAGCATTTTTCCCTCTTGGCACATTTCTCATCCATGTGGCGCTGTAACCAACCTATCACACTGCCTTAGCAAATATGGGTAAGATGGTAATGGTAATGTTCCATCCATATCCCTCCAAATGTGCTTCCATATCGTGCTGTCCAGTAACTTGCACAGCCATCCTCCCACCTGGTCCAGGGATCTGCTGCCAATCCGCCTGCAGAGCTCCCAGCCTTGAGCCCAGTCAGCTGCCCCCTCACCAAGACAGGTGAATCCAGCTGTGAACCACACAGAAAAAGAAGTTACTGAAATGGGCTTGGTGACAAGCCCGTTCCTTGTGGAAAATTGTTTTTCCACCTTGGATCTTTTTAGTGGCTTGGTTCACCAGACAGCTGCACAAGCCAGCAGGTCAACACAGGCAACACCAGCCCCTTCAACCACCCACTGGTGGGCCACGAATCTGAAGTCCCCTAAGGTGTCTGCTTCTCCTGCGCCACTGAAATTCTCCCCCATGCTCATGCAGAAGATTGCAGGCAGGAGTGGGTAAAGCAGCCTCTTCCACAAACCTATGTCAAGAAGTAGCTAGGCTGAATGCTTAAACAGAGGATTTTTGCAGAGGATACACAGCTTACAGTTGGCATTGCCAGTGACTATTCTAAACAGCTGGAGAAGTTTTGCTAGAGTCCTGTTAGGAAACATACCGTAGGAGTGACCTAGACAAAGTAAGCCTTCAAGTGAGTGTTATCAAACTGCACAGACAAGCAAGGGAAGATGTTAGCCCCAAACTCACATTCTGGGCCAAACAGGCATTCATTCCCCATTTCTTGCATCATCACTGTGAACTGCACACTGCACTTAGCACACTGCACCCCACAAACTACTGGCATAACCAGAAAGTAGTTCTTATGAATTTTTAAAAAATTAAGTACTGTCTTACAAAAAATATGTTCTCTTCAGGAAAGTTAGAAGAAGCAAATGTAAGTGGCATGTAAGTCTTCCATTAAACTGATTTTATACAGTACAAAAATCAGAATGCTTCCGTATACCTAACTATAAAACGAACTTAACACGTCAACTCACAAACAGCACAAAATTCTACATATCATTTACGAGTCAGAGTCAAAATGGATAACAGATACATCAGAAATACAAAAGTACTTTATTACAGGGCAGCCTGGGAAAAGGGATAGATATCTTATCATGAAGTGTATTTAGAAAATCAGTTCTGTGAGACAGGATCCACAGATACAGATGTCCTGTCATAAAGAATTCATTGTTTACAAATATACTACAGAACACTCCATTTGCAGTGAAGTACCATAAATAATTCACATGTAATATGTGTCAGAAGTTAAGGCAGTGGCATTTTCTCTGCCATTCTCACGGAGCTTCTCATACTCAGTGAAACAGAGCTCTGCTGTAATATTGCAAATGCAACAAGAACACGGGATTTTCATTAAAACACAGAACTTCTTTCCCCCCAAAAGGCTTTCTGACCAACACTGTCCAGATGAAGATTTCTACACAAGCATTGCTACTGTGGGAACAAAAAGTGGGACTTTTTTTTTTTTTTTTAAGATGCTAAATTGCACATATGAATTTTATTTTGACCCACGTAAATAATATGGAATTGCCAAGTTGGGTCCACTGCCCAGGTGCAGCAGTGTTGCACAGCTTTACCTTGTGACCTCTATTCCAAAATGAAAAGGCAAATCCAGAGATAAGAAACTCAGCTAGTGTGATCTCCATCCCTCTGTAGAACACAGAGTAACACATCGCAAAAAGTGTGCCAGAAGTTGGACACGGTGATGGAAACGTGCCTCTAGTTGAAACTGAATTAAGACAAACTTCATTTTATACGGGTTAAACAAAGAAAAGTAAGTTCAGTTATTACTGATATGGAATGAATCTAGAAAACTGAATTAACGGTGGAGGGTCCCTCGTGAGTTAGCTTTTCATTTTCCATGACCTGTACAAATTCACCTATTTCCCAAAAGATCAAGCAAAAATTGAATAAAACACTTGATCATAAGTTGACTTTCCTCTCTCTTCTACTTGTGCTGTTCTTTTTTTCAGCAGGATGCCTTCACAGATGCAAAGTTTGATTTATCTGACTCCTTTAACCTTCCTCAAAAAAAAAAAAAAACCCAAAAAAACCCACCTCCCAGCTACTGAATAAAAAACCCCAAAGCCACTCAAGACTTCCCCTACTTTAGCTACAGAAGCCACTCTCCACATGGATAGGTAGGCAGGACGTAAATTCTATTTTCTCCCTTCTGAATCCCATATTTGCTAAAGAGAGAAAAGAAACAACAGACCTCAACAGCAAAAACAAACCTCACCAGCCTTCTAGAGGAGGTACAACATTTCACAGGGTCAGGTGGTCTCTACCCACCTCCCACAGACCCGGAAAGCAGAAGAGACCATTGAGATCACCTGTCTGACCTTCCACTCAAGGTCTGCCACAGACCCACGAGCAGATACATTGCTTGCTATATACACATATACAGCAGCAATAAAAAAAGCAGTCCTAATTCATGAGCAAGTGATCAAGAATCCATCACGTCCAAAGGGAGTTGTTTTACCAAGCAATTTATTCTGTTTAATAATTTGTGTGTTACAAGTAGCCCAGATTCATCTGGTTTCAACTTCCAGATATTCAGTGTCATTATATCTCCTCCTACTAAACTGAAGAGCTTTGTACTTTCTTTCCTCTACAGATATGTGCAAAATACAACTCAGCCACTTCACGTGAAGTAAGCATGCAAGGCTTTTTATTAAAAAACAAAAATAAAAAGCTAACAGTAAAACAGGGTTTCCAACTGTAAGCGATCTCTCAGTTTTCTCCAGGCACATAAGAATTGGACTCTATTCCAGTAATGATCCTGTGCCATCATACACTGGTAAAACATTATACACTTCTAGAGTACATGCTTGGCTTTTGCATTCCAAGACCATATCCATTATTTTAGTAGTGCTGCAAGGCCTTTGTATTTTGTTAGCTTTTTACCATCACCCCAGCTCCCTTCCAATAAAAACTGCTCTCCAGAATGTAGAGACTCCTTCCCTGCATAATGTATAGAGTTGGACTGGCCTGTGCTAACATTCATATTAATCAAGTAAGCCCACACCAAAAGGAAATTAACCCCTGTGTGACACAGGACATATTTGCCATACACCGATTTTTGGCAGCACTTTCAAACTTAGAAAGCAATAGCTTTGTTCAGTATAATTACCAATGATCTTTAGTTCTACCAACTAAAGGCTTTTAGTTACTTTTCCCTTCCCTTTCCAAATGATCACATTGCGTCACCACCCCTTTATGCTCACTGCATTAATTCTCTATTTGCTGCATATATGTTGACATACATAAACGTGACAGGAGACCCAGCATAAAAAACAGGAGACCCTCTCTACAGAGAAGCGCTGAAGAGCACTCGGTGCATATTTTATGTCCTCACAAGCAACAGTACACAACAGTTCAGCATACAGTTGTATACTGCTCCATTTTGAGCACTGGATACAATAATTTTAGATGGGCCCTTCACTTTTCCCCCACAGGAAAGCTTCACGAGTTAAAACATATCCTGGCTAAGTGAGTGTAGGATTACAGTTTGTTGTGTTGTTGTTTTTTTGGTGTTTGGTTTGGTTTTTTTCTTTATGTAGTATCTAATAAAGCATCAGCAACATTAACATTAGCGTTATTAGTTTACTTAATATTATGATGTTCCATTAGACAAGGGATAATACAATTGTAGGCTGGAAATTAACTATGGAAATATGTTGATATGGTTATATGGAGTCATGAAACTTTTTCAAATGCAGAAGCACTGTGTCTACAATACAGTTTAAACAAGTTAACTTATTTCAACTGTAAATGCATAACAAACTTTTGCTTTATGCTGTCATATCAGATACTTGTTCTTACAAAACAAAAATATTTGTTTTTTAAAATACAATAAGGCATTTAATGACTACTAAAAAGTTATGGTTGAAGTTGAGTCAGAACAACTTGTCAGAACATAGTGCTGCTTCTGCTTTCAGCTCAAAAAGGAGAATTCCTATCATTATTAAATAACAGTAATACTTACAGGCAAAAGTACCAATTTAGTTGTAGTACTTTTGCTTTTTTAGAGTAGGAAACTTTATCATTTAGACAAATGGCAGAAGCATTGCAATGGTACTGCATAAGGAGCACACACGGAGACGTTACACATGATGTTACAGCCTGTATGAGAAGATTCCCTTTAAAAGCAAGAGTCTAGACACCAGACCAAAGTGCTCAGTGCTTTTTGCCCATATGGATTTATTTACAGAACAGGAACACCACAATGTAGACCTAAACAGGTGTTCTTTTCCTAGGCTAAAGTATAATAGAGCCTTAAGTTTTTAACAAAGGTCAATGAAGTTTCAACGCATCTCCTCAGGTTAGCGTTGCCTAAATAAAACCTGTGCAGCCGTTTGTTGAACCCTAGCTCAACAGCAGAATCAATTATCAGCCACAAAGCCTTGCCTAGGACACTTACTGGAGTAGCTAAGAACATATCTACCACAGCTCATTTAAAAATTAAATATTTAATCGGCCAGACCTAACAAAGGATGGTCAACTTGCCCATCGGAAAAACACCCTCATCATCTTGTAGCTGTTCCCAAATAATCAAGATAATTTCTCTGAAAAAACGAGTTTGAGGGTTTTTTTAGTGTTTTGGCCTCTATCACAAAGTTAAAGGGTAGCTATTTCCTCATTTCTGAGCATGCTAGTATCCCAAGCAATGGAGAGGCAGGACTTTCACTTCTCACCTCTCAGAGAAAGTTCACACTTCACTGTTACTGACTGAAATACAGCAAGAAGCTCCAGCCACCCGAGATGAGTGAATCTTCCTCATTCTCTGTGAGCTGGCTGCAAGCAAACCAAACAATTTTTGTAAGGCCATATAAGAGAGTGTGGCAGAAGAGAACTGGAGCCTGGGAAGGACAGACAAAGACATTCTGAAGCTGAGGAGAGTTTGGACAGGATGGCAAAGATCCTACACACACTATGAAGAGCACCTGCATCTCAGTGACACCCAGCAGCACAGATAAAGGCATCACTATCCTTTAGGAAGAAATTCCTTACTTTAGGAAGAAATTCTTACTGTGAGAGTGGTGAGGCGCTGGAATAGGTTGCCCAGAGAAGCTGTGGATGCCCCCACCCTGGCAGTGTTCAAGGCCGGGTTGGATGGGGTTTTGATCAACCTGGTCTACTGGGAGATGTCCATGGCTGGAGGGTTGGAACAAGATGATCTTCAAGGTTCCTTCCAACCCAAACCATTCTATGATTTTATGAAAGGACAACCCTACTGTGGGCAGGGCTAAAATGCCACTAATTGTTATTCTGCAGGCACACTGCATGCTAGCCTTTTTTTTTCAGCTTTTGAAGTATTATCCAAACAGCAAAGTAGGCTGAAAGACTGTCCTCTGCAACTTCAGATTTTTAATACATGTTCCAGCCAGGCACTTGTCTTTTGTGGCTGCATGTATTTCCTATTTAAGAAAAGGACTACAGCAGTTCCTGGTTTGTCACATCTTCAAATAGAGAGTTTGCGCAGCAGCTTCCTCTGCTCTGCATTGGTGAACTCTCTCTTCCCTCTCACCCTGCTCAGAAACACGCTCAGCCACCTACAAAGCCGATTTACAGACACAAGGCAACAAAATGAAGGATTTTAAAACCACATATCCATGATGACAACCCATGGGATTTTTTCCTCCAAACCTAGATTTCAATCCTCCCTTCTCCATCTGCACTTTCCAGCTCTTACAAAATAATGAGCAAACGCTTCTCCAGCTTCACAAATCTGGCACATTTCATTTTTCTTGTCATTTAAGAGACACTATTAATACCAAATAGTTTGTGTATAAGAACACTGTGCACTTTTGTAAAGCTTTATTCAAAGCATCCTGTGATCTTCCACTGAAAGCATTAATTTGGTACCTTCACAGTACTTCTGAGGCACATATTATAAATTGCTTCGCATAGGTCGAAACTCTGAGGCACACTCAGGCTAAAGTGACATGCTGTGGGCTAACCACCAGAAATCCTCATGTCCTGCCTGATTTCCCAAAATTAAGTAATTAAATGCTTAAGGAACAAGTTCATCACCTGCTAAGGAAACTACTTATACAAACCACATTCTCACCAACAGCAACCTGTACAGCTGTGTTTCATACGTCCCATCTGACCATGTTAACCCCTTCCAAATGAAAAGAATACTCTCAGGGCCTGTTCTTTAAAAATAATGTCCCTGGATCAGCAAGAGACTGCTGGTAAATATCACATAAGTCTCAGTTTGTTTTAAACAGGAGAAAAGAACACAGAAGACCAGTCCCTCCCCTTCATCTATTCTTCAGATAGTATTACACAATTACATAAAAGTGTATTTCTTTAATAGGAAATAAATATACACATATATGGAAGAGGACAAGCAACTAAAAAAGGACTGAAACTTTAATATTAAATCGACATCTCAAAAAATAAGGAAATAATTTTAAATTTAATCAGCAGTGAAAGCCAAACCCGTGTATGATAAGAAGACAGCCTAAGTAAAGGTGAACTTGTCTTGCATGACAGACAGCACAGGATCTCCTCAATATATGTGACTCACCAGAGTTTAAACAGCATTACTTGCTCTGATTCTTGTACCAGGATCCTTCAAGGTGACATCTGGACACACAGCCGTCTTTCTTGCTCTAATAAAAGTACTTTAATATTGTAAGAGAATACCTTGTCTAAACCACCGTGAGCTACGGTTTTACTGAATGGTGGCCATTGCTACTTTCACTCAAACCTCATGCAATAACACACCCCACCAGAAACCAGTGTCAGAACTTCAGATCATCCAACAGATGACCCTTAAGTACCCGCTAAAGTCTAAATTAAACAGTAGTTTCCATCTCCTTTTGTATCTCAAGTAGTCAGAGCCACAAATCATCTCAAGACTCTATTCTTCACCAGGGTATTCAGAGCATGTAATGACATTCCTTTCTTTCCCTCAAACCACGTCTAGAAACTAAAGAAGCAATAACACACCCTCATCTGGCTCTGACTCTCAAATCAGAACTGAGGAACAACAGCTGGTCTCGCGTTGGTGACACATGAAGCGCACATTTAACAATTGTGGAAGAGATAATGCAGGCACCCCTCGAGGGCTCTACAGCAACCTCTCTTGGTAGAAATGCTAAGTTTTTAAGGCAGCATGGTCCATCCAAGAGATCATAAAAGGAAAAAGTTACACAGCAAGCTGCACAGGTACACCCCAAGCACCTTTTCCATTTTTTTTCAATCAGTAAAAGCTTGTTGGATATCCTCCTAGCATGGTGTCAAAGTGCTACTTCAACTGAGTTTTGTTGGTGGGATTGATGGTGTAACTAGTTCAGCTTAAGAGAATATTTCTAGTGAAGACTTCATCATCTCTGCCAGGGGAATTTTAGGTTGGATATTAGGAAGAAATTTTTTACCGAGAGACATTGGAATGAGCCGCACAGGGAGGTGGTGGATTCACCGTCCCTGAAGTTTTTGAAGATGAGACTGGATGTGGCACTTAGTGCCATGGTCTAGTAACTACAGTGGTGTTGGATCAAGGGTTGGACTTGATGATCTCAGAGGTCTTTTCCAACCCGGTTGATTCTACAATTCTATAAGTCTGTCTCCCTCTCTTCAGGCTACAAAAGGAGATGGTGTTTTAAGCTGCAAGTCAGAAGAAACTAGAGAGAAAAAGGACAAGATATAATTTGTTCTTTCAAGTTGTCTACTCAAGAAATCCAAAGGAAGTTTAAGTGGACAGTCAGGTCTAATCATTTGCCTGTCTGTTTTAAATAGCACAGATGAAGATAAGGGCCAGAGAGTGTACACTTTTCCCTTGTAAAAGAAAAAGCGTGGCATCGTTAAAATACCACTTAAGTTTTCAAACTAGCAATGCACAGGATCAAAGTGACATCACTAGTATGTATTAGAGGTAAAATTCATCTGAACCGGTAACAGACAGACCAAACAGAGTACTCCCTGACCAGCAGAACATGGCTTTGATGGGAGGGTACCACTGCCCAAATCTCCACAGCCTTCCCTCACTGCCCTAGGGAAATTACTCGAGTCGCTTCAGAGTGGCATGCCTAAAATGAGGCTGTGTATGACATCCCTGTGGAAGTAAAAAGTCTTGATCTTTTTAATCTCCAAGACGTATGTTCAAACGCTACACTCACAGGCAACTGTTAGAGTAAATCATGAAAGCAGTATACTGTTAAGGCTCAACATGTGAAAGCAAAAGGCCAATACAGTACAAAAGCAACGAGCTTTCCTCCTGATAAAATGGAGGAGGAAAAACAGACCCAACCCTGTTGGCACACTTTGCAGACAAATTCCTTTTGACGATTTATGAACTTTTTTCTTCCTCTTGTTTAACAAAATTACTTCAACAGTATAAAAGTTGGCAACATAGCTATCTCAGAAGAAAGTTGCTGTATTCCTTATTGGTAAGCAGTGTGCACATACATGCACACAAAACCCCACACCCACAGGAAATTGAGAGCTATTCATTTAGTTTTAGCCAAGTCTTTGTGAGACTGCACCTTTTGACTATCAGTTTATGGTAAACGTGCAACTGTCTAGTACTTAATCTCATAAAAACTAGACGAAAAAAACCTACCAACATTAAATTTAACCTTCAAAAAAGAACACAAGTGGTATGAATGCAATCGTCTGGAAAAATGCTACTTAGCAAAAACAAAAGAACTACTCCCTACGTACATGCCATATTTAAAAGAAAGAATTCAAAGCTGTAATTATGTTCACACAAACCTAAACAGCAGAGTACAGGAAGTTCAATGATACAAAATTCTGTAAATGTTATTTGTAATGACACCATGTACCTCACTTCTTCTCATAATTTTTTCACTGGTTTTGGGGGTCTGATGGGATGCTGTCCATTGCCATTACTAGAAAGAAAATATGGAATCAGTTCTCATCATCTACATAGAACATGAAACCTGGAGCAATGGTAAGCAAAAAAACAATTAGGTAACTTTCTGGTAAAGTGTATATTTTGCTAGGTATAGTTTCTCTGAACAGCAGCTGGTTTTACTACAGCAGTAATATAAAGTCACAAGCTACTGGGAATAAAAAATTAAAAAGGAGAACCCTGAGAGATACCCGTGGGGAACTGCATTTGGGAAGGCAACATCCAGTAAAAAAGACTGGAAGTCACAGCAGGCACCATCTAGACACTAAATTTCCTGCACAAATCTGCAGCTGAAGAAGGAAACGTAACCTCTGGACGGATAAGAATGTTATTTCATATAAGGCAAGGCACGGAGGGAGCATATTATCTAAAAAACAGTAACAACAAGGGCAACATGCATTTCTGGTCTATTCCCTTCAAAAAAGATTCAGAGAATACATCTTATATTGGCAGTTTAAATGGTCTGCATATTTGGCTTATCAAAGAGGATAACAGTTATCAGTGACTTACCAACAAAATGGCTAATTGTCTCTACCAAAATTTACTCAGAAGAATACATTAGCCAAAACTAGTACCCCAAAAGCTGCTTCTGGTCAGATGAAAAAGTTTTAGGGAGTTCAGAATTAATTTCCCCTGCCTGACTGTACATAATTACAGTTGACTGATGTATGGTATGCTCAGAAATTCCTCAACAGCAAGCTTGTTAAACACGATTTCCCCAAGATCCACTTTAGTCTTATCCAGCTGACTAAAATCTCGTGTAGCTCTTGTGGCATTTACATCTTCTCCACTTTGGATGCAGTGCTGTCTATTCAGAAATACAGACCTCTGCATTTGGATAACTCCAACCAGGATGGCTCTCGGAGCACAACTCTTCAGAAGCACAGGCTGCTCCCTATGCACTATCAGAATATTAAAATCAAAGTTCATTTGTCTTCAAAGTGCTTCATGGCCTCA
>JAYRBT010000114.1:23100211-23134357 GCA_036023395.1 Myiotriccus ornatus
AGCACAGGCTGCTCCCTATGCACTATCAGAATATTAAAATCAAAGTTCATTTGTCTTCAAAGTGCTTCATGGCCTCAGTTCTGGGTATTCAAGGGTTTTCCCAGAACTCCAGGACAGACTGCAATCTACCATTCTGCTACTCTACCTAATGTTATTTGGTGCTGGAGTTTCAAAATTTTATGTGGATAAACAACAAACATGAAGTGATTTCCAAGTATGGAAACGGCAGATCTGAGCACCAAAGTTTATGATATCCATAACCTTCTTCTCTCCACTTTTCAACTCACAGTAACTTGTATCCAACAAATACACAATGCACCGTACTGCATCCACGCACTATATTATATCCCTCCATGGATAAACAAAAAGGGGACATGTCTCCTTCCATCATTTACAGTCAGGAGTGGACATCTCTGTAAAAGTAACAACAGAAGTTATGGACTCATTATAGAAATTACTGAGTAAGAGTTCATGACCGGCTCAAGAAAGACACAATGAATAGACACCAGAGGCTCATTCTGGGGACAGAAGCCTATGAATGTATTTAAAAGAATATATTTTCTAAAACTTGGGGTTTATGAAGTCCACAAGTCACAAGCAGTCCTGCTTACTGGCTGAGCATCAAGAGGGCCACCAGGGAGTAAACAAGAGTCACCTTTGTCTTTGCCCCTTGGGCTGCAGAGATGCACCCAGCAGGAGCACCAACAGCTGCCTGATCCTTACAGCCACATCACCCAAATGGGTGGACTAAGGAGAGCTCTCTGCTCCTTAAACACATCATTTCTCTCTTTCACCTGGAGCAGAAATTACCACCTGCAGTTGGAGGTCACTCATAAACCGAGAGCACACATTTTTTGTGGGACATTAACAGCAAACAAGGTTCTGCTGTTCTCAGAGCTCTGTCCGGGTACCTTAACTAGTATTTTCCTTTAATTTAAATATCTAGGGGGTTTTAAGTTAAATTTAATCTCACATGTGAATTTTGTGATTTTTCACTCATGGGGCTCCCCCCAATATTATTTTTAGACTTTTTAATTTTATTTTTTAAGAAATAGCAAGCTACTGACACATTTCAAGTTGACAGTCAAGTCTGAGCCTGGAAACTGCACAACCTCCACCCAGAATGGGTTTCTGAGAAAAAAGCAGAACATTTCTATATCTCACTACATCATTACCAAACCCTTTGCCTTGCTGCTAGGATTTCAACATCAGCCTCAACTTAAATTTTCTTTTTAACTCTATCTAGCACACTGTCTTTAATTGAGGAAAGGTTTAATATGAAGGGTGGACAGTCAAGAGGGAGATGCAGAAATGAAGGAAAAGGGGAGGAGAAGAGCCAAGATTCAAAACACTGGTAGTGGTGGTTGGCACTTTGGTACCAAAAGCCAATGGGATTTATTTCATAAATTACCATGGGGGAAAAAAAAAACAAACCAAACAAACAAAAGAAAAAAGTCCCTACAATCTGTTGTGTTCTTGGAGCCAGGGTTTCTTAATGAAAGCAGAGAAGGTTCTCCATAACAATGGTAACAATACATGGCAGGACCTTGACATCTGAAGCACAATAATTAATCATCTCAACAGTAAGTATCATCCCCTTTTTACTGAAAGGGGAGCTGACTCAAAGACAACCAAGGGAGTTGCCCAAAACCACACCAGTCATTAGCAGAGCTGCAGTTGGAAGTTTCTTGGCTGCCAGCGCTATTTTCAAGCACTGAAATTGGCAGCCGGTCCACAGCCGCAGAGCTGGTACTGTGTGCTCACCAGGGAGACGGTCACCTGCTCCCCACACCACGTCTAGGAGCTCCAGTCACACCACCAGAGAAGGATGAGGGGATCGTGGTGGTGGGCTCAGTGATGAGCAGCAGCAGTGATGCTCACATTACCCCACAGACCTGCTCTGGTGGGCACTCACTCCACAGGGGCAGCTGCAACCGCCAGGGTCAGCCCCGACAATCCCCCTGTGCCTGTGTACCTGAAGCTGAAGCCCAGAACATTTGGGTGCAGTGCAAGACAGGCAACAGGCAACCCAGAGACTGCAAACCTAAACTACACTTTGTCCTTTATATACTCAAGGGAAACTTCAGATCAGTTCACTTCTCAAGAAGAAGCTGAAATGGCTCTTTCAGTCTCAACCCTATAGATTCAATGTGCATTTTACAGTACTGATTTCAGTTTCTCTTAGCCAGCTCACAACAAGGATATTCTAAAGCCAAAGGTAGCCTTCTTTCTAAGGGTAGTTTGAAAAGTATTAAATAGGTTAATTTTCCATCTCAATTTTTACAGAACAATTCTTACAACAAACAGATTGGGAAACCCAGCATGACAGAGATGGGGAGAGGGAAGTGAGTATTCCACTTTTACACTAAAAGCAGAACCACAGAAATTTGCTTTTTGTAACATAATTAGTCTTAATTTATACACAACCTTACATCTAGGACTCTGTTACATTAGTTGAATATATTCCCCTGCTTTCTATATTCTGCCTGATACCTGCCTATACCAAGTTCTCCAGACATTCCTTCCAACTCACTTGATCCTTTGAAGCTGACAGTTATCTACACATTCAGGCACTGAAGTAATTTATTCTTTTAGAAGTGTTAAGCATTTACAACTTGTAACATCAGATTGTGCAAATACTCAAATTCTCTGGAAGTAAAAAAAAGGAAAAAGCATTTACCTTGATGTCTACATTTATGTATATAGTCTACCCACACACACTGTTAGAGGCTTTTCCTTATGCATGAGATATTTCCCATTTTTCCCCCTGTGCTTTCCAGGTACTTTCCACATATTGTGACATAACAGCTAAATAACACAAGAAAAGGAACTCAAATTACCTCTTACTGTTTCATTCAAATTGTCTTTATTTTGAAAGTTTTCCTAAGATGGCTTCTGTGGAGACAAAAATACTCATAGGCAATGTCAGAGGAAGTTATTAAAACTCATCTAGCAGTGATGCAAGAGTTTTGCACTGATGCACGCTAACACAAGAAGAAACCACAACGTACCAGTTTAGACAGAAATAATTACTGGACTTTGCCTCTATTTGGTATCATCAAAATTGAGTGTTACAGTAAACAAGAACACAAACACACCCAAAATGAAAAAAACAAAAAAAACAAAAACCAAAACAAAACAAACAAACAAACAAAAAAAAACACCTAAAAAAAACCAACAAAAAACCTCCACACAAACACTTCAACAAGTTACTGTGGTTCTGCATGTGTAAAAACAGGGGTTTTTTCACTGCCAAGACTCGTTAAAAAAGAACAACCAGAAAATGTCTGCAAAACAGATTGGTATTATAAAGTGCATTAACAGCTATTAATAATAGAATATACATCAACCTACTGCTTTTCAGATAATCAATATTAATTGGCATCTAATTTGGAACTGTTAAGGCACAAGACCTTGGAGCTGCAATTTGTCAGGTCTAAGCTAATGGCGGGTGAAAATAGGCCTGATAACAGTTAATTCCTTGTCATTTCCTTTCAAAAATGACACAATGCTGTTTCAGCGATCAAAGTAATTTTTACCTCATAAACATACCTCTGAAAATAGATTAGGCCTTACAGAACAATTTTATATTTATGATCCGAGCTATCAGGCAGACCTCACGTGAAACCTGACCTGCAGTTCACAAGGGCTCCAAGTTCCTTGGAAGGAAGTAAGATAAAGGCATAGGGAAACATGGGGGAAGGAAAAGAAAATATTGGGTGAGAGGTCTGGCACCTATCAACATCGTTGCAAGCTTGCCAAGTCTCTTAATTTCATCACTAGGCTTCAGGCATACTAAAAGAGCTATTATTCATTATTTTTATTCTACCTCATCATGTAATCAATAGGACGGATGCCAAAAGCCAGCCATTACAAGGAAGTCCTCGTGGCTAGGATTAAACCAAGATAATTCTTTGTACAGACTGGACCACCTATCACTGCTTTAAATGGGACCAAAACATAGCAACCCCTTTAATTGGAACGGCAGCAAGAAACATGGGAATCCTTCAGAAGGACTCCTCCACAAGAAAAAACAGCAGGGAATGGGTCAGGAAATACCCAGGAAAAATGTAAGCAATCAAGGAAAAACACAGACAAGAGATACTGACAGGATTCAAGGGCATATTTGAGGCAGGATCAAGATGCCTGCCTGGAAGGATGAAAACCTAAATGTAAATAGGGTGAGAGAACGCAGAAAGGAAGTAGAAGGTTAAAAAAAAAAAGAATAAATAAGTAACACTGATGCCATCCATAGTAGTTAGGGATAGCTGAAAGAAGGAGGGACACCTGACAACCGTGGCCCCGAGAAGGAACATGACCAGGACAGCTACTTCTTGTAACACAGGAGGACAAGCGTGGGACAACTGCATTTCCCCAGCCCAGGCTGCTGGGGAAAGGATAAACAAAGCCCTCTTAGAGAAAGGAGAACATTCCCAGCTCAGGATTATATCCTGAGAAGGCATTACACAAAATGCAGACAGAGTATTTTCTTCTAGAGGTGAAAGATGAGAGCCAGTGGGAAGTGCTACTTCTTCCTCACAGTATCTCATTTTAAAGCCAGTTCTGCGATTGCTGGGATCTGGCTTACAATTTGCACGTGTCTGGGGCAGGCAATAAAGCAGTGGTGAGAGGCCTCACTGCCTCAAGCTGCAGAACTTGCTAGAAACAGAGCCTCCTCAGTGCTTGTTTTACACGAAATGGAAGAGTGAGCTTGCCCTGGGAAAGACAGTGTAACAGTATAACGCAGATTCATCAATATCCATTCCACAGAGGAGAACAGCACTGAACAACGTACACTATATAATATACGTAAAATACATGAGGATAACGTCTTCAGAAAATACTAGCAGCTGAATGAGTATGAGTAAATTGTTATCCCACACGCACACCAAAGTCCCCCCCATCGCACTGACACCGGACAAACACACTTCTCGGTCAACTGTATCTGAACAAACCAGCCTGAACTTAAGCACGCCTACCTACCCCATTCTGGCCGTGCTGCTTTTTGACAAGAGCACCCCAGTGGCAAAGGCACAGTGGGCATCCCTCAGCCTCGAGCTGCATCAGTGCCGGTGGCAGCTGAACAGCCTGCATGCGTGCGGAGGGGTGCCAGTGCAGGTCGGGCTCAAAATACTCTAAGTCCTGAAAGCAACTGTAATTACCCATATTACCCATTCTTGGAGCACAGGAGGACCCGTTGGAACACGTGCAATTGAAGCAGCTCGTTTACATAACAAATGAGGTATGCATTGAAGGTGCTTTGTGCAACAGACTGCAAGGCCTCTCACCTGGAGAGCTGTATTTTACCAACTATACCCATACAAGACCACCTTAGTGTAGAGAGTAAGCCTTTATATAAAATACTCATAACAAGACCCGACAGTGGCATGAAGGAAGGGTAGTTTAAATGGACAAAATGCCTAACACTTGCAAAAAAACCTAAGAAGTAAGCAAGCCTTTGATTCTTGCATACTGCACACAATGCCAAGAGTCATTTAAAGTTTTGAGTTCTTGCTTGGGCAGCCACCTTCCAAAGGCTAACTCTACTCAGCAAACAAAACTTTAATGGGAAAAAAACCAAACAAAAACAAAACTCATAAACCAAAAATCCTCAAGAGCATCTACAACAGCTAAATCTCTGAATCCAAGGAAGAAGTCTTTTAGTCCTGGTCCTCATACAATGACACATTTAGCTGTTTCCACTACGTTTTCCAACCAAGAGCCAAAAAGAACAATAGAGATTTTTGAGGCCTGTAAATGGCACAGAGTTCAGGACGAAAGGGGATATAAAAATGAAACACACAAGTGATAGAGTTGGATAGTTGCAGTGTGGATTGTACACTGAAAGACAGTGACAATCCCTATGTACTACTACTTCTGTATTTGGCTGTTTGTTGTTTGAATATGGTTATCCCAACATCTAAGAGTTTTGAAGACATCTACTCTCTACCAGTGGAAGCCTCTGAAGCAGAAACTGAAAGGAAAGAAAGCATCTATATAAACACTGCCTTTTAAAAATGCTATTAATAAAAAACAAAAAACAAATCAATTTAAAAAGAATCAGCAAACTTGCTTCACCACACTAGTGACCACAAATACTAATTTCAAACTCAAATCTAGAGGTTTTCTAGTCATATAAACTCTGTCCTAATAAAAACATTCCAAATTTGAAAATACTACAGCAAGAAAAACAAGTTTTAAATAAGTGTTGAAGTTAAAACAGCTTGAAGATCTTTTTACCTTTCAAATATATGGGATAAGGGGGTGGGCAAGGCAATATCTCAAAACTGAACAAAAACTTTTCTACTTCATCTGTTACTTTAAAAAAAAACTCTAAAACAGCAGGGCAAGTACAACCTTTCTTGCTAACTCCTGCACTGAAAGGCATGTTTTTGTCTTCTAGACTTTGTACATCAGTTCACCAGGAGAAAAGACTGGGTCAGAAGCTGTATAGAAGAGAGGTGGTCTCTGCTTGGAGGGTCAGAGACAGATGTAACTGAAAAATAAGTATCTCAATTATTTGCAGGGTTCTGTCAGGGAAAGAAATGGTTGTCTTCAACCCAAAATCAAACCAGAGAGACGATTTTGTATAGGAACATGTTTATCTTACCCTCTCTCTTACCTTATCAGACACATCTCCTTGTCCTATTCGAAGTACAGCGAGTCATAAAATTCCATCTGCAACAAATGAAAAAGCCCATTAATGCCTCCTGATAACCTTACAACAAAAGTCTAATAAGCAGTTCAAGAAAAAAACCCCCAAACTTCTCTTGCCATTCCAGTATGATCTACACTCCAGGCAAGTTGCCCTCCCGTCTGCAGCAATCTGGGAAACCTGGATATTAAAGATGTTGCAACATGTTCTGTGAGAAACATGCTCTTCCTCCTTTGGCAAGGGTAACAGAGGTGGTCAAAGTGTACAGGTTGCCCTGCCGAGTCGTAAGCAAGTCTGCAGCATCCTCTCATGAAATTAAATGAGCATCAAATTACATAATGTGAATGGTTGTAAAATGAGACCAATGGTAATGGCTAGAAATAATCCCAGCACTGTTAATACATCATGGAGACAAATTTCCATCAGAGTATCAAACCTGGGTAAGCAGCACCTTTTATCTCCAGGCCAAGAAACTGTCAGCAAGCAGCCTTTCTTAAACATGGTAAAGCATGCAAGAAACGGATGGAACAAAGCTCTCATGCTCAAGTTTAAATGACACCCACCTCGAACAAGTACATTTAATTTCTTAACACCTTTACAAACCAGCCTTTCAAAGCAATCAAGGTGCTTTTATATTATAGGGAAACATGACGCAGTCTGGCACACTTGGGATCAGAGGAAAGACTACCGCACACATAACCAGCAAATTTGCAATCTTAGAACTGTCAATAAGATTTACAGTCATGACAGACTTGGGCTTGAACAAACACTTTTCCACGGTACCATTAAGAAAAGATGACATGACCTGCAATCCATCCAGTCCGTGAGTCACTAGGGAAGAAGAGAGACCTCCCATCTGGCAACCCTATAAAGCTCTAAGAGTCTGCCAAGAGCGAGAAATGCGAATCAAGGACGTAATAACCAACCAACCCCTTCACACACCCTTTTAGCCTCTTCAGTGTCCTGCCCATAAGGCCTGTTAGTCCACTGCCAGGCTGGAAAAGGTCAGAAATGTGCAACAGTAAAACAGCACACCATACCAGAGAACACAATTAAAAAAACCCAAACAACCAATGCTGAATTTTTCAATCCAGGTATCTGGGGGAGATATGGCAGGAATGAAAGGATCTGAAGCAAACAGTTTTCATGTCTGCTTACTTTTCCTGTAGTGATGCTACTGAAGAGTACCCCTGTGCCTAAAATACAAAACCTGATGCATGCTCACTTGGCTTTCCTTGAACATGGAGCAGCTGCAATGGCAACAGACCCCAGCAGGAACGCACAGGTGCTCACTGCCACAGAAAGGTGACAGCCTTCACCATGCTCTGCTGCCATCTCCCCACCAGGGAAATGGGGACGGCACCACATGGGCCCCCAGTCAGGAGTGTCGTCCGTGGGCCAGGGTCCAAACTGCCTACTCTGGGATGCTTCCTCTTCCCCCTTTCTTCAAGAGTACACTAGTATATACTTTAAGTGCTAAAAAAACAAATCTTTCATCTTGTAAGTACCATTTTCTCAGATTCTACTGATCATTAAATTCTGGCATTACCAGAATAATATGACAACATAGTTCCACCACCATGGGGTTTGGATTTTTTTGTTTGGTTTTAATTTGTTGTTTTTTTCTTATGAGGAAGAGATCAAAATTTTGTCTACGTTACAGAAAGATTGGAACAAAAGAGAGCCACTGACCAAGAGCCCCCTTCAGTATCCCTAATCTCCTATTCCCCTGCTAACCCAGTAAAATTCCTCAGAGCACAATCTCTTCCTGGCTATTTTCAGAGCAACTGTAGCAATCATACTAGAACAATGGGGAAGTTTGTTTTACTCAAAGAGTAAATGTTTTGCAGCTCCCAATGTAAATATTTTAATTAATGGATTTTTTTTTTAACTCTCTACTGCCTTACTTGTGTTCACATTCACACAGACTTATCGGGACAGAAACAGCACTTAACTTCTATAATACTAAGAAAAAGAGAAATATAACGTAGAAAAATGACACATTTACTTCAGAAAAAGCACTTTCATAAGCAAATCAAAACTCACTAGGCATTTACTGGGGGATATCTGGGATAAAAAGGATTTAAAAAAAGCAAGTCTGCTCATTTCCTGTGTCCAGCCGAGGGCCTGTGTTAGTTCCCATCGAGATAGTGGGCCTATTTTAATAGTCAGTCTGTAGAAAAACATATCCTAATCTATTTCCAAAACAACATTATACTCAATGACCAGGCCACAAGGAAAAAGCCTTGACTTATCTTTTTGTGTCAGACATCAATATGGTGGCTCTTAACTACCCATCACCCCACATCCACTTCACAGAAATGCTCAGATCTCCTAATAATCCGTAAACCAAGTGTTGTGGACTCTGTTGGCAGGATTAGACTCAGATGCACTCTCTCAAGGCCGTTTCATACTGGCTGGTTTCGTACAAGACTGATTTCGTACTACAGAACATAGCTGGACTAAGATGCCAAGCCATCCTGCATGTGCTCTTCTGCTGGCTTCTGGATCCAGCAGGACCCCCAGGCACAGGCAGCTCTTTCTCTCTGCACAGTGCCTCTCCCCACAGAAACCATCTTCCTCCTCTGCCCCCAGATACGAGGATAAAATCTGGATGTGATATCAGCAGATGGCTGGCATTCAGGATTTTTTTTAATTTTCTTTTTCAAATGAAGTAGGACACAGATGGCGACGTTCCTGCTTTCCCAAAGCCTGGAACGTGAACGTGGACCTGTCTGAGCTGGGAAGCCCAACCTCATAGTACGTTTCTGAAGAGCTGCGGAAATTACTGCACAGACCAGTTCAACCTGAACCAGTCCCACACGTGGCAGTGTTTCCCTTCCCCTGCTTTTATCTGAATGGAAGGTTTTGTTCCTCTTGTACTGACCTCACCACACTTGATGCCTGTTAGCAACATCCTTCTAAAGGTTCAAACAAACTCTATAGAAATTCCCTGCCAATGTATGCAATACATATGCTATCCCAGGTAAAATCCTCACTGTATTTTTCAAAATACATTGCATTTGTACTCTTCCACCACCTCATGCAGGATGCTGGCTGCACACTTGTAAGACTTCTCAGATTCTGTGATTCTTGCAAACCACCATCCGCACGAGCAGCTCCATCACCTCCAGGCCAGCACGGCGGTGGCACTTGGCTCATCACATCCCCCTAGGCAGTGGGAAAGCATGGGAAGAGGCCTATAGCCCTCTGTCCTGCAGGGACTACTAATTGAAGGAGGAGCAAGATCTCCCGATTGCATTTCACTGAGAACAAACTTTCCACAGTCCTAAATTAGTAAATGCTAACTATCAACCATTCCCTAGTTAGGATGGGCAACAGTGGGGGAAGAATGCCTGGCTCTTACTTGAGAGAGACCCTTTAATGTGGTATCAGCAGGAGACACCGAGGACAACAAGGCAATTGCTGTTTCTGCCCAGGCAGCCTGAGGCTGGTGCTCAAGGAGCAGGAAGTGAGCAGAGGGATCACCCCCTCACGGTGTGCACCCACCATGGCACCCGACTCCTATGGATGGTAAACGGATACCAGAGGATGACGCCAGCTGAGAGCTCCCCTTGCGGCAGGATGGTTCAAAAGTATTTGTTTGCAAAACCTTTCCTGTCCCTGCCACAAAGTGAAAGTAAATCTCCTGATCTTGCATTTGAGTGTCATCACCACTGCTATGGTTTTACATGCACGGACAGCTGTCAACTTTAGCCAGAAACTACTTTCACTGGAAAATACTTTTCTTAAAAAAACAAAAACAAACAAACAAAAAAAACCAACAACAAAAAACCCCAACAAACACCACCAAAACACTTCCACAAAACCCCCCAACATTTGTTCCCCTCAAATATTCCTCATCAAATTTCCTGGCTATACATGCAACATTGAAACACAGAGTGAAAATCAAAGAAGTAAAATCTCTGCTTGGAACAGAACTCTTGCAAAACACAGTTTTCAAAGAAGACCCAAGTGAGGAGGCAAACTTTGCGCATGGACTCTGGAAAATGAGATCTCTCAGCAAGCAAGTGACCTAAGGCTTATGCTAGTCCTTCGATCTTCTTCTCTGACCCCTTCCAGAGAGCTACTGCACTTCACTTTTTCATATGCCTATTTAATCAGCAATGTGAAACTTGCACAACCATATCAATGTCTCTGCGGTCTTCTCTTCAGGGCAATGAGTAGAAATGCTCCCCAAAGGAGAGGCACATTCGTAAGTCTCCCATGCCCACGGGATGGAAAAGAGAGCGAGAACAGATGAATGTTAATCTCTCCTCCTTGCCGCCAGCAGCAGTCTGTACTCTCCCACGCAGCAAAGAGGGAGGCTGTACAATTTGTTGAGGCCAAACTGTCTGGAAAAATGCAGAGAGATAAAACGGATGGCAAATTCTCTTCTCTATCAATTCTCTTACTGTAAGGAAAGTGAAAGTCAGTCATTGAGTTGCTGATGGAAGATGAGACCACAGGGTCTTTAAGGGTCTGCTTTTATGAAAACCGCAGAGCTGGGCTACGCAGGATTGTATCAGTTCTACATATTCACTACCTAAAATATTATGCTCACACACTGCTTGCACTCTATGACTTCTTATGGGGAATATTTTCATTGGCAGATTAAACTTTTTGTCTCATCATAGGAACACAAAAAAAGGACCCAACACCACTCCATGTAGAAGTCCTCTCCATCCTACATGACTCCAAACACCTACTTCCTAACCACAAGTAGGTAGCCAATAAGCACACGAAATACCGAGCCTGGAGCATTTGCCACCACACACACTTTAATAACTGTGCCTCAAAGGTGTCTGTCAGCACACAGCACTGTACATGTGCCAAATGAGAGCACAGGGCGGAAGCTCCAAGTAGGAAACTGAAGCTCATCTTAGATTAGCACAGCTCACTCAAGGGTAGTGCTGTGCTCAGATTTGGTTCTGATTTGCAAACCTTACTGTCACTGGCTAAGAGGGTGCTTTAAGTTTTGTTAAAAAAAGCAAAATGAAAAGCCAGAAAGCTGAAACAAACACAAACATGAAGTTACCCTGGCAGCAGTCAGTATCTTTAAAACCTATGAAAGATGCACCTTTGTCAAACCCTGTTTTACAGCATCCTGCTTCTTACTTTCCCATCTCCCTATTTAGCTGAAGGCACGCACTTGTATGGGCACCTCCCAAGTCCAGCACATTGTATGCAGAAAGACACTGCAGAGACAGACAAAAGAGAGTCTCCCCACTGCAGCACCCTGAGACATCATCAGTCGCCTCTGATCTTTATTGAGAATCCCTCCCTACTACCCCCCAAATTCCTATTACAAGAGGAGCACTTTGTTGCCTACTGAAGATGTCTTACAAATGAGCCAAGCCAAAGACCAACTTGGCTCCAGGAAAATTTTAAATGGCACCTTGGTGAGCTGGTGGCATGTTTCCAGTTCTCACCATTAATTTCAGAATTAACAGTCCTGGAGTCACCATATTGCCTAATGATGGCAGATCCTACCCTCAAATACACATGCCAGCATTGCTACCACGCTTTTGATTACAATTAATATCTGTCCAGTAGAAATCACCCTAAAAAAATTCCCTTGCTTACCCTAACTGATGATAAATCACTGTAGCAGAGACATACTGCACCCAGTACCTTGATCAAGGGCAAGGTGAAAGTTCTTTGGGTAATCTAGAGAAGAAATCTGAGCCTTACAGGGAAAATGTAAGTGAAGATCAAGGAGGGGGAAAAAACCAACCTATTTAATGTTAGCATTTATTAATGTTTGGCCTTCAATTGTGGATAAACAGACAAGAATCTCTCTCTCTGTGCACATATTTAAGACTGTTTACATATGAAGTCCAAAAGGATGTCCTCATTTTATAAATAATTTGATCTGATGACTACATCAGAAAAAAGTGCAACTTAAGGCTAAATACAGAGGCAAAACACTTGGCTACTAATGTCTAAACAGGGGGGGCAAAGACTAAACATCAGAGTCACTAAAACTCAGAAAATGGTTTATAGTTGAAGCTAAGTGCATAACATAGTGCACATTCAAAACACACTGAACTGGAACTCTAGTGAAGCTGTGCTTACCAGAAAGTCATTTAAGTGTTCAATATGAGAGCCTTCTAAATGTAAACACTTCCTCTCCTACTTATACCTGATCACACAACCACCCAGCAATGCCTTACTCCTCCAGTGTGGTAGGCACAACGCATCAGAAAGAACACTTGAGGAGCCACGGGATCAGGTAACACAGACAGCATCAGGAGAAGTTGAGATTTCTCTCCCACAAGAACGAGGAGAAAAGGTCCCCAAAAGATTTACTGTCTGAGCTCAAAGTTTGTGTTTTTGTTTTCCTTTGTCACACGCTTCTTTAGGTGCGCATAGATGGTTGTAGTTACAACTGTATGTAATTTGCTTAAGACCAATCATTTCTCATGTCAGTGCAGGACAGGAAACACTGCACACAAGAAACTCTGTATTCCCCAACGAAGAAATACTATTTCCAGCTAAAATCTGCTCCTCAGCTTAGTCAAATGCACAAACTCAGTTTCCAGTTTTCTTTCTCAGTGAAGAACCTGTAAACATCAACGTAATACCATAAGCAGTCTCAAAAAAGGGCCAAAGACATATTTGCTACCCCAAATTTCCTACTTCCCAAACTGAGCAAATGATGGGATTTTTTTGTGATATTCTCTAGGTACTGCTGCAAGCCATAATGGCAGGTCATACATCGCCTCTTGCTTGAAACTCGCTTGAAAGAATGCCCCTGTGCAATCAAGAGGCCTGCATGCAGAAGAAAGGAATAGAGACCTTAAAAAA
This sequence comes from Myiotriccus ornatus, assembly GCA_036023395.1. Lineage (NCBI taxonomy): Eukaryota > Metazoa > Chordata > Aves > Passeriformes > Tyrannidae > Myiotriccus > Myiotriccus ornatus. Next base: position 23,113,677 of record JAYRBT010000114.1, read on the forward strand.
AAGCAGCATAAATGTAATTTTGGTGCAGCAAAATTTTCTGTAACTGATACTGTACATGCAGTATCTAATATACACTATCAGTAAGCAATATCTGACAAAAAAGTAATATTCTGTGCTTCTAAGAAGACCTACACTTCTGACTGAGAGAAGCAATGAGGACTGCAAGCATTTAACTTGAAATCAGCGACCACACGTGGTAAGAAAGGCTTGCCAGGATGTGAACCTTAATTATGACTTCATCCTGCACAGCTCCCTTGAAAAAAAATCGGCTGAGACATCTTGCCCAAAGCAGCTCCTACAGAGCACAGCCCAACCAAAGAGGAGACCAGGGTGCCAAGAATAACAATAAAGAAAAGTTTTCCTCACAAATAATGAGGTATTCCTTATAATTCAACCCTATAAAACCAGATTTGTCAAGTTCTACATTAGGTTGCAGCAATATTTCATTGCACCATAAATCTTCCTTACACTCTAATAATGATGCCTAATAATTTAATATGCCATAATTTTATTTTTTTAAATCTGGAACTCGTCAAAAATTGCCTGAAACAGGCATCTCTTTTACAGTCCATTTTCCATATAGATACAGATTCCAAAATGTAACTGGTTTGCATTTTTTGCATGGAGAACCGTTTGCAAAGTGCATTTACATGTAGAGTACCAAAGGTTGTAATTATCCCTCTTGGGCTTCTTAGGTAGGTCAGTGCACATCCTACAAAGGCCTCTGTATTATCCCATGATATTCATTCAGCACCATTTTTTTCCGAAAGCAGCAGAACCTCTTTAAAAGAATCACACCAGTAAGTAAAAAGTTCAGAAGAAAAAAGTGGGTTTGCAGAGCCAGAACTTTTAAAACTTTTTTCTTTACTTTTTATTAAAAGTTTCACAGCCTTTTTCCTGCTGAAACAAGACTACTTCACAAAAATCTGAATTCCAGCTGTCTCTTATATTTCTATTTCAGTGGATAACATGTACCTCAATAAAAAGAAATAAAAGTGGAAGCTATTTTGGGGGGGGGGGGGGCAGGAGATATTGCCAGTACTTGTTATTAGAATTTCTAATTCCCGTTCCCTCCCCACTAATCAGGTCTGTAATAAAAGAAACACCATTTCAAAGCAGTTGCCATGTCTGTATATACCACCACTGTACAAAGTTAAGCACACAATCACATTAAGCACTACAAAAAAAATATACATTTTTCATCACGAAACAGATACGATTAAAACAGCTCTAGAACTTTAAGACTGCTCAAAGTTTGAAAAAACAGTGATGTCATTATTTTCCTGCTGCTTCTGAGAGGTTTACATCCCTGCTTCCTGCTGCCTTGCTTCGCTTTTCTTAACCCAAGAAACACAGGACAGGCACCACAGCACTGCAGTGCTGGGATCACTGGAGAAGTCAAGACAAGTCCGTTTTACATCTCACCAAGTCTCCTTTAACGGCAATTCAATAAAACCTGCACTGCCAGGAGCTAAAATAAAAGGTGAACTGCCCTCTTATTTGCTATGTCTCTATGAGTACATGTGCTATCTTTTCTTAACCCTGTTCAGCCAAGGGTCACCAACAGCGTATGGAGAAGCTAATTCGTGGTCCTGATGCTGCAAAACGCCACGAGGAGAAGGCCCCAGAAAGCAACTAAGTGGAGTTTGTAGCAATTAAGACATGTTTGACTAGTCTGCTTATCGCATGATTGCACTCCCTCGAGTGGAGTCTTGATACAGGCTTAAGTCAAGATAGTAAGTGTCACAACCATTTCACAGCTTGCTGTCAGATCACAGAGACGATTTTAAAGACAGAAAAAATAAAGAAAAAGTCGGGGTTTTTTAAAACTCAAAATATTTTACACTGGGGCAAGGCTTTAACAGAACTGTTATTTTAGGTAACTGACTCACTTTTCACTAAGATTAAATTTTATCAACCAAGTCCTAAAGAGCCAGGCAATCTAAAAGCAGTTCCCTGCAATAAAGATGAGTTCATACTATCCAAGAAACTTCCAAACCCTCTTTTTAGGCTAACACATAACCAATCCTGCAACTTCTCTCTTGCTTCCCACATTGAAACGGTGAGAACTTTACTCTCCCCTTTACTCATTTACCAAGTTTTCTGTGCTTCCCTCGGGGTGCTCAGGCTGGGGTGGCCACAGCAGAGCGAAGGCTGTCTGCAGGGCTTGGGTGGCCTTCTGAGAGGCTGGGAGGGGAGCATGTGTCGTATTTTGCTCTTTTAGAGTCAAATGCCGGGACTAAGACTGGTAATAGGAAACTGCTTAGTTTACCACTTTTCCCAGCATTTCCAGGAAACAATCTGTCTGAAAAATATATATTTTAATTAAAAAGAAAACAAAAGAACCCTAATGAACCCATTCATCTAAGATTAATGCCCAGCCACTTCCCCCACAGTTTTTAAGAACTGGGTTGGCTTTTCCAGCCAAGGAAAAAGTGAGGCCAGACTTTGGGAACTGTTGGGCTGATGCTGATCTGCAGAAACTCTAAAGCTCAGTAAAATTATTCTGCAATTATTCACAGCTCCACCAATAAATGCAAAATCTGGTAAAAATGGTTTTCAGATACTGAAACTGTACAGTTTCCTTCTAGCCAATTTCTGATATTTGAACTGCTCATATAAAGGAAGGATCTATCTCAACACCTGTTTTCCTAAATTTGCTTTCCCGGGCATCTCAATTAATTCAATTCATCTACTACAATTAAAACTTACCTTTTTGTTCTACTCTGTGCTTTGTACAGTATCTGTAGTTGTATATATACATGAAAGGTATGTTAGAATTTGGTTTTAAACAAGTGGCACACCATATAGGTAATATAAAAGTATTTGACCATACATTATCAAACCACCAATATTTCAAGTAAGTATTTTTATTAGTGCTTAGTAGTCTTCTTCAAAACACACACACAACCCAAAGAAAAAGCACATAATATAAGAAAACACAAAATCTTCTCCTTAGAGTAATATTTATTTGCTAAGAAAAGTTATTTCCTTAACTGGAACATTTTTATAGCTGGGAAAGCAACGCATAAAGAAATTACTAAATTCACATGCTTGTACATCCATTAGTTAAAATATTTCCCACGGAAGTTTAACCAACAGTTATGTCTAACATGCACAGTCAGTTAAGTAGTGCTGTCCACAAAATACTACCAACAAAAATATTTGTATAAACAACACAGGAAATGTAACTTGTTTATTATACAGGTGGATTATCTATCAATCAAACTGAGAGCTTTTATAGCATTACAAGTAGCAGCAAAAATTTTTAACTATCACAGCCTTGATTAGTCTTCATACCTGACAGAGTTTGCATCCAGTACTTCCAATCCACTTAAGTCTTGATTTTGAAATCAAGCTACATCAGTTATTCAAATCCTCAACATTGACTAATTCCCTTCCCGTCTTCAAATCACTCAAAATACCCAAAAACCAGCCCATATCCAACATCTCTTCCCAGAAGTATGCTTTCTAGGCTTTCACATACAACAAAAGCTGGAACTTGCCCCAGCTGACCTGCACAACTTTGATAGCTGATTTTCAAATTAAAAGCCAGGAAATTTATTCAGGTAGAGCAGCACCTCTAGGGGACAGTTCGGGTGGCCACCAGCAAGATGCACGTGGAAAGACGTGTGAGAGGGGATGATTGGTACCTATCATTTCCTCCCTTCTGCCATAAACATTAGAAAAGCTGAGAGAGTCCCTCCTCACTTACTGTGGGATCAACCCCAAGGCTAGGAAAGGGCCAATGCTGGTATTCACACACAATCTCGAGAGAGGGTAAGACCAACACATCCGGCAGGGAAACTCCTCAAAGCCCAAGGTTCTACCAGTTCCATTAGTGACTTCTTAAGTGTCTCAGAGAGCAGTTCTTATGAAAGTAAGACCACAAACCTATAAGGGATCGGACCTGCAGGACAGTCCCTTCCAGTCACCAGCAGCTACACGATACTGTTTAGCTCAGTAAGGTCATCACAACGTCCTACAACACACCATCTCCTCGCTGTGGCAAACCCACAAAAAAGGTGCTTTTTTTCACCCTCTCTCACAGAAGGAAAGGAAGGCATCACCTGCCCTAAATTACCCTGATAGGAAAAACTCTCTAGGCAGACTCAGTGCTTTCTTTAGGAGCTGTCCCATGCCCCAACCTCGAGACAAAGACTAAGAGTGAGGTGCAAGTGTATGATCAGACTCACTCTGTACGCAGCTGGCAAAACGCAGCGCTCTTCCCAAATAAATTTTGGTAGCTGAAGAAATTGGCAACTACCCCTTACACAAACCTGAGTACCTTAACTTTGGACACAATCCACAGCTAAGTCAGAGCTGTCCAGCTCCAATCCCACAGATTTCACCCGTTTCTCAAAGGGTGTCCACAGCGCCGGCCCAGCGCACACCTTGCCAGCCCATTCTCAAGGACAGGACCAACAACTGTCAATGCTCAACCAAGATTCTTTTTTACCACTACCCACAAAAGGTCAGTGCTGCAGGCAAGGAGACAAACAACCTGCTAGACTGAGAACATGCCTACCACCTGGAGGAAGAGGGAGAAATGGAAACCAGCAGCCTGAACCCAGAGAGCATTCAAATCTTGAGGTGAAGGAGTCAACATGCCCCCTTCCCCGCCAGAGCAAGCCCAGGAAGAGGAGGAGGAACAAGGAGGAGCCCTCCCCAACCGAAGAGCTGAGCTGGAAAGCCAACCTTGGCTGGCAGCAAAGACAATTTGGCAAAACCCAATTAACTCACCTGCAACCCAGGTTTTGGGGGGTTGGTGACTCCAGACTTCATGGGAAATTCCATTTTCCTGAATGATGCTCTTCTGCTTTATCGTCATTAACATCACTTGCTTATTTTTTTCAAAAGCAGAGAAGATAACTATCACTTCTGCTCAGAGTTGTGTAACACAACTAGAGTCTTTCCATTTTTATATCGAGAAGCACCTCACAGAACAGATTTTAGTTGTCTTTTCTTCGAAAAGTACACTTTGATGGTTTCTCTTTAGCATCTCCACTTTCCAAACACTACGAAATTTTCAAGACTTTTTTTAACCACACAATAATTACACAAGTTAGATCCCTTTTTCCGAAACTTCAGATGTTAATTAACAGTGAAAAGAGCCATGTTAATAGCTTTGCTTTTTTTACCCATGCTGGGATCATTACTTTACTCTGTGCACCAGGAAAGAGGAAAATGTACACAAGCAACAGCAACAAGTAAGCTAGAACTAAGCTGTGGGTTATTAAGAAAAGAAAAAACTGATGAATAATGCAGGAATGATGAACTGGGTTACTGAGTTGTACGTATGGATATGACGGTGTGACGAGGTGCATATTTATACCACGCACAAGTGTTTGGTGAGCTGGAGCTTCTCATTTGCCTTCTGTCATGTTCATTTATGTAGTTTGCTCCCATGAATCCTACCAAGAGCCCTGGTCTCTGACAGTCTGCACTGTCTCCTAGAGAAACCCGCTTTTGACCCAAATAACAGTTCCCCATTTTTTGTCTGGTATTTTTGGAAGTTAATAAAGAGCATTTCCACTAGAAACAATTCTATCCCAGGAGAAAAGATGATACAACACAAAACCATACAATGCCATTTGCATTTAAAAATCAACATTTTCAAGCTCAGTCTTCTTCAGCTATTAAAACAAGTCAAAAAGATGCTTGGTGGAGGCAAAGCTTACACTTCAGATACACTGCTTCTGATATTTGAGATGTTTAACACAGATTCTATCCCATAAACTCTCCAGCATCACATTTTTGAGCAGAGGGACACATTTATTTCTTTGGATAGGAAACACGGAGCAGATGACCACTACATCACTGGTGAAAACTGCTATCTTATAAAACAGCGTACAGACGCCTGAATTTATAAGTTCTCATAACCAAGTAGCCTGTGCCAAGCCAGGCAATCCTGATGAATTACATTAGAAGCCTACAAACTTCTCAGAAGTAATTAATTTGCTCAGAGCTGCATCTGCACAAAGACATACATGCAGTCACACTTCTGAAGGAAAATAAATTCTGACTTCTTACATCCATGTATTTTCCCTTGAGGACAAACCTGTAAGATTATTAACTATAATAAAGCTCTAAAATGGATGCTAAAATGGTGTTTGAGGGCAGCATCAGATCCTCCAAAAACATATATAAGCTGAATTCTAGCACACTATATAAAAGCAAGTTTCAACTAGAAAGCTTTACTGTGATTTGTGGTACTTTAAAAGCACTCTTGTAACAATTTTAATAGTTTAGAATATTGGAGTTTAGTCCCAAAGAGATGTAGCTAGTGTTAAACTGCCATTTTAATGGAATTTTTGCACCCTCTCTCCATGCTCTACTTTATAAATAAACCTCTAGACTTTTTATTGATTTTTTTTTAACATGATAGATTGAGCCTCTCTGGCAGAGAGGGCCCAAGAACAGCACATGAAAAATTACAAGTTCATGGTTTGTGAAAGCGACAACAATAACAAAACCTGCAAAGGAAAACAATTGCAACACAATGCATATATGCTTGTGTTCACTACTTTCAGATCTGCCCTCTGTGCATGTGTGTGTGTATATATATATATTTATATATGTGTGTGTGTCTCTCTCTCAAGTCTTTTTTATTAAATTTACCATCAGAAACAATGAAAGGAATGTCATATACAATTGTATGATGTGCTGTACACCTTTTACAGTTACAAAGAGTAAACTTCCCTTCAGTGTGTCTGACTTGAGTAGCCCGTGCTCTGAAGTGGTGCAGGACACACCGTCAAAAGTATCTCAGAAGTTTTATAGTCGTTCAAGGTCTAGGTTCTGGAGACACAGAAGCAAAAACATTCAAGGAAGTTTTTTATGGCGTGTATAATAAGAATTAGGGTAAGTTAATACAGTTAGTCAGTCTTACAGGGTCCTGTGCCAGACAGCTCCCCAGGACACCGTCCTGCTGACCCAAATTCTGTAACCAGCTGGGCCCATGTGAGCACTGCCAAGTGCATTTATGGTCAAGCTGCGAGATCACTGCTCCTCCTACAATCCAGCAATCCAGCTCAGAAACATACAGTGGCAGAATAAAAACTTAACTACCCATGTGCATGGATACCCACCCACATGAAGAAGAAACCGTTTTCTTGACACAGAGAGGGACCTACTTTGGTCGCGTGATCCAGTTTTCAGTTGCCAACATTATGCAAGGGATAAGCAGAACAGCTCATACCACAGGTTACTTTCTCACATAGGAAGAACATGAAGGACAGCTGAACAAAAATGAAACACGACAGAATGCTGCCAGCAAACTAAATTAAGTACAATAAAAAATTTTTAGCAGACTTTTGTCTTTATCCTGTTTGGTTTGTCTCTCCTTATTGCAATGCATTTTTTCAAATTTGGATCTGTTCACAATATATGTGACTAGATTAAAAAGATTCCTTGAACACATGACTGTGCAATATCATTTAAATTCTTTGCAAGATCTTGCAAACTCCTGTGTGCTTAATTTTAGAAACAAGGACAACAAAAAAAAATCAAAAACCCAACAACGTCTGCCATTTCCATATGTGCTCTATATTTTACTAGTTCTTTACCAGAAATGAAGAAAAAAAAAAACACCCAAACTAAAAACCAACAACTTTCCCCCCACAAAGAATGTTAGGGACATTAAATGTCCCTGACACTTTGAAATACAAGATACTACGGATTTGTTGGTCACCTAGATATGTTACACCCAGCTCTAAGTTCCCCCCAACTGATACACAGAAGGAAGGGTAGTTCAGAGAGCTATTTGTGGAGATATGAAGATGATGTGACAGCAATATCATGGATATTGGGGGATTCTGGCCATTCTGCCCAAAATGATTTTCAGTGGACACAGTTGCATCATTCCAAGTCCAGAGCAACTACAAGTCTCCCCACATCATCCTGTCAGTGGTAGTTTTTCAGATGATGGAAGGAGACAACAACAATTACTATCAGTAATTCATGGGGACCAATGCCACACTTACAATGCTACAGCAACCAGTTACACAACACGAACAGCTCAGGATGCTCAACAAATATTGAGGGAAAGGTGGGTTCAACAAGTGAGTCTACCAAAGCAGAGATTTCATGTCACATCTCCAACCAGTCCATACCACCTCAGTCACCAGCAGGGGTGCAACGCACGCCCATTATTGTTCCTGTGGGCTGGTACCTACGTCAGAAAGGACTTAGCCTTTTTCTTGATTCAGCCAAACCCGATACACAAACCCAGAAACAGACCTTCTGACAAGTACTTCTCGAAGGTCACATCTCTGCAGGTGAACAGTAGAGCTGAAGGACTAGCACTACTACCAACCATGCTGCTGCTCTGTGAGGAATACGACCTTCAGAGGCCAATGTTTTCAACCTGGCCTTTTTGCTGGTGCTTAACTCACACAATTCTTTATCCCCATTAAGCATCTGATTTTTAAATATCACTCCGCCTTGGCTCGCAGGCACCTGCTACTGACAATTATCAGAGAACATATGTAAGAAAAAAGAATAGCATATGGCTATAAAAGTAAGTACAGAGAAGTGCTCCTTGCAAGCTCTGAAAGAGACAAGTAATTCCACCAGTTTTCCAGCAGGCCACCTCCACAGTGCGTGTGAGCACCGACCGCTCAAACACTCACATGGGTAACACCAACAAGTGCCAGGGCATCCCTCAGCACTTTGCTCTCCACCCCCTTCCTTGACTGCTGCAGAAAAGCTGAGCCAGAAGAGACGTAAGAGAAATACAAAGTGTGTGAGTCCATAACTTTCGAAATACCAGAGACCAATTCAAAGCTCTTCCTGCAAGCCTTCCTGCTGAGGGTGCCTGGAGGCCTCCCTGCCTTCCTCCCAGAGCAGAGTGCAGCTGATGAGACGCATGACAAGAAGGGAAATCTTTCCACAACTCTTGCAGCATCATGTGGGTTTGTTTCCCCATAGTTTTCAGGGTTTTTTTTAAGAAACTGGGATCAGTCCCTTACCCACTGCCCCAGACCTCCCAAAATAGTAAAGATCAATTAAAATATTCTGCTTATAGGACATCATGGTTGGAAATTTAGCAAGGGAGTCAGAATGATGGTTGTCCTTTTGCTTTGTCTCTGTGCACAGTGTTATCACCACCAGCACACAACCAAGTCTGCTGCATTCAAATGCATAAATTCAACATCACATTTCTTCTATTTCTCTTCTTAATGTATTTATTTTTCCTCTGGGAAGTGACTTACTTTAAAAATTGCTTTATGATTAAAAAAAGGTAGCAATCAACTTTTCAAAATGTCAACTTTAATTTGATTTCTGTTTCCCTCCTCCCAGCTCCTCAGGCTCTCACAGGAAACCCCCATGCCTCCATTTCACACTATGCCACAGCTGCAGCCCTAGCATTGACCCCAGAAGGGCAGCCCCAAAAACATGGTACTTCTGGTAAAGATGAGGTACTCCCTATTCCTGCCACAGAGATCAGCTTTGCACATGGGACATCCAGGCACAACCTAAGAGCTCCAGTTCAGAACCAACTCAGTCTCACAAGGGCAGGTTTTGACCTGCAGGGCTGAGGAGACATACCTATGCAACGATGTGCTGCAGCAAAATCCAGACCTGGTCCCCAGATCTGCCAGAAGGCAAAGTGCTGTCCTTGTCTTGCTTCCCCTGCATCAGTGATCCTGGAACAACGCAGCATTGGGGGTCACCCAGTCTGGTTGCAGCAATGAAATGAGTTACATTTAAAAGGCTTTAGATCACATTTTCATTTCTCTTCATCATACAAAGTTCAGAGCATTTACGATGAAGTTATTGATGTGCCACAGTCAGCGAGGGAAGAGTCACTGCACAGAGCTAATGCTCAATTAATAACCCAAAAGGGAGGAGAAAAAAAAAACCTCTGAATTTAGCATGGCTGATGTAAGCTGTGATGTCATTTCCACACAAAAGGCTAATGAAAAAAAAAAATTTTTTTTCAGATCCCAGATAGAGATATATGTAAATTGTTTGGCCTCCGTTTCAAATAAACAGTGTGCGATAACCCCAAAACTTAATAATGCTTTCAGCCTTCACTCCTGCTCTTCAGAGGACTTGAAGCCTATGACAGGATCAGATTGCTGGGAGAGCAGCAAGCCAAACCACTTGTACAGGCACGCAACCTCAGCGCCGTCCCACCCAGCAGTGCCAGCAGAGTCTGGTTCTCACTCTTCAGCAAGATGTTTGGGGGTTTTTTTCTTTTATTTTGGAGGAAGTAATTTTAAACAAACTATCAAAAAAAAAAAAAGTCTTGCTCTAACAGCTCTAAAGGATTTTTGCTATGATTATGGCTGAAATTAACTATTCTCTAAGGACAGATTAAACAAGCCAAGCAAAACAGGTCAGAAGATCAGAGAGGAAAGGCATCTAAGAATTATGAACGATGCCCAGCTAACTTAACAAAAAAACCTCTAGCCAAACAGAGAAGAAACTGCTGAAAGAAAAATCTGAAAGTAAAAAAAAAAACAAAACCACCAAATAAAACTTACTGAACTGTGGTAGCTCAGAAAATGCTGCAGAATAATTTTATCATTTTTTTAAAATATTAACTCGGGTTTTTAAATAAACTCCCCCACTTTTCCCCCATGAAAAAGCAACTTCTTAATAGAAAATCTGCCTTAAAGTGCTATGCTTACCTATTATGCCAGTAAATAATTTTAGAACTTGAGAGCATTTATGAGAAAATTCAACCTGAAGGGTAATTTTCCTGAAGTTTCTGCTTGGCAAATGAAAATATCTTTCCCTGTAACTGTTATTCTGTTACCATCATGTAAATCGGTGTTTTACACAAACGCAGCTTGAAACCTACCTACTGAAAGAAAAACAACATCAAATCAACCAACCTGCACAGAACAGGGCAGAAAAGCACTAATAGCATGTAAGCACAGGTTTCCAAACAGTAAAAAAAAAAAGTTGTTGCATAATTTATTCACTTTCCTACTAGTTTCGCAGATCAAGATAGCAGCACCATGAGATAACTGAAAGACTTCTTTTGCCTTTAGCTCAGTAATTTACAAGTCTCAGGGTTTCACTGGGTTTTGTTGTCGTTGTTCAATGGGAAAATACTGTGGAAATAACATTTACCTGTGTTCCCAGCCTACAAAGCTTGCTAACTTCAGCTTGATAGAGGCACATACCCACCAGGCACTATAGAGAAAGATTTACCGTAAGTGGTGACTAATCCTCAGAGCGTACACTGTACATGTATCACTGAGTCAGCTTGAAAGTTTGTTCATTCACTCGAACACCACTTCTTCCATTCTCCTGTCTCTCTGATCAGCAGGCAGATCTGAAAACTGCCTTTCCTTCATTCAAGGAGAGCTTCTTACTGCCTTAATAGGCAAAAGATGCAGGTACAAAAACTTACTGCTGTTGTACAGGATCGCCCTAAAAAACATGCGCTTGGCTACACAACAGCATAAAAACAAACAGACCAAAGAAACCAGAAAGTCCTACATTTTCCTTCAGCAAGAAACTTCTGTGTATGCAAGGAAGAAGCCCTGCAGGGAGGAACTCTCTATGGGGCGTAAGCTGACCTTCCTACTGGAAAAACATCCCAGCTCCCACATTTGACAATCTGATTGTACAAAGCCTGCAAGAAATGCCCAGTTTAACCGACCTGGTTTACTGGTAACAGAAGCAGTAGCAGAACAATTCAGGGACACATTCTGGAACGGCCACATATGACTTTGTGTTTGCTGAAGCCTAAAATAAGATGCCCTGCTCTTTTGTTCTCTTTTTTTCATTTCTTGCAATTTACATAATTAGCAGTACAGATTTTCCAGAAATAACCTGAAAGTAAAAGTTCTACCTGAAAAAAAGAGTTGTTTGTGCTAAGGAGAGAGTGGTGCTTAAATGTAAGGATTTTCTTTAAATAATTGAAGCCCATCATCCACTTTGTAATTACGATTCTTCAAATAGAAGAATACAATTATTACAGAGTAAAATAATTACACCAAGGAGCTGCAGTCATATACAGACCCAACCCTGCACCTTCTCTCAAACAGTCACACAGGTAGTTCAACCAACTACAACATGAGCAGGCGTTGCTACAGATGACTAAAAACTGAAAGATTTGGCCCAATACTGAACACACAATCCAACCGAAGCTTTTCCAACAGCCAGCGCTAGCTTTACGTAGTCATCTGTGTGCCACTGCCATATAATGTCTGCACTGCAACCTTTTTAGTTTTGGACCATCACCTACTGAGAGGTAGTCTTTAAAACAGAGGAGCCCACGTTATTTTAATGAACCCTACTTTAACTAACAATCAAGTATTTAGCCTAGGGATCATATGCTGCCAGACTTCCAGCATCAAAGTATTGCTCCTTTCATAAATTAGAGTAATTCTGTGGTATTAGTCTAACGTTTATATATGTGCATTCAATATCCAGATTAAAACTGCTTTCCAACTGAAAGTTGGAAATCACTGAAATAAAAGTCTGCTACGATCTTATTTTATCATTGCCACTCATGTTAAGCAGTACCTTACTATGCAGGCAGCCACATTTGGCTTAACTTACGTTCTTTTCATTAACAAAACAGCACTTAACCCAGTATCTTTTTTCTATGCACCTCCCTGCTCAGGTGTATTCTTTCTTTAAATCTAAAGCTGTTTTTAACTTCAAAGACTAGCTTTTTACTACAAGCAATATATGAAGAGTAAAATTCATCCTCTGCAATGTATCTTCGGGTTTTAAGTATATAAATGGTGAAGCCTTTTCTCGTTCTACCTGCAAGGCATATTCTCTTATTCATGCTCTTTCATTGTAATAGCAGCAACTTTGAAAAAGTATTAAAGTTCATTATGAACCACCTCTTTCAAAATTTCATAGTCCTAAAAAAACCCTTCTTTTCCTCACTTTAGAAAAAATTTGCCTCTCATTTTCTAATTTTATCAAACACATGCAGGCAGCAGCAATTCTTTCTCATCGTGATCCATGCTGCTCAGATACCAATTTACTGAACTCTGACAGCATAAAACAAGCTTATCTGACAAAATAATATAGAAAATCACTGTTCACCACCATGACTGAGAAGCCTCTCCCAGTATTGGAAACGCAGCATCGAGGGAATAATGAGGGAGAATTTGCCTCCCCATACTACTGCAAATATTTTGGCTTTGATGAACTACTGCCATCTTCAACAGAGATATGCCCCCACCATATTCAGAAATATGTGTTTAACTTAGTTATGAATATGAATATCACTTTTCCAGCCACAAACTGTCTAATTTAGAAACCTCTCTCCACTCCCCCACTCTGTACCTAGTGCTTTGCCATGCAGACTTATTGAAACGCATGCGGATGGTTTGCAGGGCATTCCTGCACATGAGGATGGAAAGGTAATTAGTGCTCCACTGCTTGCATTCGGAGACACCTTTTAACAAAGCAGATACTTGGTTCCTACAACCTGTCTTACCTTGGCATGATCAGGAGGGTGAAAGACCTAGCAGACAGAGGCAAGAATGCCATTTCTGACACTCAAATGCTTACAGAAGACTGCATCTTGCCCAGCTTGGCATGCTACTGCTCGCAGCAATTGTGTTGCCAGAGAAAAGTTAGAACTTCAAACAGCTTTACCCAACCCTTTTATGTAAGATATCCTGGTTCAGCATCTCACTGCTAAAGCACATCAATCTCTGAGATGGTTTTTCTGCCTTATTTTTGCCAGGAACTGATTAGAATATCACTGCATGTACTTATTTATTATCACTGCTGTGATGCCGAATTCACGTTTTTACACTGATCAATAAAAACTAAATCAACATATTACACACCCGGCCCACACATGAAGAAAATTAATTCTAACAAGATCAAAGTTGTCTACCTTCTACTGCTGTAAAATCACAAACAGCCTGTTGGTTTTTGCCAGTTATCTTTGAAGAATGATTGGAAATGAATAAAAATCAGTCTGGAAGCATACACTGAAATTGCAGATACAAAACTGAGATAGGAGGACAGTTGTAAAGTAAACACGTGGGAGATCTTCACTTGAATTTGAACTGCATGGCAGGCTACAGAGACAGAAGGGCTACCAATGCTCCTGCAATGCTGCACCATTCTGTCTGGTCTAACATTAACTATTTCTTTTGTTTTATCACGATACCTAGGGGTTCCTTTGCAATATTAAATATAAGCTTTTGAAAAGCAACCAAAAAAAAAACCCAAAATCATGCCAGCGAGTTAGCATCTGAGCTGCTTCCACACATTTTCCCCCAAGTATATTAGGGCCACATGCAGCAACAAAACTGCTGTGGCTCAATGTTGACCTACACGTGGAGTGAACTTGCGGTTCAGGTGACTCCAGCCTTCAGCGCTCAGCTTTGGTAATGGCCACAGAGCTCAGGGCTATTTCAAGGCCCATTGTGGCCTAAGAGACACTGATGATGCTTTCAGCTTCCAAAAAGAGTGCAACATGCAGTGTCTCCCTCCTGAAGGTAGTGAGGGGCTAACTCAAACACCACCACCTCTCCGCAAGGTAAGCCCAGCTTCAACACTTGGGACGAAACACAATATAAAAGAGGGAGATCAAAAAGAAGCAATTGGGAAGACATTTACAGAACTTTAGGTCAATATCCTGAATATTTGAGGGCTTTGGCAGCCTATATTTTGGGGAAAAGAATGTTCAGTTTAGCTGTGTAAATCTTCTAAGTATTCATATTTGTGGAAGATGTGAACCATGTAAAGACTGGTCAGCATCCTTTTTTTTTAATTATTAATATAATGCAAGTTTTCACATCAGAAAAAGAGCAAAGAGCTAGCAAATCTACTCACAAAATACCAACGGCACAAGTTACTAGTAAAGGTTGGTTCAACAGCAGAAAGAGACATCAGAGCAGCAGCAGAGACAAAGCACTGGTGGTACAAGTTTGGGAGGCAGCACTGACAGCCACAGTCCTGCTCCAACACCCAACAAACACCCACAGACTCTTGCCAAAGAAGCTCCATTTACCTCCTCCTTCTTCATACACCACTACACTGTCCAAAGAAGTAAATAATTTTAAGTCTCTGATAAAAAAATTAATAACACCTTATGTTATGCCTCAAAACTTTCACGTCTGCAATGCAGTATTTCCTCATCTGCAGTGTTTAAAAACTGTATTCGAAATGGGATCTCTTTTGAGGAAAAAGTATTATTACATATGAATAACATACTTCATAACATACTGCCTGCTCCCCAGTAAACTGTATTTAATTCTGTATGCAGAGCAGATGTCCACCTCAAGTTACACAAAGCTCTAAGAGCTTTCATTTCAGTAAGATACACTTAAGATCACGCTCTTGCAACAATGACCATATGCAACGGAGACACAGGACAGCAGCGTTTACCCTACTGACATTCCAGGATTGTTGTGTGTGTTCTGTTAAGAAAATGAAAGAAGTTACTATGTAGGTCAAGTGTAAAATTAAAAATTAAAAAAAAAGGCCTTACTAATGTAGCTGTAATTGGCATAACCCTCCAAGTGTAAATAGAGATCCTTCCAGGAAAAATCACTTCTAGTTCTGATTTGGCATGTGAAACATGACAGTACTAGGATAAACGCTTTTCTGCTAGTACAACTGGAACTCAGACAGGGCTCTCACCCCCACGGAAGCGTTGCAAAACCCCTCAATCCCCTAATAATATTCATGATTTTACCAGCAGAACCGTTGATTTAAAGGGGAGAATGTATTTAAGGTCATTTCTAAACACACCAGCATTAACTAATTTTTTTCTCTTACATATAAAAACTAGAACACAGACTTCCTTCCTATACACCCCCATGCCCCCCCCAACACACATACACTAAAAATATATAAATAAAGGAAATGAAACTTCCCCATCAATGAAAATGGGGGAGGGGAGGGATTGGAGAACAAAGACAAAAATTACCTTGTTGGGTTTTTTTAAGACAGAGAACTTCAGCCATTATCGAATTTTAAACTTAATAGCCACTTGCTGAGCAGGGTTGGGTACTTTTTTTTGCACAGTCCAATGCTGAAGTTATTTAGGATTTGACATTCACTTAAAAAAAAAGTACCTGATATAAATTCTGCACCTCAAATGGACGCTGTCCTTTAAGAGCCCTGGTAAGCCTCGTTCTAGCCAGACGGTGTGAACAAAAACGTCTCACCATCAGAGACCTTATAAAAAAGAGGTGCTGATAATTTAACATTTAACTTACACCTACCTGTTTTTTCTGGGGCAATCCTTCCCCAATCCACATTTTTGCAGTCTTTACACTCCAGGGTTAGCTGGAGGTTTTAGTACCCGAGTCTGAGCTTTTTCTTACTGAATATGACATTTTTGACAAATAAAAAACTGAAAAAGATCATCTACAAAAATCTTGCTTCGCTGTAGTTGCAATAAAGTCTAAACATGAAGAGAAAAAATGGCAAAGGAAAACAAAACCTTGCAGCTCTACACTTCAAGGACATATCACAATGCGGGCTCTATCAAAAATCTTACCATGAGCAGTTGATGAGGGGAGGGAGGGGAAAGACAGCAACCATTTTCTTGCTGAACTAAAGAGGCAGGAGAAAATTCGTGACGAGCCAGGATGGCTGCTTTAGACATCGGTGGGTATGGAAACTCAGCACTTGTGGCCATTTGCCTGGGAAGTGGCGTCCAGCAGCCCAGCTGAGTGGTGCATGGGAAGCTGAAGATGAGCCATTTGCCTGAAATTCTAACAAAATTTAAACTGTAAATTGGAGAAGGACAAACTAAGAAGAAAATCTTAAAAAAAAAAAAAAAAAATCAACTACCTTTTGAATCTGCATCATACCAGGATTTTGGGTCTTTCCAGAGCAAATCATCAGCCAGTTATGAAAACTTAGGTGGGCTGTTCGTGTGCGACACATTACATTTGTTACAGAGTAAGCTGAAACCACAAGACTCATTTCACTCAGAACCTCAAAATATACCCAATGCTACACGACTACCCCAAGCCCCTGCAACATCCCCACTCCCATACAAAGAGTTTAAACTTTAAAAAAAAACAAACAAATCCTACTATAGGGTAATAGGGCATACATTTAAAAGTATGCCCTGGGCTCCCCAAACTATTATCCTCTTGAGAAGAAAGTAATGTAAATTAAGTAGTTGCCTTCTAGTTTCTGTGGCAGCACGTTGTAACCTGAGCACATTTTCTAGTTTTCCCCCACAAAAATCAGTGTTCTTTTTTTCTTTCTGCTGCTGTTCTGAGTGGTCCAGGCGAGCCTGCACCCCTAACAACATGAAGTGACATGGCCAAACCAGAAAGAGGTAAGAGAAACCACTACCAAAAACACTATTCCTTTTGCCCACAGAAACCAATATCCAACAAGAACCAGTGCTGCTATGACTTGCTGACCAACTGTGCCACCTACTTCATCCTCCTGGCCAGGCTGGACATACAGTGGCAGCAAGCAAGGAGATGACGGTGCAAGATCCCTTTCTCAGCGTCTCCAAATCTAAGGGGAAATAATCCCACAAGGTCCATAGGATAACGTGGCACACAAATGCATGCAGCTCAAAAGCAATTTCAATGGATCTCTTAAATCTGTTTGGTTTCAAGCAAAGAGTTAAAAAATTGTTGCTATCGTTCTTTGAACTACGCTCAGACCTACTCTTTGAAGGAAGAGTCGCCTTTCTTAAAATATATTTGAACATGCTATTTTTATCTTTATCTTAGAAGGCCTGATTTCCCCTCACAGCCCTGCAACTTATTACAATAATAGGTTTCTCAGAGATGGACAAGTTAAGAAGAGGTTTTATCACTTCATATGCAGCTAAACGTATGGAATTAGCTCCCTTCATTTTTCTTTAGTTTCAAATGCAGCCTTCTCACTCTCCTCCCTACAAATACACAAAGAGCAACTCAACTCTTGTAAGCAGTGCCATGGAAGTCAGTTCGACCACTTGTGCTCCTCACCTTACATAAATAACCAAGGGTGTGGCAGCCACTCCAGGCAGAATTCATACATATGCTTAAGGATGCTTTTGCCTACTTCTGACAGGTGGAGTGGAGCCAAAAGGATCTGTTAATTTTAGGGACAGAAAAAACTATATTCTGATAATTTTTCATCGGAACTGTGCAGCTATGCTGCCCCCAAAAAAATGCAAGGGGAGGAAACAAATTGTTTCCACGTCAACCATTATTTTGTATCTGTCAAACACTGCTTGCTCTTTTTAAAAAAAAAAAAAAAAAAAAAACACAAAACCAGAACACATATTTCTAAGGAAGCTGAAATGAAACTGCCTTATCTCACAAGTTGTTATGACACATAATAAAGAGGCACAACCCAGGGCCCTTCTTCTTTACTACTGTCCCATTACAGTATTGGTAAAGAGAGAGAAGAGCCTTCTCAAACACTTTGCTGAGTAAGTTTTTAGGTGGCATATTCCCTACTTGATTAGAACAAACAAAAAAATAAAATAAGATAAAAATATACACAGTAAAATATTATCATACTGCTCTAGGAAACCTACAGTACATTACTGGACTGCTGTTCTTACACTTCTCTCACACTCCTTGCCAGGTGCCAAGTTACGAGCTCAGTTTATAATGGCAAGTCTCACTACATCACTGGAAGAATTAAAATGTCCAGAAGAAGAGAAGCAACAGAGTTTTGAGTTTAAAACCTATGAATTCCTTTTTCTTATCTAGCCTAGTTGAGCACTACCCAAAAGCAAAACAAACCTGAAACAAGGACTTGCTTTATGGTCTTAAACGCACACTGGAGTGTTCTCACAAGGCAGGTCATCATTAGTAACATATAGACTGAAAAAATGAAATGGCTAAGGCATGGAGACTTTTTCAGTCTATCCAAATACAACATGAGTCAATGTTAGGTAGAGAGGTTAGTCATGCTGTGGTTTATTTATGCTTATGTTGGCCTATGCAGCAGTGATATAAATACTGGAGGCAGGATGCCTGCCTAGCTACCCGAGGCCTCATCCCTCTCCCCCAGGGAGGGATGCCAACAGCAGGACATCCGTTGATAACACCATGATTAAGCTCTGGCCTTATCATTTCACCAACAAGCCAATTCTTCACTCCTCACTCAGGAGTGAACTTTCACAGTGAAGTGTATTACTTATATTTGAGATTTTAGGCTTTTCGAGATACACTGGGTTTGACTACCACACCCCAGTGCTGCTCAGTTCCTCACTGAGTTGCCCAACTTAAGAAACACAGGCTGCTTATCAATGTTAGCAGAACAGACCATAAGAGCATTTATTCACACCAAAACTTTTGAGTAGACTATATTTAAGGCTTAAATTTTTCCAACGTATTTCAGAGTATCATTTACAAGAAAAAAAATGCGTACAACACATTTTCTTTGTATAAAAATTCACTTATCTAAATTCTAAACAAATATCTTTGTTTTAAGCAAAGACGCGTAGCTTAACTTCTGTACCACATGCACATGCACAGAGCACTCATGGAGCAGCACTTTTGTTGTTAAATGTGTGAACTGGACAAGCCTTAGAAAAAAACGCAACATACTAGGGCATATCACACCCTGTCACTTCACTGGGCAACAAAGTGAAGTGGTTTATTTCTAGGTAGATGAATGGCTCCATTCCGATCCAACTGAGCATCCAACACCACAAAGCAGATAAGCCAAGACAGCAAACAGCTGCATATACCATATGCAGAAACAATTCATGCATATATCAAAGTTATAAGGATGGATCACTTCCTTATGACACTGTACCCCCAGCAAGGGCAGGGACCAAGTCTCTCTGTGGGCCAGAGCCCCAGGCAGGACGGGTAAAGACAGCAGGGTGGCCCTGCTAAACAGCCATGCACGCCAGGCCAACCTTGCCAGGTTAACTCTCTCCTCCTCCCTTACCTACAATAAAACTGCAGCTGTCAAAGGCATCAAAATTCCCCCCCCAGTAATTATCCACTTAGAACATTAATCACGCAGTTAAGCACTTTGCAATATTTTCCATAAATAATTAAGCTGTGGGTCATCGTATCTATTCTGCTATCATATTAGTCTGTAAATACGTATGAACTTCACCTGTAACTATCTGAATGACAACCATCAGTGATGCACAGGGACAGTACGTGCAGGTCAGATTTGACTGGACGACTGCACTAATCCCGCCAAGTTTACATCTTAACCCGTCAAGCCTGGATAGTTGACGGGCACATGTGAAAACCGCTCTGTAAAGTCAGCAGAAGGATGAGTAGGCATTATCCATTTATTAACTGGTTAACTACCGATTAATTTCACTTGCAAATCACCTCTCCGGTATTTAAACACCTGGCTAAGAGTTCTTGTTCGCTACCACCCCGTATGCTGACGGGCCACAAAACCGGAGCGCCCCGGCAGCGCCCAGCCCGCCGCGCGCTCCTCTCCCGCGGGAAAGGAGGAGAAATCCCCATTCCTGCAAAACGAGCTCGCCGCCCCACGCGGTGCCGCCCGGGAAGGGCTCCACAGCCGAGCCGCGGGACCGCCCCGCATCCTACACTGATACCGAGACGGCACCGAGCGCGCTGCGGGGCGAAGGGCGGGGGGAGCCGCGCGTGGGTCGGACGTTCGTGTCAGGGGCCGTGACAGCGCGGCGGCTCGGAGAACTTCCGCGGCCAGCCCCGCCGAGCCGCCCTTCCCCGCCTCTCCTCTCCTCCCCGGCACGGCACGGCGCGGCGGCGCCCGGGACTGGGCGGCAGCGCCGCGGAGGGGCGCCCCGCGCCACC
>JAYRBT010000114.1:23135193-23154265 GCA_036023395.1 Myiotriccus ornatus
CCGGCCCCCGGGGCCCGCCCGCCGCCGGCCGTGCGCCGCCGCCTCCCGCCGTACCTCCCTCCTTCCCTCCCGCTCCGCCGCGCCGCGGTCTGGCCGGCAGCCCCTCCTCTAAGGGCGGTGAGCGCAGCGCAGGTGCCGGGGCCACTGGCGGCGACCTGTCAGCGGCTCCCGCCGGGCCGGCGGGGCGCGGGCGAGGGGGTGCCGCGGGATCCCGCCGAAGGGCGCCGGGGCCGCCTCCCGCTGCCGCCCGGGCGGCCGTGCCGGAGGGTGACACCGCGCCAGCCCTGCGGCCGAGGGGACCCCGCCGCCGAGGGGCTGGGGTGGAGAGGGTCCTCCCCTGGCGCCGGGGGGTGTCCTGCGGAGTTGGGGGAGCCGTGTCGGGGCCGGGAGCTGCGAGCGCTGCGGTCCGGCCTCCGCCAGCCCCGGGGCGCCGGAGGAGGAAAGTGGCCGCGGTTAAGGCGCTCTCTCACCCGGGAGGTCTCTTGCCCTGTGCGGGGAAGGGCTGCTGCGCCTGCCGGGGCCGCCTCCGGCTCCAGGGAGGCTCCTGCGCTTTGGGTTAATTTAGAAGTTAATTCTCTAATACAGCGAACCTTGTAGGAACTTGCTCCTGTGGTCACTGATCGTCGCCACTGGTACTCTTGAATTACATTTTTTCTTTCCTTTTTTTTTCTTTTTTTTTAATTCTACAGAAATATTTTGGTGAAATACCTCATCGGTCCTGCTTCCCTTGGGCTCAGCATTTGCATTAGATTGCACCAAAATGTTCCCTCACAGGGAAGAATTTTGCGTCTTGGGGACAGATATGTGATGCATACAGCTTATGCAGTGCTCTGTTTAAGCTCACGGACAATGACAGACAAGTTACTGTAAGAAACCGTAGCTGGGAAGAGAGAAACTGAAACGGGGATGGTTATAGGGCCTACTTCTGCCTTCAAAGAGGGGAAAAAACCAACACACAAAACTCTCAAGGGTTATAACTGCAACAGAAAAAGGTTTGGTGTTAGCGTTTGTGATTCAGCCTTACATTATAATGGTTACCAGCAGCCTCATTTTCTTTTTATGGTCATCCTTGTTTCCTGGTTGCATGACACTTCCATTGGGCCACTGTTCTTAATAATTTAACCTTTTCCGAGATTGTTTTGATTTACAGCGTAGATGAGAGGAAGAGTGAAAAAGTATATCCCCTGTTGGCTATTAAACTCCTTTGTACTATATGCAAAGGTCTCTATTGTTTAAAATGTTGTGAGAAAGGCTCTTCTATAATTTTTCTTTTTTTTCCCAGCCAAATAGTAATTTTCTAATTTTATTTTTACTTAACTGAAAAAATACCATTCAGATAATGTAACATCTCTGTGCTGAGGTATGCAAAATGTATGCTGAGTTTTGGATTCAATGGTTGGCTTGTTTGCTTGCTGAAGTCCTAAGTCATATAAACTCTTGAAAATAGAATTAAAACCACAACTCAACATGTGCCTTGCCTCTGTTTTTTGTGTTTAGTCTGAAACCTAGAATAGCCCATATTACTTGTGATTCCCAAAATGACCTCTGAAAATAAGCAATGGAATTTAACAGTCCTTCTTGGTTTGTCTTGGCATTTTCACTTGTCCAGTTAATCGATATGAGCAAATTTCTGTTGAATCAGCTAGGTGTTACTTGATTTACCTGAAACACACAGGTTTGTGCTATAACTTTCAAAATAGAAGCCAATGTCTAATTTAAATTTGGACAAAGAATCATTATCAAGCAGCCTTCTGACATGCTATAAACTGGACTCATCTTACTCTGCCATAACAGGTTTAGCTATACAAAATTCTTTTAGCTTTGGACAACATTTCCATAGAACTGTGGGGGCTGGCTATAACCAGATTGCATTCTTTGTACTTATCCTGCCAGTTATGAATTGGTCTCCATCAAAAGCACAAAGCCCTAATTTATGTTCCTCAGTTTTCCTCATCCTTCTTCTAATCTTCAAGGATTTGAGTATGAAGCTTCCCAGTTTTGAATAACAAATCATATTACTATTTACAGTATTAAGCCTCAGAATAATTCTACAGGCTTGTCGTGATGTTGTTCAGGAATGATTTGACAGCGATACTTGGCAAGTTGGTGAGTGCTGGGAGCCCTGAAGCCGGGGTGAGTTCGGTCCTGGCCGGGGGAACTGCCCGCTTGCTGCTGTCAGAAGAGGGAGACCTTGCCCTCTCTTCCCTGCCCGTCGAGCTGGTTCAGCTCATCAAGCCAGAAAACTATTCCCTCTCTGGCTTAATTTCCTGCCATTTTGGTGAGCTCCCTGGGAAGTCAGCCGGGTGCCAGGGGCAGCTCAAAGGGAGCTGAGGGGGGACGTGGGACAGGGAGGGCCTGTGAAGCCCTGCAGGAAACTGGCAGGGTGGCTCAGCTGCCGCAAAAGTCGCTCTGTCAGATTTTTGTTAGCGATTAATGCATTTTAAGTTTTTTCTAAGCAGGGCTGTTTTAGAAATGAATTACAGAAGTTTAGAAGGTCTCTGATCATCCTTCTGGTTCATTCCTTTCCAACACAGAATTGCTGTGTCATCATCTTCCCCAAAGCCTTAGTTTTTATTAGAAGGCTTTGCCTTGAATTTGTAGGCTTTCCAAGAAGGACAATGCTGAAGAAAACGGTATGGCTGTGGTACGAGGCAACACACCTTTGTTCAACAGCTGAAGTCATTAAAATAAAGCCACTTAAGATACCTTAATAAATCTCATTTATGCAAATATATTACTGCTCAAAATCACAGCAACCAAAGTATAGATATCCGTTCTATTTCTTGAGTTTGGATGCCTGTTTCCAGGTTGAACTTTTAATTGTGGATGTTATCTTAAAAAAAATAACCAGACCTTAATTGTCCAAGTCCATCAGACAAAACCAGTGACAGACTTAGTTTTGCTTTAATGTGGAGCGGTTGAGCCATACAGTGTACTGATACAGGATTTAGGTTTAAAAGCAAGTTTGGTCTCAGAATACGATATCCAACATAATGTGGACTGTAGTATTTGTAACTGAGATTATAACCTACTTAGTTAAAGTCTATTTTCCAGAAAAAAAGTCATTGTGGATATTTCAAGAAATGGCAAATATGCCTTTTGCTACCTATTATTCTGGTGTAATTACTGATCACCCCCTGGTTAAATGTTTGACCTTGATTTTTCATTTCAATTTGTGAGTTTTCCAGCTTAACATTGCTGGTTCTTTCCCTTCTAAATTAGTTTGGTATCATCTGAATCCCTTGGCTTTTGCCAAGTCATTTACCTTTGTCTCTTTCCTGTTGAATGTATAAGGCACACTGGGGTCTTACAGGAGTGACACTAGCAGGGTCAGAATAGTTTAAAAAGCCAAACATGTTTTCTGCTGTCACATTCCTTGTGCACTGAAAGGGAAGTAGCCACATCATCCCACATACCTGAACACAAAGAAAATTAAATTACAGTTGGTGATTGTCTTGCTCAGAGATCAGCAAGTGCATCATTCCAGTCCTTGTGCTCAAGAAACTGTATCTCTGCTTTGTTTGAAGGTAATGTTACCACCTCTGCTCTCGCCTTGGTCCTTCTTACCTTCATGTATGTTTGTGTATGGTGTCTCTCCCTCTTAGGTCCTCTCACCAGGAAGCTCAGGACACAGAGAGCTTCCAGGATAAAACACCTTGTGCTCTTTGGTGTTGCTTCTGACTGCATCCATTGTGAATTAGGAAAAATGGCCAAGGTTGAAATGGAGCTTAAAAAATTATTAAAGTAATTTTTAGTAGAAATGCATCAGGACCCCAGCTTCTGCAAACTACCCTTTGGCCGCTCCTGCTGGCTGGGTGAGAAGCAGGCCTGTGTCAGGCAAGCAGCATCCCACCCTTGCTGGTCCAAGTTGGCTCTTGTCCAGTGAAGTGGCTGCTCTGATCAAAGATGTGGGGTGAAGTCACAGATTTCACCAGCAGACTAATCTGATCTCAGACCATGCCGCCATCAGTTGAAACCTAATCTTGGAAGTAAAACTTCTTTTTATTCTTCTCTTTCAGCCAGATTGGTTTGCTGATTGCACACCATAAGGAATGGTGCAGGAAATGTGCCGAGGAGAGAAGAGGATGAAAGCATACTGCTGTCACTCAGACTGCTGATAAAAGCCTTGCCCACAGGGCCCCTCACTCCAAAAAAGGCATTGAAGTGCTGGCATCTGTCCAGAGAAGGGCAACAGAGCTGGTGAAGGGTCTGGACCACAAGTCTTATGAGGAGCAGCTGAGGGAACAGGGGTTGTTTAGCCTGGAGAAAAGAAGGCTCATGGGAGACCTCATTGCTCTCCACAATTACCTGAAAGGAGGCTGTAGCAAGGTGGGGGTTGTTATCTTCTCAAAAGTAGCAAGCAATGGAGCTAGAGGAAATGGCCTCAAGTTGTACCAGGAGAGGTTTAGAATGGGTATTAGGATAAATTTCTTTACAGAAAGGATTGTCAAGCGTTGGGACAGGCTGCTCAGGGAAGTGGTAGAGTTACCATTCCTGGACGGATTTCAAAGATGTGGAGATGTGATGCTGAGGGACAGTGGCAGACTTGCTAGTGTTAGGTTAATGGTTGGACACAATGATTTAGGGGTGTTTTACAATGTAAATGATTCTATGGGTTTTGTCCATGAAGGTTGAAACAAGTGAATTGTGATGGCTAGGGTCCTGCTATTCCTTCTGCATGTTTTTGCCTCCAGCTACATGGTTTTGCCTCCTGTTTGCACCCAATGCTGACACTCACACTTTCCAGGTAAGCCAGATCACCTCCCAGTGCTGGCAGAAACATCCTGTCATTTTTCCCATGGGTTGCCTCATTGAATCAGCCAGGCAAGTAACAGAAAAGGACAAAGGAGTGTGTGCCTAAAAGTGGGATTTGCATCCACACCAGTTTAAATTACCTCTAACTGTCATGAAGCCACAGCTGCTACCTCATCTGGAGGATAAGATGCTCTTTAAGATAGTCAGTCCAGGCAGTGGACAAAAAAAAAAAAAAAAAAGGGAAACTGAGCCTGCGTAGCTGTTTGCACCATGGGCAGCTCCAGGAGTCCACAAACACTAGTTTTCTCTCAACTCAAACCCTGTCAGTCACTGAGCCACTGAGTTGCTCCTTTGGTGCAGCCTGAAGTAGCTGCTGAGGCTACCCCTGGGGCTCTGGCCCAGTGCTGATAGAGATGAGTCCTGATAGATGAGGGATCCTCCTGACAGCTCTTGGTGGGATGTGGCCTTGACTTCTCTGCTTTGCCCTGCAGCTGGGGGTGTGGGACATGTGACGCTTTGCTGGATGCCCTGACACAAATCAAAGTCTGTGAAGTGCTTAGGAATGTTTTCGTAAAGAAGTTACAGATAGGCAAGTGAGAAATAGTGATGACTTGGAGATTTTTTTTCAGTGATACTATTACTGTTTTGCAACCATGCATGAGCCCTACAGAAGAAAATAAGCTAGAGACATTCTTGCTTCATTTTGTTTGTGCCAGTTACCATTCCTCTTGGAAGAGTCACTTACACTATCATGCTGTCAGGAATAATCTGTGGGCACATATATGTGCACACAAGAGATACAGTGACATGGACCATCTTGTGTGATCGTGTCCTAGAGAGCAACGCTCCAGTTTATGCGGCTTTTTCACATGCCAGAAAAGAGGAAATGTTTTATTTTATACAATACACTGATGTATGTGTTTGTAAATTTACAAATGTGTTTAATATATACATATTACATAAATTATGTTACATACATTTGTAAATTACGAATTTGTAAACATATAAAACTCTTGTATCTTTATAAAACTAACATGAGTGAAAATAACTTTTTTTAAAATAATTTCCAGATTTTAAGTTGATGGAGTAGGTTGAGCTATTTTACACTTTAAAACCTCTCACTCTGTTACAGCTTTGATCTGAGATGGTCTTACAGTCAGGGGCCAGTAATATGTACCCACTTTACAGATGGGTAAACTAGGGAACAGAGGTGGTCCAATGTCATCCAGGAAAGTACCTGCAGAGGTAAAGTATGAAAACAAATCTCCTAAGTCATTGCACTTTGTTATATCTTGAAGACAGATCAGTGTTTTGCAAGTAAATCTTATGCCCAGCTTGCAATGTTTGGAGGGTTGACTGACATGCAGGAAGTTTTATCCTGCTGGCTTTGTGTGCACACCCAGTGGTAACAGCTGAAAAGTGCTCTATGAAGAAGCACACCTTATTCTAAATGTGCTGCTGTTGTACTACCAGATAGAAATACTAAGTCCTGTTTGCAGACAAAGATTTAATTCAATTACACTATTTAATGGAAAATGCCTTTACAGGGACACTGTCAACTTGAAATCCATTGAAATACAGTGACAGATTTAAGGTAGTGTTTCCTAAAACTTTTGCTGAATGCCCCAACCAATCTTCTTGTATTATTTTCTCTGTTTTTAAAAATTTGTTATGTGGTAAAATTGATAGATACAAAAAAAAAAAAAAAAAGAGCTTTAGGATGGCTTGTTACAGACAGCTGTACTAATTTCTAGTGTGTTTGCTGAAAAAGAGAAATCATACTTTTAAGTTTGGGAAGGAAAAATGAAGCTGATTACAGTAAAAACTTTTCTAAAGATAAAAGGTAAACAGTTATGGAAAAGATGTGTGATGAGAATAGAAGGAAGCCGGGGTTATTAACTTTAAGTTACAGTTAATCTAAATAGTTTTCTGTAACAGAAGGATAATATCTAAATACAGATATGATTGAGTCAGTGTGGTTCCCTACCACAACGTGCAACATGTCTAAGTCCACACTGACAATTGAGATCAAGATTAAAGTTTTCCCGTGTATGTAGTGAATTTTGGTAAAATGTCAGCCATGTTACTTTTTCAGAATTTTGTCCATTGGAAGTGGATGCAGCATTGGCAATAGTACACCACATATTGTGTGGAAGAGCACAGACATCTCTGATTGGAACTTTGCCAGTCATCGTATCACCCTACTTTCAGTAGTTTCTGTTTTCTATTTCATATTCCTCAGCACAGACGCAAATTATTACACCGATTGTAGCAAAGCTGAATGTACGAGGGTTTGTTGAAGGAGTTTAAAACAACCATCCACATCTTCTGCTCTGAACTTTCCCATTCAGAACTGTAACCTGAATTTTTATACAAGTCTTTTAAAGTCATCAGTTACTTCAAGGTCTCACTGTGTCTTACTTGTCTGTTTCTTACATATATGACAGTGGGCAGATATGCATTTAAACTGTAAGGATACAGCTGTCAAGATTTAAAAATGCTATTAACCACCATGGCTAGGCTCATACTGTATATTCAATATATATACAGTATATTCTGTTTATAGTGATGTAAGGCACTTTACATCATCAACTTGAAATAAGCTGTATTGTTTCACATTTTTACAGTGATGGAAATGCACTTACAGTAGAAGACAAGATCCTTTACGTTTCTGTGTTAGTGTTTTTGTTTGCTGGCCCCAAAACACTTGAGGAGGTGAGAGCTGCACTAAAGAACAGAAAGCAGAAAATGCAATGGAGTTACTGTAAAGCTGCAGTGAGACAGGGAACTGCAAGAGACCCATATAAAGCAGGCTAACAATAGCAGAGGGAAACCAATTTGTTCTATTGCTGAGAGAGTTTTGCCAGCAGCAGCTGAAGGGCAGCATATGACAAGTAAATCCAGGAATATGTAAGTATGTGATGTCTTTCTGATGGACAAATTTTGCTTCTAGAGATGAAGAAACTACCTCCATTGCATTTAAATGGCCTGTGAGTCTCCAAACAAATATGGAAGATGGGAAATTAGGATATCCCCAAAACAATATCCTGTAGTGCTCCAGATGCAAGCTTTGTCTGTGAGATTAAAGGTCTCAGACTTTTGGGTCTGTTCTGTTGAGAAGAGAGGTAATGGTGCAAATTTGGCATGAGATTGTTTTCAGATGTGAAAAAGAAGAGTCTCTCTTCTGGGTCACTAAACTGTGGAATTTTCATATAAAAGCTCTCCAAAGTTTTCCTCTAACCATGGGTAGTACCAGCTTGTTCTTCTGTATCTGAGAGCTCCCTGTGAACCCATCAATGATGGCTTGATAACCTAGGGACCGGAAGACTCATCTCTTAGTCTGCAGCATTGGCAGCTTGCTAGAAAAGCTTGATGAAATACAGGTAGGGAAAAGAGGTTTCTCAAATTGCTTTAGTTGATGTGTTGGTCTGCAGAATCCATTTAACTTTATTCAGAAATTCTAACAATGACAAGGCATGCATTTGTGTTTCTCTGGGTGTATATTTTACAGCTTATGTGTCCTTTTATCACACCAACATCTCCTCTAAACCTCCTTGGGAGGACAAGTACAGCTGCATGGATTTTTGTTTTGAGTCCCACACCAGCTGACTAATCTAGCAGCTAGCAAGAGCTGAAGATTGAGGCACTGATAATTCCTCTGCACCCCAGAGAGGGGCAAAAGGAGCTAATTATACATCAATTGTATATCAGTTGAGGAAATCCCCAGATGAGGAGTTGTGGGTGTATTTCAGTTTCTTTGCACTACTTGAATGATGTGCTGGGAACAAAGGAGAACAAAAAAAAAATATATTCAGCCCTAATTACTCATACTGAACTTGTGGCCTTCTTAAAATATGCTCAACCCAGGAAGCACACCCAGGCTTCTTCCAGACTTGTTTTAAGACTGAGCCATTAGAGGCCATTCTCTCTGAAGTGTCTGCCAAAAACCTCTTGAGTCTGTGTTTAAGGAGTAGTCCTGCGTGGAGGTCCTTCCCTAGTGGTGTGTCAGTGTTTTCCCTTCCTATTAGAAGATTATCTGAAAATCTTGGACTTGTTCCCCACTTAAGCTCCAAGCATCTTTATTATCTATTTGTCCTTGCAATACGATAGGCCAGAAACTTTTACTGTCTGGCCTTTTTTAAGGCTTGTTTCACAATCTGGGTAATATAGATTTCTCTGTTTCCCATTTCCACTTCTGTAATGTTTGTTATATTCAATTGTATGTCTGGCTTCGTGTTTATTTCTGCAGCTCCTGCCTATGTTTCAGGCTGTTCTTTATCTTATCTGCAGTTGCTATCTCCACTCTCAATCAGCACATCTCTCTTTATTAGTAATAGATCTAGTCAGTTCATATGTTTGCATACACTCTAGCATGGTAATGTTTTGTCTTGCCAGCAGACAGAGATTTTAAAGTTGTGATAACCTATATGCTTGTCTGAGGGATGTGAAAATAGTGTTATGAATGTTGTTTGTGAAAACTGGGGTTTGCACATCCTCAGTTGTTTTCACATAACTGTAGTTGAGTGTCACCAGAGAAGTGACAAGCATAACAGACAGCACTGCAAGCCCATTGTTCACATCTGGTCCTAACTAATCAACCACAAAAATCCTCAGCATTTTCCCCCCGTTATCTCTGTGTAGATACCACTTTGAGGACAGTTTTCTTTAAATCACCCTATGCTTTCTTTGCTCCATTTTAAACTCTGATTATACCTTATTTCCTCTTCCTAATTTTTTCTTCTACTGACCTTGCATTATGCATAAATATTCTTCATAGGGAAATCAGTGAGCTATTTGTTGTTAATTTTTTATGTCTTAGATTTCGTGCCCAGTACATAATGATCCAGTTACATCTCCATTTGCATGCAGTAACCCCTGCTTTCCACTTCTCTCTGCTGCCAACAAAGCAAGTTTATTTTCTAATAACTTAAAGTACCTCCTTTTATCCTTAACTCTCTACAGATGCTTCCCTCCCTCTTCTTTGTTAATTAAGTCTGTTTCTAAGGTTCCTCTGCCTAGGATTGTGCCTGCCTCTTTCTGTGCCATGTTCTGCTCCGAGAGGGAAGGTGACAGGTAGCTGCTTCTGTCCCCCTCCCATTTCCTGAGCATGGCAGTAGAAAGATGCCAGCTTGCCTAAAAGGAGCTCTCGGCCAGTTTTCAAGCAAGTGTTTTGAAAACTAGTTAGGCAGTTTTCCCACTGTAGACAGGCTCATAGAAGGACCATTAATTACTCAGTGCAGGCTTAACCGTGGGCAGAAAAAGGGGGCTTTTGTGCGATTGTCAAACCCTCACCATTATTTGTACATGTTGGTTTTGTATTTAATAGGATTACATGACT
The DNA here is from genome assembly GCA_036023395.1 of Myiotriccus ornatus. Lineage (NCBI taxonomy): Eukaryota > Metazoa > Chordata > Aves > Passeriformes > Tyrannidae > Myiotriccus > Myiotriccus ornatus. The sequence goes on from JAYRBT010000114.1 coordinate 23,145,287, forward strand.
TCTTTGCTCTATATGCCAAAATGGATGGTTCCTTTCACTAATAAAACAAAGCCAATAACCTGAAAGGAACCACGACTCAAAAGCACAAACTTGACCTCTGAGTGACCTTGACATTTACAAACTAAAAAGAACTTTTCTTTGAACAGACAGAAGAAGTCAGGGAGCCAGCAAGAACCAGGAGAAAATGGTTTTGTTGCTTTCCGATTACATTGTTTAAACCAACATACTACATGGTTTACAATACTTCATTACAATGTATTAGGGCCTGGAGGTGATTTAATGTCTGTTTATAACTGAGACTAATCTTGAAATAAACAAATGAATGTTTGGAAAATGGATGAAGCTGTTCTGCCGGAGACAGCATTAAATGCATCTCTGAAGAGTAAATCATGGCTGTACAGCACTGAAATGCTTTTTATTTCTGCCTTCAGTTGTATTTCAGTAGTTTTATCTAACAAAATTAATCACGGTGCAGTAAAAAATTTCTAATTGGGTAGGACTGTCTAGCAGACATACATTCTATAACAAATCCACAATTTAAAAACTGTTTAGCCCTTTAGAATCAGGGAAAAAGATAAAACTAGAAAATGCTGTAGCATTATACTAGGCACCATGGTGATCTAAATTAAATCTGTTACAACCTGTTCTAATTTAAAATTGCTCCGTTGTGTGAATGAAGGGGAAAAGAAGAGTTAGCTCACTTGTTCAAAGCATTTTCATATTTCCAGATAAATCTTTCATCCTCCCTGCTTTTCCTTGTGGCTGTAAATTCCTGTTTCCTTTGCGCATCCCCTGCGTAACTGCATGTAAATGTAGCTTCAGAGCGAGCCAAGAACTCTTCCTCCAGAGTTTGGTATCAGTTCTGATATCTATCAGCAGAGAACAAGGAATATCACTGAGTGTCACCATCGGGGTGCCCAGCTGCTCATGGCACCCAGAAGCTCCTCTGCAGTGCTGTAGGCAGAGGGCCTTGCTAGAAGAGGTTGCTCCAGTTTCTTCTGCCAGAGGAAGACTGCAGAACTTATCCTGCCATCCAGCTTCGTGGGCGACTCCTTGGCCACTTGTGCTTCTCTCCCTCTCCTATCACCCAAACCCCTATCCATGGCCCCCAGGCTTCTAGCACCTGACTCATTCCAAAAATGTCTTGAATTTCCTTCAGTACCAGCCACTAAGCAGTTAAAGCCTTATTTGAAAGGGGGGGAAAAAAAAAAGTGAAGTCGCGTGGCTCCTCCCGTCGCACCCCCCACACCCTTCCGGTTGCAGACTGGAGGGAGTGGGAGCCGGGAGGGCTGGAGTGGAAGCGGCGGGAGAGACTCCCGCACCGCCGTGGCCGCTCGGCGTGCCGCCACCCAGCGCTGGGAACGGGGAACAGCAGGGAAAAGCGAGGCTCCTGCAGGCAGCCGCCAGAGCGGGCATGGCTCAGGAGGACTGCTTAACCTGCCTGCTTCACCACATCCCACACCCGCTGTAACAGGTTGGAGTCTCCGAACTTTGACCGTGCACTTCCTTGCGCTGCAGTTCATGCCAAATACCCTGACTGCTCTTTCTTAGTGCAGGGGTTTTAAAGGCCTGGTCCTACGACAACACAGCACCAATAATTACAGTTCATACGTGTGGTTGCCTCTCTTTATACCTCCCTTCCTGTCGCTTTGTTTGCCACACCAACATAAGTGGCAGAAATCTCAAGAATAATTAAGTTTGTCCAAGCTTGAAAAATAGTCAACCACATGACAGTAAGGCCTGCAAAGGGGAAGGTTGCAGCAGAAGCCTGTATGTTCATCAGCATCAGTAAGTAAGCGAGGGGGAAGGGCGTTAGCTGCAGCAGAAATTTCAAGTGGTGCTTGCACTTTCCTAGGTGTTAAAGCTGACCACCCCTGTGTCACAAGTGTAGGCTTTCTTGGTACCAGCTTAGCAACCTCTTTGTATCATAAAATCATAAAATGGTTTGGGTTGGAAGGCACATTAAAGATCATTTAGTTTGAAACCCGCTGCCATAGATAGGGACACCTTCCATTAAACCAGGCTGTTCAGAGCTCCATCAAACCTGGCCTTAAACACTTCCAGGGATGGAACATCCACAACTTCTCTGGGCAACCTCTTCCAGTGCCTCACCACCCTCACAGTAAAAAATTTCTTCTTAATATCTAATCTAAACCTAGTCTCAGTTAAAAGCCATTCCCCCTTGTCCTATCACTACATGCCATTGTAACAAAAGTCCCTTTCCATCTTTCCTGTAGTTTCCCTTCAGGTGCTGGCAGGCTGCAATTAAGTCACCCTGAAGCCTTCTCTTCAGGCTGAACAACCCCCCTTTTCTCAGCCTTTCCTCACAGGAGAGGTGCTCCATCCCCCTAATCATCTTGGTGGCCTCCTCTGGACTCCCTCCAACATGTTCTTCCTGTGCTGGAGAACCCAGAGCTGGATGCAGTGCAGTGCTCAAAGTGCAGTCTCACCAGAGTAGAGGAGCAGGATCCCCTCCCTCACCCTGCTGGCCAGACTGCTTTTCAGCCCAGGACACGACTGGCTTTCTGGACTGTGGGTGCACATTGCTGGGTCATGTCCAGCCTCCCATCCACCAGCACCCCCAAGTCCTTCTTGGCAGTGCTGCTCTTGATCTCTTTATCCCCTAGCCTGTATTAACTGCTATGTCTAAATACACACTAGCAGTGTTCTGAATTTACAGTGAAAACAGATGAGATCAGGCACATTTTTGCGCTTGTGGTTTTTTTCCTGTGCGCCCATGTTAAGTCCCCCCCCCCCCCCCCCCGTGCAACTCATTACAGACTATTATCTTAGCTCCTGTTAAATCTCTTTTAGAGGTTGGCATTTTAACTTACCATCTTGAGCTCTGGACTGTTGACATATTACACTGCAGAAAGGAGTGAAATTATCACGGACTGAGTTGGCACTGTATTTTTTCTAAGGCACTGCGTGATGAGAATAAATCATTGTTGTCACCCTGACATGATCCACTAATGAAGATGCACATCCTCTTGCCCTGCCTCCTTACTGGATGTTAAGAGAGGACCTTTCCTCTGTCTTTTTTCTTCATTTCCACTGTGGAAGAAGCTTTCTAATTCTGCACATTGGTTTGCCTAGCAATATTGCTGTTGCCTAATGCAATAAAAATCAGTTATGTAACTCCCTTTGCTAGACTTGCAGAGAGCATTCACCAGACGGGAAGATGGCCACAGTATCTTTATGCTTTCATTATGCCTCCTGCATTCACTGTTATTATACAATATGCTCTGCTTTACGTATCTTTTTCAATAATTTTCCTTGACATCATGTTTAGAATATTACACACCTATAATCTAAGATCATGCAAAGACAAAGCAGGGAAAAGAAATAAGCTTATTATGATTTATTGCTAAAAGGGCTGATATTATAGCACTAGTGCCTCAGAGGAACAAAGAATTGCCTACAGTTTGTCAGATAGTATTTTTAATACTCTAATTCTGAACCAAATTCCTAAAATAATCTGTGTTTGCAGATTACCGTGTGCTCTTTTGTTCTGAATAATGTCTTGCTTAGTGAACTATGTCTTATCAATCCACCAAGTACTGGGTGTCATTGTTCACCTCATTCACAATTCATCTTTTAATTAACATTATCACAGACAAAATTCTATTTTGGTCAGCATAATTTGTCACTGGAACTGGCAGTACAGAAATAAAAGAATTACCATCTGAATTTATCTTAAGACGATGAAGGAGATGGTAACTACAAACCTACCTCATCCGGCACTGAAGAGGAAGGGAGGGAAACCATGTAAATGATAATGGCTTCAAAAATTATATTTACTATGTAAAAATCACTACTTTGGCCATTCAGTATCTGCTAAGCAAACAGTTTTATCAGAATTACTGTTACTGAAAATATAAACCTGAATCCTACACTTAGATACATGCTTTATTTGGTGGAAAGGGTTGCTGACTTAGGGAAGATTTAAAAGATACAAATGTCTTTGCAAAGTGATGATTTTAGATATGTAATATCAACTTCGTGGAGCAAAATGCTGATCATTTGCTTTAATAGTTAAACCTCAAAATTAAGTTACAAGTGCAGCCTTGTTTTAGGGAACAGCCAAGGAAATGAGTGTTTTTAAAATGTTTTTTTAAACTGTGCTAGATGAGCCTTTCACAGGGAATAGAAACATCCTTCTCACAAGACTCACCTTTCATAATGATTGCCAGAAAACTCCATTGATGTGGGGAAAATTAAATAGCATTTTATTTTTCTGAGTCTATAAAGAAGACACTATCCCTGCAGTCTAGATATGCAATGTTTTTCTATTTACATTCAAATTAATACAGTGATGTCAAATCGACTGCATCTCAGGTACAGTGAACACGCCAGCAAACCAGCCACTTAAAAATTCACCCTAACATCCTTTTACCTTATGATTTCATCCATTCCTAGTTGCAAATGCAACAGGCCCTGAAGATGATTACATGCAAGCAGTACTCAGCCAAGATGACAATAGTTACTGGAAGCCAAGCACCTCTTTGAAGCGTGCTCTGTTTGGAGGTCCTTCCTCTTTCAAAACAGTCAGGCTTCAGCTTGGCTGCCATGGGTGACTTCTGTTGCATCAAGAGGAAGTCTTCTAGTGGATGATCCATTACTGCCTTCTAAAACAGTTTTTAAAACAAAACAATCAGTCTCCACTGTGAGAATTAATATTTTCTCAGTTGTGCCTATTGTGTTGGTTTGGGCTGGGGTAGTCTTCACAGTGAGTAGTATGGGGCTGTGTTTTGGATTTGTGCTGAACACAGGGTTGATAATGTTGAGATGTTTTTGATATTGCTGAGCAGGGCTTGTGCAGAGCCCAGGCCTTTTCTGCTTTTTGCACTGCTATGCATGGAAAACTGGGAAGAGACACAGGTGGGACAGGCTGACCCCAGCTGACCAAAGGGATATTCTGGATCATATGATATCACGCTCTATATATAAAGCTGGGGGGAAAGAAGGAAGAAGGGGGAACATTCAGAGTAATGACATATGACTTCCCAAGTAACCATTACGTGTGATGGAGCCCTGCTCTCCTGGGAATGGCTGAACACCTGAGCACCCATGGGAAGCAGTAAATTAATTCCTTGTTTTTCTTTGTTTGTGTGCATGGCTTTTGCTTTCCCTATTAAACTGTCTTTATCTGAACCCATTTATCTAGTTTTTACCTCCCTGATCCTGCTGGTGGGGGAGCGAGCAAGTGGCTTTGTGGGGCTTGGCTGGTGGCTGGGGTTAAACCACAACACGTATTTACATTGTGTTCCTAATGGATGCAGCATTTATTAAAAATACTGGACCTTGATTTAGTTAATTGATCCCCAGTCAAAAGTACCAAATTTGGTTTCTTTTTATTTTCTTTTTTTTTTCTTTTTCTTTTAATGGCAGAGGCAAGCAGTGCTTAAACAGACAGGTCAGGAGGTGAAAGAGATATGAATGACATATGCATCTTTCATAACCGTAGTCTGTATCATTCTGTAGGCTATCTTGTGTGTTTGAAAGCAAGGTGAGATCCAGAAACCTCTCAGCTAGAGCAGAAAAATGCTGTGAATATTTAATATTAACACTGCTGAAACCTTAAATTCTCTAAATTTCTTTTCCTCAGTTTCTATCTGATAATAAACCTGGAAAGAGTTAGACTTTTTGGCAGACGATAAAGACAGTCTCCTCAACCTTAATTATTATTCCTGAATTTGAATAATATCTTTGCTTATGAAGTTAATGGCACAGGCTAAAAGTTACAGAAAATTCTACCACAAGTTGTAAGAAAAGATACCCAGGAAGTTGTTATGCTCATATTGAAATAATGGCTTTGCAGTCTAATTTCTGTTTGGGTTGCCCACTTCTCTAAGGTAAAATAAGATGCTTTTCACATTTCTAAATCCCAGGAATTTTCTAACGATTTCTTCACGCAGCCCAGAAAGAGAAACAGTTAAGTCATACAGCCTTCTTTCACCCTGTGCTGTGTTCCAAAGAAGCGCCATGTTCTGTATTCCTCAGGCATCAACAGCGCATGAACGAGAAGCAGCGTGGGCTTTACTGATCTTCTAAGGAATATATAATTATTTTCTGTGTTTTAAGAACGATTACTTAAAAAGTGACAAACGAGATAAAAATAAATACAGTAAAAATATGTACCCTGCATATAGTAAGGGTACATACAAAAGGGAATTATCCATATTCTTAGAATATTAGAAGGTGAGATTAATATTCTCAAGGCTATCCTTTTACTATTCTGTGATTCCCTCAGAGCACTGGCTAACCCCATCTTTTTTCAGTTCTTGCAATCAGTCTTTCCAGAAGTATGTCTGTTTCCTTCATCTCAAAATTCCCCAAAACTCCCAAACCCAGTGTGCAAGTCAATGCAATGATTTATAAACTCTTGAGGTTTCATAAACAAGTGCTTGCAAGGTGTGAGTAACACAGGAGTGCGGGGTGCTGCCCTCTGAAGCACGGAAGGTTCAGTCTTCCTGAGAGTGGCCAGGAGATGGCACACAGCCCATCCCCTTTCTTATATCAACCTATGGCCATAGATGTTTTGTTACTGCTTGGACAGATATAATGTATCTCCCTTGGAAACTCCACATGTAAATTATTAGTTGAGGGGAGAATGAGGAGAAGGAAGAAGAAAGGAGATGAAAAAGGGAAAAAGCAACTATGCAACTCACTATGAGAATTAAAAATTGTTAAGGGATATAAGACGTGAAGTGGAACTCTTTCAGTGCACAATTTTGCTGTAACTTAGTACTGTTTGGCAACGGTAACATTTGTGGCTGCCTTTGGCTAGTACTGCAGGCAGTTATAACTTAGTTTGCCTTTCCTACCTGTTTATTCCTCTCCCATGCATTGTCTAGTTTTGGAAGTGTAAATTCTCTGGAGCAGAGACTTCCTCAACAGGATTTGTCAGAGTAGGCTCCTGCTGCGTGGGTCCTTATCTCAGCCATGAAGGCTGACAGGGGGTGCGAAGTGGAAATGGTATTTAGTTTGTGCACGATGCTTAGGTCCACACAGAAGTTGCCAGCAAGCAGAGGAAGATGTGTTTTTAAACCTCAGCATAGCGCCAGCAGCTGCTCAGGTGCCCCATGGCTGCACACATGGTCAGACACGTCTGCTTGGTTTGGGCTCAGCTGTAATTACAGAGGTGCAAGGCAAGCCTGTGGGTACAGCAGTGGTACAACAGGTTTTCGGAAAGGCCTCGTAAGACGCCGAGCCTGCGTGAGCTGAAATGGAGTTACAGAGGATGACTGCTAGGTTTGTTGGTGGTGACTTGTTTTAAGTCTCAGACCTGGATCCTTACCTGAGCAAGCAAATGACACTACAGCTTGGGTGGCCCTCTGGGAGCAAGGGCAGGGGCTCGTCTGAGCAACAGGATTTATAGCTTCTTCGGTTTAGTAACATTTGTCCTAAAGCTGTAGTTGCCAGATTCATGTAATTTACTGATTTATTTTCTTTACACCTGCGCATAGGGAGCAGGGGCCTCCTGGGATGCCCTTGCCACCCTCTCACCCACGGGCTTTGCCAGCGAGACCAAAGATGCCCCCAGTCTCAGGCATCACTTCAAAGTGGGGGAGGCTGGTGGACAATAAGCTACGTGTCCAGTTCTGGGCTCCTCAGTACAAGAGAGACATGGAACTCCTGGCACCGGTCCAGTAGAGGGCTATGAAGACGATTAAGGGCCTGGAGCACCTCTTGTGAGGAAGGGCTGAGGAGATGGGCCTGTTCAGCCTCAAGAGAAGATGACTGAGAAGGGACTTCATCATTGTCTCAAAGTATCTGAAGGGAGGGCACCAGGCTCTTCTCAGTGGTGCCAAGCAATAGGACAAGAGGCAGCAGGGAGAAACTGATGCACAGGAAGTTCCACCTGAACATGAGGAAGAGCTTCTTTACTGTGTGGGTGGCCAAGCACTGGAACAGACTGCCCAGAGAGTCTCCCTCACTGGCGATATTCAATAACTGCCTGAACGCAATCCTGTGCCATGTGCTCTAGGCTGCCCCTGCTTGAGCAGGGAGGCTGGCCCAGATGACCCACTGCGGACCTCTCCGGCCTGACTCGTTCTGCGATTCTGAGAGGCGAGCGGGGCAGGCGGTCCCGCTCGGGCCGGGCGGCGTGTCCCGGCAGAGCGGTGCCGGGCGGGACGGCGGCCCCAGCAGGGCGGGCGGGACTGCGGCCCCAGCAGGGCGGGCGGGACTGCAGCCCCCAGAGCGCGGCGCGGCGGGCGGTGACGCGGGGGGCGGGGCGGAAGTGTGTGTTCGCCGGGCTGGGCGGCCGCCCGGGCCCCGTTCCGGCTGTCCCGGCCTCGGCCTCGGCCTCGGCGGCGCGGGGCAGGGGCGGCAGCGCGGAGAAGATGGCGGCGGAGCTGGAGGCCGAGGTGCAGGCCATTGACAAGAGCCTGCTGGAGTGCTCCGCCGAGGAGATCGCCGTGGTGAGGCGGGGGGCCCGGCGCGGGGAGGGAGCGGGGGGGGCTCGGAGGCCGCGGGAGGCGCCGGCCTTGGGGGGCCGTTCCCGGGGCCGGGGCGAGGCCGCTCCCGGGGGCGAGCATGCTCTCCGAGGAGAGGGGGGGTGTCCGTGCCCGGGCTGGCTGTGCGGGCACCCCTGGCTGGCAGCGGCGTCCCGCTGTGCCCTCAGCCCGCTGTTGTCGCCAGTGTCGCTGTTGCAGCAGCCGAAATCCACGGCAGCGAGCAGCCAGCTTTTCCTGTTGTGCCGGCTGGCGCAGGTGGCTCCCTGGAAGCCGCCTGGCCCTGGCCATCCCCTGCCGGGGGCGGCCGGGCATGTCGCCCTTTCCTTCGCCTCTTCCTCAAGTTCCTTTCCTCCGCCTCCCTTGCTGCCCTTTCTCCTCTCTCGGCCGGAGATTCTCCTCCTGTTATAGATTATTAAAACAACCGGGCTGCAAATCTGCAGTAAAGAAGTGGTTTATTATAAAAACAATAAACAAACAAGAAAGCACGGCGCGCCGGGCTGTTCGCCTCGTGGCAAAC
>JAYRBT010000114.1:23154365-23240420 GCA_036023395.1 Myiotriccus ornatus
AAGAAAGAATACAGAATACAGAAAAATTATAGTTATACAAATGGAAAAATTACAATTTTACAATTAATTTATTTCACTCCCTCGCTGTTAATTTAGGTGCACGTCTGACCCCAAATAGGCTTTACAGCGTTGAGGAGTCATTACAGGATTCTTCCTTCCTCCCCACTGTTTAAGACACGGTTCTGGCAAAAGCTTGGAGTAGTTCGTCTTAGGAGCATTAGAATGGGATGTTTGTAGAGAAAATGTTAGTAAAATCAGTGTAACATTTAATGGAATCATAGAATATGCTGAGTTGGAAGCAATCTACTTCTGCTGAGATACTTTTCCTGCTTTTACGAGGAGTAGTTAAAGAGAAGTGTAGTCTCAAGGGTAAAGTTTTCAGAGAAACTTTTGTTTCTGGCATAAATGTTTGTCCTTATAGACACTTGTGCATTTGAGGAACTGGACATAGATGTTAAAATACAGAGACTGCTCATGTGCATATCTGTAGGATAAAACCCTGAAGAGCTGGCTGTGTGTATTTCAATGGAAATTACATTGGCTGCTTTCCAAATGAAAATAAGAGACTGTTATAATTCAGATTATCCTCAGATTATGCTGGTATATCTACAGCACAGACAAAGGTATGATTAGATGAGCAAATGTGCACAGTTAGCCATATCCTAGCTAGTTTATCTTCAGGATTAGTCTTCCTTCCCAAACCAAATAATTCCATCAAACATTTATAAAGTAGTCCAAATTAAGCCCAAACTACCTTGCCTGTGTGAATAGCAGATGTTTTTTTGGGTCACACTGCAGTTAAACCCAAGCCAAATGTGCACCAAGTGGAATACATTTAGGAATTCACTCTAGTTACAAGTGCCAGCTTAAATATAGTCAGTTCTCTCTCATTTTTATTCTGTCATCACCAGCACAAGCTCCAATTCTGAGATCTATCACTCAAATATATGATGTGGTTTTAGCATTGTTTTTCTGCCTCCTGTGCTGATTGCATTACTTTGCTGATACCCCACTATTAACAAAACAATACCAGCCCAAAGCAATAGTTGCAGCACTTTAGGCTTTACTTCTCCTTGCAACAACTTAATGATAAACTTCCAAAGAACAGTGATGAAAAAATGCATTATTTGTAACAGAACATGAAGCTACATTGCAAGGATTTATTTGTGTAGCTAAGAAAAACATAAATTGTACCTTTTAGCTTTTGAATCAGCGAACTGAGTTTTTTATGGCTTATTTGTATTACATCTTTTGTTCTGCCAGTATCTCTTACATTACTTATATAAAGTGTTGTTTGATCAGTGCTTTTTGGTCTTTGTTTTTTTTCTGGGGCAGTTAAAAATTGCTGCAGGACAGTAAGTCTGAGGAGGGAGGAAGTGAGGAGGAATACACTTCCCTTTTTAATAAAAACCTCTCTTCTCTCGAGTAGAACATTACCTTTTCTTGCATGTGACTTCAGGCTAGAAGATAGACAAACAAATACTAATTGAAAACTTGCCTAAATGCAAAATGCTTTTGTTAAAGAACAAATTCCAAAGTTTTGAGTAGTTTTTCTGGAGTTTCCATGTTTCTCAGGTAGCGATTTGGAAAGGCAGTGCAACATAGGTGGGCACATGTATTTATTTCTAGTAACAGTTTTATGTGCACAACAGCATTGTGAGTTGCCTTCCTGGTAGCTCTTGAAGTGACATCTGTTTCCTTGTCCTAGTAGCCTGGATTTCCTTCTAATATTATTTCAGCCAGGTTCTGATTTTCAAAACTGTGTGCTCAGTTGTGCATATGGAACTGGTCCACAAAGAGATTTGGGTGTGATGATGTTCAGTGTTGCCACACCTAACTTTCAGACACTACTCACAGAATTTTTGGGATGGGAAAGCCATTTACTCGAGGAGCAAGAATTCTCTCTGGCAGGGTATGTGTCTGAGCTTGTAGTGCAGCTAATATGCACTGTGTATTTTCTAGATAGAAATTAGTAATGTACTGCTGAATTAAAAGGGCTGAAGTTAAAGATATTTTGCTGAAAAAAAATGCAGGTGTAATAACTAGTATATGCCGTAGAAAATAATCCAAAAATGAGCTTATTAAATGGAAATCATGGAAAAAAATAAGTCAGTGATACTGTGACTGGGTCAGTTCCTGGTGGTAGTAGATATTTGGCACAACAAATGAAAGTTGAGGAAAAGATTAATGATCTGGGGGAAAAAAGTCAAATTCTTAGTAATGTAAGCTTTACCTTCCCCCCCCCCCCCCCCCCCATGTGGAGTTCTCAGAATCCTGGTGGAAATGGTGAGATTATCTGTAAACTTCCAGATTGTTCCCTATGGCTTTTTGGCAACCTTTTCCCATGTATTTCCTTGGAAAAACCTCGGCTTTGACCTTCAAGGCTGGATGAATATAGAAAGACTTAGCAGATCAATTATGATTTTAGGAAGTCAAACTTAGGAAAAGAGAAGTGAGGAAAGCACCCTGACAAAATAGGGGTTTTTTAAGTATGAAGTTCTACTTTAGAAAATGTACCTAGTAATTGAAAATACTATGCTATATTAAAATAAAGGCAAAAATTCAGCCAATTTGCAATGGCACAGATGCTCTGCTGACTCTGTATGTCTGTATCTTGAAGAACTTACTGCCACTGTGTTGTCTCAAGCATAAGGTCTTTGGAGTAAGTTATAAATAATTCAGAGTAAATCAAGCTGTAACATTGGATCACTAAACCCATTTATTTTGGTATAATTAATTCTTGGTTTTCATGTGCAGTTTTAGGCTGATTCTGAATTCTTTCCCTCAAGTTGCCAGGGGGCATCTGCTTGTCATATTTACAATGAGAAATGGCACACTAAGGCTGTTTATGTAACACAGGATTTAATCAGTGGACACTTGCAGTATGTGCTTTCTCCCATTTGTTTATTATAAAAACCTTGCAGTCTTACTTTACAGTTTAAACCTTTCTAAATTTCTAATCCATAAGGCAGAAATAAAACAAATGTTGTCCTAGAGGATTTTTTTTGCTCTGTGTGTGTATACAAGGGAAAAAAAACTAGGAGGAGCTGTGAGTTTTTCAGTGGCTTAGGGCAGTTCAGTAGTTTGATGCCTTTTAAAAACTGTCAACATTGTATTTTTACAATTGATTGACTAAGAGACTTCTGGTGGATTGACCCCGGCTGGACCCTAGGTGCCCACCAAAGCCACTCTCACTCCCCTCCTCGGCTGGACTGGGGAGAGAAAACACAAGGATTGTGGGTCGAGATAAGGACAGGAGAGATCACTCACCAGTTACTGCCCCGGGCAAAACAGACTCATCACCAATCAAGTCAGAGTAAGGTTATAAGAGATAAAACCAAATCTTAAGAACACCTTTCCCCCATCCCTCCCTTCTTCCCAGGCTCAACTTTATCCACATTTCCCCTACCTTCTCCCACCCAGCAGTGCAGGGGACTGGGAATGGACATTGTGGTCAGTTCACAAGTTGTTCTGCCACTCCTTCCTTCTCAGAGGGAAGACTCCTGACACTCTTTTTCTGCTCCAGTGTAGGGTCCCTCCCATGGGAGACAGTCCTCCACAAACTTTTCCAGCATGGATCCTTTTCCATGGTGGGCAGTAGTTCAGGAACAGACTGCTCCAGTTCCAGTCCCCTGTGGGGTCACAAGTCCTGCCAGGAAACCTGCTCCAGCATGGTCTCCTCTCTCATGGGCTCACAGGTCCTACCAGGAGCCTGCTCCAGTGTTTGGCTTCCCATGAGGTCACAGCCTCCTTTGGGCATCAGCTGCTCTGGTGTGTGGTCCCCCAGGGGCTGCAGGTGGATATCAGCTCCATCATGGACCTCCATGGGCTGCAGGGGCACAGCTGCCTCACCATGGCCTTCCCCATGGGCTACAGGGGAATCTCTGGTGCCTGGAGCACCTCCTCCCCCTCCTTTTGTACTGACCTTGGCGTCTGCAGACCTGTCGCTCTCCCATATTCCTACTCAAATCTCCCAGCTGCTATTTGTCTTTCCCTCCCTCCTTCCCTTAAATATGTCATCCCAGAAGTACTGCCACCATCTCTGATGGGCTCAGCCTTGGCCAGCAGTGGGTCCATCTTGGAGCTGTCTGGTGTTGGCTCTGTTGGACATGAGGGAAGCTACTGGCAGCTTCTAAGAGAAGCCACCCCTGTAGCTCCCTTGCTACCAAAACATTGCTACACAAACCTGGTGCAAAAATTCATGGATCTATTATCACACTTGGAATAGTAATTCCAATAAGTTATTTTGGAACTAGGGGAAACCAAATTTTCCCTTATTTTCACAGGTAATTTATTGAAATTAAATGAGAAATGGACTCTTACCTGATGCTGTGTTTGCTATTCTCTGTGTACTTTTTGTCTCTCTCTGTTCCTTGCCAACTGAGGCTTCTGCTGATCCTCTGTGTCCCCAGCTGGCAGCATCTGTCTGCACTCCAGAGAAATGAAACCAACATAGTTTAGGCCATATCCAAAAAGTCACTGCTGATCTTGGGACATTTTACTGGTTGTGCATCCTGGAAGAAAATGTTTATGATTTTTTTCTCTTAAATTCTGTATTTTCGAAAAGAATTTTGTATGTCAAAAGGATAAAATGTGCAAGCAAGGGAAACAAATTATTCCTTTCCTAATGCCTGCCTTTTGTGATCATCTAGATTTAACACTTTGAAGGAAGCATGGCTTTCTAGTTTTGCAATGCCTTTTTAGATTTTTGATTTAGAAATAAAATAATCCAGATGGATATAACTATGCTTGGTATTCTTATTAATGAAGAATTTGTGTTCTCATTCTTTTTAATTAAAAAGAAATGGCTGCAAGCAAACGACCTTCAGAAAGAAGTATACCAACATCTGGCCTATTATGTACCAAAAATTTACTGCAGGGGGCCTAACCCTGCCCCTCAGAGAGAAGACATGCTGGCACAACACGTTTTGCTGGGACCAATGGAATGGTATCTTTGTGGAGAAGATCCTGCATTTGGTTTTCCAAAGCTGGAACAAGCAAACAAACCTTCCCATCTCTGTGGCCGCGTTTTTAAAGTGGGAGAGCCTACATACTCTTGCAGGTAGTTCAACTTAACATTGTGAAGTATTTATAATTTGTGAAGTCATGGAACATTTTTCAATAAGAATATACTGTCCTAATGAAAAATTAATACTCCAAATGTATTTTTAAAGTAACCTTACGTGTTTCATTCAAGTGGGATCAGGGGAAAAGTAACACACTACAGATTTGTAAATGGAAAAATATTAATTAGTGTAATGTATGGTGTTTTCTATACAAAAGAAGTACAAGATTAAGAAAGTAGTTGGGGTGACCTGTCAGGGTGATTTAAGGGCATTAATCACAAGTAAGTGGGCGGGTGTATGTGCATGTATTTTGAGTGTTTAATATCAGCTGTTAATGTCGATGATGTATTTTAGACTCTTTCCATGACCTGTTAAACCAATCCACTGGATGTTAAAACAGGCATACCAGCTTCTAGTTCCTTCTCTACCTCTATCTCTAGATCTCTCTAAAAATACTTTTACTGAAAGAGAACAGGAAGTTACTAACCAACTAAGTATTTTAAAACGTCTTCAGTTTTAGGCCATTGCATTACTAGCTGTAGGTTCATTTTCATCTCTTTTCTGAACTGTTTGTAGGTTAAGTTTACTTTGTGCCCTCTCTGTCACAGATTCCTCTCATTTTCTTTGGTTTCTACCACTCATTGGGACTCTTGAACACTTGGTGGGGTGATGTGGGGAGGGAACGTCTCTTTTATTTCAAGGATTTATTTATCTGTGTTTCCATCCCCTTCGTTTACAAGGGCAGAATGATTGTGGAAGAATTTTATCTTCTAATGCTCTCATCTTCTAGAAACGTAATATCTGACTGGCCTTTTGGATTTGAAAAATGTTTTGAGACCTCTTTATCTTGAGATGGATGAGATTAAACTGATGAGTACTTTAGATACTTTTGACCACTAAGAAAACTCCATCTCCTTTCATCTGTGCTTAGGTTCTTTCTTCAGCCTCTGAAAAAGTAGAGAAATCTGGGTAGGGAGGCTGAAGACTATCTGAGGCTATGAAAAGAATCTCCACAGTTACTTCAGTACCTTTTTGTGAAATCTGGTCCCAAAGAACTAAAAATCCAAACTTCAGAATTAGTATTTTAATACAAGTCAAATTGCATTGGAACCTAGAAGTAGTATGTTAATGATCAAATACTGTACATATGGACTAATGAAAACTTTGGGAATTCTGTAATTTTCTTCTAAACACTTGCTTTTTCAAGACCATCAGCTCAATTTGTAAAGTATTTCCTTGAGAATGCTGCCAGGTATGATGAAAACATAGAATAACTCAATCTATTGCTAGCATTCAGAGCATGAATGAATGTGCTGTTTGTACTCAGGGTCTCTGTTTAAAGAGAGAAATTACTTAAATGCAGCAGATCATAATGTCATTCACGTTAAAAAGGGTGTCTGGATAGGCCATCTTGTCCAGTCTTCTGCTCAAGTCAGAGTCAGCAGTAAGTATAGACTTAGGTTTTTGCTGTTTTGGCTATTAGGATGGAATCTCTCTCATCTTCTTTCGATCAGGAAACATTTATTTCCTATTGTGTGTTAATTTTCTTTAACTTATAGCTGGTAATGAAGAGTAATGAGAGTTTAATTTAAGCTTTTGTGGAATACAGCAAAGAGTTGTTTTCCGAGTCCACAAAATACACTAAAAGCAGTGGATTTTCTGTCCAGTTGTGCAGCTTACAGGTCTGCTTCTGCTTTAGGTGTAAGCACACTTACTTGTTTGAGAAATTACTTGGCAAATGGTACCGAGTTGGTAAGTACATTGCCGCAGGTTTACAGTTCTGAAGAATCAACACCCAGTATAGCAGAACTGATCTCCCAAATCCTGTAGGCACATTGTTGCATTAAGTGTTTTTTTAATATTTTTTTAAAATTTTTAAACTTTTATATGTATATAAAAATTTTAAAAAATATTGCCATAAACATAAACTATTCAAAAACTAGAAGACCTTTGTATAATTTTGCTTTGACATTTTCACCTTCAGTAGCTCCTCTGGAGAAAACAAATGCAAAAATGATACTTTTTTCATAATAACTCATGGTTACCTGATTATTTTTCCATCATTTATTTGATTAAATGAAATTAAAAGAATTTTGGATAATAACATTTCATGTGATATTTGGTGTTTTCTTTTAAACTCAGTAAGTTGTTTCTCTGAATTCTTGTTTTGATGATAATCATCATAAGACAGACGTTCTCTTGGTAGTTATTTTTACATTGCAAGACCTGAGTCCCTTCATCTTGGCGTGCCTTCAAGTCAGTTACACTACATAAGTTCATGTAGTTTCAGTGGTTTTTTTTCGGGAGTACAGTTAAATGTAAGGCATAATTGTCTCATTCATTTGTTTACTCACTTTTGCTGAAAATATTACTTCTGTCTAATAGTGCAGTGCTTGTAGACAGGACCTTATTATGGTCTCTGACTCTCCTGGTTGAGGAATTTGCATTCTCGTGCCTCTTCAGTGAGCTTGTAAGGCCTAACTTGGAAGCAGAGGTTTGATCTAATCTGTTGTGTGCTGTTTTCCTTTCCAGTGTTCAGTGAAAAAATGTCTTCTCTGATTGCTGGAGATAATTAATGCTTGGATTGTGTACTTGAGAGAACATGCTTGGGTTTATACTGTTTGCCTGTCCTATGTTATGTAATTCATCTGTTTACTTGCTTATAAACTTGTCTCACCTCTTGAAGGCAATGTCTATATTACCCAACTAGACATACTACCCACACGATATTTTAAAGCCCCTTCTGTTGTAAGAACAGATTTTTGTTTCTAGTTCATTTGTTTCCCTCTCTTTGGAAGCCATCCCTTCACTCTTTTAGAATAATATATACGTTAGTCAGAAGATTCATATTGCTGATACTGGAGAATTACCTGTTGTACAATGTATAATCAAAGGCAAAACCAAGTGTTTAATGCTTTTTTTTTGGTTTGTTTTTTCTGTTGTTGCTGTTTTCAGAGACTGCGCAGTTGACCCGACTTGTGTGTTATGCATGGAGTGCTTTCTTGGAAGTATTCATAGAGAGCACCGATACAGGGTTAGTGATACTGCTGGAGTATATGACATAGCCATTAGTAATTCTGTATGTGCATGAAACTCTTTGTTTCAAGTTTAAGAATGTATACATAATTTCAAAATGTTGCATGAATACAAAGTTTGAAATTATGTCTGCAGTAATTTTACAAGAACTTCAGTGTTTCGATCTGAGTGTAAATTCTAGAAGTTAACGTTTTAAAATACAGAGCAAAAAAATTTATGCACAACAGTTAAGCTTACAAATTTATATTTAACACATGCCCTGTAGTGAATTTTACAGCATTAGAGTTAGTTTTCAACTTGTTTTGACTTTTATGTTTGTCTATATTTTAAAGCTATTGCGAAACCTTTATTAAGAAGCCACTTCTGTTTAAAACTTCTTCTTTAAACATCTGAATTGTTATCAAATGATGTACAATACCAGGACCTTTATTTGTTTTTAAATGTTAAGTTAAAATAGAAAACTAAATCTTTAGGTGCTGTTTATTTTAGTGATATACTACTATTAGTAGTTCAGATTAGTTAAAAAAAAAAACATACAAACAAAGCCAAGAAGTCCTTGATGTGTTTTTAAACTAAGAAGTGAAAACTACCAGTGCAGCTTCTCTGTAAATCTGTTTTTGACAATACTGCACTGCTGTTAATGTAAATTTGATCAATACCTGCTTACGCTGAGCACTAGGATTCAGAAAAAAAAAAAAACAAGTACAATTTGCCTCAAGAAACCTAGCCAGATTTGCTGATATCAGCTCACTTCTTGTAGGCAGGTTTTTAGTGTGCAAGCCTGGTGAATTAACAAGTCTAGGTGACATCAAAAAATGTAAGCAAATGTTCTTTTAAATATCCATGTAATTTTGTTGATACTGTAGGAGGTACCTGTATGTGTAGAATATACCAGTATGTCAAAAATAGATGGAAGAATTCTTCTGTGAATCAGTTAATAGTTATGATGCAAAAAGGGTATTATTACACTTATTAACTTGAGGTGGTCTTAGCTTTAAAACAAAATTTATTATTTACAATAATAAATATACAATATTTTATATATTTATATTACCATACACATAAGATGTATGTGTATTGTGTATATTTTATATATTATAATAATAATTGCATTTTTATTGTTACAATTTTCAAATACCTTTTTTCTGTGCTTACTAAAACTTATGTGAACAATTTAAGTTTTGTCTCTCAATTCTTTTTACCACGAAGCACATCTTTTACGCACTGTGTAATAGCACTGTGTGAAATGATTTAGCTTTGTTCAGATGAAAAATGTGAGCATTTGGAATAGTACAGATGCCATTGAAAGTAATGGATTCAGTACATCTGAAAACCCGGAAAAATCCACAGCCTTCAGGCAGGGCAGCATGGAGGTGTTTGAAGGTGTTTTGCTGTTTAGGTTTTTTTCTTTTGACATAGGCAGACTGATGAAGTAGACAAACTTTCAGCTGTCACAGAAGTAGACACAGTTTCACTGCTATTCTAACAGGGTACTGTCTAAAGCTATCAGGTTTTGTGATCTCGCTTCTGTAGTTTAGCTGTGACTACTCCTCTCTTAATTTGCATATATATATGTGTATATATATACACATAAATTCACATGAAGTGTTTTGTTTTTAAATAATTTTAGATGACAACATCAGGTGGAGGAGGCTTCTGTGACTGTGGTGATACAGAAGCTTGGAAGGAAGGTCCTTACTGTCAAAAGCATGAACCTTACACTTCAGAGACTGCAGAAGAAGAGGTAATTACAAGACAGGCATCATATTTCAAAACATGAACTGTATATGTATGTACATATATATAAATCATTCATATGAGGTTATTTTTAGTCTTGTATACTATGCATGAGAGACAGTAGGAACTTTACTCTTTCAACCACACTGTTTGGCAAAAATTAATGTCAAACTTAAGAAGTTACTTAGAATTGCATTTCCTACTTAAAGGCTTCATTTTGTATGTTCTTGGTCATCTGTGCAGCTTTAGTTCTGCTGCTTGGTTTTTCTGTATGTTCTAACAGGTTAAGGGGTTCTGCCACATGCAGAAAATACCTGTGTAATCATGTGCACCAAGAAGCCAAATTAAGCTATCTGTGCAACATGTGTTCTGATTCTTACTAGAGTACACAGATTTTAAAATGAAAGTAACTTTCTGTTACAGGAAAGTCATAATGGAGATGTAAGTAAGATAGAGGCTTCTAAAAGCTTGTTTGCTATGGAGAAGGTAAATAGGGAACACATCGTCACCACAGAATCATAGCATAACAGCTAGGACATATTAAATGCAAAAAGACATGCCACTTCCTACAGTACAAATTCAAGCTGTTGGATTAACTGTTGCAAAAAAACATTGCTAAAAGTTTATGTGTTCAAAAGGAAATTTATCATGGTTATGGAGGGAAAAATTATCGATGGCCGTTTAAAATCTCACATAGCATCTTTGTTGTGTGAAGTATTAGTGTCTTAAGTTACTGGAGACTAGGAAGCATTCTGTCTTCTGCTTATACTCTTTGCATCTGTTATTACATCTCAGGAGTGAGTGTGGCTAATTGGGCTTCTGGTCTAGCCACTCACCTGTGTTCTTACATAGTAGAATTACTGTGAGATTTTCCTAAAGGGAAAATACAAGACAAGGTTTTCAGTAATTTTGCTGATCTGATGGTTTAAATGAAGCAACTGTAATTGTATTTTCAGTAATAGTGGTCCTTATAAAGTCTGTTCTCACTATTTCAACCCTAAGACTCCAGCACTGCTGCTGGACTCAACTTGGTCTACATGCCAACTTACATTAGTTGGCAGCCTTAGGAAACTCTTGTTCTGAAATCTTGGGTGGACTGCAACTTCTGTGTCCAAAGATACTCGCACAGTGAGTGTGACAGAAAAATTAAGGTACCGCGCAGCCTTTGCATTTCTTCCCCATGAGCAACGTGGATTGAGATGTCTTATGTTATACAGCTGTGCTTGAGGTAAATTAAGGATCATTTGTTGAGCATTATTGGAGCCTGTTTTTTGCCTTGCCCGGATATGTCTTTGTTGGAAATGCTGGGAGTGGAGGGAGTGCTGCTGCTTACGGTTTGCCTTTGCTTTTGGTGGCTAATAGTTCTCCATATAAAGTTTTAAATGAAGGGGAAAAAAAAAAAGAGGAATGGCAGTTGTTAACAGTCCTGTAAAGCTTCCAGATATTCCCAAAGAGTCTTGGGGGGTGGGGGATAAACTTTACTAGTACAGGTGAATTGCTGTCTGCTAAGAGCCTCCTGTAGGTAATGCAGGCGTAAGTTCTGAAAAGATTATTGTGGCCATTTTTATAAACATAAGCTGTAGTGAAACGCAGAATTTGGTATTAGGTAATCCTAAAACAGAAATTGGGCCACTGTTAAATATTTAGTTGGCTAACAGTTACATATACTTCAAAACACCAAATGATGAGTTGAGTCTATGACCCAATGTATAGCATACGTCCAGGTGACCTGCAGGGCACGCAGTGTTCCCTTTCAAGCTTTGTAGAAGAGGAAGTAGTTGTTCTCAGAAATTTGAAATAATAGAAGACAACTCCCTTCAGAGAAGAGGTTTTTAATGTTTTTTATTCACAATCCTTGAAATGGATTGGAGGGAAACGGCAGTGGTACCAGCACTACCCATACGGAGTTGGCAGTGGTTCTCATTTGCTGCTCCAAAAAGCAGTCTGTTTGACTTGGCAGACTGAGGCAGCAGTCCTCTTCCTCCCCTTCCTCATTTCTGTTCCTCCACCTGCAGCAGCAGCCACTCTGTCACAGAGAGGAGGACGAGTTTGTAGTGACTACTGCAGTTGTTAAATGGAGAGCACAGAATGGGCACAAATGGATGCACGGTCCACAGACATGGGGGGAGCAGCTCTCTTTGAGCAAGACTGAGACAGGGACTGATCATTATGAAACACCTCATTACGTTTCAGCATTTAATTATTTATATACTGCAGCATATAAGAGATGTGCATCATAAATCATGATGCCAGTGTGCTGCATGTTGTATAAGCTGGGATGGATAAGAATGGTGCCTTTAAATAACAGGACAATAGATGCATGGTCATTTGTATTCTGCAGTTTTCTAATACTGTTAGGTGGAACAAAAGATACTGTGATTTGAAATCACATTTTTGAAGTCATAGCAGAAGAAGCAGATTTTATACAGCTGAGGTAAAAGTTTTTCAGAAGAACTATCTCACTGTGCTGGAGTGAGAACAGGGAGAGTGAAAACAAAGAAATATGTGTAAATGTTAGTGTGTGAAAATCTCTCCATAAATCAAAGACGAGTTAGCACTCAGGTGTTGGTTGTCAGATTAGAGCTTTGGTGATTATCAGTGTAGAACTGGAAAAAAAACCCAGGATGATTATTGACTGTTCCTTTCAAATGAGAAGTCATTTAAAGAAAGACATCATTAAAAATGTTTACATCATCTTTGTTAAAAGAGAGGTGTAAATTTGAGAGTTTGTTTTGAATGTTATTTAATTTCTCATTTGCTATTTATATTTATTTTCCAGGATCCTCTTGTGCACTTACCCGAAGATATGGTAGCTAGAGCTTATAATATTTTTGCCATCACATTTAAATATGCAGTAGATATATTAACATGGGAAAAGGAAAATGAATTACCTGGACTAGAAATGACGTAAGTATAATATTTGTCTTCTGCCTTTTAAAGGCTTGCAGATATTTACAGTTGAAAGTACAAATTCTGATTTTAATTATCTTTTCTGCCTTTCCTAAAATTGTCAGAAGTATTTTGTAGACAATGGGCTACAGTAATTGGAATACATTTGTATTTCTCATAGTTTTTACTTTTGTGATTGTAAAGCATGTTTCTCTTCACAGCAATGATGGAACAATTTCTTTCCCATATGTTAATTGTCTTAGTATTGAAAAGGGTCTTATGATCAAAGTTACTGAAATTCTTGTGGCAAAAGTATTTTGTGCTTTTGGTGATCACTTACTACAAATTTTGAAGCGTTACAGAATGCTTAAGTGTATTGTAGCATCACAACTATTATGGATTAACTTGAGACATCTTGTTAGTATCTCCTCTTACTTTGTGTTTTGTGAGCAAGAATGCTGTGATAGGAATCATCAGATTGAACTGAATCTGTGAGCTTAATAAGTTGTGGTTTGAGGACTGTGGAGTTCAGTTTTTTAAGAAACTGCCAAGTTTTTGTCTGATAGACCTTTGTGCAATGTCAGGAAAACAGGTGTGGCAAAATAATGCCAAGACTGCTGAAATCTCTGAGAAGCTGGGGGAATGTAATGAGCACAGCTGCACTGGAAGGAAATGTGTTCTCTTTAGTAGGAAAATGTCAATTCATAATCAACAAATGTTCAAAAATAAGACTCAGACTGAAATATTGTCTTGAGATTTTACTAACTTTGGACTTAATTCTGTGGGAAAAATGCACTTTCCTGTAGAGATACGTTCCAGTATAGCAAATGAAGCCCAGGCTTGTGTTATCTGTTTGGTGGAGAACTTTGTTAAACTAGAAGATTTATTAAATTACATTGCTTTGAATGATATAAATTCAATCCTTGCTTTGAAGTGAGAAGAGTGACACTTACTACTGTATGCTGTTTAATGATGAAGTCCATACCTATGAACAAGTTATTTATACTCTTCAGAAGGCTGTCAACTGCACACAGAAGGAAGCCATTGGTTTTGCAACAACAGTAGATAGAGATGTAAGTAAATTAATTGCTAGAACTTTTAATTACCTTACCCTAATGTTTATTTTATATGACTACAGTTTGTTTTCCCAAAACATGTGTTTAATGTGATTGAGCCCTGTGTGTCTCGCCACGGTAAAATGTCTTGACTCATGGGCCAATCCAAACCAGACCTGACACTGAATATATGTTTCAGTGTAAATGTTTTCCCATAAGTCTTGTAAGTGTAGATGGCAGGGTGTTTCTCATTCCGCTGTCAAGGGCAGGCAGCAGCTTTGGCGCATCCCTGACTGTACACTGGGGACCTGACATTGAAAGAGCCCCTATATGTGCTCCAAGCATAGGAAGTGCTTCTCAGAGTTAACAGCAGTTAACTGTGAGGGTTAAAATCCATAATTGAATGCTTTTGTTCTGGTGCTCATGGAACTATTTGTGGTTTGTGGTGTTTTATTAATTTAATTTAATTTAATTTTTCATAATTGTCAAATTATAATGGCAGGAAGAGGTGAAGCATTTTGTACAGTATTAAGAAAGAACAATGAGTTCAGAATCACTATGTGCTGAATACAATAATATATATAATTATATAATATATATAATTTTAACTACTACATTGGTTTCAGAAGTTGTGTTTGTATTGTGGCTCCTTTGTATCTTTTTAAGAAAGGAATGCTTTGTAGGACAAATGCATCTTGTTATTTGTGCAGTGAGCTTATACGCAGTTGCCATGAAAATGAGTGTCCTTTTCTCTTCATTTGTTGCCTTGTGTTTTTTTTGGGGGGGTGGTGGTGAGGAAGAAATCTCTTCCAAAATGGCAATATGAAGGTCAGTTTGGGTGCTTAATGTGCTTCAAGAAGGTCAGCGGAGAAAGAAATATAACCACTTTATATTACTAACCACTGAACTAGATTTTGGTTTTGTATTATCAGTACTTTGTTTTTTTGTGATACCAAAAGATCCCCTAACTATGTGCTGACCTGAACACATACTGTGCACTGTAGGGTGCATTTAGGCTTTTCCTTGCTGTTGATCATGTCCTACTCTTAAATACATACAGGACCGCATATGTACATGTGCATGTATATGAAAGAAATGAGAATATTATGCCTGAAGCAGTGATTTGTCATCAGGCCAGATCTGAAGTATCAGTAAGCTGTTCTGTCTATAACACACTATAAATTCAATCAACTATTTTGATGTATGTATTGACAGTACAGAAAGACTGAGAAGCTTCCCTTTGAAATAAAGCAAGTGCTTTAAGTGTATGTTTAAAAGACCACTGGCTTTAATATCTGCTTTTTAAAGGGCACTGGAATGTCTGAAATATCTTCAAATTCTACCAAAACTGATTGATGCATTCATACTAAAGATAAGTTTTCAGTATTTTGAAATAAAAAAGTGTGATGGTTACATCTTAAAAACAATGCCATACACATACACAGAAAATTTACTATAACAGATGACTGCATATGATTTTATTTTCTTATAAGAAGTACAGGATGTATGTTGGAAATCCAAGAATGTAACATATACAGTACTTTAACAGTGAAAATAGCATGAAAGAAGGAGTGGTTATTATGCATCTGAAGCTTTTACTGTTGTCTTTTTTATTAATGTAAAACACAGCATTGGAACTTCTTGTTTCGAAGCTGGTGGTAACGTAACGTCTTTATGAATTCACAGGGACGTAGGTCTGTTCGATATGGAGACTTCCAGTACTGTGACCAAGCAAAATCAGTAATAGTGGTAAGTGATGGTGGTAAGTGGTATTATCTACTGATTTGCCCCATCTTAAGCAAGAAGAGGCTTTGCGACACAGTTTCCTGATGCTGTTATCTTAATGAATCTTTATATTTTAATAAAACAAAGTGTTGGAGATACTATCTACAATATGCAGAGGAGGGTTATCAAAATACAGATTTATGTTCTTTTTTTTGTTATTGGTTTTTTTTTTTGTTTTTTTTCTACTATGACCTACCTTGCACCCAAAATAATTTTCTAAAAAGAAGTTCATAGACAACTTTTTCCCTCAGAAAACAGAATGTGATCAGGAACTTCAAATATAAGATTTCAGATTTACATGCTGGTTCAGATCAGTCAAGTTAAACTATTTTAGTTTTTTTCCTATAGAATGAAATTGTGTCTTTCAAAGCCACAGTTATGGAAATTGTTATGGATTGAATCCCAGTGGAATTGTGAAACTACAAATGCAATTTCATTTTGCTTTTCTGCATTTATATATCTCTCTATATTAATAATATCTCTATGTTGCAAGGTTCCTCCATGTAAGAACATGGGAATAATGTTTTCTGTTTAACTTTCATAAACTGCTGCAGTGCAGTATTTAATCACATGTAATAAATTGTTTATGTATAATACTGCTACCATTGAAAACCAAATGCTGCAACTAGATTTACTGATCTTAAATGATTTAAGGTATTTTGAAAGCATTAGCGCATTTTTTGAAGATAAAGTTGTGCAATATTTTTAACTTAGTGTCCATGCAGTCAAAGAAAAAATGGCTTTTATGTGTAACATCTAACTACTATGGTTTATAACACAGAGATGAGGGAAAATACTTTCTTTCTTGTTGTAACTCAGTGTGTTTAATTTGTATTTTTGAAAACAGTGGTGGGCTGCTGTGTGCCTTGCATGTCGTGTTGTGAAGAACAAACACGTATGGCCGTCTCAGGTTGTGCGTGGGATTGCTTATCAGTAACATGCAGCAGAGCAGTGTGTATGTTGATAAGAGGCCAAGGGTGGAAAATGGATTGACCTACATATGTTGATATTGCATAATAAGGTCCTTCAAATATTAATAGGGTAAATAAAGTTCAGGCTTTTAGGGTTTTTTTTTATGTAGGTGTTAGTAATCAGAATATGTATTAATATTATAAATGATTGAAATTAATCATAGGAATGCTGTGTTTCTGTGTAGAAATATATGCCAGTCCTCACATTAATTTATGCATTGCCTTCTTTTTCCTTTTCTTTTTAAGAGAAATACCAGTCGTCAGACAAAGCCATTGAAAGTACAAGTTATGCATTCATCTATTGTTGCCCATCAGAGCTTTGGTCTGAAGCTCCTAACTTGGCTTGGAAGTGTTATTGGATATTCAGGTGGGCAAACTTGAACTTTTTGAGTAAGTTAGAGAATATTTTTGAGACAAGCTGATTTTCTGAAACAATTTTGTCCACTTAGTTCAGATATGTAATGTATAAGGCAAAGCTGTTAATAACTTGTCAGACTTCATTCTATTTTCTCTTGCTGGAGTGCTGTTCTGAATTCTAACTTCCACGTGAAAGTGCTACTAGTCTTACATAGTCTTTTCTGTTCAATTGCTGTTGAACAGAAGCTGAGACTCACTGACAGATGCAGTATGCCAAAAAGCTATTTTTCAGTCCCTCCATTTTTAAATGAATGCAGTAAGCTGAAAATAACCTGTCTGATTAGATAAAACAAAATTATTCAGAAGTAATTTGATGAATGATGATGAAAGTGATTGCTTCAGATTTTTTGCTAAGTAGAACAACAGAGAAAATGCAAGGATGTGTGGAGGGTTTTGGCAAGTATAGAAGCAAACAAAGTATTAATCAGATTTTTGAAAGAGTTTTCATAAAGGAATCAAGATGCACAGTATCAGTTCTTATGGAACTGCTCTGTGCTTGTTTTGACATGCTTCTTCCTTTGTCCTGGTAAAGGACAAAGGAAGGTTGTGAAGCTATGAGGTATGAGGGGAAATAAAAGGAAAAGTGTCAAACTGCTGATATGTAGAAATGTAGATACAGTCTCCCATGGATTTTATGTTGTATGCATCTGAAAAATGTTAGCAAGAAGTATTAGCAAAGCACATGCACCTGTAACATTGCATATACGTTCTGTGTAGGTGCAAGATTTCTTCAGAGACTATATCTTTTATTAGACTGATAATTGGAAAGCTAGTCAAGTTTTTAGGCACAGGGCCTCTGTAACATGTTCTTGTTTTTGTAAGATAAGTAGTTTATGTTTGTGTAAGTTAATTTTTAAATATACATAAATCAAGCATTTCAACAAAAGTTATGGTAACAGTTTGTTCAACTATTTGTCAGTGTTGCTGGCAAAACATAGATATTAATAGAAAGCAGTTATGAGGATATTTGATTTCTGAGATAAATTTTCCTTTTGGTGAAACATGTAGGCAAGCACTGTCCTTCTGATTTTTTTTAAGCCCAGTGTTGTGCCGTGTCATTTGTGCCAGGTGATACAGTCGCTAATTTTCAGCACTAAATGACAGTGGAAAAAAGTAACTTGAATATGTTAATGATGTCTCAAATTATAGAAGAAAGTATTGAATTTAGTTTGACTTTGTGTGTGTAGTGTTTTTGAAGTTTGAAGAGTTCACCTTATTAAATGCTATGTTCTTTATGATTCAGAAGGGCAAAAAGCATGTTTGATGGTAAACAGCACACATATGTTCTGTCTGTGACCTGTGTCCTCAAATACTTGAACCGCCTTACACATCTTGGGATGCAGTCTTGCAATGTACTCCTGAGTCTGGGGTTTTTTTTTAGCTTTTTAACAAACACACCCAAACAACTAAATTCTGCTCAATCTTTTCTGTAACATGTGGTGATAGAGTTGCACTGCTTAAGTGGTTACACTTAAATGTCCCTGAACAAAGGGCGATAGCATTTGCTGTGCTACGGAATTAGGTTGGATGATTGCTGTGAAAGGAATGTTAAATTCTTGTCATGAAGAAAAAAGGGAAAAAACCTTGCTATGGAACTCCATCAGAAGTTTGACTACTACATCCTTCCTAGCAAATGTTAGTTCTTCAGGAGTAAGTGTCTGTTTGGTAATTGTTGAACAATGCAGTGGTTTCCATTAATTTTTTGTCTTCTATAACACTAGTTGGAATTGAACTCTGTAAGGCAGAGAGGAATAAGCCCAAAGTGCTCTGGGGGTTCTCAGACTAAAGAACTGTACCATAGTGTGGTATACACAGCACTAAGCCACTGCCCACTCTACCTAAGAAGCTGAGAAGGCCAAACAGCACATGGAAATAAGACCTCTGTAAGTCACATAGTTCTTAGGGAATATGCATTATCTGCAGTGCAAAGCCAGGTTGAACATTCTTAATATGAGCATGTCAGGGTTGTGCTCTGTTGCAGATGCAGGCTCATCTGCAAGCATGTAATAACTTACGTGTTTATGTAATAACAATTATTACTGCTTTTCATTAGAAAAACTACATAGAGAAGGTTTGAAATTATACCAGCTCCTAAGTGTAAACAAAAAACTCATATATGAGTAATTTCATTTATGAATTATATTTTCCTTTTGATAGGGCACTAAACAGGAAGATAAAACTTAGAAAATTAGCCTCCTGTGTAACTCTTCTTTATATTAGTAAGTCAACAGCACTTTTAAGGAAGTGCCTTTTTATTTGATAACTGTGAAACAGATCATTGTGTTTGGCAAGTTTCACAATGTTCCTTATGTTCCATAAAAGGCAAGTGTGAAGCTTGCAAGGTATGAAATATTTGTGTGTCTATCAGCAAAATATGAACGGTGTTATTCACTTGTCAGGGAAAAGAAGGATGTGTGATGACTTCTGCGTTTTATGAAAATTTCAGTATGTCAAAATAACATGTTTGTGTTTAAGCTATAACTAACTTGTATCATTTCTCTTCCTTAAGATGGCCTTCGTCGAATACTGTGTCAGGTTGGTTTACAAGAGGGGCCAGATGGTGAAAATTCCTCTCTTGTGGATAAGTTGATGCTGTATGATTCTAAACTGTGGAAAGGTGAGTTTTCTCAGTCTTCTGGAAGACACTAAAGAATGCTGTGCATAAGTTCTCCCTGTGCTATATCTGCTAATGTTTGATCAGTTTTACTGCAGTGTATTACAGATAAATTTGCCTGATTTGTTATAATCTGTCCCTTCATGATACACTCCCAAGTATATTTAAGAAAAGAACAGACCATTTGGAGATGAGCTTGGTTTTAGACCTAATTTTTTTAAGTGGTCTGAAATGAAGACTGACTTGAATATGCAGATGACAGCCATAGTTAAGGGAAACTGAGTAAAAAAATAGAGCAATTTGGGGTTTATCTGCTTTATAGGATCTCAGCATTTGCATCATATCTACCAAAATGCCTCTTTTTAAGAGATAGGGCAGTGGTTTTCTGCTTTGACTTGTGTTTGTGTTCATGAGGTATTCTTAGGTGTTCCGAGAACATTCAGTGAAAACTACTGTTCTGTTATATTAGAGCCCTTGAAAATTTAAAAGTCTGACTGATACAATGGGATTGGCTAGAAAAGTTATAATTTTGAGGAATGAGAGGTGGTTAAATTCTTTGTCCTCATGGATTCTGTGTCTGTTTTGGTATCCTGAAAGGGCATATAAGGCCAGATGTAAGAAAGAGAAGCACAGAGAAGGTAGAGAATGATGCAATATGTCTGTCTTGGGAACTTCTTGGAGTAGCAATAAAATAAGTAAAAAGTAAAGTGAATAGTGTATGTAATATGGAGAAAATTATTATTTTAGGTTTTGTTTCTCTAAGCCCTTTGTCTTGAGAATGAATGCCTGACACTGCAGATTTTGTGAGTTGAAAGATACTGCTTTTGTGGAGCATTACAACATTTTAAATACAGATTTTGTTAGGATATTGTCTTTCATGGAAGAAGGAGTAACTTTTGCTTTTATATTTCAACATCAGTATTTCTATACTTTTTTTTGTATTCCATAATTACTCAGCATTAAGAAAATAGTTTAATAGCTTTTGACTTGAAAGTGACCTACAGAAAGAAAAGGTGCATATGTGCATTTGTGTCCATGCTACATACAGACAAATCACATTCGTATTGATAATATTTTCTGGGATTCTGTTCAGACAGACTAGAAATTCAGAGACAGATAAGCTGATTATTTTATGGAGATGTTCACAACTAGGAAAATTTTTTGCACACTTCTCGTAATAGTGTGCTCTTCTTTTCCCTGGGTCGTCCAAATCCACTGTTTATCCTGTGGAGGAACAGAGTTCTGTTCTTGTTTTGCTGACTTCCCTTATATTTGAAGATTTATGTTCCCATTCAGCAGTGTTATCTTATGCAGGAGCAATAAATAATGCCTCTTGAAGAATTTTGGTTTAAGTATTCTTCATCCTTTGCTACCACCTGACAGACTTAATCAAAACAGCTTCTACTCTGAAATGAACACTTGCCTCATTCTTTAGATGCTTACTTTTCTAAATGTTTCCATAATATGTTGATAGAATATAGTAACATGCAATATTTCCTTCATTTTTCTTGACAGGAGCTAGAAATGTGTATCACCAGTTATTCATGAGCAGTCTGCTTATGGATTTGAAGTACAAGAAACTTTTCGCTATCCGCTTTGCAAGAGTAAGTATCTTTCTTACAAAGAACCATTAAATGCCTAAACTGTCCAGTGAAGAGAGTTTAGTTAGCATACAGTACTTCAAATGAACTGTTACCCGATTTTTTTTCCCTTTTTTTGGAAGTGAGAAGTTGAAATGCTGACAACTTTATTTTAGTCTTTGCAATATTAGTTATAATGGCATCTCATCTCCTGGGAAGGAAATGGACTTTCAGACTTCCCAGAACTAAAGCAGTTTAGATGTTTTTGTCTTCACCATCAACTGCGCAGGCTATCACTTCTTAAGAGCTAATCACGTCTTATTGTTGAGGT
The DNA here is from genome assembly GCA_036023395.1 of Myiotriccus ornatus. Taxonomy (NCBI): domain Eukaryota; kingdom Metazoa; phylum Chordata; class Aves; order Passeriformes; family Tyrannidae; genus Myiotriccus; species Myiotriccus ornatus. The sequence goes on from JAYRBT010000114.1 coordinate 23,175,847, forward strand.
GTAAGCTGTTACAGCACTGCTCAGAAACAGTGCTTAAATTTAGTTATGCTGATGAGTATTTCTGCAGTAACTAGTATTTGAAATGCTTTAAATCAGCACTGCAAAATTCTGCTCACTCTGCTGCAGACAAATAATTTTTTTGAGCAGGAAATAAAATGTTAGCCTTTATTGTGAAAATGAGAGTGAGTACATCTCACATGTGAGCAGATTAAGTTGTCACATTCTTTGTACAGAATATCCATATAATAATCCTTAAGAGCTACTTTTCCCTTTATCATGGCATTAAAGTTTCCCAGAGCAGACATTTAAATTAAAAAATCAGGTCAGTGTGGATTAGAGGTGAATCTCCCCTTGTTGTTTAGAATTACCGGCAGTTGCAGAGAGATTATATGGAGGATGATCACGAACGGGCAGTATCGGTGGCTGCTCTGTCTGTCCAACTCTTCACTGTACCTACTCTGGTGAGTAGTGCCTGTCTTTCTTTTAAAAACTGATAGTTGGCACTCCTTGCCTTTTTTTGCCTCCTTCTTAATAGAACTATGAGCGATTGCAGAGTGATTTTATGAAAGATGACCACGACAGAGAGTTCTCAATTGCTGACCTCTCGATACAGATATTCACAGTGCCTTCTCTTGTAAGTACTAAAAGACCAAAAAAGGAAATCTTTATTTGTTAAAAGCCACTCAAGTTTCATAAATCAAGGCTTCAGATTTCTTTAATGTTACTGTGGAAATGCAGAACAGTCAGACTGTTTACATACATTGCTATGGGTTTAGAAGTTAAAGCATTCAGCATTGCAGAGTTGGAGTCTAGCTTCCCAGGGAGAGCTGGGCGTTTTCAGTTTTCTTTTTACATTTTACTTTTTTTAGAAAGGTACTTTCATATTTATTTAGAAACAAACACATATAACATTTAAATTCCTCATCATACTGAGCCACAGTTACTGTTTGTAGAAATCTATATTGTGGTTTGCATATCATGGTTTCAGAGCACCATTCTGATGCAGTTTTATAAATGATCCACTTTGTTTTCCAGTCGACACAAGTGGAAACAAGAATTGTCTCATGATATTCCCCACTTGCTTTGGTACTTTGAGACTCAGACAATGCTTTATTTCAGGTTTCCAGGTAATTTCTGTTGCAGTGCTTCAAGCACTGTGACTTCTCCCAGCTCTGCTGGTCTTTCACCAGCTTATGCTTGTTTGGGAAGCTTTTTTTTTTTTTCCTCCAGTCTCCAAATAAGTCTGTCTTTGCTTGTATTATGAATTAGGCAAATTAAACTGTGGAGCTGTACTGGAAATAAAAGCCTGATTTTCATACCCAGAATTGTTTAAAAAATCAATGCTGCTGAATCCTCCCAAATTTAATCAGCTTAATTGAGTTCTAAAATTCAGTAGTAGCATGGCAGTCACAATACTGAGAAAAGTTGTTCTTCAGTTTCCTAGTGGCAGATATTATTCCTGAGAATTCAACAGGACCTCAGGATTTTGTTCCCATTGTTCAGGGCAATAATATGTTGCCTCTTCTAATGGTGATGCTTTCAGTAAGACTTATTCAGACTTAGAGTTAGACTTAATGAAATAGTATTATTCAAATGGTTATAGTGGTATTTTTTCCTTTGGCAGATGGGGTGGTACAGTATGTGAATCAATTCATATTTTTTTAAAAAGTAGTTTCAAACATTTCCTGAAGCAGAATGATTGCAGTGTCCCTTTTACATGAGTTCTATTTTAAAAGCATGCAAAAAAAATAAAGCAAATGGTTTTTGACTTTTGCAGAATGGTAGAATAGACTCATGAAATGAAAGTAATTATGATAAGTTCCTATCATATGAATTAAGTATTATTTTTGTATGTTTAGAGCCATTCACTCTTAAATAAGTAAGCTGAAGAATGTAAACCGCCCCACTGCCCTCCAGTAACATTTTCAAAATGGTCTTAGTACTTTAACTGAGATATTTTGGCTTGAGAGTGGATGAGCAGCTATGTTGGTGATGAATTTTTTTTCCCCCCTGCAGTAGCATTTTAGAAACTGTTTCCAAGTATTGTTAGCAACTGTAGAACCCAGAAGCTCTAGTCAAGAACCGGAGTGTCACTGGGGTAGAACAAAGTGGCCAGTCTTCTACAAGCTACCAGCCAGATCCAAGAACTGTAAGGCTCACCCCATTTAACCTGGAGAACCAACACAATGGGCGAGTTCTGGAAGTGTTCACAAGTAGGAACAGGCAGTGCCTACTTAGTGCCCCCTCCTTTGTTGGGGAGTTGGGTTAGGTTAGGCTGGGTGTGGAAGACAATCTTCGTCAGACTATTCCTGTTGATTTGTTTCGTACAACACATGGAAACATGCAGTAGCCCCTGAGGGGAATTACAAGTAATTTCATGTAATTTCCATGTGGAAATTGCACTGTACAGTTCCTTAGCAGTTTAGAAGATGCTCTGTTCACCACAGCTCTTGACAGTTTGTAAACAGAAAGCAGAAGAGCTGTCCCGCCCCTAAAGGGCTCATACTTATATTATATGAGAGGACACACACATACTTAAAGGGAGGTACGAGTTAATTATAAGACACATAATAACATGTCTCATAATTATATGGGTTAACAGGAGCCTTTCCATAGACAAACTTCTGTAGAGAAGTGGTCTGAAAAAAGAGATCTCAATTCTGATAATTTTTGGATAGCTTACTTTTTTTCTTTTCCTTCTGTGATTCTCTGAAAAGATTGCCTTTAAATGTTCTGGTTTTATTGATATAACTATATTGGATAAAAAAGAATGTATTTTATAAACTTCATGGTGCAGTGTGAAAATCTTGTTAGCTGTGTCTGTTAATTACAGCAAATTTCAATGTACTTTGGCATAGGCTCGAATGCTAATAACAGAAGAAAATCTCATGACCACTATCATCAAAACTTTCATGGACCACTTAAGGCACCGTGACATCCAAGGCAGGTTTCAGTTTGAACGTTACACTGCTCTGCAGGCTTTCAAATTCAGACGTGTTCAGAGCCTTATTTTGGATCTCAAGTAAGTACATTAACTATGTGCTGATTTGATAAATGGAGTTTAAAAAAAATCTAAAATTAACGCTTGCATCTTACTCATCTACCCAGGTATGTGTTAATAAGTAAGCCAACCGAGTGGTCAGATGACTTGAGACGCAAGTTCCTGGAGGGTTTCGATGCCTTCTTAGAATTACTCAAATGTATGCAGGTATGTAAATCTGTGAATTACAAAATTTTGCAAGATGAAAGCAGGAAGTTAGGTATCATGATGTAAAAATGGAAGAAATTTAATATACTTCTCATTTTATAACTTCAGTACAGTATTACTTTTGGAGTCATGTTTTCCTGAAACATAACATCTACCTCACTTTTTAAAATTAAGTTTGTGGTAGAGGTCAATAAAGTGAAAGAGCAGTTCAAAAAGAAGTGTCATTTGGGGCATATTTTGCAGTTGTGGAGGTAGACAAGGCATTTAATTGTGTGAGCAAAATCTGGTCCATCTTAAGTGTCGGCAGAGTTGCTCCTATGTATTGAGGAATATATTGTTCAAGACACACAAACGGACCTCTCCACTGTGTTTTTTTTCCACAGCCTTTTCATGTACTTAAGATATCTTAAGAGGAGCATTTTAAAAACAATGCAGCTTTTACAAGGGCAAATTGGCTGTGTGATCAGTGAGGTGTAAGTCAGAATCACTCCCATTTTTCAGTACTTCAGTAGCATACCTTTCTCAGTACTTAGCTTTCATTAGTCGTTTTTTGATAGTCACTTGAAAATTTTGTAATCCTCAGATAATGCTGGGGTTTTTTCTTCTTAGGCTAAGAGCTGATGAGGTATTGTAGTACCCAGTATTTAGTTAGTACATAACTGTATGTAATAGCACAACCCTAGAAAGTATATTCAGAAACCGAAATGTGTATGTAAGATATTGTATGTATCAAACGTTGTGGGACCGCTCATAATACTGAAATCTCTGCATTTGTTAATAATAAATACAGCTCATATCCATAACCTTTCTTGACATAGTATACTACTTTCCCAAATCCCATTTAATTGTCTTGTTATTAGTTTGATACGTTTCATTCCCTTTCAGATGGTGTCAAGTTTCTTTTTACCTGTTGCAGCAACAATATCCTTATAAGGGTAGCTAACCACTGTCTCACACTCATGCTAATTTTGTCAACATATTTCAGCGATACATTGTTGAGATGCATAATTCTTTTTGGTTTAGGGTATGGATCCAATAACTCGTCAAGTAGGACAACACATTGAAATGGAACCAGAGTGGGAAGCAGCCTTTACATTGCAGATGAAATTAACACTTGTTATTTCAATGATGCAGGACTGGTGTGCATTAGATGTAAGTTCCTTCTGAATTGTTTTTCTGTGTGAAGGGGGATAAAATTCAAATGTTAATACATGTAACAATTGAGCTGAACACATAAATGCACCATAAGCCAAGAACGTCTCTGAGTGAATGCAAACCTTTTCTGTATTTAAGCACATCTTTTATGGCTTCTACTGACCAATTCATGAGAATGTGGTTAAACCTTTTAAAAAATATTCCAGAGAGTTTTGTCGCACATCTGATAGTTGTGATCATCACAACACTATCAGGTTATAATTATCAGAGAAGAGGGAATAGAGGATGAGACCCTGGATCTACCACATTCTGCAGATTGTAGATGATGTTTCTACTCCATAAATGTTCCAAGTTTTAGAGGAGTACAGAACTTGAGCATTGTAAAATATGGCTGTAGAGTAAGTGATCCTAGGATGTTTGAACATTCAGGCTGACTTTAATCTGTTACTGTTATTTAATGTTCAGATTTTATTAGCCTCGCATTATCATTGATCAGAAAGTTACCAGAACCCAAACCCAAACAACATACTGGTGGGTATTTTTCTAATCAGACATACCAGTATGAGTTTTGCAATCTGTGCCCTCCTTAATTTGGCTCTTTTGTTGGAATCCTTATCTTAATTTTGCAGGACTGTTGTTAAAGGTAAAAAGCGCCAACCCTTCAGTCTTTTTTACGTTGGCTGTATTATTTGTCGGAGCTCTGTTTTTTTCGTCATCTCTGTAAACTGCAATCTTTCTTTTAGGAAAAAGTGTTGATTGAAGCTTACAAGAAATGCCTGACTGTGCTGATGCAGTGTCACAGTGGGTTTACTGATGGAGAACAGCCCATTGTTCTCAGTATGTGTGGACATTCAGTTGAGACTATCAGATACTGCGTTTCTCAGGAAAAAGTTAGCATTCATCTCCCAGTTTCTCGTTTACTTGCAGGTATGAACTACTTTAAAAATATTTCAGGAGATGAAAAGCATTGTATAAATGTGATTTGTATTTGTGTGTACATGAAGAACTACACAACTGTTGCTTAAGGCCTGAATAGGCTGCATTTTGGCCATTTTCTAACTGTTTGGTAGCCTCTAGGCCAAATGTTCCCAAGGACTGGAGGACTTGTTATCGTTTCAGGCCTGGTGGAGATGGTCTTATGCCTCTGGATTTGTATTGTAGGCAGCTACTGCTGCTTTTTCCACTTGAGTGATGCAAAAGAACTGCAACAAAATATGGGCCATGGTTGACTCTTTTGGAATACGTTTAGCTGTCAGACTAATCAATGTTCTAGACTAATCAATGTTCTGTTAGAGAACAGATTTATCGAGCAGATGTGTCACCAGAAAATGAAGCTATCCTTTCTCTTTATATTGTGCCTATCTTGTTCAACAGTTGTGTTGAAAAACACTTTGTGAATTTTAGTTACAGAATCAGAAAGCCATATAAAAATCACAAGTAATGAAGTGAAATAGGTAATTCTTAGGTAAAATGCCACGCAGCTCAGGATCAAATAACTTTGAATAGTTGAATCTTTGAGCCAAGTCCTTGTAACTTTAAAACAAAGCAAACCAGAAAACCCTCATGTATTTTGTAGGAGCCACATTCTAGTTCCTGAGGTATTTTATGAGTTTTTTATCTAAGAACTGATAAAAAGGATGACATATCTGTTGTTTATTATCCTGATAGACCCAGGACTCTTGACTGAGGGGATATGACAGAACCAAAAGAAAGGCAAAAATCTTACTTGTACTGCAAGTTTTATACAGATACAATGGGAAAATTTTAATTCTCTCAAAATGTATGCTTTTAACATGTTTCTTCAGGAAATAGTTGTGTGGCTCCAGGGTGATAAGTGTGCAGGCTTGTAGCTGCGTCCAGAAAATGATCTGAGAGTAAATTAGATGACCTTTTTTTTTCCTATTTGAATTATATAAAATAGTGTGTATAATATTCTGTATGTTTTTTCCCCCCATGTATTTATGTAGGTTTGCATGTTCTGCTCAGTAAAACTGAAGTGGCATATAAGTTTCCAGAGCTGCTACCCCTGGTATGTAATTAAATGTAGCATATTCATTAAATATAATTAAAACTGAATGTGAAATTGGTCATGTAAATGTAGGATATAATTAAATAAAACAAAGGACCTTTTTACCATGAATTCTACTCAGATTATCTTTAGTAGATGAAATTGTCTCTTAAAAGATTAATGATGATAGCATAGGCAATCAGTGTTGCTTTCTTAAGTAACTAAGATTCAGGTTTAAGGCTTGTATTTTGTTCTTCATGCATAACCTTTTTTTTTTTGTAGTAGAAACTGTTTTTAGGAACTTTAGACAGGATCTGATTCCTTTTCCTTGGCCTGGGTTCTAATTTTCTTCCCCAGCTGTTTCTTGCTTCCCACATGTTCTTACTGATATGATGTTTCTTTAGTGGAAGTCAAAAAAAGTAGGATAAAACTTAACTGGGAGAACAATCTCAGTTTCTTTTGAAAGAAGTAGTACTTAACCTTTGAATGAAATTAAATTGCAATATTATTAAATTGACAGTGCTGATGTTTTAAAATATGAAACCTGCTGTCTTTAGGAATAAACTAAAGCCCTTGTACAGTACTTTTGTGGAGCAAAGAGAATGTAAGGGTAACATTTGATTGGATAGATTGTGAATAGACTCATCAAATTTTGTTGTTAGATTTGCTTCTCTTTTGTATTGCCGAAATACCTTAACGATCACAAATACCATCCTCCTTCATTTAAGTCCCCTTTTCTTTTATTTTCTCTGTATATATCAAAATATTGCACTTTCTTAATGCAGAGTGAACTTAGCCCACCTATGTTAATAGAACACCCTCTGCGATGCCTAGTTCTGTGTGCCCAAGTGCATGCGGGGATGTGGAGAAGGAATGGGTTCTCTCTTGTCAATCAGGTGAGTCTACACAGTACCTGCAGAATCGCTGTTTTCTGGTAACTCCCACAAGGTAATTTCAGACCTCGAAACCTTCCCCTTCTGTATTGATTTCAAATTTTACTTACGAAAATCTTAGGGCAGTGCGAGGTGGGTGTTTGTATCAGCACTCACATCATTTGAATATTTGTACTTTTAATCTGATCTTTGATTTTCTTTAGTCAGAAGTCACTTTTTTGTTTCAGGGCTGCTAAAGGGCTCAGTGACCTTAGTGCTCTGCATGTAAAGAAGTTTTAGTATAATGCAGTTAGTGACTCTTAGCCTTTTTATGGTGTACTGTCCAAAAGCAGTATTAAGTGCAGAATTAGATCTGTACATCTTCAGTAATGCGTTCATCACCTCCATGTAAAAGTGTCTCAGATATAAAAATATGCAGCATTAAGATATTATGGCTGTTTATAAAGTAATTTGAAATCCAGAGACCCCCACAGAAGCATTAAGAACTAGTGTAGAACTGAGTGTTTCTTGGCTTTTAGCTCTCATGCTTATTTCATACTTCTGGAGACTAACTCCTTTCATCTCTAAACTTATGTGCTCTGTGTTTGTATGAATTAGATGTTTCAAGCATAACAACTATACTGTGGTGTCAGTACCACCCACCAGGGTGATCGTCTGAAATGATTTTCTTAGCAAGAGATAGATTACAAGAGGAACAGGATTTAATTCTGGGAGGTGTTAACCTGATTTATTTGCAAGAAAATCCTTTCAGTCCCACCAGCCCTCATATTCGTTAGATAATTCAGTCTCTTAGTACACATGCACTGCAATTAAGCTGTTCAAACATATTGTGTTCTTGACACTTCTTGACTCTTAAAGGATCTTTATAAGTTGATGTCCTTTATTGTCATTATTAAAGCAAAAAGGACTCTAGTTATGTAAAATTATAGCAGTGCCCATACTGCTCAAGACACAGATCAAATCTGGAATTTCAGCGTAGCTTTTGGTGGCGAAATAAGTCTCTGTTAATTTCCCCTGGTTATCAGTATCTTGAAGTTAAGAACCTGGTGTAGTTTAGCTCATAAGGTTCCCAGAGTCAGCAAGTCCTTCCTCTTTCCTGTGGCTATGAGAGCTCATGTTCAGCCAGCTTCATTTGCATATTTTGCCAGACAATAGGAATAGGCATGTCTTTGTGTGGATTATTAGGGTGGGGAAAAAATGGAAGGCATGCCTAGTTGTCTTCCATGTAGTTCTGGTGAGAAATGATGTGTTCCTAGAGGAAAGACTGGCATGCTGAAGATTGCTCCTGATCCTAGGCAGAAGCTTGTCAACCTTATTAATTTTTCCTTAATTGTGGTAGAACCAAACTTTCCCATATTTCAGTGCCATGCAGTGTTTGCAGTGTTGTTGCTGCTTGGCACAGTAGTGTTGAGTTCATTCTCAGGATGGTTTTGGTTAAGTCTAATTCCATCACAGTATTAACATTTTGCTGACACTGGCAATTCCTGAAAGATTGTATCCCAAATAATCGAAGAGCAATTCATGGAATGAAGAAGAAACTTTTCTCTAACTTCAAGGGCTTTCTCTCCTGTGAATTTCGAACAGTTAATTGCTAAGCAAATAGATATATTAATACAGAAGCCAACAAGGTCAAAAATATTTTCCTTCTAAGTTTATGCAGTCCAGACATTAGATCAATACAATGCAGCTAGCAACTATTTTGTGCTATATAAAAAAACTTTTTACATACAGATACAATTGTGTCATTTCTTCAAATCACAGGTTCATTTTTTGTTTACTAACACTGTATAGCAAAGGTAATTTTTTCCAGAATTAAAATATTTTTAGATTAAATATGATCCTTGTTAATGATTGTGGGTTGTTGTTTTTGTTTGTTTTTTCAGATTTATTACTATCATAATGTGAAGTGCAGGAGAGAGATGTTTGACAAGGACATAGTAATGCTTCAGGTAATCACGTATACCAGTCTGCATTTTTATCAAGCATTTTCAGGGCGTGTGTGTGTTTGTTATTAGCTCCATCAGAACCCTTCAATGACAAGGAAAAAAGTCAATTTTTTGTGGAAAGGCTTCAATTTTCTTATTGTATCTTTATAGTTATGGGATAATTTGTAAAGGAAGTAACTGTTGTTGTAATCCTTGTTTTGTAACTATACTTTGGAAAGTGCAGAATTTTCTTTGTGATGCACATATAATGCTACTTCTTCAAGAATGAAGTATTTTGACTAATGGGCTGTGCTGTAGTAGCAACTGTGTGAGTCTGCATGTCTTCAGTAATGCACTCAGTGTATGCGCTGGCTCTTCTCCCCCTCTTCAAAGTTGGCATTTAAAATACTGGGCAGAAAGTGATTTATTTTTTTCCTTCAGAAGAGATTTTGCAAATCTGGCAGTCTGTTTAGCTCTGACACAGATTCAGTGTTTCTACACTGAGAGCAATGTAAGCTAACATTTGCAGCTCGGGGTGCATAGTTCACCTGCACAGCAAAATATTTTCTCAGAAAGTCCCTCAAATCTTACCTAGAGTTAGCAATACCCAACAGGATACATATGCCCCAAGTTTCTTCTGCTTTCAGACATATTTCTCTGAGGCTTGCTCTACCACTAATTTTTAATGATCATCTGTGGCTGCCTGTTTGGGTAGATACCCTTTAGCTTTGTTGGAAATTATTCTGTCTTAAAGATAGTCCCATTAGCAATAATGAACTAATAGCAAATTTTTATAATGGGCTAACTTAAATATCCTGTTTAATAAACAGAAAAAACTTTAGCCAGTAGTTTTCAGAAATGGAAGTCAATGTTTGTGCTGTGTTAAAACATTAATATTTTTCTTTCCGAGAAGGTTTGGGAAGTTTTGCTCTAAAATCTTCAGCCATTCTTTTGAGGATTGGAATTAGTTTTTAAAATTTTGAGTCCTATATACTAAGTGATATTATGCCTTAAGTTGTGCCAGTAGGGACAAGATTGGAGAGACAAAACCAACCAAAACAAACCAAACACTGAATTTTATTTAGACTGTTTCAGATAGAAGGAATATCCCTGAGTATTTTACATGATGTCTTTAAAAGGGCATTAGAAATTATTGATAAAGCATGGGATTCGGCTTGTCAAGTGTGCTGACACTTCTCATTTTGGAGTCCTAAGAGAGACAATTTAAGTAGTTAAGTCTTCATGCCCAGAGAAAGGAATGAATTTCATAAAGAATATACTGTGGACATCATATGTAAATATATAAACATGCTATAATAACATGCAGTCTATTTTCTGTTTATAATCTTCTTTTCTTTTAACAGACAGGTGTGTCTATGATGGATCCAAATCACTTCTTGATGATAATGCTGAGTCGCTTTGAACTTTATCAGATATTTAGTACTCCAGACTATGGCAAAAGATTTAGCTCAGAAAATACTAACAAGGTATTTTATGTACTACTGCAATAGAAAATCTGCAGTTTTGTTTTTCAAAGTGTATCAGATGCAGAGCAATTTCTTGATAAAAAAGCAAAACCTATCCTGTTTTGATTTCATTTGGCTAGTTTGAAATATGCATAAATATTTTTACCTGTCAAACTGGTAAATGTCAGAAAGTGTTGCATAATTTTTGCACTTGTAATTGCAGTTCAGCATATCTTAATCTGGGAATGCTAAGGGTGAAAACAAGCAATGTTTCGAATCACTGAAAAGTATTTTCAGTATATGGAATAATTCTTTTAATTGAAAATTGTAAATTCTTTTTTTGCTTGTTTCAGGATGTTGTTCAGCAAAATAATACTCTTATAGAAGAGATGCTATACCTCGTTATAATGATTGTTGGTAAGTTCAGAATGTATTTAATTAATTTAAAAAATTTAAGTCTCTTTAGTGGTCTGGAATGAACATTAATTCATTTCCATCTCAAGTTCAGTTCTGTTGTGAACTTCGTGTAGTTCTGACTTCTTTCATAGGAGAAAAGCCTCAAAACTAGCTTAGATTAATATAATGAATTTTTGAACTCTGGTGCATGAACACAAGATTTCATAGAAGGTGGCTTATTTTCCAGCCTTTAACTTAAGGAAGAAGGGAAAGGAGTATTTAAAATCCTAAAAAAAAATTATGTGTTTTATTTCTACAGGTGAAAGATTCAGTCCAGGAATAGGACAGGTAAATGCAACAGATGAAATCAAACGAGAGATCATCCATCAGCTGAGCATCAGGCCAATGGCTCACAGTGAACTGGTGAAAGCATTACCTGAAGATGTAAGTAACTTGGCCTGGAGGAGGGAAGCAGCTTTTACTTTAAAAGGCTGATTGCTGAAAATTTTTCTTATGCAAGTTCATTTCACTTAATGTGGAATGGGTGGAATGGGAGCAGCTTGATTATGCTCAGAGCAAGGTTAGCATGAGTACAGAGTAATAATTCTCATGGAGAGAGTAGGAAAGAGATAAAGAAGGAACAACATATGAAAGAGGCAGGAACCTGAAACCTTCTTGAGCTCCTTTCTCTTTTTAATACTGTTCCTTATCAGGCCATCTGGCTGTCTCTGCAGGCTGCTTGTAAACCCTGAATTAGATGTATGGAAGTGGGTTGTAAGAACTATCCGAAAATATAAGCTGTTATATTTTAATGCCTAACAGTAAGTGAAAAGACATTGAATCAGACACAGCATTACGACTTGTGTAATGTAAATGGTTCATTTGCATGAACAGAAGCATTATGAGAATTCTATTAGGATTGCATCTGTAGGATAGCAAAGCTTCCTTTTTAATATTTTTGAAGCAATCTTTTAAACATGATTTCTGAAGACAGAATTCAATAGTTTATTTAACTGTACAGATAGATTCTGAAATACTTTTCTTTGTACTAAGTATCTTAAATAATTTGAAAAGTCAAATTTTAAATTTATTTAAGAATAATTTTAAGGTTGGATGAAAGAGCAAACTGGGATTTTAGTTAGAGTTCCAAACTGTTTTGTCAGTCTTAAATACTTTTTCCCTGGCACGTTAACTGCTGTGAATACATAGTGCAGGAAGGGGATGGGAATATTAAAGGCAATTTGTGTATGAAGTAATTTTTTGAGTAGTATTTGAGCTAATGTCTCCTGCTGCCTTTTGTGGTAGTTTTGTAATTTTTCAGTAACTTGTTTTTCTGGCTTTCCTATATTTATTTCAATTTAAAAACTAAGAAACCAGAAATACTGACTGTGTATTCCAAAGATAAGCTCAGTATGCAAGCTTCAGGTTTTCTTCTGCTACTGTTACATCCAAGTTCGTTGTGACAGGGAAAAACAATAAAAATTAAGCACTCTGAATGGCATGACTTGTTAAAAATGTAGATGCAGAGATGGTATTCCTGAATGTGTTTTCATGTTGTGTTGCTTTAGCGTTCTCTTGGGTGCCAGTAAAATGACTTTGCACTACATTCATTTTGCATGCTTACTGTAGTATCATGTCGTTGGAACGTGTTTAATCCGAGAACTGCAGTAACACACTGTCTTGCCTTTTCGCTCAATTGTAGGAGAACAGAGAGACAGGAATGGAAAGTGTGATTGAAGAAGTGGCATGTTTCAAGTATGTTTCCCTCTATTCTAATATTTCAGCTTTAGAAATGGAACGGTTAAATTAGTAAAAATGAGAGAATAAAAGAAAGAGGGCTGAGTTGAGACAATTTCTCATGGCTTTACTCACATGCAGGGTTCTTAATACTGTTACTTACTTGATTTCTAGAATGCCTACTGAGCAGTGTTTTTTAGCTGTTCTATTTAACTGTTTATTCTCAGATGTTAATAACCAATGGGCATAACGTGTTTTGTTTGGTTTTTTTGTAGGAAACCGGGATTAACAGGCAGAGGGCTGTATGAGTTAAAACCAGAATGTGCCAAGAACTTCAATCTGTATTTCTATCACTTTTCAAGGGCAGAGCAATCAAAGGTAACTAGTCATTTAATTTTCTGGGGTTTATTTTGTGTCTTTTTTTGTTTGCCTTTTCCCAAAGCTTAGTTCTGGGAAGAAGTGTTATGAGCTAGATATTTGAGAATGTTAACAAAATTTGCCCAAGATTTTGCAGTGATTGCTGTGCCATTGGATCCTGTGCCCTCTACAGAGCTATTGAAATCAGTGGGCCTTCAGGAGCTTGTCTGTGGGCTTCTCTTACATCTTATGTTACTGAAAGTATTTAAAACAATCTGTATTTTCCCTTAGCTTTATGGAAATTGCCACTGTAGCTCAGAATTGTCTTACAATCTTATGCTAGAAAAAGAGTTCAGGCTGGCTCAGGATGAAAGATTAATTTTGAAGTTGTGTGCCCTACTTTACGAGTAGAACATAAATTGAAAAGACGTGAAAGCTTTCATGTTTATTTAAGGCCGGTAAAAAAGGGGGAAAAACAGTAACAGTGGTGTAAAGCATGAATGCTTTTTTTATTAGTTTTGTATTTGTACAGGTTTTGAGTAATGCTGACGTTGTTCTTCTATTTCAGGCAGAGGAAGCACAAAGAAAGCTTAAAAGACAGAACAGAGAAGATACAGGTATTTCTTTTTGAGAGGAGATGGTAGGAGAAGGAATCACGTATTGAGCTGTGTATTGCCCTGACACTCAAGACTAACAGCCTGTTCCTGGGCTAGAGCAGAAATGGGTTGAAAATGTGGCAATTTCCCTTATGTCTCCCTGGCTATAGACAGGGATCTGATCTGTCATGGAACCCGCCTTCTGGAGAGCTTATTCCTTTGGCTTTTCGGTTACATGCAAGCCACATGGAATGTTACAGCCCATTATCAGTGGTACTGTTTATCAAGCAATTGTGTTCTGCCTTAGGATCATAGAATGGTTTGGATTGGAAGGAACCTTAAAGATCATCTAGTTCCTACCCCCCTGCTTTTGGTTAAGCTGTTCAGTCAGACATTTTATATGGGCGTTGTAAATCTTGGAGAAATGTCAAACACACCAATTTCCCTTTCAGCACTTCCACCGCCAGCTCTTCCTCCTTTCTGCCCACTTTTTGCCAGTCTGGTTAATATTCTGCAGTCTGATGTGATGCTGTGCATTATGGGAACTATACTGCAGTGGGCAGTAGAACACAATGGCTACGCCTGGTCAGAGTCGATGCTGCAACGGGTATGGGTTTTTTTATTTAAAATAATGCTTATGCTAATAATGGAATATTTATTTTAGCATTTTAACATGGGGTTATGGATAAAAGTTGTTTACTTGGTATCTGAAATACACAGAATATTCTCTGAACGAGAAGTAAATGGAAACCCCTCTGCCTCCAAAGCAATTTATTTTTAAAAGTGAATAGAAGACCCAGGTAAATTTCTGATGTGATGCACAAAAAAGGAAAGAATTCTGCTTGAATCAGTTGAAATAGTGTTTATTGTGGTAGAGAACCAGTTAATGAGTTATTGCATATTAAATAGATGTTGATTTTTTTTCTTGATATTCACTTGCTTATTTTCAGTTTAAGCTAAATCACTTCAAAAAAAATCATAGAAGTGCACAAAAGAGTTTTCTAACTTGAAAATGTATCAGCTTTGGGAAACTTAACTTTTTTTCCCCGAGTCAGCTACTCTTGTCTTGGAAGGTCATGCAAAGGTTGATGTGAGACATCTGCAAGAGGAAGTGGCCCATATCTCAGGACACCTTGTTAAATAGATGTGATAGACTGAGGAAAAATTGACTGTATAATTAAATTCTAAAAACTTCAAGACTCTCATCAGGTTTTGCCAGTTTTTCTGTAGATGCTTAGACTGTTGTATTCCAGGTCTGTTACAAAGTTTCAGGTGATTATCCTTTCCTTACGTGGATTTCAGTGCTTATTCCAAGCATTCAGTAATGCTTTATGTCTAGAGCATCCTGCCAATTTGCATAGGGTTGCAAAATGGCTGATTCAGCATGACAGAATTCACCACCAAGATTGAAGTATTTCAGCTTTAAAATGCCATTCGGACTATTATAGTGCTAAATAGGGAAATGCCATTCTTTAAGTGCAAGGGGATTTGCAGCTTTTCACCGACATGAAAATTAGTGTTATTTTAAAATGCGTTTCTGGAGAGAATTCTGTTTTAAATCTTTAAATTTTTGTCAGTAAATTTTGTATGTTAGAAGGGTATAAAGTGTGCATTGTGCTTCTGTCCGTAGACTTGAGATAATAACAAGCCATTGCCAGGGAGAAAACTAAGAAGCACTGACTTCTCACTCACTAGTAAGGACAGCAAACAGAAAGATATAAGTAGTACAGTGTGGGTTTTATGTGGCAGAGTTCCAAACACTATTGCTGCTGTATAATATAGCTTTAGAATTCTGTATATAGAAATAACTGCAAATATATTCATATTATGTAATTGTATGGTATGATTTCCCTGTCTCTCAATTAATTACCCAAACTATATAGCTAAATTATATGACTTATTTAAGGAAAGAACTAAAATTCATAATTCTTACCTAGGTTTTGCATTTAATTGGAATGGCTCTACAAGAAGAAAAACAGCATCTGGAGAATCTCAGTGAGGAGAATGTTGTAACATTTACCTTCACTCAGAAAATATCAAGTATGCTGTTCTTTTCATATTTATAGCAAATCTGAAATAACTGAAAATGCCAGGATCTCGTATTTTATTCTTCTGAAACGGCATTTACCAGTAGAGTATATTTGTTTATTCATCAAAATTTTACCAAGTTGACTATAGATACGTGCTTTACATATGTGTAGATTCTATGATGGTAGCAGTACTAAAGGTGCTTTCTGGAGAAGAAATCCAGAAGTTGAATAATTCCCACTAAACTTAATTCTTAGTATCTTTAAGCAGCATCTCAACAAAGATTGCTGTACAGGATTAGATGCAATTGCAGACACGATAGTTACATTCTTAGATTCTTTTAATCTTGACTCTCCTTCGTATCTCCTAACTAGAGCCTCTAGTTTTGCCAACATATGAAAATTGCTAAGACTCTTCCGTTTAAAATAGTGGGAAATAAAATGCTGGAAGTTCTACATAGCCGATCCCAGGATGAAAACAGCAAGGGAGCACATACAGTGCATTTCTCTTGTGAGAAAATATAGTCCATAAGCAAGACTTTCAGGATTTAGAGGTTTCCTCTTAACTTTTCAGGGTTTAGAGGTTATTCATGAAAATGTTTGCATTGGGGGGGAACTAAAAGTTGTATTGTACCTGTTTGCTGAAGGAGTTCTTCAGCTACTGAGCAAGTGCTGGTGATTTTTGTTTGTAAAGTTAATGAATGAGTAATTTGTCAGGTAATGGTATAATCATTGTAATATTTGTCTCAGAACCAGGAGAGGCACCCAGTAATTCCCCTAGCATACTAGCTATGCTAGAAACACTGCAAAACGCACCTCATCTGGAAGTGCACAAGGACATGATCAGATGGATATTGAAGGTAAATGTATCCTATATTGCCCCAAAAAATATGGAAATAAGATTTTTGCAACTCACCTAGTTATATTGTGATGATTTCCTTATTTCCCATGTTGATTTGTTGTAGCTACATTTTTCCTCTTCTGGAATCCAACATTGCACGTTATCTGGCCAGCATTGTAGTGCACAGTTATATTCTCATGTCACAAACAAATTAAATGTTGTATTCTTTTCTTACAGACTTTTAATACTATTAAAAAGCTAAGAGAAAGCTCTTCTTCAAGTCCCGTGGCTGAAACAGAAGGAAATATTATGGAGGAGGTAAAAGCAAGCTGTAACAGCTGATTTAGAACATGTCTGGGTTGTGACTAGCAAGGAACTGTATTTCTAATTGTAGCTCTAAATCAAAGATGGGAAACATCAATGATTTCTGAAATTCTGTCTCACAGCTCAAACCCATTTGTTTGAAAGTCATATTGGTAGAGTTCCTGGACTATTTTTCTTTTTTTTATATATTGTAGTCTCCAAATCTTTTGCAAGTTTACCCCTTAGAATTGTTTGTATTATTTATCACAGCACGAAATGTTTCTGCTTTTCCCATAATCTCAGGCTCCATGGAAAGTTGGTAAAAGAAATGGTATCTATGTATTTTTACCATGCAGGTTATTCCAGATAATCTCTGCCCATTTGCTTAGCTCAACGTGTGATACTCTAGATACTACATCTTAGTGCATTAAGGAATACAGGTAGTATGGAGGGAGAGTAACACTAGAGATGAGACCTGTCGCTTTCTTATCTTCTTATCTTGTGAATGACTAAAGGGAAGGGAAATACAACATACAGTTAAGTGTTGAGGAGAGGAGGTTGCCCTTCTGGATACGCAGTTCTACCTGGCATTGAACACGAGCTGAAGGAAAGAGGGGACAAAATAACTCTTTGGTAGACTTTTCTTGTGTCTTTTTATGAGATTTTGATTGTTTGGAGGTTAGTAAAGTCACATGTAGCAATAGCTAAAATTTTGGAGGTTAGTCTGTTACACCAAGCAGTAACTAAAATAACTTACCTGTTGCAACAAGATTTTAGAAATGACTTAATGAACAATACAATTTCAGAGTTCACGTGATAAAGACAAAGCTGAAAGGAAGCGAAAAGCTGAGATTGCCAGATTGCGCAGGGAAAAGATCATGGCTCAGATGTCTGAGATGCAGCGGCACTTCATCAATGAAAACAAAGAACTCTTCCAACAAACTCTGGATGAGCTAGATACTTCAACCTCTGGAGTACATGAAAATAGGTAAAGGAATCTCATTTAAGTTTTCCCCCCATTAACTTTAACATCAGATCGTCCCATTGTGACTGCTTTAAAAGGCTCTTTTTTTTTTTTTTTTTTTCTGTCTGGATTGAAAACTATTCTTAAGTTTTTGAGACAAAAACACAGCAGTAAATAGAATGCTTTCCTCCCCTTCTCTGTCAAAATGGTGGGATAAATATTGATTCCTCTCTTGTCGCATCCTCATAGTGCTCAACATAAACAGGCAAATAATTCTTTGTACAAAATCATCCAATTAATGATTAATGATACTGAAGAGACTATGCTATTGAACACAATAAATTGGAAACAGCTGATTATACGTCAGTTGAAGATTTGGAAGAAAATCTGATTGTAGCTGGAAATATGAACTGAAGTATGCTGATGATCTGTGGGGAAGTGGAGAGTTGTTTTCTGAATTCGTGTCAGACACTTAAGGGATGGGGATGATGGAGGGCTGCACATTTAATTTCTGTGTTAAACTGGGGTGGGTTATACTATTGGGAGGGTAAGAATTTTTTTTTAAAGTATGTGCTATTTCTGAGAACATAAGAATTGTTGTATAAATGTCAAAATTGGTTTTTGTCAGAGAGCATTTATCATAAATTTAGAAAACTCATTCATCACACTTAAATCATGATCTGAACTGGAATGTTTTTCAAATCATTTGCTTACTAATATTCTTTGAATATTTTAGCCCTGTAATTTCAGATGCAAAACTCACAGCCTTGGGACCAGAGCAAACTAGAGTAGCCGAACCCAGGCAGGTTGTTATGTGTATATTGTGTCAGGAGGAGCAAGAAGTTAAAGTGGACAGCAGGGCTATGGTCTTGGCAGCATTTATCCAGCGATCAACTGTGTTGTCTAAAAATAGAAACAAAATTACTCCAGACCCTGGTAAGTACTGTTCATAGTTGTCGTTAATGTTAAAGAATGTTGGAGTCACTGTGACAACTGCATGTGTTCCTTTGAGACAGTGATATAGCCTTCTTATATTAACTGTGTGTTTGTGGAAGGCTTTTTTGTAATCAGTAGCAAAACTCCCCATCTTTTTAGTGAGATAGAAATGTGTGTTATAAATAATGTAAATCACTGCAAAGCATGATCTAAATGTTCTGCCATTCATTTGTGACAAATTATTTATAACTGTTAAAAAAAACCTTAAAATCAGAAGTGTTTGTTCTTAAACGTCGCCTGTAACATTAGAGAGAGAGGAGGTGTTGTAATGCTGTAAAAGCACAAGATGTACATTTTCTTCCTCTCAGCTATATCCTCTGAAATTCCTCTTAGCGATAATAAAAAAATTTTGGATTTAGGTACTTTGTAAAACAGATCACAGTGAGCAGTGGTGTTGATAGAAAGGCTTTTCTGAATTCTCTATGTGTAAACACATAGAAAATCTCTGCACGGAATTGCTTTGTGTTCTCACTTTGAAAATTAATGTTCTTGGACTCACTGTTTGATGGTATCGAGCCACCAAAACTGCAGGTACATCCTGGGGGTTTTACCAAGGCCTCCAAAAGCTTGGTTTGAAGTCTTAAGTACAGGACACACACATGGTCAGAACAAAATGACGTGATACTTGTAAATCAAATTACAATTCTGTGACGAAGTTAAATAAGAATGCAATTGTGGTAACATCAATCTGCAGTTAAATCTTTTGATAAATGTTTATTTCAAAGTTGTTTTGTTTTGTTTTAAATGCAGAAAAGTATGACCCATTGTTCATGCACCCAGATCTGTCATGTGGAACACACACGGGTAGCTGTGGACATATTATGCACGCTCATTGTTGGCAAAGGTAAAAGGCTGTATTTAAGTTTTTAGTACAAATAGCATGTTATGTTATCAGATTGCCTAATGGCACCAATTTTAATGGCAAAATTACCACCATGTAGTAAATGTAAAAAGTAATTAAAACACCTTTCTGTTGGAACAAACAAGTAGAAATCAAATGCTGTAAATATGTTCAAAATAATTTTCATTTGCTGTCTGTCATCTTGGTAAAGAAGAATCCAAAGCCATACATGGCAGCTTTCGTTCTATTTGCTTATCTCAATGCATAATTCCCTGTGGTGCAGGGAATATATCTGAACACTAAGCTCAGATTTTTGGGGGTTTTCTTGCAGTTCACTGATAGACATGTTTTTGCTGCTTCTTCTGCTCTCTACTGGAGTTATAAATGACCGGTGTATCTCTTGTACTCTTGATTCCTCCAACGTGTTTAATTTGAAGTAGAAACATCTGCAACATAGTTCAAGTTCATCTTCAACATAAACTCAATTTTATCCTTTGTTCTTAGCTTTTTAATAAAACCTTTTCCAGTTATTTTTATTCTTTGATTTTTGGAGGTGTATAAACATGCTTCGTGCTGTGTGGGGCCAGTGCCATGTGACAAATGCAAACTGTTCAAGCTTCCGACTTGGGTTAGGCCCTTGTTTCGGTCCTTGGCACGGCTTCTGAAGGGCCTAATTTCAAATTCTACCATGTGTGTGAAGAGCGTTAGGAGCTTCCAGGCATTCTGTGGCTATAACCACACACTGGTTTCATTTGTGGTCTTTGATACCACTACTCACAGTCCTGTGTGGGTTCCGTTATCTCCTAGAAACGCCCTTAGAGGCCTGTATTCAGATCATTTTGGGGTCGTTGTTTGGCATGGTTTAAACCACACCAAAGCTTCTGGAATAGCAGTTACGTTTAGCAAAGCAGTGAATTCAGTTTCTTTTCCATAGAGGATTCAGCCACGGTTTTTCCAGTTGCTGCTCTGTTTTCGTTGTGGCCTGTAATGGAATATGCCCACAGATAGTGCTTATGACATCTCCCTAAACGTTTTATGTAAAAATGAGGCCTTTTTTTTTTTTTTTTCTTTTAATCCTTCAACCTTCTCTCTTCCTCTTCCTCTGGAAATTGCTAGTCTTAAACGTGATTTTAACGGCCCAGTGAACTTCAGCACTTTAGGGGATTTTGGCACCCAAAAACTGGGAAGAGCTGCAGTTAGTCGTACTTTATGAGTCAGAGGGTAGAGCTTTTTCCTTCAGATAATTCTCTTACCTATATCTGGGAAAAGGCAAAACTGTGTCTTCCTGAGAATTCTTGAATTTTTATGTTAAATTAATGTTTTAATAATTTTCTACTAATGACTTGCTGTTTTCTGAAGGTATTTTGATGCAGTCCAAGCGAAAGAGCAACGAAGACAACAAAGATTGCGAGTACACACAAGTTACGATGTAGAAAACGGTGAATTCCTTTGCCCACTTTGTGAATGCTTAAGCAACACCGTTATTCCGCTGCTTCCTCCACCAAGAGTTTTGTTCAGCAGGTCTGTTTGCTTTATGAATGTCCTCAATAAATGTAAAAAAACAAGGTCCCAAGCAAGCTACATCCCAGAAAACCCTCCTGAATGCTTATTAACTTCTGTTTTGATAAACTCAAATGGATTGCCTGCCTGCTTATTTTGGTTTATGGATTTTACTTTGTTGTATATTACGGAATTTAGAGCATGAAAGAACAGGAAAGCATAGGACCTGCAGAAAAAGAACTGAATGTAGAAAATACCTGGACAATAGGGAAAGAGCCTGTTGAGAAACAGAAGAGCATGGAATGCCTTAAAATCCTAATTCTGTATACGAATTGTTTTTAATTGTTTGTTGGGATTTTTTTGACAGGTTAGACTTTTCAGGCCAACCAAACCTAACTCAGTGGATCAAAACAGTATCCCAGCAAATAAAAGCACTGCACTTGCTTCGAAATGAAGACTCTGCAAGTAAGTCTGAAGAAATCTATATATTTATATGTGAAAATGTTATAATATTTCATGGAAAAGAAGTGAGTGTATCAGTTCTACCACAATAGAGTTGAGAGATGATGGCATAAGTGGCAAGAACAGCTTGGAATTTCAGTTTCTGGTGATGTGCTTCTTCACCTTTCTATAATGTAAAAATTATGTATAGGTGAATTATCAGTGATTTACTACTTTTTTTTGGTGCAGGTCATTCTGGTCATTCAGAAAAAATGGATCAGCTACAATTACCTGAAGGATTTAGACCAGATTTCAAATTGAAGTACGTATTTATATCTCAATAAATCATTAAAAATTCATCATGAAATGATAACATGAAAACAGAGTATAACTTCTGTGCTAGGTCTCAGTAATTAAGGCAAATATATGAATTTTGCTTTAATTAGAAAAATTAATTATATTATTATGACAATATTGAAGTTCAACCCACAAGTCCTAAGTAATGCAGTAGAATTTGAAGAGGTAGATGTGGTGAGTGATTGTGCAGAGAACATGCTGCGCTTATTTTTCTGGCGTAAAGATTAAGTTTTGTACTACTTGTAACTGGATGAAGGATTGATTGTTACAGCCAGCACAACATGTGAAACATGAAGGAAGACTATGAAATAGAGACTATGCTAATATATAATTTCAGCTGCTATGGTGTCCTTGTATTTGGTTCTACCCTTTCTTGACTTGAAGAGAAAGTAATAAAACTCATTACGTGGTACAGACAGTTGTCTCCCAGCTGCACACAAAGATGTGAGGCACCTGTCCCAGCTGACGACAGATTTAGCTATCAGTCACACATATTTCTTTTCATTTAGCCTTAACTGTGTAATCTTTGAGGACTAAATATACTTAACACTAAAAAATGAGATTGGTTCCAATCAAATCATCAAGAAATAATTAGGAATGTATCCATCACAAAAAAAAGATGTTACTGAATACCAGATCCAAAGAAGGATATTGGAGTTGTCACTTAAATTTTAAAAATCCAGTTGTTAAACTATGGATGAATGCTTATTATTAAAATACTATGCTGCCAGTGGAGAAAATAATGAATTAGTAATATTGCTTTCTTTGTTTCAGGAATCCTTATTCTGAGAGCATAAAAGAGATGCTGACAACTTTTGGTACGGCAACATACAAAGTAGGCTTGAAGGTTCATCCAAATGAAGAAGATCCACGTGTACCTATAATGTGCTGGGGGAGCTGTGCTTACACGATACAGACTATAGGTACTAATGCATTCATTTTGCTCCTTTCTAGGTGATTGTCAGAATCTAGTTAAACTCACAGGATTGAATTATTTTTTTTTTTTACAGAACGGATTTTAGCTGATGAAGATAAACCATTATTTGGTCATTTACCTTGTCGACAGGTAAGGATCAAATAACAATTCCTCTGAATCGGTGGAAAAAAGAGGGAATTGTGCTTCACTAGTGAAATTTTAAGCTACAGTTATTTGATAGTTTTATTCGTTGGATCCTACTGTTGAGATTTATTAATCTATTTTAAAATCACATCTAGAAAAACTGTTACTTTGTTTTCCTATAAACACATAATTTAGTAAGATTGTGGTTTCTCATGGTAACAGTCAAAATAAAAATACTGAAAGGAACGTGTGTATCTGCATAAAATAAGTATCTGTCGTATACTACACAGTCCAACTGCCCCCATAAACTGCGGTGGAGAAGCCTGAAAAAAATGCAGTAAGTCAAAAGGCCTTTCTTTTCGTGTTGAGGAACCTGGTTGACTGTGTCTCTATTTCTTTGTTTTTAAAGGACGACTGCCTTACGTCACTAACAAGATTTGCAGCAGCTCACTGGACAGTTTCATCTCTTTCAGCAGTACAGGGTCACTTTTGTACTCTATTAGCATGTAAGTTCACCACCTTATGCTGGCTTTTTTTTTTGCAAGGATACAGATGCAGAAAAATGCTTTCAGAATGACTGTTAGTATTGATTAGAAAACTATTTTATGTGCTGATTTTAAGGACTAGACCAAGAGCTGGTATTTCCACCTATACATACTATGTCATACCGTGGAAAAAAGCAAAGAGATGTTTCTTTTGGTCTGCAGATCCACGATACATCTCAAGGGAAGCATGGATATTTTGCTGTGAAGGATTTCTGTTGATTCCTCTTTTTAGAAAGATACCTAGAGCAAAGGAGAAGGAAGTGTGGCCCTTCACAAAAGGGATGCACTGGAAATCTAATTATGAAGAAATTAAGATTAATATAATGTGGAAAGGAAATAGGATATTTGTAGAGGTCTATAATATATCTGCAAAAGTTTCTGTCTTTTAAAAGTAGGATCTATGGTAAGACAGGACTTAGTATGTAATGTCCTGTGTTCACTGTGAATTTTAATGAGAACAGCCAAAATGTTCCAAACCTGAAGCCTTAGTAGATACAGACGAACAGTCTGAAGTTCAGCCTAATGCAGTAATTGCCCATGAGAGGAGTATTCTGAAAGGGTGTTATAAAATGGGATGATAGCTTTAATACTTCCAGACACTAGAACGGGGAAACTTTTAAAATGCATTCATATACTGAAATTACTGGTAGATGGATACCACCTGCTGCAGCAAGTGGTTGGCAGCTATATGGGGAAAAACTTAATTGTCATCACTTTATGGCAGTAATGGTTGAGCCATTTTCTGTGTGAAACAGGACAGAAAATGCTGCTTGCTACTTGATGGGAACTCAGTAGTATATGATGTTCTGTGTGGTTTGGGTATTCTTGAAAACTTGAATCAGTGTTTCTTCAAAGCTCTCCTTCCTTCCAGCTGACAGGAGCAACTGTACTGCTTTGATTTGTATGAAGGAAAAGTTTCTGCTGTTTTATTTTTTAAGGCTAGGAATAAGGAAAATTATTACCTTTGATCTGTCAGTATTCTATAAACTATACATAAAAGATGACTTACTGAAAAGAAATTTGGTTTAGAAAAATCCCTTGCTCTGGTCACGTTTTTGATAGAAACATTTATTGTACTTTTGGGTTCAGTTTTGTGGCTATATGCTTACAAAAGGAAGAGCATTTAAAATCTGAGTAGCGATGAAATGCTTAGTAATAGAAATAGATTCAAAATGTCGCATCTTCAACTAATTAATTTTTTGGCCAGCAAGGCAGCAGTCTTCGACTAAAGTATTTTTAAGTTCTTATGATGAGACTTTCTTTTACTGTAGTAGTGTTTTTAAACTTGGCAGCTTAATGCCTATAGCTGCATTGTAAAACTATACCCATAGCTGCTATTGAAACTCTTTTATTATAAATCAGATTTTACTGCTTGGAGCAAAAAAGTCTGCAACTGTTCCGTGATTATTACTTAAAATATATAATAACGTTTTCAAAACACTTAATTTCTATTGTTTGCTTTTAGATGAAGGTGCCTGGAATTTATTAAGTGCATGAATTTCTGTTGTTGGCTGGAGTGCTTTAGTTAATAATTTGTGCTTACTGTGAATAGTACAGAGGTGGAGAGACCGTCTTGCTCTTTCTTAATTAAAGTAATATATGCATATTTTTGAGTCCATAAGGCAAATTATTTATGTAGGACAGGTTCAGTGAGTCTTGTCAAGTTAAGCAAATTGCATCCTTTGAGCAGCTGTCCAGCAACAATTAGTGGTCTTATTTAATCACTAGTGTTAGAGCTTATTTCTGGATCAGTTTGAGACACTGTCTCATTTTATCTCCCAGGAAACCGAAGAAATGAAACAAAGTTACTATGGGAGTAGCAAATGGCGACTTCTTTTCATTTCAATAGAATAAAATAGGGAAGAGCCTTTTCCAATAGTGTTGAACAACTCTTGAATTGATTCCTTTCTATCCAAAACAAGTACATTTGTATTTTTTTAAGCATGTACATGAAGGAAATGGCTTTCATTTTGTAACTGAAGTACACTAAAATCTTTTCATGTATAAATGTTCAATTAATTTTTTTTTCCCCTCTCCAAAATGTTTAGCACTGGTGCCTAATGAAAAAAATGGAAATCTTCCTTGCATACTTGATATTGACATGTTCCATTTATTGGTACGTATTCCACAGTATATATTAATAATGTTTTGATCCAGTAGGCACTATGTAAAAACTATTGAAAGCTTTCTCTTTAAGTTAGGAACCTTTCAAAATGTTCAGGTTTTTGATTTTTTCGCTACTTAATAAATTTTAAAGACTTCTTTAGTTTCAGATATTCTTATATATATATATATATATATATATAAAGGGTAAAATGAGGCAAAATATATGCTCTTTGGCTGTTAAAAAAATGCCAAAATAAACGAAAGTCAACCCCCCCCAACAAACCACAAACAAAAAATAGGGACAAAAAAGACCCCTCAACAAAACAACAAACCCTAAAAAACCAAACAGATTTAAAACTTTCCTGATAGTTAATCACTGTTCTCTTAAATAATGTCTGTGTAATTAGCTTCAAAATTAGCCTTCAGTCTCCCTTCAGAGGATATAGTTGCAGCATGAGCAGAGAAAAGGGGAAGATTCCAAAGGAAAAGGGATGTACCGGCTTTCTTGTTTTCTTTTACAGGTAAGCTTGGTGCTCTCTTTCCCTGCCATACATTGTCAGGATTTTTCAGGGGTTAGTCTTGGCACTGGAGATCTTCACCTGTTTCATCTTGTCACTATGGCACACATAATTCAAATTTTACTTACCTCATCAACAGGTAATGCCACTTTCTTTTGACTTTTATTGAAATGATTCTTCAAATCTGTACTTAGGAGACAGCTATGATGCTGTTGGTAAATCTGCAGTTTATAGCTGCAAAACACAGTTGTTGGTGCTCTGTCTTTCTGTCCGCAGAGAGTATTTATATATTGTACTCACACAAGTTCAGTCTTCTTGTCTTTATTGCTCAACAGTGGAGGTTTTTTGGAGCATAGCTAGTCGTGAATCCTAGCTTTCCATCCAGTGTGTGGAAGTGTTTATGGCAGAGACTTGGCTTAGTCATTGCATGATGAATAAGTTGCAGTTAGCAAAGTAAGGCATCAATGTTATCTTCTGGCAAGAGCATCTGGATAAGGCCTCGTATGCCAAAAGCAAGGAACTCCAAGCAAGTACATTGGGAAACCCAGCTAACTGAAGAAGGAAACCAACACCTCACTGGACCTGACAATAGCATAAACTTACCCCTTAGGATGTTCAGCAGAAAACTTTTTTTCTAGTACATCCTATTCTATTCCAGGGGAATATTTCACTTAGTTTGGGCATTTTTTTTTTTTCAAAACTTGAAAAAATACATTCTTGTTGTATAATCATGTGTATATGAAAAACTTGCTTAATTATTTATTTCTTCTTCAGAAGAGAATGGCATGGATCAAGAAAACACTAACAGTGAAGAGGAACTAGCTGTGCTTACACTGCATAAATTTCTTTGTCAGTGTACAGGAAGGTAAAAGTGTGATCTTTTGATAAAATTTTATGGTATTTTTCTCTCTCCTGGACTCAACATTAATGACTGACTGAATTCTATTTAATAATGTGGTGAAAGATGATGCTTTTCACTTGGGAGGTCTTGTATCTGGTTTCTTATCCAACACTTCTAGATTCACTTAATTAACTATTCCTATAAATTTCTCTGTGATCATGAAGACACCTGCTCATGAAGATTGTTCTCTGGAACAATTTTTTCTTTAGTCGATTTGCAGAATCTGGAATTGGCAGTGTCTGAGTACAGAAAATTTGTTGGGGCAGGAATGGCTTCAATCTGGAAGAGAATAGGTTTAGATTAGTTATTAGGAAAAAATTCTTTACTGTGAGGGTGGTGAGGCACTGGAATAGGTTGCCCAAAAGAGCTGTGGATGCTCAGCCCTTGATGTGTTCAAGGCCAGGTTGGATGGAGCTTGGGGCAACCTGGTCTAATGGAAGGTGTTCCTGCCCATGGCAGTGGGGTTGGAACTAGATGATCTCTAAGGTCCCTTCCAACCCAAACCATTCTATGCTTCTACGATCTGAAATGTTCATGCAAAATTATCCCTCATGTACTCTCCCGGTTAGTTACATTTTTATGAATCTCTAGTTTCTTGTTTTTCTTGGAGTTTGCTTTGAAATAAACACTTTGCATAAAATTGTTTCAACTGAAGTCAGTAATTTAATATGCAGTATGACTGAAGGCTTATTAAATATAGCTCTCAAACTGAAACAATTAGATAAAAGTAAACTTTTTTTCTTGTATTCCCTTAAGTGCCTTGAAAGAAATTTCCTCAGGCTGGCACCTGTGGAAGAATCTAAAAGCTGGAATCATGCCTTTCCTGAGATGTTCTGCTTTGTTTTTTCATTACTTAAATGGAGTCCCGGCACCCTCAGAAATTCAAGGTACTGTCTGCTTTGTATTAAATCAGCTTTTCAAGACATAAACATTAATGGTCTAAATAAATTACATTTAAACTCTCTTTTCTGAAGAAACTGATTGAATGAATGTGGACTTGTACCAGTGCAGAATCATATCAGCGTAACAAAAAAAGACCCAAAAAAAAAAATTGTTTGTTTTAAAAATGTGTTTTTAATATAGAGGTAAATACCGTTCTAGATTCCTTAAACCGGAAATTGATGCTCTTCTGTTAATAAGGGAAATCTTGATTATTTCAAAGCTCCTATAGATTACTATTTTTAAATGAGACAATCTTTTGCTTGCATTGATTTCATTCCATCAGCATCTGCTAATAATATCAAGGCCAGGCTGGATGGGAGCTTGAGCAACCTGGTCATCTGGTCTAGTGGAAGGTTTCCCTCCTCTGGGCAGGGAGACTGGAAGTAGATTGTCTTTAAGGTCCCTTCCAACCCAAACCATTCTCTGATCTCTCTGTAAACACACTGTGTTATGTTACACCCCCAAATAACTGATGTTAGTAACCTACTTCAGTGTTCTCCACATATGGCAGGTGTAGGGACATAATGTAAATCTGAAGATGTTAGTAATAAGTAGGTTCACAACACGTCAGGACTCCCGTGTTTAAAACAAAGTCTGATACTTGGTGCTGAGCTGACATAAGAACAGTGGTTGTGTGTTTGTGATTTGGTACTTTCAGAGTGTTTCCTTGACAAGTTGTGTGTAAATTGTAGATTCTTAATTTTTAACCATTTTAATTTTGTAACAGTCACAATACTTCATCAGTTAGACGAAAAGAAAGAAACCTCTTTTCCTGAACTTTCATTTTCTGTAACAAGGTTTCTCAAGTTCATAGTCTGGACCAGTAAAGATGACTTGAGTTCTTTACTGTATGGATACTTTAAAGGTGAGGTGCAAAGTGCAGATATACTTCCAGACAGTAGGTCTGTGGGCCTTTAAAGAGGATGTTTGTAAGAGAGCAGAAAAGAAAGGCTTTGCTTTACTTCTTTTTTACAATCCTCAAGTCCCAGGTGCTTGGATGGTCCTGCAGTTTCCCACCACTGCAAGACATTCTGGCAGTGTCCGTGTCGCTGGGTGTTTTGTGTTCCTTTCCCACTCCCTGGATCCATAGATCTCACAACTGCCTTATATCCCTTTTCTCTGGTTTACTGGGGGTTGCAGAACAGAAATTACTTGTACGTGAGAGAGAAGTGAGTGCAGTTTTTATTCTAATTCTCTTCCTTCCTCTGTTCAGAAGCTAAAGAGGCTGTTCCCCAGCAGAGGTACTGGTACACTTTTTCCTGAAAGTTGGGAAAGCAGAGGCCAGGAGAGTCAAACCAGTAGACCAGTGTGAATATGGCAGTCTGGGGCTATGTCCTAGATATTTTAGTAAACTTTGGCATTTACATTTGCAATTCCTAAATTTCTTTCTGAGGCTGTGGTACACTGCCTGTCACTGACCACCTGTCTTGATTCCGTTCACAAGAAGTACAAAGTAGCCATTTATTGGGCGACATTGAAACAAAGACATAGGAAAGGCTGTTCAGCTCTCAGTTGTGGCTCTTACATTACTATGCTTGAAACAGGTTAAGGGAGGAAATTTGAGGAAAGGTGCTTTTCTTTACTGGCAGTTTTGCAGCATACCTGTCTGGTGCCTTCAACACTTCCAATCTTCATGCCATGTTTTTGGTGCTGGAGAATACAGTTTTGAAAAAAAAAAAGGAAGAGGATAGCTGTTCCATTACTTAGAGCTATATTTAATTTATTGTAGTTAATGTAATTTTTAAAAACATAGTTATGAGAATTACACTTTTTTTTTTTTTTGCAGTAAATGGAGCAAACCAGTTTGAACACTTATGTAGCTATCTTTCCTTGCCAAACAACCTCACTTGCCTTTTTCAAGAAAACAGTGAGATTCTGAACACTTTAATAGAAAGGTAAGTTGTGTTTTTATGCTTGGTTTAAATATAATGAGTCCTGCACAGGACAGTAGTATAAGTATTCTCCCAGGAATGCATATATGGAAGTGAATAGTAGATTTTGAAAAGTGTGAAATAAGTGTTTTGAAGGAAATAATTTTGGTTGTAGGGTTACTTAATAAATGTACTGTGGATTTTTTTCTTTTTTTTAATCATTCATTCAAGTTAAAATCCAGTTTTTTTTCTTCTTGTAGTTGGTGCAGTAACAATGAAGTAAAAAGGTACCTGGAAGGCAAGAGACAAGCTATCAGGTAAAAATGGCCACATTTCAAGGAGGAGACGGGAAAAAACTTTAATGTTGCCATTTTCTCCAAATTTTTTTATAAAGGGTGTTTATAACAACATAGTATCAGTTCTGACAAAGATATTATGGGACAAGCAAAGAGATTTTGGGAAAATGTAAGAAAAGTAAATATTGCTATTTGCTGTTGCTATTCCAATTCAAAAAGTACGCCGTTCCTATAAGACATCTATAACCTTTGTTTAAAAATACAAGCATCGAAGAGATTTTGGAAGTTATCTTTTTAAAGAATCCAATTCCTTCAGTGAAACCAACACTGAGTCAGTTGCTAAAAGGAAAATTCCCTTTACATAAATTCCTTCTTGCTAAGCAATTATTTTTAATTCAAATCACATTTATTACTTTGGGGGTGTAGAAAAGCATTTGGGATGTTGTTCTTCCTGAAGGCTGGGTAAAAATAGTGGTTAACAATTACTCAGATCATTATAAATGAATGTGAGGTTCACAGTGCAGTCATTGTAAACATAGCCCTGTACTAAATACATAAAGTTAATCTTTCAACATTGTACATAGAATAAGTGTGACAAAAATAAAAATTAATCACTTCGTCTGTTAAACACCAGACTATTAACAGAATCTTATACAATAAGAGTATTGTGGCTGTGTAATTGATTTCCTGCTACTTGTGATTGTTGGGATTTTTTCCATGTTTTCCTTTTGCTGATTCTTAAACTGCTCTTCCCAAGATTATGTCTGACTTGATAGTGATTTTTTCCCCTCTCAGCACACTCTTGTGTATTGTTTCTGTTACAAACTCTGTTAATGTTTTGTAGTCTTATTTGTATTATTCCTAAACTTGAAGATTATTAAAATTTAGTGTACAGTATCTGTTATTTTTACATATATAAGTATTTGGTATTAAATAGGTCCTTTTCATTTCATGAATGTTTCATTCTCTGCAAGATACAATTTCTCTGAACTTGATTGTCAGATTATTTTCAATTCAGTATTAGTGACTAAAGGAAAATACAAAGCAAACTGATAAGGGAGAGAACAAATATTTAGTTAAATCTGTATTGACCTCATACTGAGGTTTTGCTGAAAGTATACATATGACATGTATTATTCTGACGTTCTGCCTCTGTGTTTTGTCAAATTAATAGAAAATGTGACAAAACAGGAGGTGGTTTAGTTGAGAGATGTTGTGGGTTCCTTTTTAATGTGTTCCCATTTTACTCTGAATGGCAGAGAAGAGGAAAACTTTAAAACTTTAATTATTCACAGATGCTGTGCTGATGAGTCAGGAAAACACGAATGAGTTTGAATTCACTTGTGTATTATTCAGTTGTGTATTATTCATTGAAATTTGAGTGGTTGATTTGATTGTTTTATTCTAGCTATGCAAGAGAATCCAACAAATTAATAGACCTTCCGGATGACTACAGCTGCCTCATTAACCAAGCATCCAATTTCTCGTAAGTTGTGTGCAATTACAGCGAGGACCCTGAAGTCTTCTGCTCCTTTTAATGAACCTTGAAACCTCTAACATGAAAGTCTCAGAAAGTTGCATAGAGAATCATGAAATTAATGGCACATAGCATTTGTCAGCAAAACCGCCCTGTATTTCAGAGAAGTAGAAGTTGCAACTGTTAACTTTTGAATCTTTTTACCATCTAGAGTTAATACATGCAGTGAATTTCTTTTTGTTTCGGTTTGGTTTTTTTGCTTAACAAAAGGTGTCCGAAATCAGGTGGTGATAAAAGCAGAGCCCCAACATTGTGCCTTGTGTGTGGGACCATGCTGTGTTCTCAGAGTTACTGCTGTCAGACTGAATTAGAAGGGGAAGATGTTGGAGCCTGTACTGCACATACGTACACTTGTGGTTCTGGAGTGGGCATATTCCTTAGGTAAGGAGGAACTCCTCTACTCATACTGCCGGGTTAGGTGGTGCGTGTAGTCATGAAATTAGTAGTTCTGTAAATGTGATTGCAGGGTTGGTTTGTAAAGGTAGTGTTTTGTTAACAGTAGGGTTCTCTAAAACTAGAGTGTATTCATCTTCCTATACTTTGGTATAAGGTTAAAAGGTGGTTTCCTTGAAGTTAAATGTCACAGAAAATTTGAATTTCATTTACAAGTGAATTTGTTTTGTCTGTGCATTTATTTCTACTTAAGTATTACAGAATGATGAAGGTAAATACTTTGATTTTATTATTGCTGCTGCTGCTGTTAAAACCATGAAAATTCACGTTAGCTGTCTTCCTGCATACAAGAAAAGATTAGATGATGTCTGTTTTCACTTTGCCAAAGATTAGTGAGAAGTGAAATTGGTTTTTTTCTTGTGGTTTTGATGAGTATTTTACGCAGACTGCAAATAATATGACATGAAACCACATTGTTTTTAACCGCCATGGAGAAGTTATAACAGGAAGAGAATGACTTCTTTAGTTAAAAAAAAGAAAAAGGACC
Organism: Myiotriccus ornatus; assembly: GCA_036023395.1. Classification (NCBI taxonomy): domain Eukaryota; kingdom Metazoa; phylum Chordata; class Aves; order Passeriformes; family Tyrannidae; genus Myiotriccus; species Myiotriccus ornatus. Next base: position 23,208,574 of record JAYRBT010000114.1, read on the forward strand.
TTTAAAAATCTGTACATGCAGATTATACAGAATGAAAGTAGGTAAGAACTGGAAAAGCAGTGTTTATGGCAGTAAAAGAAACTAATAATCTAAAAATCAGTACTTAAAAAACTACTCTGTGTTTTTCTCTAGGGTAAGAGAATGTCAGGTGCTATTTTTAGCTGGGAAAACAAAGGGCTGCTTTTATCCTCCTCCTTATCTTGATGACTATGGAGAGACAGACCAGGGTCTCAGGTAAATATTTAAAAAATACATCTTTTAAAGGCAGGAATTCTAAAACTATCTGGTTTGTAAAATACACTTTTTATGTTACCATTTTATTTTAATTATATAAGTATCTTTATATTTTGATGGTGCTGCTGCATCTAATATCTTCAAACATTTTAATGCTAATGTGTGGTTTTAGGTCAAAAATATTTAATGGAAGATCTTTTCCAGATTATAAACAGTTGTCTTGAAGTGTAAAAATTTAAATCTTTTTAGCATCTGTAAAGTTGCCTAGAAACTAAGGCTGAAAATTTTACTTGTATCTAGTGCATTTGTTTGTATAACCTGTGTTAATTTAATACCGAGTAAAAATACTATGAGATTATTTTATTTAATGAGGTAGTTCTTTGTCTTAACTCCTGTTTCTGCTTCCTCTGAGAGGATAGTTTGGGGACATGATAATGTTAATGCTCGCTACTTTTGAAACTGGTTGAAATCAGGGAACATGAACTGGTTCAGCCTGGAAAGATTGCTGCAAACGTGCATCCTGAGGTCTGTGGGCTGTGCAGGAGGTTCCCAAAGGCTGGAGGGAACTGCTGAGCTGTAAGGGTGGGGCACCACACAAGGTAGCACCGCAGTTTACTGATCCAAATATCTGTTGATTTGCTCTGATAAGAGAATGATGTTAAAGGGTTATCTAAATATTTTAGTATTTTAAAGGGTTATCTAATACTTCATATATCTCACCTGAGTGTTTGTGCTTAGCTGCAGTGTTTTATCGTTCCTGATAAGTGTTATCTCCTTTTCAGACGTGGGAATCCCTTACATCTGTGCAAAGAGCGATTTAAAAAGATTCAAAAACTCTGGCAGCAGCACAGTATCACAGAGGAAATTGGACATGCACAAGAAGCAAATCAAACACTAGTTGGCATTGATTGGCAGCATTTATAATGGTTATCTGCTGAAGACTGGAACTTTATTAAAGATTTTTGTAATTCAGTAAGATTTTCAAAGGCGGGATGAGGAAAAAATTCTGAGGAAAAAAACCCCAGCAAGCTCAAACCTGTTATTTAATCTTTGTTTTACAATGTATTTCATAAAGATACCAGTTAACATTAATCAAGTAAACTTCTTTCTATGTAAGCAAGTTTTATTAGTCCTGTAATTTGCACTGTGCTTCCTTCACAGAAATGTCTTGGGTTATAAACCTGGGCAAATGAACTTAAGTTTCTGATAAAAAAAGAATGACTCTTTTTGGAAGTCTGACTATGATTTTTCTTATAAACAGCAAGAGAAAAAGACTGCTGAAACAGAAACGAGAGAGAGCACAATTATTGATTGTGTTTTGCCCCATGCTAGTAATCTGAGCCGTTTTATTTATTATTCTGCATTTTAATACTTAAGCTGTGTGTACATGCAATGGAACGAAGTAAGGAAGCAAATAATGTAGCAAATGGATGTTTCTCTCTGCATCAGTGGATAATTCACTCTTTCACTTGGTGTATCTAAAATGGTTTTGTCATTCATACTCTTGCAGCTTTCTTGCTTCCAGTTGTTTTTAAACTAAAAAAACCCTAACACTAGCTTTACAAGTAAATAAATTTAAAGCTTTCTCCAGAGCATTGCACTCCTTAGAATTATGTGGGTTTTAATTTGAATTTAGCTGGGAAACCCTTTCACTTTCAATTAGGTGATTGGCTATTGGTATTCAAGGGGTTGACATTGTGCTTTAGAAGTTATTTTAAGATAAAAACACATAAAAGTCACAAAAGCTGATTTTTTGTTAATTTGCAGAATCACAGAGGATATTTTCTTCATTTTTGTTGACAGTCAACTTTTAAGGTGCAAATCCCATCTCCTTTTTGTTGCAGACAAAAGGAATAGTTTCCTCTGGCTTTGAAGGGCCACAATCACACTGCCCACATTTTTGCATTTTTTTTTTTTTTTTTCTGTTGTCCCATCAAGTATATTTACTTTTTGGCTTGATTTAAAGCTCTGTAAAGATGTTTGCATATAGTATATTTTATAAATATATTCTATAACTGCGCAGATTTGCACTTGATACGAGGGTGCCTGAAGGCAGTGAGTTTTCTAGTATGTAATTAGATCTCCAAGGTGTCTCTAAAAGTCACATTATGCTTACTGATTTAAAATAAAATTTATTACCTTTATCTCTCCTATCTTCTGACAAATTAGTAAAATCCTAATTTACATAGTTCTGTTTCCTTAATAATCTGTGGGGTTTTTAGTTAAGTCTTAATTTCTGACTTATGTCTTCAGCCCAGATAAGCAGTTCCCTTTACTGTCTGCCAGGTCTTCAGTTACACTTGGTCTGACTGAATTGTTCCTATTTTTACAGATTTAATGCTTCAGATAAATTTTATATATTCATGGTGTACAGGACAATTTTTCAAACATTTAGTAACAGTATTGAGTGAAGATGTGAAGTATGAAATAAAGAAACTTGGCGAATGTGGATTTCCTTTTCTTAAAAACAGTACAGACTACTTTTGTCTCTACTACCTGTTGTAGATTGAATCATTTATATAGTGCAGTCACTTCTTATGAAGAGACATGCAGAAGTTGCAGGAGCAAAGGACATTAATGCTTTATCTGTGGTTTCCCCTACTTAAGCTGGTTGACATATCAACAATTTTCTGTGCATGGTACTTAGAAATCCCACTTTTTTGGTGACGTTACTATTCCTTTGCAGAGAGTCTTGCTTTTTGAACTATGTGCCACAGTTTCAAATGTGTAACTGCACTGAAAAACTCTTTTCCTGTAAGCATAACATTAAAAAGATAATTAATGATACTGATAATTGATTCTCTGTGCAAAGCAAAATACTGACAGTGAGAAAGATTTTTTTTTTTCCCTCTGCGATCAGAATTGGAGACTGCAACCACAAATAATTGCAAAGTACACAATTTATGATTTTTTTGCAATTTGGTCATTCTTTACTCAAGACTTCTATTTTCTGATTTGTTTTGCATGTATTTATATTAATTTGGAAATATTTATATATAACATTGTTTCAATATCAGGGAAATAATATCTGTAATAAATTGGCTATAACTTTAATATTTATGAATTACGTGTACAATCTAGAATGTATTATGTGTTTGGGGGGAGAAAAAAAAAAAAGAACAGCAAACCTGCACAAAATTCCCAAATGTAAAACCATCATAACAGAATACAAAACAAAGCTGAAAGCATCAAGTAAGTGCTTTTTCATTCAATAGGTACTTTCTAAATGTTGTTTTTAGAATTTTGCTGAGCTTGTTCCTTCAAATGTGCACCTTGTTAATCACAAGCTGACAGAAATACCTGGATGTGCAACATCTGCAATTCCCTGGCTATAAATGTAAGATGATTATATTATTAGTGTCACTTGCTTCAGTCAGCTAAACCTTTCTTGACCTCTACCAAAAAGTCTAATCGTCTTTTTAAAGGATTGTAACTTATATTTTGTAAAGGGGTGAGGGTTGAGGTTCATATCAGTAATGTTTTTTACTCTGTTTGTACTTGAAGATAACATTTCTTGCTCTCCCCAGCCTGCCACAGGAGGCTCTTTCTTACTCTGCTGGAAATACAATGACCAAGATAACAAGAACGTGATGCCTTCTGACTTGTGCCAAGAGCCAGTGCTCCCCACAGCTCTCTAACCACTTCATCTGTGATGTCAACGGGAGTTTGTTGTCTGAGATGAAGTGCTTGTGGATTCTCAGACTGTTGACATTTACAGCTCTCCTCTGGTTCTCTACAGTTTCCTTCCATGTCCCTCAAACTAGTCTTCAATGCTGATGACTAAGCAAGTGAATTTCAGGCCTTCCTACTGCAGCCCTGGGAACAACCTGGACTGGAAGGGTTCAGTGTGTTCATTGCACTGTACAGTTCAGTTCTTTCCCTGGGACAGTGGACATGCCCCATGGAGCTGCACAGACCCTTTTCTGTCCTTTTACATTCGACATTAAGCTCTACCAGCACTTGTGCTCCAGTCCTGGCATCTCACTTTAGGTGCATTTTATTTTATACTAAATGACTTGGTGTTTTGTTTAGAAGCTCCATCATTGTGAGAATTCTCCCTATGACGTGAATGTGTAGAGGAGAAACTGGATGCTCAATCTACTGTGCAAATACCTTCAGCATTAAATCCCAGCTGTTTTCCTTTCTGGAAGATTAAGTTGCAGAAGGGAAGTTGCATCTCAGATCTCTTGACAGTAGTGTCATGTCATGATCAGCTGAGTTTGCAATCTGCCTCCATTCTGCCCTGGACTCTTCTCCTTTGTAGGAATTGCCTTCAGCAGGAAGTGATGGCTCTCTGTTTCCATGCTGCTGTAGAGATTATTGATTTTAGAAGTCAAACATGACGGTCTGAAACAGTTTTGGCTTGAATATCAGCCCGTGGGGAATGCCAGTTGTAACTGATTGGCTTCCAACTGTTCATTGCCACCTGAAACCTGAAAATCCATCCAGGATTCTGTCCACTTTTCAGTTTGCCTAGTTTGCATCTCCCCAAATTGGTTATGAGGATGTTGTCTGAAATCATAATGAAAGTAAGACATCTGCTGTACAGAAAAAGTGCTTCACAGCAGAAAATATACAGAAATACACAAGGAGGCCACCTCTGCTAATAGCAAGAGATACTGAGTTCGTCTTCGTAGGGTTTCTATGGGTCTTGTGATCTTAGTATTTTTGTATTACAATCTGCATAGCTTTTGGTGAGCCAGGACCATTACCTGGCCAATCCTGCATCATAGTGGGAGTGGGATGGTGCTTTTCAAATCTTAACTGATATTAAAGAAAAACTTGCATAGGGAGGCATCTACTTACATTAGCTGTTCAGCTCCTTGTGGTTGATTGTCCCAGAGTCCTACTTGATGCTGCACAGAGAAGGTTGTGGATTTAACAAGAACGACACTGGATTCAGTTACTATCAAGGCTTGCCTTCTGCAGGAATGCTTCCAGGTGCTCAAGGAGTGATGAAAGGTGGGGAGCCTGCCAGCCACACCTCTGTGTGCACAGCTAACACGTGGCCATTTGTCTGCTTTCTCTGGGTCACTGGTTCAGGCTGTATGGAACAGCTTCTGTGTATCCTTTGGAACAGGCACAGAGAAAAGTTGCTTAGCAGTAATGGGAAGTCAGACAGACAAATTGCCTTTAGGGAAATGTCTCTTCTTACCAGGATTTTTTTTTTTTTTTTTTAATCTTGGGATTTGAATGTTGAGGAATTGGAAGGAAAAGAGTTGGCTTTTCCTTTTGGGCTATATTCACACGAAGGTGGGAATAGTCTCACAGGAAGAACCTTGCTAATAGGTATTGCTGAAACCAAAACTCCATCTTTTGGTGCCTGATGGAAGCCGCATGGGTGCATGGATGGCACATTCTCATCTCCAGTTGCTGATAACTTCCAGTTACCAGTAAGCAGCTTCACCTTGTTGGAGTGTCATTTGTTGGTTTGGGGAACCAGCGGTGACTGATGGAGGGGCATCACACACCGCAGGCAGCTCTAGAGCATGGATTCATGGCCAGGGGGAACTGGAGCTTCTCTGCCTCTGCTTGCTGCCAGCCAGAGTGCTCATGCAGTCTGGAGTTTTGCTGTCGAGGAGGTTTAAACTGTTGGGTCAGGGACAGGGAAGAACTCCATGTCAGGGGGTGGGTGGTTGGAGATCCCAGGCTTGACTGAGGCTCTTGACCTCTCAGTGTTTTCTCCCAAACCATGCTCTGGAAGCTCATCCACTGGAAAACTCTGAGAGACCAGACTAAAAGTCCTGCAGAGCTGTGCTTTTCAGACAGTTAAGCAGCTTTTTCCAGTAAGGGGAAGAAGCAGTTTCATTATCTATTTTATTCCAGGGCTAAGGGTCAGGAGAAATAGTGTTTCCTGGTTCTGTTATGGGAGAGTCATCTCACTGTCTGAGGGCTAATTCAGGAGTGACTTTTATGTGACAGTATTGAGCTTGTTTTGTTGATAGTAGTAGTTTTCACCTTGTATTAGTCAATATGTATTTTGTTAAACATGTTACAGGCTGATACAGGAATATAAGCTGCAGTAAAATAGTTCATGGTTTTGCCAAGCAGGGCCCTGTGAATACCACACATTGGACGTGCACTGTACGCCTCTGATCCGGTTGGGAGTGTTTTGATGCTGTTCAGTGCCCCTTCTCACCAGCTGGCCCTGAGAAGTAGCTGAGTATTTATGATAATGTGTGAAGGCTTTGTCCTAAAACATCCCCTCACTTCAGCTTGAGACCCTATAGGGTCACCCCCTAGGTGATTTCATCTTGTTTAAGTTCGCTGTATCCACCCACAGACTTGATCCCACAGACACCAAGATGTGTGTGTCCAAGCAGTCTGGCCAGGACCCTGCTACAGAGGACAGGAGCAATAGCTGCTGAGTCCTCCCTACATTCTGCTTGCTTGGTGATAGCAAGCTGGCTTTTGGATACCACTTTTATACCTTTTGGGATTCAGCAGGACCTGGGGTCCTGTGTTTTGCCTCAGTATCCTGCTTCGCCCTTCCTAAATCTTAAGTAAGGCTGCCTGTAGTCTTTTCCTGTTTTGGGGTGCCTTGGCTGATATAAAATAATGTGCAGAGGAATGGCACACACCACACTCTCTCTTGTTACCAAAGTGCTGCAGGTCTGCTGCTGAGATGGCAACTGTACCATGGCCATTTGGAGCTCAGGCTTCCTGGGCTGGGTGGAAACAACACATTTCTCAGCATCTTCCCACTTCATTGCTGTCAGTCACATCCCTCTTTATCCATACGTGCTGCTCTTTAAAGGCTTGCTCAGTTATTTCTTCTGCTGTTTTATACATGTACATTTCTATTCATACTTCATTTGTAGCAGTTTTCACGTTTCTTCTACCAATTTTTGTTCCACATATAAAAACTGCTTTGCATATTCTTATCTTGAGGCTTTTGCATATTCATCCTCTATTTTTTTCCTGCTCTTCTGCCACCTTTCCCCCTCTCCTGGCATGCAAGCAGTAGATGACCAAGTCTTATACCTTTGATGGAGAGATTTGTCAAACGCTCTTTTGGAGGAAAAAAGAAGAGGGAGAGTATGAGGCATTTCGCAGTGCATCAGGTGTAGGAGCTACGAAATGGCAAGTACTGATCTTGGTCTCCATGACAGCAATGATTAAATGTTACTTTTTCATCAGTTTGTGAATATATATTTTCACAGTCTCTTTTCAGACAGCGTGAGCTCGGAGGTGGTAAGTTTTCCAGCTTGTCCTTTGCGTAGGATCCTGGAAGGAAAGCCAGACTGGGTAGTCAGCCCCGGGTAGGGTGGGACAGCTGAGCTCGGGTTAGGGATGGTGTCTGTGCAGACCACTGCGGAATGTTTTAGTGACTTATAAAACCAGGGTGATGATTTGAAATCAGACATGTATTTGAAGAACAATGTGTGAAACATATTTCTGTACTTGCAGCATTCTAAATGTGGAGGATGGTGAAGTGTGTTAATGAACCAGAGAAAAGATTATGTAAAAATAACGAATGTGAGGAGATCAGCAATATGTTCACTGATGTCATTCACATGTCCTATAACCAGAGATGCCTGCATTAGAGAGGTAGTGTTTGCTTTTGCTCCCCATAAAGATAGCTCCAAAGAGGCTGCATTTTCTTGCAGTGATTATAATCAGAGTCCTTTAGAATGAATGTGCAATTCAGCAGAAAGTACACTAGAAGAAAAACAATCTACAGTAATTGCTGGGCATCTATTTAATGCTGTTGAACTAGTCAGGCATCTCATCTGTGTATAATAAATCTTTCCAGGTCAGGTTTTGGTAATTCATAAAGTGGTCCAGTAGCTGAAAGCTTGGAACAGGGCATGAACTCTGAAACAAAATACTTCGTGTTTTATTTTCTTTTTCTGTGTACTACTTTGTAATGTAGGCTTTTAACTCTACTCTGTCTCTGCTGTCAGCTTGAACTGGATGGAACTGAAAATAAGGAATTTTGAGTTGTTTTTTTTTTTTACCAGGGTGGTAAATACTCTACACTAGCAATGTGTGTCACTTGGAGCATGCAGAAGCCCCGGGTGCTCCTCTGGGAGGCTGCGGGTAACTGCTGCTCATGCCAACGTGTGTGAGACAGTTAAACATTTCTGTGTGAGTAGCGTTTCAAGTTGTTGGGTAGGGTAGGTGTGCAGTAGCTGTTATTCAGGGCATTGAAAGGTGTCATGTCCCAGACAGCAAACCCAAGAGCCAGTGTGGAGCAAAGCGGGTGCTGGGGGCGGGAAGCCCTGCTCCAGGCACGGCGAAGGAGGTGCGTGTGGCTCCCCAGGGCTGCAGCAGCAGTGGTTGTAGGGAAAAGAGGATGGGCTTAAATCCTGCTCTCAAGAGCTTCAGAATCCACTTGTAAGCCTTCACCGGTGACAGAGGCCTAGCTGTGAAATATTTGCGGAGGGTATGCGGCACTGGGAATGTCCCCCTGTGTGAGCAGCACTCCTGGTTGAGTGCCACTGTGCAAAGAGGGAGGGGACAGAAAGTTGTTTTATCCCACTGGAGTCAGGGATATGCTGTGGTAGTAATTATTTGTAATCTAGACATACCACTGCGAGTTCTTTCCTGAACAAAATGCTTCCTGAAATGCACTTAATCCATTTTTAACATTACCTAATCTCAAGAATAATCTAAAGTACTCTAAAAAAAAAAAAAAAGTTAAACAAATAGAGAAAAATTTTGAATTTTAGGTTCTATTACATTTAAAATTCCACTGGGATGAAAACAAGAAATGCTGTCATAATTTACTTAAAATATGCCTACAGCAACATTACAGAATCGATTTTACTTCTACTCCTGATTGATTTATGTAATTAATGCAAGATTCATTCATATGAACTTGAGAATTCACCTTACCCTCATTTGTATTTTCCCCCTGTGGTTTTTTGTGTCTTTAACCTTAGTCTGTTATTTGTGTCTGAGAAAACACGTGTGTAAACGGAAAACTCACATCCATTTGAAAAATAGTCTAAGGCAGAGCTGTGCTGCCCTCTGAACAGTTACTTGAGAAGGCAGGAGGCAATTTGTAGAAGGAAAACTTTGCGTTTAGGGACTGTGTGTGTCTTGGGACTGATGAATGCAGCGAGCGTCTCCTTCCAGCTTGTGTATACTGACATTGCTGCCTGGCTGGAGAGCAGGAGGCACACACAGCTGGGAGGGACAGTCGTTCTTGGATGCAGCTGTTAAATTCTGTATTGTCACATATTTCAAAGTGACTTCTATGGGGCTTTTTTCAGGAATTAAACTTCATTTTCGCGCTGTTAACAAGGCTGTCAGTCTGTGGAGGTGTGTGCCTCAGACTTAGTGCTCTGGTCTCCTCCTTCCCTCGCCCTTCCAGCTGCAGTTGTGCCTTACCACGTCTCACATGCCCAAGTCTCCCCATTTCTGATTTGCGATGCTTGACCCTCCTGCCCGGGAATGTGACGTGCAGTGCCTGGAGACTTGGTTGCCTGGTGTGCATCACTCCAAAGGCAGGCTGGAAACCTGCCCTTTGGTCCTTGTTTTGCTGTTTGACTGGTCTCTCTGATTCCCACACCGCCCTTTGCTCTGGAAAGTTTTGAGAACAAACTATGGAAATGCACTTCGTCATTAGTAGTTAGTTCACGTTTATGGACTATCCTTCTTTTTACTAGGAGCAGGTTAACCAGGCAAGACTAGTTCTACTAGTTCTATGTGCTTTGGGGGGAGCTGGTGGGATGGGAGGTGAGAGTCCTGCTCAGCCCTTCCTCTGGCACCGCCTGTGAGGGGAGGACTGCGAAACAGGGGAAGGTGCTACCAAGATGGTGCAGGTAATGGAGAGCTCACAAAGCTGAGCTCCAGGCCAGCGTTTCCCGCCTCACAAATGTGAAATTACATGGGAAGAGCAAGTGCATCTGCTTTGAGAGAGGCATTTTACTATTACAGTGTTTCAGTCAGTCACTGAACATTATAGGTCTGATACAACTCAAAAAAAGTTCCACGTACGCATTACTTCAGATTTGAGATAGCTGCATTGCTGTTGCCAGAAATAAATTTGCCTAAGCGTGTGTCTTCCCCACAGGGGGCTGTTATCACATGGTTCCATTCTATTTTTCTGGCCTTATCTCTTAATTAACTAATCTCTAATAATGCTCTTTCTTTTTTTTTTTTTTTTTAAATAAGCATCTGTGATCCCTCCCCATTTTCCATTGATTATGCTAAGAGAAGTGTTGTCTTTTTTTACAAACCGATCAAGTAGGGTGTAAATAAGTAACTGTTCTGCTGGCATCCTTTTTTAGTTTATATCAGCCTTTAAAATCTGCCCAGGCCATTGGCTAGGAAGGACGTGTGGTGCCTGTGAGCCCAATATAGCATTCCCATGCGCTTTGCTAAGCTGCACACATGTATTTGTGTGGTATTACAAAATGCCCAAGCTCATGTAATGCATGGAGGCTAATCTTATCAATTGTATTAAGGCTACTTAAGAACTAATAGCTTTAAGGAAGCTGTTTATATTTCCTCCTTTAAAGCACTTCAGTAAATGTTCTGTGTCCCTTCAAATAAATGTCACCAGTAAAATGGTGTATTTTTTGTCATTTCTTTAAAAAGTGATGTTTCTTAAGAGTTGACACTTCAAGGCCTTGGGCTGGCTCTCAAATCTGCGTACTTGGATTTAAGCTGGTAATCCGTATGGAGGTACCTAAAAAGAAGTGGCCTGGTTTGCATGAATTAAGCTCACATCCTTCTGAAGTTTATGAGTTTGAAAATCAGGGCACGGCTCTGGAAGTTGTCGGATTGCTGCAGGCAGATTTGACTGGGGGAGCTTTAGACTTAAATTTAAAATAAGAACAATGTTCTTTTGAATGTCCATTGCAAGTTTGATTTAAATGGGGGAAAAAAAAAAGAGGGTGTAAACCCATCTTAGCTGATTGTCAAAGATCCTGAGGATATCAGTGGTTTCACTGGTGGAGCATGACCAGAAGACCATCTCCGCGGCTGTGAAGATGTTTTAATTCCTATGTACTACAAGAGGATGCTATTCAAGTAGTACAGCAAATTCTGTTTCCAGTAAGAGGCAGGTGATTTAGGAGTCTGTTTGCACATCCTGAGCTTAGCTGGGTACATGAAAAGAGGAAGGGTTGTTTTCTCTCAGAGTATTATATGGAGGCAGGGAAAACCTTCCCACCCACAGGGGGAACACATAAAACAGGTCCAAAAAACGAATTCAGAAGGAAAAAGTCAGCAGTAATGCAAATTAGAGAAATCTGTATTAAACTGTATATATTTAAACATTTTCTTTAAAGAGATCTTTACTTGCAATACAATTTTAATACCTAAATTTACATTTGCAGTCAGCAGAAATACCTTTATCTAGAACAGCATTTGCAGTGTCACAAGAAAGTATATGTAAGATTGGATGAGTGATATATTACATGTAATATTTTACAAAGCAGTCGTATTACAGTCTTGTGGTAATCATGTTACAAAGATCTTCACCAACCAGGAGGCTTTATTTTAGACAGAATCAGCATATACATTGTTTTTTCCCTGGTTCCAGTACTGTTCTTCATAAAGCTGTCTCAGATGGTTTCTTTACCTGCCTAGTACCACTGCTCTGGGAACTGGCTTATCGATGTGGTATTGAAAGAATAATTTGACAATCTGTTATGTTGCTGTAGCAATAAACTGAAAAAAAAAAAAAATAGAGACCACAAATAACTGGGGAGTCCTGTCTAAGTTAATGGCCTAAACCAGATTCCTAGGGCAGCAATAAATCTAGATCTCTTTGAAAAATCAGATGTCTAGTCAAATAACTGGTATAGATCACAGCACGCGGAAGTCTCACAAGGAAAAACGGTAATTAATCCTTGTGACGCAGCTCCTATCCACCCGTGACTCCTCTGAAAAGCTCTTCTCTGATACATGTGGGCCACATCGTGTGCCATCCACAATCCTGCTCTTCTCTGATGGCCCGGCTGAGAGGGGCAGCCGGCCACAGCAACGTCTGACTGAGAAGGAAGGAGTTGCTCTGGCTCATACAGTTCTGCCATGCAGAGTGTCCCTCAGCAAAGCAAGAGGTGATAGGCTGTGGTGAGTAGCAAATTGGCTTTTTGTCGGTGCCCACGTTCTAGACAGTCTTACGCACAAAAGAAGAAAGTGACTTTAATTCATTATTGTAACTAAGTTCATTATCATAAGTTTAAAGCTTTGGCCAGCTTTGAAAAAGTGAAAGGACACCACAAATACCTGTAAAAATCAAACCTTGCGTGCAGATGGCCTGAAACAGCCTGGCCACGGAGATAGAAACTGTGGTTTGATGTACAGACACGTCCTTACCTGTCCTGCCTTGAACTGGTCTGTCCAACCTAGAAGGAGTTTAAACAAAAGCCGGAGAAGCTGAGCGTTGTTGAGGCAAGTGCACAAGGGATTAAGAACAAAAACCAATGGGCTGTGCAATGATTAGGCAGCTGCAAACATGGTTTACTTTGAAGACCAGCCACCAGTCAGCTGGAAGGGACTCACTGAGAAACCTCTCCCAGGTACACCCCAGAGCATCCAAAGTAAAAATAAGTGTGATGCCTGGCTTGCAGCAGAGGGACTGAGGTGTCTGCAATTATTTGTGCATGACTGGGGCTTGTTCTCTTGGGTTTCTTTCCCTTTAGCTGGTTATCCCACAGCTGAAGATAAACTCAAGATGATGCTCTGTTGCCTTACTAGAGGCTGCGCACCACAGCAAACCCTTTCCATGCTTTATTCCAACGTGGTATATGAAAACAGGATCCTCCAGCTATGAGAGTATGTTTAGAGAGATGCAGCATATGCAAAATGTGCTTTCCAATTGATTTTAAAAATATAATGAGGAGTACCCCATCACTGATAGAAAAGTAAAATTTGTAAAATTTGCACACTGAGGATTGATTTTAACTTAGTTTTCCCTGGTCTGAAAATTTGAGGCTTGATGTACTTCTGGGTCAATGGTATCCGTTTTCTAGGACCCTGAAAAACATTTGAAGTGTGAATTCCAGGGGGACTTTTTGGTTTTGGGTTTCTTTTCTTTTCTTCCATTAAAAATAGTTGGGCTTGAATATTCTGGAGCAAGCTAGGAGGTTACATACTCTGTAAAATGTCCAGAGTAACAGTAACTGGCACATACTCATAGCATGGATTTGACCCGCTACAGAAAGAATCTTCTAAGCTTCAGTGTAGAATTTAAATACGGTGCAGTGCAAGTCTACAACACATGCATTCGAGATATACAGCCTGCAAAAACCCCTGAGAAACAAACCCCATGAATCTTACCTTAATGTTGTTTTCATGATGCTTGGCTGCTTCATTAAATTACAATTTTTTTAGTATATAAACTCTCAGCATAAGTTTGCATTTTGTTCTATGTACATCTTAAGAATACAGCAGAAAATACCATTGCTTAGCACATTAACAAAAATCACATTATGAGAGGTTTGTCAAAATACCTGTATACTAAGTTATATACAACTCTAAAAATCTTCCTTCCTTTCAATTCTAACATGTTACTCTCCAGAAACCCAATCTGTTTGTCTTTAAAAGCTGAAGTATAGAAATTGTGCTGATAAAACAACTTGAGCAAAAAATAGTAACTTTTCAAATTTCACTTTTAATTTCAAAATAAGATGGAATGGATCACTGGGTGATGCCAGCAATTTTTTTTTTTTTTTTTTTAATGTTTGTGGGTTTTTTTGAATTTTTAAACTAACTGTCCCTGATATGAGAACACATGAATATTGTGAGTCTTAATTGGGGTCACATCCCCAAAAAGATATGGATATGGTGTACTCACATTGTAGATAAGAGTATTATCCCAAGGTGCACTATGTTGTATGCTCCCATATACAAAAAAGAACATGCACAGAAATGTGTATTCTGATGGTTGATACATAACTTTTAAACTGTAGATATTCACAATTCTCAGTTTGTTTTATTTTTCTCTGAGAAAAAAGTCCACATCAATTAGCAGCTCAACTGACTGTTGTGATGGCTGGCGTCTTCCCTCCTTCCTCTCCTTCGGCCCCTTCGGCTCCTGCTTCCACCTGATTGAACTTACCAAGCTTTTTCAAATTCTCCAGTGCGGATTTGAAAGTGTCCTTCAGGCTGTTCTCCAGGACCCACCCTTCACTTTCACATTCAGGGTCTTCAGGATTTGGAATGCTTTCCAGAGAGGTGTGTAGAAGGCGCAAGCCAATCATCACCGATATCTGTGCCAGGCAATGGAAAAGACAGAGTGTCAGCCAAATGTGGATACTCCTCCCACATCCTCACTGTCCTCTGCTATCAGCAGCCCTGGCTGGTGGTGGGAACCAAATGTCAAAAGCACCAGCTGGACCCAGCTTAAAGGCTGTGGGAATCCTCTGCAAAGGAGGAGATCCTGAGCAGCCTTCCCTCTTCAGATGCCCAGGAGGAAAATGTCCCTTCAAGAGTAGGAAAGAAGGTGGAGTTCTGCAACGGGTGAGCACCGTGGGAAGCATGACACTCAGTCAGCAATGAGTGGAGACATCAACTTATGAAGGAAGTACGTGCTGGCTGCTGTGGAACAGCACCTTTGAGGGGCCACATGCACAAGGGGGCATTTCACATGGCCCATCACAGGGTCAGTGCCTCCTGGGAGGTTTTAGTGCAACCCTGCTCCTCTGCACTAGATATCCACAAAGCAGTTTTTATGTGGAACAAGGTCCTGTTCCACCATCTGCTTCATTTTAACTCTTAAATATTTTTACTTTGCATTGACCTTAATATGTTTGGTGAGTATATTAAGCTGATTGAGGAAAGGCTCATGCATCAGCATCTCAGCAGAACAGAGCAGCATTAGGATTTGAGCCACTACTTTGTCTACTTCAGATTCTGGTTTTGTTTTTATATAGAGATGTGCATAAAAGGAAATTAAGACAGCAAGTGTATCTCTCACTGGTTCCATCTAAAACTCCTATCTATTTCCAATTAAATATTACCGAGTCCGAGCAGCCCTGAATAAGGTTTTTTTCTACTATATTATGCTGATGTAACAACCCTGACACTGTAAACAGCCCACACCTGTCTCCAGGGAGAAAGAGTGGTTTTAACCAGTCTCCTTTCTAACATTGTTGAGAACAATCTGACCTCCACCACTGTGGTGCTTGTGAAGAAAAGTAATCAATCAGATTGAAGCAGGGAAAGAGAAAGAAAAGGCAGTGCCCAGAAGAGCCAGCCTGGTGACGTGGTAGAGCAGGTGGTCGGGATGGGGCAGCAGTAAGATTAGTTTAATGTTTCATATATTGGGTAAAGCTAAGATTGAGAACATTTAACGTTGTCCCTGACCTTATAGGATTTGTTCTGTAAGGGAAGTACAGTGCCCCTGTTACCCTATCCAAATTACCACGGAACTGATTACCTCTGGTCCTCCTAAACCCTGATGGCTAAAGAGGGCAGCAGGTTGGCAGTTGGGATTCAGCCACATAGCATGGCCAGTGGCAGTATTCACATCTGGCCTTTGGACTCGAGGGACTGCTCAAGTATGTGTTTCCATGGACCATTCGTTAGCCTGTCTACCGTGGTCATCCGACTTGTGAAGGATCAGTGTCTCCAAACTCTTGGAAGACTAAACTACACTTGGTTACTCTCAAAATTCACAGATGTTCGTACTTCTCTACCTTCATTCAAGATCAGAAAGGGAAAAACATTGGTCAAACAAACAAGCTTCATCAAATACTTCCATATCCGAAGGCAAATTTTCATACTCTTTGACATAGGAATGCATGACTTGCCACACGCTGGTCCTCAAGGAGTTTTCTAGGGGCCCTGACTCTGGAAATAATCTCATCTAGCCCATACTATGATGACTTGAATCAGTTGAAGCACTAATCTATAAAAGTCATCAGAATTGACAAATCCTGTCACATTAGTCTTGAGATTTAAAGTCTTTGACATCTTCCTTCCATTCTGGGTCACAGTTTTCCTGTTCTCAGTCACGGGACTGATATCTTTGAACTTAAATGCTGTTGCCAGTACAAATTAACAGGGCTGGATGCAGAAGGTGGCCTCCATGTTGCTCTCTACTTGTGCTGCCTCACTGCATGTCAGCAGGAGCTGTGTTTTGTGATTGACTTGCCAAGTCCCTCTATTTGACAGCTGAAGTAGGTGTTCTTGCAGGCTTCCTGGCTGGCTCTAAGTCACTAAATATGGTCCTGCTTTAAAAAAGGAATGCGTTTGTGCAGCGGGGAGCAACTGACCAGCCTTCAGATGAGATTTTGTGACATTTTCTCTCAGTTTAAAACATTGTTTTCTTAAAAATCTTGCTTAGAAAGATTTGGGGTCCCTGAAGTTGAGATTCCTTAAAAGCAGTGCAAAACATTCAGGGCTCTTTTCAGCTCCACTGACTCAAGCCTGCCTTCTCTGCCAGAGGAGAAGAGAATCCAGGAAGTTTGAGACAAGTATCTGGTAAATTTGTCTGTCTCCTATACGATCACCCAGAGTCTTGGACCACCAGTTTTGCTGAAGTCTTGCACCAGGGAAGGCATAACTCCATGCACCAGTATATGCTGGGGGGTGACTGGCTGAAAGCAGCTTGGCAGCAGAGGGCCTTGGGGTCCTGGGGGACACCGAGTCGTCCACGAGCCAGCAGTGTGCCCCTGTGGCAAGTGGGCAAACTGTATCCCGGGCTGCTTTCGACAAGCAATTGCCAGCAGGTTGAGGAATGTTATACTTCTCCTCTACTCAGCCCTGGTGCAGCCACAGTTAGACCTCCAGCCTTAACCAGTCTGTGACTGAGCTGTAAAGCTGAGCTGAACTGCAATCCAGCAGAGAAGGCTGGGGCATGAGGGCCCCGCTGCTAGTCCAGTCTTGCTGAGTGATGATTTCCCTGGCCAACAGACAAACCGTCATGGAAACTCTTGTCATTTTGCATCAACTTTAAAGCAGCAGGAAGAACACAGTCACAGTGTTTCTCCAGGGCTAGGGATAGGCAGGCTGGGCTGTTGTGTCCCCTGCACCACAGCAGGCTCAGCCCCTCGATCTGGGCCAACAGAGTGAACTGTGTCCATCTGGAGTGTCCCTGGTGCCTGTGGGCTGGTTTTGAAGATTACCAGTTCACTCTCCAGCACAGGACATGTAATGTGCCTCCTGCTCGTGGGTCACTGCTCTCCTGGAGCTCAGTGCTGGGCTCCCTCTGACACCACATGTGACGTGAATTGCAGGGTCTGGGCCTTTGCAGTAGCTGTGACCTATTGCAACCCCTGTGTCTGTGCAGGTGAAGGACCTGGAATATCTCAGGAACCAGCGCCACTCTATTCCTTTTGAAATGCTCTATTCAGGGCACCCTTGAACCGCTCATTTCCTCTTTGCTGGCTGAGGTGGGTCGAGAAGACATCCAGGCTTGCTCTGCTTGACCTTCTGCAGCGAAGCCCATCTGTTTGCCAGGGTTTAGCCTGAGGCGGCTTAGCTAGAGCAGGGTGTGATCTTTTTTTGTCACCCTCATGACCAGTTGTCACTCACAGGAAGCCTACAGTTTTTGTTAGTAAAAGCAGCATCTAGATAATACATTATCGTTCTTTTCAAATAGAAGTTTTGATACTCCAAAACAGGTTCATTCTTCCTTGCCCTTGAAGGTTAAACCTGAATGGCCTTCCCTGAGGTCCCTACATCTGTTTGGCACGTTATGTTTTCCTACAGCTCAAAATAGCAGCTGTGATTAGTGTTTCCCTCCACGCTCTGTCCCCCTCCCCACACCGCAATACCAACACCCTGCTGGAAGAGCCCTCTGCGGGCCTCAGAAGGGTTTCCTGGCTTGAATTCACAGTGGCTCCAGGTACAAAGCAAACCAGGATGCTCCTTTGCTTCTGCACTTTTCTGTAACTTCTCAGAAAGTCAGTCCAAGGGGAAATGAGAAGCACAGAGCCAGCACAATGACTGCCCGCTGGGCGCGCCCTGCTCAGACCCACACTTACCTTGGCCAGGGTTTGGGACCTGTGCTGCCCTTCTACTCAGTATAAAATTGTTTCCTATCCTGACTGGAATTTAAAGGAAGTGGTAATATTTCAAGGGAGACTAAATTAATGTCTGCTTCCTGCTTGACTTCCTCCCTTCAATTTGCCTCAAAAGCAGAGGAAGTTTGAGACCCAAATCTGAACCCTTTATGGAAGACTATCAGGCAAGTCATAAATATTAGGAGGGCAAGTTATTATAGCCCAGGATTGTATTGTTCCTTTAAAAGTCTCAGCTCCTATTTTGAAAAAGATGAAGAGATCTTATTTCTCATTATGCCACAGGTTGAAAAAAATACCCAGATGTACTTTGAAGAGTTAGACATAAAATACTGCATTTTTATCACTGCTATTAATGTTAACATATCACTGTCATTAACCTCTTACAAATCACCAGAGGTATGTTACAGGCCCCTAATCATGATTCTTTGCAGCTGGCATTAGTATTTTTGTGCATTTTTCCCCTGAGTTTTTGAAATTCTTCATGATTTTCATATATACCTGAAATCCCTCTCTCTTCAAGAACTCTGTCTTTGAATCTGGATTGAAATATGAGCTTCTCTTTCTTTTCTTACCAGAATAACAGCATTACAAGGAAGTAGTACAGTTCTCTGCAGTTCAGAGTAGTTATTTTTAAAACAACGCAACACAGAGTAATTTTATGATTTTTTTTTTTCCAATTTACAGATTATCTGGACAGGTGTTTATTTTCTAAAAAAAAAATCGCCGTTCCTGGAAGGCTGTGGACCAGTGCTTGTATCAAAACATAGCGCATCTTTTTTCAATTTGCACGCATCTAAATTTTTTAGAAGCCAGCTGAATCATTTAAAATAGGCAATGCCACTTGCAGCAGCCATTTCAAGGACTGGGAAGGGTCTGCTGCACTCCGTGTCACACAGTGAGCTGCACCCTCACCTCTGTCCTGTGGTGTTGCCTTACCTCTGCATCCAGCACCTCACACGCCAGCCCTTGTGCCACTGCCAGCCCACGCTCCCCGAGTATTAGTATTGATTAAACCCCAGCTAGAAAACTGGCCAACTCCCAGAGGCAAGAGGGCATGTTTTCCTCACACTGAATGAACAGTATTCCAGGAGCAAAGCTGGACTTTGGGTTATGGTGCCCGCAGACATCTGCACTGGGCAGTATTGGCAGCTGTTTGCATATGCACAGCCGTTTTGAGAAGCAGAATAAAATAAATTTAATCCACCTGCTCCACCTAAACCACTTTTTCTCCTCAAAAACCTTGGTGGATCTGATGAAAGACCTTAAACCAAATGTTGCCCTGAAGCTGGACAGTGTGCATGGCTTTAGGTCTTATTTTCATCAGCAAGTAAACCCCTTGATTGCACTTTCTGTTCCACAAATTACTGCCAACATTTTGTGTATTTCTCATTGCCCACAAATGGTGACATGAAATTAATGCATCTGGACAGCAGAGCCCTCACAGTTTCTTCCCTGCTCAGCACCTTGCATTTGGCAGCAAATCAGTCCCTTTTTCCCTCTTGCTGTGGGATACTTGAGGCTCTGGCCCCTTGCTCTGCAAGGGGGGTCTGTCATCCCACACCCACTCCATGCCTCCCAGCTCTATCTCCAGCCTGAGACCTTTTGGGCCTTATGCAGATGTTCACTATTAGAAGTTTTCTCAGCCAAAGAATGGCAGCTGGTGATTTATTTTAAATAGATTTGGCCTTTAACTGAAAAGTGCACGCTGAAAAACACCCTGCTCTGCCGGAGCTGGTGCTTCAGCGAAGCGGGGCTGAGAGGGGAGGGTTACCTCAAAAAGCCAGACGAGGAGGGTGACGGCGCCCATGGAGCTCATCATGCCGCTGTAGTAGCTCAGGAGGGCTTCCCGGCAGCCGCGGTTCCACAGGTTGAGCTCCTCCGTTTGGTAGTCGTAGCTGTAGTGAGCTGAGTTGTTGGTGACCTGGTACTGGATGCAGGGTCTCGGGGAGCTTGGGTTGCAGCAGCTGAAGGGGACGCCATCCACTAAGTACCTTCCATCCACGTTGCTTTTGATCCGGCTGTGGGCAAGGGCAGAAGGAAGCGTGAACACACACAACACACGCGCCACGCAAAGATACGCAGGAGCAAACTTGCACGAAGAAGGAAAGCAAAGGCAAGGAGAATTTTCCACCGTGCCTCCTGACCGTGCCATTCCTTCACACCCCCTGTTCACATAAGTGCTGTTTGTCCTGGGTATTTTTCCTCTCTGAAATCCTTTTCTATGTCAAGGCTACGCTGAGTCTATAAATAACTCCTCATGATAGAAATGCGTGTTCTTGGGTCACTTCTTCAAAGAAATTAATTTTTAACAAAAGTAAATGGCAGAGAGAAATTGTAGGAGGGGCAGTTAGAAAAGAGTGATCACAGCATAGTTAATGTGGAAGGGAAAGGCTGGAAGTAACCTGACAGCCTTAGGACCAACCATATCCAGCTAGACCACTGATCCAGCAAAGCTAACAGCTTCTCTTTGATGATAATAGCTCCAGGGAGGGGTTATGCATTTATTCTTGTCTTGGGAAGACATCCAGTATTTGAAACATGAAATGGGTTTCAGCAAGAGGACGTTGCAAAATTCCTACATAAACAGTCGTTCAGTTTGGTGCCTTATAAAATGTTTAGATAAGCGATACCTCAGAAGGCAAATAGTTCCACTGGCACTACAAAAAAAGGCTGTAATAAGAGAACTGCAACTCTAACACACTCCATTTTCCTTAGAAAATGACAGAATGGAAAGCCCCAGTGATCTAGAGAGGCAAAAAAAATCTGAGTGTCACTTGTAGCTTTCTATATGGATAATATAAAATTGTGTCAGAGAGAGAGTGGTGATTGCAACAGTCTGGTGAAGGAAAATTCCACTTTGCAGTCATGACCCAAATACATCTAAACACATGCAGTTGAAGTTTTCTCTCTAGATGGAAAGTGTGCTTTGAATTAGGTCTAATTCACATTCATGTGTAAATTTTCCACCAGTTTCAGAGGGATTGGATCAGGCCTTCACTGTACAAATAATATAAAGATCATATTGTGGGGGACAGACTCCCGCATTCCCTGGAATTAGGGAGGACTTTGCTATTGATTTCAAAGGGACAGGACTATCTCACCAGGAATGTGAGCGGAGATTGTGCACCACCACGTAGTACAAACCTTGAATTCACTGACATCCATTTGTAGATTTTTAATGCCCTACTTCCTGCCTCAGTAGTACAAAGAAATTACCTTGAGTCTCAGTCCCAAACAAGGCATCAATTATTAAGGACAGTATAACCTTGTTTTCCCTCTGTGCATTGCCCTTCCACTGCTGCTGGATTAAGTTACAGCTCTCAAATCTCCATATAATGCTGGCAAGTTTTTTTCAAGGAGTTATTTATACCCCTGGGGGTACCTGCGCAATGGAAATGCTCCATTATTAAATAGCCAGTGTATTTGTTACAACGCTGCAGTGCAGTGGGTTAAGTCTGTAACAGTTTTCTCTATAAAGTCCTCTCTCAGAACTGCAAAAACAACCAGACCACCCAACAAGTCAAAACAACACGCAGAGAGACACACAAGTGAAATACCATTTACACAGTCGGACCCAGATCCCAAGAGATACACCAAGCTTTTTTTAAAATTAATTCAGACATTTTTTATGCAGGCAGTACGTTTAAAAGGCACATTGCTTCCAGTTTACAGGACCCACTGTGCAACCACAGAGTATAAATGTTACAAATGATGTTCCCAAAGAACCCTGAGTAACCATCTCTTTCTCTGATGCTTAATTTTTTAGAAGGTTGTGGGTATTTATGCCCAGTGTTAATTTTTTAATTTCAAAGGTGCATTTTGTTCTTGTGTTTATTTTCTGCTTGAGCTTACTGCACCTAACCTGATTTTGGGATTACAGCCTCTTTGGGCAGTGACATCAAAACCATTAAGGTGTTTCTGGTCAACAATCTGCTCTGGTTTGTATAGAGGAAATAAGTGCTGGTTTCATGTGAGTTTTAAAAAATTAGGCACAGCAGAGAACTCAAAATGCGTTTGGCTACAAGGGCCACTGTGTAAAGCTAGGAACATCAATAGGTGTTGATGCTCAGTATTACCACAATGCTGAAGCAATCCATCAAATTAATATAAAAATAAAATTCTAAATATTAGGGATTTAAACCACATAAATTATTGGCAAACTGTTACTGCTTCTATCTATTTCCTTCAGACTGATTCATAGCCAGTATCCAAGTGGAGTTTTAGAAGTGGTATCAACAGCACATATCCAGGGAATTCTTTTTTTTTTTTAGGAAATTAATAAATCACATTGAAATCTGCCTTAGGACTAGTGAATTTCTGATACTTTCCTGTTCATTTTGGGAGTTGGTATGTGTGTCTCAATATAATGGATTTACAATGATGCAAAAGACAGTAAAAAATATTAAGTCTGTTAACATTGTGCTGAGTAAGAATGTGCTTTATATTTTACGTTCTGAATAACTTTAGAGGAATTTGTCAGGGGAGGAGGCAATCTAGCTGATCGCTTGGGATGCTTATCAGGCAAGAGCAGAGAAAGACTTCATTTCATACAAACCCCCTTCCACTCAGTGCTTGCTGGGACACACATTTCTTGAGGATAATACTGATCAAATAACGATGCTACGTGATACAAACCCTGCTAAATCACTTACTCTTTCACTTCTTTGGAGCTGAAGTCCAGATATCTGTTGCTGATCCACTGAATTTCGAACCAATCTTTGTAGCCGTTGTTCCCACAGCATTTGAACTCAATTTGGAGCATGTCGATGGTCTTCTTCATGAAGCATCTTCCAGGGGTGTCTGTGTCCCGGTAGAACTTCATGCCATTCTTGAGCCCTTGGGCCAGTGTGCTGTCCAGAGAGCCCCGCATGAGAAAGCAAATCAGAGCAACGAAGAAAACGAGGATGTTAAAGACAAAGCACAGTGCCAGGTAAGGTTTCAGCAAAGGCTTCCACTTGGCAAATTTAGCGGGATCCAGAGAATCGTAACAAATCTTTCCAGCAAAACCATTGAAGGCGCAGGATAATATACCCATCAATATCAAAGAATTGGGCACAAAGTGGCTTTCAGAATTGTCCATCACTTCGCTTCGCTTCCGGAGTTCAATTTTGAGGAACAATCCCATGCTAAAAACAAGGATTCCAGCAAACACCGAAAACCAGTTCATGAGCCATAGTCCCTGCGCTAGTTTTACCCGTTTCTTCTGATTGAATTTGACTTTCAGCAGTGCCATCTTTGTAATGGGAGGTGTTGGAAGATTTCACAGCCTGGACCCCTCTTCTCAGCGTAAGCAACTTGAGGAAGAACCATTCAGGCGTTGGAAGAGACCCCGAATGGCACATCAGGAAGCGAGCCACTGCAGAGTCCTTCCATCTTGAACTCCCCTGGTTAGGATTCAAGCAGGTAAAATATTCAACGGTCCCAATTAACAATTTCACATTAGTGAGAATAATGGGCAATTAGCACCTACAACTATTTCTGGTGGTTTCTTCCAAGCAAAGGAGAAACGGTCTCAAGGTTTCAAATGATTTGATCTGGATCTGCAAGACGTCATTCTAATACCTTTAATCATTTGATCCAATTTGGAGAAATGTCTGTCAACAGATGAGTGGAAGTAATCCCTCATTTTACTATTTAGTAGATTTGTGCTCTCTTACGATAGGCTGGGCAGAATATGAAAACCCAAGATATAAAAAGATCTTTGTTGCCAGAAGAATATGGATCCTTTGAGGAAAGAGGAAGAGGGCTCTGGGTTAAAAAAGAGCCCTTAAAAAAGGCTGCTGGTATACAAACATATATTTCCCCAACGTTATCCTGATTTATCCATATCTACAGCCAAAACCAAGTTTCTAGTCCTTATTCTTCGGTGTTGGCTTGAGGTGACATCCTGTGGCTTATGTGTTCTGAAAGCAGATAAGCGTGTAGTTTACGGTGACCTAAAAAAACTAAGCTTGGCATTTTCTTGTACCATCTTGGGTTGTACCATCTCTGGGTCTTGGCAGGAGAGGAGAAGAAAGGAAAAGTGCAGAGAAGCTCAATAAATAAACCCTGGGCTGAAATCTAGAGGTGCTTTTATAAAAAGTGAGCTGGCACGAGCAGCTTACTGGATTATCACCAGGGCAGGGAGAGGAGCAGGGCTGGCTAAGGAGACCCCCCCAGGGAGGAATTCAACTCAGCAGCTGGAGAGGGACCCTTGGGATGTTGTGTCTAGCCAGTCCAAGGGAGACACCTCAGGGGTCCTTGGGGTCTGCCGAGGGACTTGAAGCCTGCCTCCACTTTCACGCTGTAGTGGGCAGAAAAGGATAGATGCAATCCCCTTCTTTGGCAGTGGCCTTCCTCCTCGTAACACACAGCTGTTTCCGACAAGCAGAGATGCTGGGCTTTCACTCTCCCATTGCTTGAGGAGTTTTCTCACTCCCCCCTTGCCCCACAGAGGTTCGGAGCTACTGGGAAAATCCTGAGGCTGGCTCACCTTCTGCCACTACAAAGCAAAATTAACCTCAGGCAACCTCCAGCAATGGAAAATTAACCTGCAGGTGTGTGAGGACATGGGTGCTAATGCCGCAGGGGAGAAAGGAGCAGCCCAAGAAGAAGGACTGGGAGGTTTTTCTCCAGCCTGTCAAACAGACTTGCTGCTGCCACCACCACCAAATACCCTGGGGGCATCCTCTAGTGGCTGCCAGCAGTACAGCCACCAGCCTTCAAGAAGAGACAGGGGAAGGGGACCTGCCCAGGAGGAAGGCAAGTGTGGAAAACAATAGTAATAATTAAAAAACCCAAGCACCGAAGAATAGTATTTTGATGCCTGCTGCTGTGTGGTACTACGGATGCTGCTCAGTTACCACTTGAGATCCTGGAATGGTCCAGGTCCTTTCAACAAGGACAAAAGCCAGGAAGCTGCTACTTCTTCCTGTGCTAATAGAAGGTTTTTGTGGTGGACCTTTCCTGGCCCATCCTCATGCTATTGCAGAGACCTGCAGAGCAGCTGGTCACTGGGATTTTTCTAAAGCAAGCCTCTTTGTTCCCACTGCTGCTGCCCTTGCCAGTGAGTGGTGAGTGTGTAAGGGAAAGGAGGAAAGTGATTATCCATTGAGGCTATTCTCTCTGCTTGCTGTGAAGTGGATCAGAAGTGCTGTTTCTTGAGAGAGCCTATTAAATGTTTTTGTGCAGTAAGCCACAGGGCTGAAATAATATCTCTCCTGAATTTTCTGTCGGGTCTGTGGATCATGAGGATATACAGTGAAATATGCCCTGCAGGACAAAAAGTAGTAAACCTGCCCACAGCTAACGTAAGATGCTGCTCTGGATATGGGTATTTTGGTATTCAGGAGCACAGATGACAGTCTGAATACCCCCTACCTTAATGATTTAACATTCAGATATCCATGATACGTATGATGCAGCAAAGTCACCTAATTGTACAACCGTGGTGTTTCCTATTAATTCAGGAATAAAAATATTTAAATAGAACATGCAGCATATGCTTCAGGGCTCACTCTTCCCTTTACTCTTTGCTTGAAACAAAGGTAATCGGAGGAGTCCTAATAAATCAGTCCTAAATAGTTAGGTATTGTTGTCTGGGGGATGATCAGTAATTCACCTGATGTTTAGGAAGGAACACTCAAGTCTTTAAGACTTCGGGTGGTACCCTTAAAGTCATCACAGAGCAATCAGCACAACTAAAACAACCCAGATGAGGAAAAGTGCTGTTTATTTAAGTAGTTTCAATAGTCCAATACCAGCTGGAGACTTGGAGTGGCAAAAACTACCCCGCCCATCAAGTTAACTCACCACGCTTGGAAGTTTTAAAGGGGATTGGTGGCAGTAAATCTTGTGCAATACTCCGACACTTTGTTCAAAAGATGAAGTTAACGCTTTTTAAATTGGGAGTTAATGCTTCCCCGCTATCCCAGTCACGGGATAAACCCATGTGCAAGCTTCAGGACAAACCGATCAGCCCAGGGCTGTCTCTGGCAGAACAACCAATTTAAGACACAGGAAGGTTATGGGGGATCACGGGAAAATAGGTTTGGGCAGTTTAAAAAAGAAAACTGCTTTTGCCTTGCATCTGCTTTTCTTACAGAAATTTATCTTGGCTGTGGTTCGCCTTTAATTTGGCACTTACTGACGCTTTCTACTTCAAACAGAAAATACTGAAACCGATCCATAGCAGATAAAAGCTAATTGCTGTAAGAGTGTTTGAGTTAATGGTCTCCTCAGCGGTTGCCATTAAACTCAAATGCATAATTCATATCCCATTTTGGAGAAAAAAAAGGGTAGAATAAGTTATTTAAATTATTATTGATCTCACCATGAATGTGTTTGAATTCAAAATATTGTTAAAAATTGTAATGTCTCTGTATAACAATACAATATTGATACTTTTCCAAAAAACTATGCCTGATAACCTAAATATAAACCACAAATTTATCAGTGAAGAGAGAGGAAAAAGTTGATTTTAATGCACACAGTTTAATCTGGTATTTGTTAAACAGTCTGCTGCCCAGTCCTGGGCCAATCTTAATCTTTCCATCTTCAGGAACATGAAATATAAAACACATATATGCTTGAAATATGGACGTGCCCTTAGATGATTAAATAATTTCCTGGCCCAATGTTTCTTTCACACTGCTTTGTGATAATAAAAAGGTGTGCCTTTCTGAGGCTTTTTCCCCCCCTTTTCTTTCCTTAGGAGTGGTGAGGTTTCACTGCAAGAACAGCTATACCTGGTTTTACCTATGATGGGAGGCTGTTGTGTTCTCATGAGAGATGTTCTCATGCAACCTAGCTTATAGTTTTGCTTTCATTTGTAACAATGTGTTGTGTACAGGGACCCTGCTGAGGAAAAATGTGATAAAATCACTGTACCACATTGATTATCAGGTGGAGGAAAAAAGTCTGATTTATGACTATTTTTTTTTTCCCCCTCCTTACAAGTAACTTGGTAGGTTCCTATTTGTGTGGCATGTGAGTTGACTGTAGGTTCTGAGGCTGGAAATAGAGGCACGTTGGTCAATTCACAGCTGGGACTGTTGTAAACCCTGGGAGGAGTGATTTGGCTTGCTGGACCCTGTGGCTCCTAAACTTCACTGGGGCACACTGGAGGTTTTAGTGCGGTTTTGGTCTGGATAGTTTCCAGCAGTTCAGCCTGCAATATCCATGTGGTATGTAACACGTTCAGAAAACACAGCTTTTCTCTGATCCCTGAGACATTCATTTTGAGTACTTATTTGTATGATTGTGATGCCTGGGCTGTAGTTTTCACTGCTGAAAGAGTAGGAGTTAGAAATCAGTTTGTACTTGCAGAAACAGGAAGAAATATATTGAGAATTGAAAGCTTATAAAAGGCTCATGATTGTTATTACTGTTGGAAAACATCTCAGCATAACAGGTGGATCCCCAAGTCAGTCAGGTAAATCAGGTCATGATATGAATGGAAACAGAAATTCTGCAAGTTGCAGAGATTCTTTTTCTTGGTATCGCTATCTTTCCTCATACGTGATAAAACTGGCTGTTTAGTGAAACCTGAAGCAATTCCAGGTAAGGCAACTAAGATTTGATCCTTCTCTGCATACAGCTATTTCTCAAGTAAGAAGAAACTTGGGAAAAAAAAATCCAAGCTCTCAAAAATATAATATATACAAGTGTTTAAGAAATTGTGTTATGTATGTATATTGTACCTGTCTTTTCACACAGCAATTTGGCTGAAGTCCAAGTCTCAACAGAATATATTTAAATGAAAGAGGGCTGGATAAAGAAAGAAGGCAAATAACTCTGGTTTTGTTCCTGGTATTCAGACAATGAAGGGGCAGACAGAGGGAAACGCCTGGACTCCAGCAGGGGGTACATATTTAGAACACATTTAGGTATTTGCTTGACCAAAAATTTTCAGCCTTGCTGTTCTCAAATTGAATTTCCTTGTTTCCCGCTGTGCTTGAGCCCAGGAGTCAGTTACCTGTTTTGTATTACAAAGGTAATGATAAATCTTTAAGGGAAAGTAATTGTCTGGAACAGTCTGGAGACAAGTTCCTGAGTATTACCTGCTAATTTTGGTTTGACAAAAGTGAAGTGCTTGGAGGGAAGAAAACGTTGTGAACTGGGATGCTAATAACTTGACTTCTGAAAAACGTCACCAAGGAAGCCATTTCAGAGAGAAATTGAAGCCTAAACGTCCTTTTCTTAATTCATGCTCCGTTTATTCAGGCAACACCAGATGCTATGGACCAACAGCTAATACAGAACTGCACTTACACGCCAGTGTGAAGTGCACTGAGAAGGCTCAGTACATCTCTGGTATCAGCCTGGCAGGATCTCTCCAATTCCAGATGTCAGTGTCCATCCCCACAGTTAGCAAGCATGAATATTTATAGCTTTGGGCGAGAAGAACAGAAGTGTTACTGTAGTTCTCACAGGCTGACCAATTTGCAATCCCAAGACCACTGGATGCCATAAAGGGATTGATCTGTCACTACCAGGATCTGTGGAGAAGAATGACGGAATACTAAATCAGGTTCTGTACTAGGATGGATGTGTTAAAACCAAGTTCCTTGAGAGTCTCAACTGATCGTATCCCTTTAACAAAGGATATTAATTACGTACATTAAAGCAAGACTAAGGGTGTATTCTTTACATCAGTTTATGATGACGTCAGTGCAAAGAAGATTCACTAGCAAAGGGACAACTGAAACAATTCAAAACAAATATATTTGAAATGCAAAGTTCAATTCAAAAAATATATATTAACAGAAGTAAACAAAACAAAGTTGTGAAGAGTATAAAAAAAATCCCTTTCCCCCTCCCCTTTTAAATTAAATAGCCTGAAAACAACTTAGATAAAAGGTTTTTCTGCTCAAAACCTGTCAATTACCTAAGTGAAATTTCAGATACTTCTCACGGCAGCAATGCAGTTATTGATGGTTCAGCTAGCATTTACTGCCTGTTAGAGGCACACATATGATGGCAGAGCCGCAAAAATATTTTGCAGTTTTAAGAGAAAGCTTTATACAGATTCTAAGGCAAGATAAACCATTATCTCTTGCAAAATGTCACAGTTAAGGAGGAGTTTTAGAAACATAAACCTGCCGTGTACACTTCATGTACGGAGAGTGGCCACCTCACCACCACTAGCAGGGCACTGTAAAGACACTGTATTCCACAACACTGCTACCTTTTTAATATTATTTAGCAGGAGTGAAGAAATGGGACTTAAGTTACTGCGCACTTTGTGCAAGATAACATGCAATTTTGGAACTGGAACACAGCACCTCTACTTTAGTGATTCCCTGTTACCACTGCTCTTAGGCAGTAGCAGAGTGCTGTAAATTAGGATCACAGCACACAAAGCCTTTTGTCTGGTAGACAGATGGAACAACCTGAACATCTCTGCCCTTTAGTTTCAGACTGCAGAGGAGCAGTTTACTTAAATTCTGTGATGTTAATCTGCACTTGCTGTAAATGACCCTGAAAGCATGCTCAAAGACTCATTTTATCCATTTCTAGCTTTTCTACATAGGAAGCATCCTTTCACATAACATTTTCAGGTTTAGTTAAGGTTTAGTATTTATACAGCCTCTATAAATTTGTTGATTTCAATCAATCATTAATATATTAGGAGAGCATTACATGTTTATTAGAATGCTTTTTTTTTCTTTTGGCTTATCTCATTTGAAATAAAAGCCTGAAGACAACTTAGATTTAAAACATATCAAGAGAAACCGGCTTATCATTCTATCCCAGTCTAGGATTCATCTCAATCTGCTACACTGTGCAGTTACAAACTCCTCCTTTAAACTGACCTTTTGTTTCCATTACCTCGTGGAATTATTCTCTTGCACTCCCCATAAGCCATAGTGTACAGTTGTCTGCAATTTGAGAACAACAAAAATATGAAAAATCTGGTTATTTGATCTTTCCATTCCAGGGCAGCTTGCACTACTTGCTCCAATTCAGATTCTGCCTGGTAGAACGAAAGCAGCACTACAGCTCCAGTAAACGATCACTGTTGTTTGTGTATCAGCGGCCCTTGCCCCACCTTAATTAAGAAAAACTCAGCAATGAGGTACTGCAGGAGTTGGCAAATCCCACAATGATACATAAAGATTATAGCAGCAGCTTGTGTAACAACAGTAAACTCTCTTTGACCGGTATTCTTCAACTAAAAAAATCCAGTCATACACTGTAATTCACAACTTAGATACCAAACGGAATCATTTAATGGCATATCGGGGATTAAGTCCCACGGTTTGTGAATCAATGCGTTTACACCAGGATCTCTTGCACAGCACAGAGGTGCCTCCGCAGTCAGTCCCAGCAAGTGATTCTTTCCTGCTCGGGGATCAGGCTCCAGTTGGGCGAAGGCTTGTCAGTCGCCAGCCAGTCAAAGTCATCCACCAGGTTCCAGTTGTTACTGTCTCTGTCCAGACCGGACGACTCGAAATCGCCGTCGATGCCCGGGTAGCTCCAGTAGTAGGGGGCGAAGGAGACCTCAGAGCAGCCCTCGATGACGGCGCGGCTGGTCACCTGCACGTAGAAGCGGCAGCCGCGGGTGCGGTGTGTGCGGAGCTGCTGGCAGGCCAGCGCCAGCAGGCAGTCGCGGCAGCCGTCCACCAGCACGGAGGTGGACACGGGCCCGCAGAGCACGGTGCAGCCGCGGCAGTCGCGGACCCGCAGCGTGTTGGGGTTGCCGCGGAGCCGCACCCGGCAGCCGCGCAGCTCCGACAGCAGCACGTCCCGCTGCCGCAGCTCCGCGGGGCCGAGCTCCAGCTCCGCGTCCTGAGCGCCGCTGAACCCGCACAGCGGCTCCCCGCCCGACTCCCCCTCGGCCAGGCCGGGCCCGGGCGCGGCGGGGGCCGGCGGGACGGGCTCGGCGGGGCGCGGGGCGCTGCCCGGGGCCGCTTCTTTCTTGAGGGTGCGGAAGGCGAATTTCTTCTTGGGCTGCAGCTGCTGCCGCCGCGCCGCCAAGTCCCCCTGCAGCCGCGCCACGGCCTCCTGGCCCTGCCGCACCTCGTAGGGCGCCAGGAACCGCACGCTGCCCGTCAGCAGCTTCTGCAGCGCCTGCAGGCGGGCGGCCGCCTCTTCCAGCGCCCCCGCCGCCAGTAACGCCTCCGCGGCCTCGCGCTCCCGGGCGAAGGCGGCCAAGAAGAACTCGCTCTGCTCCTCCTTCACCACCTGCGCCTCCTTCTTCTGCCGCTGCCGCTCCACGCCCTGCTGCCGCTCCGCTTCCCGCCGCTGCAGCCGCTCGGGCAGCACCACTGCGGCGGCGCCCGCGGCCCCCTCGGGCTGCCGCACAGCCCCCGCTCCCGCCGCCTCTCCCGGCGCCGCCATCTTGCCCGCTCGCCTCCCCTGCGGGCACTAAGCCACGCGCCGATTGGCTGCCCGCAGCCCCGGCTGCGTCGCCGCCGCCGATTGGCGGGCTGCGGGGCTCGCGGCGGGAGAGGGAGGGAGGGAGGGCCGGGGGGAGGGGCCTCCCCCGGTCTTAAAGGGGCCGCCGCCTCTCCGCGGGATGGGGTGAGTGTTCGTGGCAGGTGCCGCGCGCGGCGGGTTATCCCGCTTCCCAAATTAGCGTCCGGGATATGAATAAGCCCCCGCCCCACTCCCCGCCGTGCGCGCGCGTAGCTGCCCGCTTCTTCCCGCCCTTCTGCTGCCTTTACCCCCCCCCCCCCCCCCCCCCCCCCCCCGCCC
>JAYRBT010000114.1:23242620-23254175 GCA_036023395.1 Myiotriccus ornatus
TATTTTTTGTGGTCATACAAAGACTCAGTTTTCTTCCTGACTTTGCTAGCAGTAACTTCTGTGTTTTCAGGCTGCATAGTGCACTCCATTAAAAGCCATAGGGAACAGAAGAAGATTTATGCTTTCCCAAACAGTAACCACATGAATAAAATGTAAGCCTTTTAGCTCAGGCTTGGACTCATTTGGCTAAGCTGCAATAAGCAGTTTGGCTGTTTGAGGGTATTAGATAAAAGTAAGGTACAAAATTCTCTGTGTTATTTTTTTTTCCCTACTTTTTGTCCCCTCTTGAATCTGCTCTTGTTCCTGTCTGGTTTGCAAGTAGATAGTAGTCACTGTTTGGACTGTAGAGTGTCATTTGTTTTATGTGAAGTTGCAGGTTGCACTTGCTTACTTTGATTTAGCGCTGTGAAACTCCAAAACGCGAGCTCCATTATGTGTGCTTCCACGTTTAAATCTGTGTCCCATGGTTATCACTCTTGCCTGCTATCCACCTGAAATATTTTGTACTGATTTAATATAGCTCAACAGCATTAACTCATGGCCTTTTCAAGTGAGATGTATTGTGTAGTTCAGGTGAAGGTTCAAGATCCTGTCTTGTTCCATCATTATTTTAAGAAGAGTGGGGAGTAAAAGCAAGATCCGCAAAGGCAACTGGGTGTCTGGCCTCATACTAATGGATTCTTACTCCTGAGGTTCCTGAGCTTGTAAAAGTCCAGAATCCCATAGTTGTGGCGTGATCTCGAGATGTAGATTTGCACTCTCTCAAGAAGAGGAAGTCAGTAGAGTCATTCCTTATCATCTGTATGTATTCCCAGCATGGACAGTTTTTATTCCAAAGCGTGTAATGCATGTGTGTTGCAGCGTCACACACAGAGAAAATGCTGGTTTGTCTTTTAGGTGTGTTTTCAAGAAAAGCAGCAGGCTCAGTGCCTTGCGTGGAGCTCTTATCTTAGATGCCATCTCTGCCTGTTAGATGGAGTTTCTGCAGAAGAGATTAGCGGGTTAACGTAATTACTTCTGGCTACAAAGTAGATACTTCAGTGGCTTGCACAACCACGATATTCTACTGATGGTTTTAGTAAGGGCTCTTTGAACTTCTCTAGCACTGTGATCAGGCATTAAAGATGTAAGCCATATTATGATTCATTTAAGATACTGGGCTGCACATATTTCACGGTGGAATGGGGCTTCATTAAAAGTGAATGTTTAGTCACTGTATCTCTGTTCTTTTGGAAAAAAAAATAATTTCCTTCAACAATACGTTTGGCATACTGATTGTTTTTTAAAAAGCTTTTGTTTGCTCCAAAATGTTGTGCTTTATATATTTGGCCATATGGAAAGGCAAGACAATGTAAAATACATGTGGTTTTAAATCACTAACTAGAGAGAGCTAAACCCATAAAACTTATTTGGTACAACTTAATTGCTGTGAGTAATGCAAAAGGTTTGAAATGTAGTCCTTGGGAATGCTTAAGATACTAATTATATTCCGACCAGTCAAGGTGCACTTGTTTTGAAACTAGTCTGAGCTGGTCCCTTTTGAGAACCTGGTATTTCCAATGCCAAAGGTAAAGAAACAGTAACTTCCACAAAAATGAGTTACCCTTCAAAACCAGAGACAGACTTCAAAGCATAATATTTTATTACAAGAGGCACTTCCAGATTAACAAAGCAAGGCCCAAATAATGCTAAACACAAAAGCTGGGGAGCAGAAAATCACTTAGGTTTGGTCCAGGCGTAGCTGCTGACAGCTGTTTAGAATCCTAACTTGCTAATTGACTGTAGTTAAATTCTGAAGACCTAGTATGTAAGTTACAGATGCTGTTTTATGGACTCTGCTTTTAAGGCAATTCTATTAGTTACAGAGTTTCTAAGAGATTTTTTTCAGTGCCTTACTTTACACTTAAATGCTTTAACAATTATTTCTATTTAATGGATTTAAAAAAACTAAGATTACTGGAGTAGGCAGTTCAATGGACCACCTAGGTTCAACAGCATAGCAAAATTTTCCATTTTGAAATTCTGAATCTTAATTGCAAACATATTTAATTCCTTTTTCTGAATAATTTAAGTAGAGTTAACTTCAAGTCATTGTATTCAAGTTTTGCTATTAGTTCTTTGGATAAAATTAAGCTTGTATTCTTTTGCCATTTATTCATCTTATGAAAAAGTCTGTCAGCTATCATTTTGAATGAGGGATCCCTCCTCCTATTATTGGCATTTTTTCTTCAGTCTAAATCTGAGCATAAATTCCATTCATATTGATACACTTTCTAGTGATATTATGAAGACTTATGTTACAGCAACCTCCATTCATATCCAAACTTTAGTCAGTTGGTTTCATTGCAGGGACTCAGAAACGTCCAAGTAAAACTAAGCTGTGACTTAGGTGGTGCTTTATTCATAACGTCCCTTCTGTTCCTCCATTTTGTCTCGTCCTTATACAAGTATAGCTTAGCAGGTTTGCATGAACACAAATGCTTTTTGGCTCTTCTACTATGTTTCTGTATCCCTGTAATGCCTCATATCATGTTTTAGGTATCCCTTTTTTGCTTAAGTTCCTTCTATTATTATTTATTTGATTATTAATTTTTCTTTTCATCATCTACAACACCTCAGTTGTATCAGGAATGGTTCTTTTGTTAGTTTCATTGCCTGGGTGCTGTTTTTAATAACTAGTAGTTTTACTAAAAAAAACCCCCACTAACCAACCAACCTTGTGCCCATCTATTCATTAGCATACCCTTTGTATTTCAGTATCCTTACCTGTTTTTTTCCCCATTCATCTATGCTAGCCAAAGTAACTATGAATATCATAGGAGGTTCTCCCAATTTCTGCCATTGTTTTTAGTTCAAATTCTTCTAAAAATGTTGGTGGTGTTAGTTGTGGAAGATTATTTCTCCAGGTAAAAATCTGTTTCTAGAGGTGTTTTTTTTTTTTCTGATACATTTTAGTGGCTGAATATCTTAAGATTATTTTAACTTGGAAGTGAGAACTATTAATCTTTCAAGCTTAATTCTCCTTTTTAAGGTATTCTAAGCTGAAGAATATGAGACTCTATTTAATAACCTTGAGCATGATATAGTTATTCTTGATCTGTTCCAGTAATAATTTTGAATTGCCATTTGTTTCAATGGGAGCCCCAGTCACCATATTTTCTCTCATTTTACTTAATTGTCTTCCATATGTCAGATCCCCGTTTCAAAGAAGCACACTTCGCCAAAATCTGTTCTTTAGATTCATCACAGAACAGCCCTGTTGGCCTTCACCCAATCTCCAGTCACAGAAACCTGTCTGTCTTCTGGTGTTGGTGTACATCTCTTGTTCTGAGGTTCATTCTTTGTTACCTCCTCTTACTACCTACATCCTAAATGACCACCCCTTAAGATACCCCTGAAGTACTGTTTTGTGTTCATAAGGCATGCTATCAAGCTGAACATTTTAATGTTTGGATAATTTTTACTGGTGAGTCATCAAAATATCGGTGGCAATTATTCAAAATTTGATACAGATGTTGAACTTAATTTTTCATGGGTACTGTTACATTTATATTTGAAGTTAAAGTCCTTCATGCCACTGTATTTGGGTGCCTAATTTTTCAGGTGTTGTGATCTCTGCATCTCTATTGCTTGTACCCTTTAATGATGACCTATTTGTTCCTGTGCCTTCAAGCTTAGAGTTATTTATTCTTATCTAAGTTAGTAATTAATAAAGCAGTATGTAGATAGATAAATGGTGTGACTGGTGATGAGCTGACACAAGAAACACGTTAAGGGATGGAGAGATAAAAAAGCATGGGAGGAACAAGTGCCATCAATAGAGCTGAAGCACTCAGTCTGAGGAAGCAAGGCTGCAGTGGAGTAAATGGTGTTCTCTTCTGTCCAGTATACCTCAGAAAGGATGCAGCAAGTATTATTGCAAGAATCTTTGGGATAACTGTGGAATTAATTCCTGTAATGTGCTAGCTTAGTTCTTAAATTCTTCATTATGAATCTACTGCTGCTTAATCTTCTTTTGGGGTACTAATTTATGATTGCACAAGAATTACAATACATGTGATGCAGACCTGTAAAAATGGGCTGAATAGCAATAAAGTGACTTGACCTACGAGAAACCTGGAGACAGAATGAATAAGGGTGTTCTGTACCCCCTTATTTTCTCCCTCTCAATATCTAAGTGTAGTTTTCACTTCTTCACAATCTGCCATTTCAGGGTGATGTATCTCAGATCACTCCAAATGTCATTTGGTGTCTTTATACACCTATGAGAGTGGTATTTGTTAAATAGCATGGTCACAGTTTGACGGCTGATGTCAAAATACAGCCAAATAGTAAGTTGTGTGATGGGTGCACATGACGTTCCTGGTAGCTGCTATTAGACCAACGTCTGTCTTCTAAAGATTTCTCTTATTCCTTTCGACACTGGTCTTGCCTTTCTTTTCATGCTTATTTCCCCTTACTCCTTATGAAGCTGCTACAGGAAAACAAATTCATGTGATTGTGGAAGTTAAAGAGTGACAGCAACTGATTGTGCATTGCACGTAATTTGAAGAATAGGACTCTGGTTGAAGATGACAGTTCTGAGCAGGTAACCTTGGGGCAGAAGAATTTTGAGGTATAGGGGTCTTTTCTATTAATGCAGTAAGGCAGTGAGAAGAGCGGCAATCTCTTGGGGCGATGACATCCAGTTCAGAAACACCAAATGATCCTCTTAAAAAAGTGTGGTATCTCACACCAAAAGGAATATTTCTTCACAAACATGGTCTGGAAAAATCTGTAGTACATCAGAAAGGGATAACATTACACCTGATGACTGTATTCAGACCTTTTAGTATTAAAGGTGACATTAAGTGCATATTTCAATGTGACTGATAAAGTTACATCCAGCTGTTTCTACCTAAGCCAATTTTGTTTCTGAACAGATATAGCAAATATAGAAACATATGCAAATTTACTTTACAGACTGTACGGTGTGTTCTAGTTTGGTTTTATCTACTCAGGGGCAATGTAAAGGGTTTCCATTCTTTCCATTCACTGACTTGTGTGGATCTGGAGAAATCTGGTTGCTGCGGGGTGCTTTATTGTATAGATGATATTAGCTCTCCTTCCCTTTTTGTATTGTACCTGCTTAGTAACGTTATTGTCAATGCTGCTTTGAAGCATCCTTCAGGGAAAGTAAGTGTAAGCTATGGTACCATCACGGAAAATTTATGTAAGATTCCTTGTGTTCCTTATGATAAGAGAATCTATTCAAAATCATTTATCCTCCTTTCTTCAGTTCCTTCTTTGCATCGTATTGCCTACTTCCTGTTGTGGTTTCTGTAGGACTGGGAGAACAATAATAATAACATAGTGATCAAATGTTCTGCCGAAGTCCCTTCCTGTAAATCAGATCAGAAGAATGCTTGTGGTGTCCCTTCAGCTCACAAGATCTCACTTGAGCAATATTTCTAAAGCCAGTGATGCTGAGTAGGCTTAAATTCAGGGCAGAGTTTGGCCCCTTGAAACATATTTGCTGAAGTTAGGGATGTTGAAGTTTGGCTTTTTTGATTTTCTAACGCTGGTGTCAGGAGTACAGGCTTACAGCTCTTACAGAGCTCTTTGGCATGTGCTGTTTACATCCATATTGTTGGCTATTTGTGTCCTTGCTGTATTTGTGAAAAGGGAAGTTAATACACTGGCTGATGGACTGGGCACTGCCACGTACGTGTTCCATATGTCTGGGCTGCATAAAGCATCTGTTGGACTCGTGCTAAGACTTGTTTGCTTGGGCCCAACCCTTCCATTTAGGGAGCGATTTGTAACTTCACCTCAGTTTGCTACTGTGGGCATGCATATAAACAAGATTTGTAGGTGAGTCTTGGCTTTGGCAAAAGTTTGGAATCAGCTGATTACTTAAAAATATAATATAACTAGATTCTAATTGAAAAACAATGCTGAGGTGCTGAGTTTTGGTTTGGTTTTTTTTTTTTTTAGTATAAGTCGTCTGGCCAACTTCTTTAAGAAGGTCCACTTACTGCCCTGCCCATAACCATTTTCATATAGCTGTATTTAAAAACTAAAAACTGTTAGTTTTTTGAGCTGTAAAGCTAATAAAGAAGGATGTGCTACTAAATAAAGTCTTCAAACCCTGGTCTCTAAGGAGTTTTAACAAAGTTACTTAGGAATAAAATAAAAAAGTCCTTGGGAATTATAACTACTAGCAGAAAAATGGAGATTTTTTTTTGTTGTTTTAAAAGCATTACCATACATATCTCTGCACACTAAGAATCTTTTCAATTGGGATTTTTTTAATAAACCAGGTTTCTCTGAATTATCTGAATAATTATTTTTAGAATTATTTAAATGGTTTTTAATGAATGAAGTGAATAGTTTCAATTGAATTAGTTTTCTATAACCAAAAAGCTTTGAAAAAAGTTATTAATGCTTTTAAAGGAAGTAAACTGTTCAACAGCATCAATGAACTCTCAGTGCTATAAACTCTGACTTCAAATTAACATTTTTAGGTTACCTAAAACTTTTTTAAGGAGTTGAAATTAATATAATTTGTTTCCAGCAGGCTACTGAGAATGTAGCTAAAAGTACTCAAACTATTGCAGCTTGTAAGGGGATCAAATCTTTTTCAAGGTGACCTTGGATTTATTTTTCTGGGGATCCCCCACCCTTGCATTTATTCTTCTGGGGATCTACCTGCACACCAACGTGACGAGGTTTACAGCTTTAATATGAAGGAAGTCAACCAAGTTGTTTAAATTAATGTTCATATTAATAGGAGAAAAACTTTTTTTCACTTTCCGGTAACCCCAAACACACCCCAACTTTTAACCAAAGCCAGCAGCACAGGCTAGCTCGCCAGACCTACGGCTTTCTGAAAACCAAAGCGAAACAAGAAAAAGAGGAGCTAAACTTTTTAAAGGGCCTGTCTGTAAAAACGCGGAGCGAGGATCGCGCTGGAGCCGGGGACTCATCATGCCAGGGCGGCGGTGCGTGTGCCCGGGCGCCGGTCTGCGGCAGTGTCCCGGCGGAGCTGCGCCGTGCCGGGCCCCGCCGGTGCGGGGCCGGGGCTGGTGGCGGTGCGGGTGCGGAGCGGAGCCGAGCGGTGCCGCGCTCTCCTCCCGCTCGCTTTCTCTTTCCCCCTCTCTCGCTCGCTCCCTCTCCCGCTCGCTCTCCCCCCTCCCTCCCTCGCTCTCTCGCTCTCCCTCTCTCTCTCCTACACTGCCAGCCCCTGATGTGATGGCGAAGAAACCCCGTTGACAAGGCACTGCTTTTTCATGACGGTGAGTTTCCCTTTGAGTGTATTATAATTTTGTGATAAAAATTTCAAGGAAAAAAAAAACACACAACCTCCTTCCTCCCTTCCTTCGGGGAGGGAAAAGAGAGGGGGGAAATCTATCTCCAGACAGACAGAAAAGAAAGAGGAGCAAATTAACAACCAGGAGTTGCCAAAACCAGGATATTAGGTTTCAGCCCAGAGAGCTATTGGCTCTGGGGCTATGTATATAAATATATATCTAGAGAGAGAGCGGGCGAGAGGGGAGGCGAGGAGGAAGAAGAGGGATATTTTGTGGGTGGCTGTTGTTTGGGCAGATGTGGATTCACATGGAAATGAACTATATATATTATTTTTTTTTTTTCCGCGAGGCTGGTGGCTGCTGAGGGCACTTAAAAAAAAAGTTGTTTCTTAAAATATAGGCGGGGGGGGGTAGGGGGGTTGAAGGGAGAGATAAGGTTTCAGGTCCAGGCTGATAGCTGCAGAGAGGGGAGAGGTTTGGGGTGGGTTTTTTTTTTTTTTTTCTTGCTGATGCCATGCAAATTCAGGAGAGGAGGGAAGAAAAATCTCTTTTAATGACTCATTGATTGAGCCGGTTTAAAATTAGTTGTTGTTGTTGTCTTTTTTTTTTTTTTTTTATTTTCCGCCCCCTTGATGGCCATCAAGAGAGGAATGGAAAGAGGAGAGGAGGGAGTGTGTGTGTGTGTATGTGTGAGTGTGAGAGAGAGAGTGAGAGGGAGAGAGGGGGATAGAGAGAGTGTGTGAGGGAGAAAGAAAAATAATCTTTTCAAATCTCCTCCCTCTTTTTTTCCCCCCTCGTTTCTTTGCTTTTCTCTAAAGCTCCGTGGTCTGTGAAACACTCTTTCTTCCTCCTCGTCGGGAAAATGGAGACACTTCGTCTCTCTCCTGGCTGTGCAGCTGGGAAGGATTTTTCTTTTCTTTTTTCCTTTTTCACTCACGGCTCGATTTTTTCCTTTACCCCTTCCACTCGCCACCACCCTAATCTTGTCTTTTCTTTGAGCTTGTGTCTCAGATTTGTACCTTCTGGGGATTTATTTTTCAGTAGTTTCCTCGTTTTCGGTGTCGCCATTAGATTTGATTTGATTTGTTTGGTTCTTTATTTGCAATTTCCTCCGAATCGCTCTGTGCCTCCTGCTTTTAACCGAGGAATGGAAACGGTGCCGCTTTTTGTGGGTGCACGAAATGCTCGGGCGGTAGGTTTGGGCTAACGCGCTTTTTTTCGCCTTTTCGGGACCAAGTTTTCCGATGTGCCTTGTATTTTTATTATTTTTTTTAATTATTCTTTTCCTTTTGGAGAGAGAATATTTAACTGTAATGCCTCTTTAAAACACAACAATAAAGCGTCTTTTTCTGGAGTGACCCGTTTGGCTTCGCTGTAGAGGGGATGTGAATCCGATCCTTTGTGCTGCTGGGATTATTTTCCGTAAAAGAAACAATGTTTTATAAATAATTTTTTATTTGTGCCTTAAAACAGTAGCCGGTCGTGGAGGCGGTTTTCTGAAATGCTCAGTTTATTGAGTTATGGGCGGGATTCAGTATGTAAATGGTATTTTGCTTTTGGTATTAATTGCAAAATTCAGTTACAAATGATGGCAGAAGGCAGATGTAGAGATATTACAAAAACCGGGCAAAATCGAGCGACGTGTAGAGGGCACGTTTATATTTACTCATAGCTGATCCTAATCACCGTGGGGAGGAAGGAGATATGGAGGCCTTTGCTTTTCCCCCTTCTTCTGCTCCTCGCTCCTCTCCTCCTCGCGGCTGTGCATCGCGGGACGGGAGAAGGACTGAAGGAGAGAGGGGAGAGCGGTTCCGGAGGCGGCCCGGGCTCGTCGGGCAGCGCTGGCGGCTCCTTCCCGGGTGCGGGTGAGAGCGGGGGAGTGTGGGGAAGATGGCGCTGCCTGGCTCCCTGCCAGCGTTTGTTGCGCAGTTTCACCCGCTCTCCTCCCCCACGGGCGCCATTTTAAGGTCCTTTCTGCTGTCTCCGCGCCGTGTGGGGCGGTGCCGTCGCGCCCCGCTCGGGCCGTGTTTCTGTGTCTGTCTCGGAAGCGTTAGTGTCGTGGGTTTTGGGAGCCTCTCCCCCAGATCCTAAAAGCCTTTCTTCCCTCCCCGCACCCACCCCCTTCTTTCTTAGTCCCGTGTCACTGTCTTGAGGGAGGGGTAAACAAGCTTGGTTCGCGGGGGCCCGTGCTCCCAGCCGAAGCCCGTCAATATCCCTTAAAAGCTGTTCTTCTTACCTCTGAAATATGTGTCTCGTGACAGTCAAAGTATAGGAAGGAAATATTTCAAAGAACATCTTTTGAAGGATGACCAGAAAAAATAAAACATGACATTAAAAAAAATGCATCTTTAATGAAATGCAATAGGAGGTCGAGATAATGTTCATTGAAGAGCCTTCGGTTCCTTTAAATGTGCTTGCAAAAATACCAGGGCAGGGAACTTATTGCTGGGTGGGTAGGTAACTCATTTTGTTGCTTTTACTCTCTTGGTATTTTTTTTTTGTGTGTGGGGACACACGAGCATTTTGCCAAATTTTTATCACTCCTGTATATCTGACAGGAAGCAGTGCTTTTTCCAAATTACTCCATTTAGCAACTCTACCTTAATAGACTTTTAAAGTTTTGGGTTGGCACTGTTTTTAGGGAGAGTGTTGAAAATAGCTTTTTAAAAATCAAAACACCTTTTGTTTGTTTTTACATTTCTGTATAATCTGTGCAGTGCTCATGAGGCTTGAGTTTAATACGAACAACATCTGTACTCAGGAAGAGCAGGTATGCTGCCAGACCAACTCATGCTGTGCCCACTAAGGAATGTGGAGTGCTTGTTTAGTTCTTCAGTTTATGTTTTTTGACACAGGAAGGCTTCCCTATGCTCCTTGTTCATTCCTGAAGAAAGTGGGAGATTTTTTTAAGTTTTGGGTTAATTTTACATGTGTTTAAATTCTTTGCCCGTTGGCATTGAAGGGTTTTAAACATTTCTGTGAAATACATGTATTCGTTGCTTGGAATATACTAAAAAAAATTATATAAACTCTGTTTTCACAACCTTGTTTACATTTTAGCTTGAAAGAAATACAGTAGCTATAAAACTCTGTTTACAATTTTTTTGAGTGTGGAGAACAGTATTTGTGCACGTATTTCAGAAATCTTATTTCATGGAAGTCACTTTCTTGAAGTGATTATCTTATATTTTTTGTTCACGGTAATTCTTGGGATCAAGATATTGAATTCTTTTTTTAATGGTAGTATATCTTTATATAATAAAAATTCTCTATTATGCCCTAATGTCTGGCAGATTGTGTGTGGTTTTTTTTCATTAATTCGTGAAAATAATGAAGATGTGGCAGGAATGGTGTGACACTCACGTATTTAGCTGTGTTCTTGTTTTGTTCATACTTCAAGCACTTACTTTCTATGTTATACCTGTATTCTTGAGTTGATAACGTGCTCAGTATGTGTGTGGACTTAGTTGAGGTCACTGTACTACTGTAGTGAAGTATTTACATCACCTTAGAGATGTGCAGTTTTCTTGCCCCAACACCTTCACGTGTCCTTCTCCAGTAGAGTTCATATATTTAGTTTAATTGTACTGAGGGGAAACCCCAAAGTTCTGCTAGCATAAGCTGCATTTTCACTTTCTGCCAAGGACCCTTTTTGTATCTGTAAAGTTTTGCTGCAGAGGTAAGTCCATAGTCTAGAGCTGGAAGAACTTTGGAGGCACAGATGTATAGGTATGCTGCTTTCTGCATTTCCAGAGTTTTGGTGGTACACTTCCCCCTGGATTCCAGAAAAGTTGTATCCATATAACTGCAGTTAGATTTTACAGTGTGACTCTAATAGTCAATGACTGTGCCTTTTCAAGCTGTATCAAGCTTGTGGTAAATCTAATGGGAGGTGCTTTTTAGCATAAATGTAGCAGCGAGACGGTGAAAGTGTGTCATTCCTGTCTGAGTAGTAGCTACAGTCCAGGCATAAGAGCCTCTTTGATGATGTAGTCCATGTTATTCGGAGTAGTTTCTTAGAATAGTTCTGCTGGAAAAAACTGCATCTGTGCTTGAAAGGTTTGTTATGCTGACATACCCAGTCCAGCATAAGACATGGGGTTTGTCTGTAAAAGCAAGTGTGTTTTGCTTTCTTAGGGTAGAGGAAAAGTAGGAAGATTAATAAACTGTTCTAACATTCATTGTGGCCTGCCACTGTTTAAGTTTGAAAGTTAGAGTGAGCAGTTTTGGTAAGGCCTTTGTTACACCAACATAAATGCATAA
>JAYRBT010000114.1:23254275-23277702 GCA_036023395.1 Myiotriccus ornatus
TGTTGAAAAGAAACAACTATTGTGTCTATATTCTTTTTGCTTTATATGAGAATTGTTGACGTTTTAGACAGAATAAAACCACGATTATCTAGCACAAACAGACCATCAAGGTTTTTTAATTGCTTTATTTTCTTGCACTAGTTTTAAAATATTCTAGAGCTACTTCCACTGTTACACTGACTTAAGGGAAACCTTATCAAAAGGAGTAGAAGGAAAGTGGGCAAATCACTGTCAAAACTTAATGCAATATATTTTGTTTAATTGAAGGTATAAAGAAAGGGTGGTGAAGTGAAGAGAGGAGAGGTCTGGGGAGAAAGTCTTAACTTCATTGAAAGAGACTGATCATTTTTGCAAGGTTTGGTCTTATGCTTCCACTTGATGAGGTGGAACTTGCAGTAGTTTTACTGTGAACTTGATACAAGTGTGGAATTTCAGTTTCTGGTGTTGAAACTTGATTTTATTATGATAAGTCAACTCCAGAAAATATCTTGGCCTCACTGAGGTCACCCTCAGATGACAAAATCTCCTTCAGCATGGACAGGATTGGTAGTGTGGAGGATTTTCATCCTGGTTTTGAGGGTGTTGATATGGACCACACTGCTGAATTAGTTACACATCTGTCAATGCATCATATTCAAGTTTCAGTTGATAGCTAGAACATAATAACTAGGAGTAGTATAAATCACTGTTCAGTTTTAATTAATTTTTTGTTTGTTTTGTTTTGGTTTTGTTTATTTTTTGGTTTTTGTTTGTTTTTAAACTAGTATGGTCTAGAGTGGTAATGAAAAAGTATTAATTTGGCATTGCTTTGTAAATCAATTGAGAAATAATAAGGAAATTACATTCTGGGATTGCAAAATTGCTTTTTCAGAATCTTTGAAAACTATATGCACAGAATGAGAAGTATGATACTTGGTATTCTCTAGTAGAAACAAGGTAGAAACATCTGACGTTCCCTGACTCAACATTCCCTGAAGTATCATGTTGCACAAATAACATGCTGATAGTCTGCATTATTGCATACAGTAGTTTTTAGAAATACTTATAAGCGTCTAATGTCCTTTGGGCAGGCAAATGTTTCTTTCCTAAGGAATTGATGAGATTACACCCCCTTCTTTGCCTATTTTGGGATGAAACCAGGACCTTTCAAAATGTTTTATGAATATTGAAATTCCTGAGGAATTGTGTATGCGGTGGAGCGGCTTGGAAGACAGAGCCCAAACTAGGACATAGCATAGTGCTGAGGATAGTCACTGCTGGGGAAATGGGCTCAGCCCAGTGCTCAGCCTGGGGAATCCCATGGAGCAGGTAAGCATCCTGACCTCCAGGCTGAGGTTACTCTGGTTTTTCTCAATGTGATTAAAAAAA
Organism: Myiotriccus ornatus; assembly: GCA_036023395.1. NCBI lineage: Eukaryota > Metazoa > Chordata > Aves > Passeriformes > Tyrannidae > Myiotriccus > Myiotriccus ornatus. Next base: position 23,255,644 of record JAYRBT010000114.1, read on the forward strand.
TCTGTTTCCTGATGAAAGTCTTGTCAAGATTTTGGTGTTGCCAAGAACAGCTGTGGATGCACTAGGAAAAAATCGTGTTGAATAAATTAGAAATTCCATGCTGAACTGTGTCTGAGGGAAACCAGATTGTGGACAGCCACACTGAGGGTTCATACGTGTGAACACCTGTTGGCTATAGCTGGATTGGCCTTTACTGTCATATGTACTGTTAATTGAAATGCACGTTTTTGGTTTGTTTTTTTTTTTTTTTTTCTTAACATACAGAAATACCACTGTAGTTTTTTGAAGTTCATTAAGTTACTGCATTTGCCAAACTCAAATCAATAATTTTTTAATGGTGTATTAAGGTGAAATAAAATATAAGAGTTGGATAAACAGCCTATTTTAGGTTCTTTGTGCTTTAGCTTGTGGTTTTTACTTGCCCTTCTGTGTGTGGAGCTGATACTTCACCTGCCTGCCCTCTTTTACATGTTCATCTCCTGCCAGGTCTTAGAAACCATGAAGATGCATAGCGTTGTGCCTAGCACTTTTGTATTCCTTTTCTTGTGTGTTTATCTGACTTCTGAATTTTTTGACTCCTATTTTTTTGACTAGTTTTCCCTAGAAAGATTTTGCATCATTCTTTTGAATATTTAAAATTACTAGTTTCTTCTCGTACTCTCTTGCATACAGATGTCTTTGAGATGTTTCAAACACTGTAAGTTCATCTTAAAAGTACTACTCAGACTTACAATGTTGGAATTAAAACACGTTTGTATATTTACTAAGTTAATGCTTGCATATTGCATTGTGTTACCAAGTTAGAATCCGAAATTTCTTACTTTATTAGCTCTTTTGTGCAGCACAATTCCTGGTAGATTTTGCAACAGTATAGTAATTGCTTTTGGGTGAGTACTCTGGAAAACACTCAAAAGGAATAATTCTGTATTGTAGAATATAAGCACAGCGTGGTTTACAGGTGAGTAGTTAAATCCTTGTGTTTTAGAAAGTACATTTTAAAATTAATTTTGTGTCCTTACTCCTGTTGTCCTGAAATGACTACTATTTGATAATTATAACTTTGGATTTTTTAATAAGTAAAATTGAAAGTGAGATTTTAATTTGCAGTGAAAACCTCTTTTCCATCAAATACTGTGACATTATTCTGCAGCACATAATTTCTTACAGTACTGAGGGGGGGAAGTAGAAATACCTCTTAATATTAGCTTTTTGCCTTCTGTCCACGTAAAAATCAATTTCTTGAAAATAGAGGGCTTGACTTGGTGAGCAGCTCTTAAGTTGATCGTAAAACACAAGTTTGGTTAGTTACAAGAATCTGAAATTGTTCAGTTTGCAAGATAATAGATTGTTTAAAAGAAGTATGGACTTGTAATTTAAGAATAAACTATATGGTAATAAGGCTTTGAGTTTGTGCTCCTTTCTTACACTCCTGTGTTGCAGAGAATGCAAGTAAAATATGGTTGTTCCTGTATAGGAAAGTTTCCTTCAAGGAATCGAAGGCTGCCTGTTCGATAGGAACCTGAGAGAGAGCTGGCAGTGTAAGGCAGGCAGTAGTTACAGCACCTTAGCAACCTGAAGGGCGTCCTTGTGAAGTCATACATGTTACCTAATGTGAGATAAAATGGCTTTTTTCCCCAGGTTCAGAAGCACATGGAGCAAAATACGAGTATTGTGAAAATTAATGAGAGCTGTGGTGGAAATCTGTGAGAGAAGGACTTCAGTTCTGGGCATTTGACCTCTGCAGTCAGTGTGGAATCACTTAATGCTGCTGCAATCCTTGGATGTTATTTTAACAAGGGATGAATGCTTGTATTGGGTTAATAGAGTTATGTTACATCCATGTTCAAAAAGGTTGTGAGGGATGAAAATGCCACAAATTTGAGGTAACATACTCAGTTCACTACTATACTGTTCTCTGAAGGGACTTACTGATCTTTTCTGGTTTTGGTGATTATTATTACAGTGACAAGTATTTCTTCAGCTGTTCCATAATGACGTTGCTATTAATGTTGGAATTGTAGATTAAAATTCTGGATGGAGAATGGTAGAACAACAGAAACAATATAGAAGATTTGATAGGTCAGGCTCATTATGAAACACGAGAGAGATCTTGTCAGAATTCCTGCTGACAGGATGTGTACAAAGTCTTACTGAACTTGTGAGGATTAGTGGGCGTATATCATAACAGCAGTTGCTTCAGGTGCTACGAATGTTACTGTACGCAGGTTTGATTATCTCCCACTATAAAGGTTTAACTGCAGCAGTCATTACCTTGCTCCAAAGCGCTCGTTTCCAAAGGTCAGTGTTGACTCTCAGAAGTCATGTGCTAGCATGCTGCCAGTCAGGAATTGATTCCACGTATTTGCACAAAAATTACAAGTCTGTAGATTTTTCCAACCGTTTTGCAGATCAGTTAATTTACTTGTAGCTTGCCAAGTTTTAATGTTGATCGTGTCACACTTTTGGAAGTTAGTGCTCTAAATGTTGCTTTTCTAAGCTAACCACTATCTTGGGCTTTTTACAGAGTGTGAAAATACTATTTTATTGCTTTGCATTTGAAGTGATGTATTATGGTTGTAGGAAATTCTAAATGACTTTGAGAAAGGAAAATAATTCTTTTGTGGCAAGCTTGAATATAATTTGAGTGAATTTAAAATCCAGTGTTTACACCAATTGAAATACATTTTTTAAGTTACAAAAATCACGTATGGTGTATGAAACGTGTGAATAGTTGAACCATTTCTGGACAAATCTAATTTTAATGACACTGCAGATTGTAAACCCTGCATGAGTTGCATGATGCTGTGGATTGCATAGCATGGTGATTAAAAAATTTAGGCTGGTAAGGACCACTGGAGCTTACCTGGCCTTGCCCCCTGCTGTAAACAGAATAAGCTTCACTGTTAGTACAGACTGGTCAGGGCAATTTGAGTTTTGAAGATTTCCAAGGATGGTGATTCCACCCTCTTGCTTGAACATTCTTGTTTGTGAACTTCTTTTTTCCTTTCATTGAGTTGGGATTTTCTATGTTGCATGTTTTGGCTGTTGCCTCATGTCTTGCTGTGTGTTGATGAGCCGAGGCTGTCTTGGCTCATCGGAGTGCCCCTTTTAACTCGTGGCAGGCTGCAGGTAGCACCTGGGTTTGCCTTCTGTTGTCCAGGCTGAAGAAAGGTAGTTTCCTCATGTGCCTGCGGGATTTTATTTGCACTCTGTTGTACTCCTTCAAGTTGTTTTGTATTTATTTAGGAGGGGTGTGTGTGGCAAAACTGAACACAGATTTCAGCTGGGAGCTCACAAATCCTGAGTCGAAGGGAATTATCACTTCCATGGAAGTGCTGCCTGCGCTGTGGCTGCTGTGAGGGCGGTGGTTGTATTAACATGTATGGCTGCAGCCCCACAGGTGCTTTAAGCTGACTGAAGCACTGCTGCCTTCCACCCCTATTGAACTACCTGGCTCCCTCATTCCTATTCCTGTTCTCTTGTGCTGTCACTAGCACTGTTGTAACCCTGTGGCAAGCCAAAACCAAATTAAGAAGCTAATCTAAGTTGAAACAGATTGGTGTATTTTATCAGATCAATTTTCTGTTCCAGGTGACAGTTCAAAGCCTTGAGCCGGAAAGTGGATGAGTGGAGGGCAGGACTGCTCTATTCGTCTTTTGTTCGTCTTTTTGCTTGTAGTAGGTCAGAGTGTTGAAATGAAGGCAGAGGCTTTAAGGCCAAGTAATAACAGTCTCCCAGAGGACTGGCTTTCATAGTTGGGATTTTCTTATATTCTATCTGGGAGTGTGCAATAAAGGACACTCTGGTTATTTCCCAAAATGGATAGGCAGTGCTGCTTGCACAAGTACGTGTGACACAAGTATATGCTGGATTCACCAGTGCAGTAGCAAAGATATGAAATGAAACAGTAGAGGCCTTGCTAGTAAACTCCAGGGAATATCTGTGCTGGGTTATGACTAATTAGTGAGGATTGCCCCTTGTAAATTGTTTGGATGCATCAGCAGGGTTGAGTTTGGCCTATTTCTTATAAACAGGAAACAGGCTTTTTTTTGTTGTTGTTGTTCTAATAGAGACACTGTAGACCAGTATTGATAACTAGATATTTGTTAGGCTACATTGTAGCAGTGCCCCAGCAGGTTTGTGTGAATCTTCCCAAGGTGCATTTTCTCCCGGCTGTCTCTGGCATGGGCTCTTGTCAGGGCCCTGAGTGTACTGATGGGCCCCAACGGCCGAGACAAGCCTCACCTTGAGCCTGCACCCACACCCCTTGCCCACTGCCTGAAGTCTCCATCAGCTGATCCAAATACAGAAGTGAGTCCATGTTTAAAAGTCTAGGCCTGTGGTCTCCAAATGTTTTTGATTGCACACTCCTATTGTCAGGTTTTTTGAGCATGCGCCCCCAGCATATGTATATTTATTTAGAGATCATAATCATGTACTACTGAAGTTTTAGTGTTTCCTTCCTGCACCCCACTGGATTGTCTTGCACACACCCCACTTTGAGGACCACTGGTCCAGGGTACATAATCCTTAATTCCACAAATTGTGTTAAGTTTTTTTTTCAAACTATCCTGGCTTAATATGGTTTATACCCATTTCATACATCAGTCATTACTTTTGCCCACTGTATGTTAATGAACAGTGAGGAGAACAGAAAACCTGAAAACGTAGTTGGCAAGAAAAGTGGCAAACTTTCCTACCACTTGTACTGTAGAAAATGCGTTTGGAAAATTCCATAGGACAAGCTTGCTTTTATTAACACACTTCTAAATGATCATCTGTGTCAAGGTCATGTGTTGCTCAAATTTCTCTTTTCTAAGTAGACTGAATAACTAGTTGCTTTTGGGTGTGCAGGTGCTCTGTCTGATTGTTCACCTCCACTGTTGCTCTCCTGAAATTAATAGGACGCTAATCGTTTGCTAATCGTTGTTGAAAATAGGCATCAGTTAAAAAGATTTAAACCTGCAGTGTCCTGGTTTCGGCTGGGATAAAGTTGATTTTCTTCCTAGTGGCTGGTACAGTGCTGTGTTTTGGATTTAGGATGAGAATAATGTTGATAACACATGACGTTTGAGTTGTTCCTGAGCAGTGCTTGCACTAAGCCAAGAACATTTCAGCTTCTCATACTGACCCGCCAGCAAGGGGGCTGATTTGTATTTGCAAGAAGTAACAAATACTATGACCAGGACTAGAAGGGCCCTGCCTCCATCCAGGTGGAGGAAGAGGGACTGCCAGGTTTACTGGACTGTGTGGATTTGGTGGTCTGGCACATCGAAGCCACAGGAGATAGCGCTCTGATGGGCAGTGGTGCACAGGGTACCCTTAATACCATCAAGTTACAAAGGGCCAGAACCTCTCTGTCTTCATCTGGAGTGACACTGAAGAACATCAGCCAGCAGGTACGACAGGCTGCTAAGATTGAAGTGGCTCAGGTGGATCTGGACTGGCAGTGTAAGGGTGAATTATTCATAACTTGGTGAACCCATGACACCTTAGGCCAGCAAGTACGAGATGCAACATATAGGTGAGCTTGTGATCATGGGGTGAACCTGACCACGGGTACTATTGCACAGGTTATCCATGAATGTGACACCTGGACTGCAGTCAAGCAAGCCAAGTGGCTAAAGCTTCTATGGTGTGGAGGACAGTGGCTGAAATAGGCAAAGAGCACGGTACTGAGTTGGGTGTATCACCTTTCCTGTCCTGCATCAGCCTCTGGGAAAATCAAACAATACAGTGGACTGTTAAAGGTCACATTGAGAGCAGCGGGTACTGGGACATTCAAACATTTTGATACACATTTCGCAAAAGCCATCTGATTAGTTTACACTAGGGGATTTGCTAATTGGGCTGGTTCTGCCCAGTCAAAACTTTTACATACTGTAGAAGGGGATAAAGTTCCTGTAGTGCACATAGAAAAATATGCTGGGGAAGCCGGTCTGGGTTATTCCTGTCTCAGGCAAAGGCAAAGCCATCCATGGGATTGCATTTGTTGAAGGTCCTGAGTGCGCTTGGTGGTTAATGCAGAAGGATGGGGAAGGCCTATGTGAACCTCAAGGGGATTTGATTTTTTTGTGAGAACAACCGGTGATTCAATTTGTATGATTTAGGACGACAATGAAGTTGATAACACACTAATGTTTTAGTTGTTGCTGGGCACTGCTTGCCCCTAAGCCAAAGACTTTACAGTTTCTCCATCACCCCACCAGGAGACTGGGGGTGGGCAAGAAACTGGGAGGGGACACAACTGCCAGAGCTGACCCAGCTGACCAAAGGGATATCTCATTCCATGTGGCATCATGCAGAACAATAAAACTGGAGGGAATTGGCCAGTGGGTGATGGCCTGCTGCTTAGATTGAGCTGGACATCAGTCAGCAGATGGTGAGCATTGTGCATCCCTTGTTTTGCATATTCTGTTATCATTGCTATTATTTTCCAGTTGTTGTTGTTTTTTTTTGGTTTTTTTTTGTCGTATTAAGCTGTCTTTATCTCAACCCCTGAGTTTGACCTTTTTTTTCCTGATTCCCTCCCCCATTTCTGGGGAGTGAGCAAGTGGCTGTGTGGTGCTTAGCTGCCTGCCAGGTTAAACCACAACATGCAGTTCCATGCTTATGTCAATTTTGGGTATGTGTGGTGAAATGGGAACAGAATTTAGTCTAAATAGGTAGGTTTCTGGCTTGGCTGTGATGTTGATTGTTCTTTCACAGGCCACATACCTGTGGTACTTCACAAAAGCACTGCCTTGAAGCACCTTGTTAGTGCCATGATTTGTGGGGATAGCAAGATGGTAGCAATCTATGTGTGCTTTATTTGCAGTTTTCGAGGTGTGGGAGCATGTAGCCCCTCGTGCCATGAATGCTGATTAGGATGACTTCTGAATGTAGCAAGAGCTGTGTATGATAAGTGGCTCTGTGATGGTACCATGATCAGCTGTATGAAAAGTTGGAGATGGTTTTATACAGGTTAGCTCATTGGTAAACTAGCCTTATAAATGAAAAGGTGGCATTTTTATTTTTCATGTGTGACAGAATTCTGCTAGTGATGACAAGAATGTTGTTAAAGCTTCTTAGGAAGTTGCACGTCAGGAGGGGACTGGTTGTGATTCGTGGTGTTTATAAAAAATACAGCTGTTTTCTTTGGGGCTTATTGTCCATCATAAACTGGTACGTGTTTACAGTATGTTGGATAAACCTCTAATAAAGCCAACTGTATGTTCAGCTAAAGGGCTTAATGGTGAAGAATATGTATTACCATTAAGATCTTCTCTCAGCAGTGCTTTTGTGCATTTTGTTTTCCTTCTGATCATTATATGCGAGTTTTGAAGAATTCAGTGAAATTATCAAATTTGTCTTAATTTGCGTTAGTTGTTTTAATACTCACAGGAGTCTCGACTGAACAAAGTTCTGTGTTGTCACTTTTGCTAATGGTAAACCCTTATTATAATATAATCACAGAGAATATTTAGTTAGGTAAAGCGAAGACATTTTATTGTATTTAAATAATGCTGTCAGTATTGCCATAGACACATGGGATGGGATATTTAAAAGCAGTGAGAAAACAAAGGTAATTTTGACTTCCGATAGATTTTTACTTTTGGTTAGCTGGGAGTCTTTGGAACCTTGCTCTTCAGAGATGGGTGTGCTTTCAGCTGTTTAGAGGAAATCACAGCTTTCTGTAAGTGGTACTAGCAGTACAGGTAAAGCAGAATGCTACTCACTTAATGCTAATCACTTACTAATTTGTTCTTAGTAATGCATATTTACATTAAATTTTGTGACATCGTACCATGTCATGCCATTTGCTGAGAATTAAATTGCAAGATCAGTGCTCAAGCTGGTGGCTCTATGCAACAGTAAGCAGATGTAATACTGAATCATGGGAGAAATCACTTTTCTTCAGATGCGTAATCTTAATGAATGCTGATTTTTGTCAGCATTTGAGGTAGTTCTCTGTAGCCGTGCTTTGTTTTCCTCTTCTTCCAGAAAGGTGATACTGAATGATCCTTATAGTGACTTGTGCTCTGTTTCTTCTTCACTCTCACTGTAAGCCTAAAACACAGCTAAAGAGAAAACCTGAATAAGGCTATGCGGTATAGAGGACACAGTACCCTCTGCTAGTCTACAGCATAAACTATTTTCAGAATCAGTGGAGTTGAGAAAAATTTCAGGAGAGAGGTTACAGAATCACAGGACAGCTGATATGGGAAGGGATGTCTGCAGATAACCTCATCCTCTGTCCTGCTCACAGTAGACTCAGCCAGACTTGTCAGGTCAAGGCTGCAGTCCAGCTGGGTTCTGGATATCCCCAAGGATAGAGTCTCCATAACCTTGCTGGAAAACCTGTGCCCAGTATTTGACTACCCTCAGATTCTTTAAAAGAAGTACAAGTTTTTTCTTATGTTTAAATAGCCTTATTTTTGGTTTATATTTTTTCAATATGTGCCTCTTGCCTCATGTTTGTTCACTGGATGCCAGCGAGAAGAGTTTGGCTCAATATTCTTAAGGTCTTCCCACCAGGTATTTATGCACACGGCTAAGATCTTCCCATAGCCTTCTGTTTCTCAGGCAGAACGGTCCTGGTGCTCTCAGCCTCTTGTATAATGGGTTCTTCAGTGCCTTCATTGTCTGAATCACTATGGAGATCTGTATGAGAGACGGCCTGAAGAGCTATTCACATGAATCTCTGGTCAGGGAGAGTAAGTTTCTGTTTGGCAAGAAGTAAGAGAGAGCAAAATGAATTGAAGCCAAAAACTGTATTAATACATTTCGATGATCAGTATGATAGCAGAATTTTAAAGGGAAATCTAGGAAAAAACCAGGTGTGGAACACACTGGTCAACTTGAGCTAATTAAAAAGTACTGTAAAGATGAGATAGGAGAGCTTAGGTGGAAGCCAGGTTACCAAGAGCTTTTGGAAATGCTAACATCAGTTGATAATTGAACTGGTGGATTAGATGGGATGACCTTGAGAGTTACTGACAAGAACAAAGAAGAAGGTGCAGTCTCAGATGATATTCTGAGAGTTGTGGTGAACAGGAAAGTCCAGGATAATCAAACAGAAGTTTGAAGGAACAGCAATTGGAGGAGAGAGTGATGGAATATGTTTGGTACAGGCAGCACCTGACGGAGTTGGCAGTGCATAAGAGGGTTGGTGACCATGATATGGTGAGGCTAAAAATGCTCTGCACTCAATAAATGGAGAGTTGCCCGCAGGTTGGCTAGTGCCAATGAATTCCCTCCCCACCCGTTGTTAAAAGGACTGTCAGAACACTATACTGTTGATCACAGGTTCATTGAGGTACACTTCTGAATATTGCGGAGGAGAAACTGGAAGTGGCCGCATTGTCACTTAGCTATTGCTAAGAAAGGTCTGTTAGTGTTCTTTGTAATGTTTTGTTGTGTCTTGGTTGTACTTTTGGTTCTAGACTATAGCAGCCCCCTCATGATACTGACCTAAATTTGTTTACCTTTTTGGTTGCTCAGTATTATAGCCATTAATTTGTAACAGCCTTTGTAGGTTCTGTAGTGTTTGGTTATTCCCTCACTGGTATTAGCTGGGAATAAAGTCCTATAGAAGCATTTTAACTGGAGTCTTAGATTGCATTCAGTGTTGATATTTTTACTACCTTAAGTCACGGAAGTTCTGTTTAATCAGTTTGGTGAATTGTTTGTTTTTCTCTGATTTAAAATTCTAAAAAAACCCCTGGAGGGTAAAACATTGCACAGGATTTTGTAAATCTTTGCGCGTGACTGAATTTGATTTTGAGATAAAACAGCAGATGTCTGTAGAAAGTGCAGATTTATTTAAGATCTTTGCCAGTAGTAAACAACTGTCAACTTCATAAATTGTTTTATAAAAAATACTGAGATATTTTAAATTGTTTTTGTTGTTGAATGCAAACTTCTGTGTGATACATATCAAATATCCATCCTCTCCTTCTTCGTTCTAGTTGTCATGGATGATGACGATGATGAATCCTGTCTCCTTGATCTTATTGGGTAAGTTTTCCACAAGCAATTATTGCAGAAAAGTTGGGAATAATAATTTTGCAAAATCATCTCCTAGAAGGTGATTCTATCTCAGTATTGTCTAAAGATGAGGTGACTGGCAAATGAAATGAGCGGATATGATTCACTTCTTCCATATGGAGATGTGTGTATCACAAAGCCTTCAGTCCCAGGGTATACTGGCTAACACTTCATTTGCTGACATTCTCCTCAGGAGGGGCTAGGGAATGTGTCTTCCTGGAGTTTGGATTCTCCTCTCAGCTACTGGTAATATCAGATCAGTGTTGAAGCACGTTACTAGGGATGTTGTTACAAACTTCATTGCAAATAACTATTTTTTAAAATAAAAATCTAAGTATCTCAGGGTTTTTTGAGTAGTGGAACTAGGTATTTTATTAATACTATGCTTGTATTTTAAAGGGAAAGGTGAAATTATTTTTTTCATATTTATAAATACACATTTGCATTTAAATGTTAGAAAAAACCTGTACTCCCTGTACTTTAAAGTATTCACAACAAACAAGAATTTATCAGCATTTTGCTCAAAGGTACTTGATTTTAGTAAAATTGAGGATTTTAAATGTCCTGTGGGTTGGTGGGTTTTTTTCCTTGTGTGTGGTCCTCCCCTGACTCCCTATTATATCCATAACAGATTCATTTGGAGTTTTATGATTCTATAAGGGAATCTAAAAAAATAATTAAGATAACTGAGTCTTGAGCAAGTTTTTTGTGGATTTTATATGTGACAAATTACCTTCCTTTAACTACCATACATGTCAGTAATCAGGAGCAGATAATATGCTATAATACATAGAAGAGAATTGAGCTTTTCATGGATGATATTTTGTTCAAACTATGCCAGAAGTAAGTGTGACATCTGTCTTATAGCAGTTGCTAAATGATCATTTCCAGCTCATACAAGAATTTTTTTAGTGTTTTAAGTGTAGTAACTTAATAGGCTTTTTACCTTTCTTAAACAAACAAAACTTCCAGTGAAACCAGTGAGAGCTTTAACTTCAGAGAAAGCAAAATGCCACCACAGTGGCTGCTGTAGTTTGAGGGTTACTCTGTAGATGCTGTAGCAAAAGCACTGTTGTGCAGTGTGCTGTTGCACAAGGTTACTGATTGTGGGAATATGAAAACACGTCCTGCTTGAAACATAAAGATGATCCTGGGATAATTAAGTGCTCTGGTGTGAGGGTGAATCGCGAGGATCCTGGTACAAGATCACAGGTGGTCCAGAAAGTGAAGTGCTCTCTATACAGATGAGTGTTTGTGTGAAAAATTACAGTGTTCTTCCTGCTGCTGGCAGAAATAATTGTCTTAAGCACCTAGAAGAATGGAAAACACCTTCTTTTTTTCCATCTGATCTATGATTTGGTAAGTGCCTTTTAAAATTTCTTCCTTACTAAAGACAATATTTAAGGTGATGAAGTGTTCTTAATTTTTAATTGCATTTTTCGTGATTGACAGTGAGGGTAATTAGTACTAAATGGCCTGGTTATTTTCCTGATAAAATATGTAATCATGATAGAGCCCCATATGAGATCGTGAGTTCTGTGCTGCTTAATTCTTGAAATTCAGTGTAATCTACTGTGAAAATGACATTTTCATTTTACACTGTGTAACCACTTCAGTGTTGTAAGCATAATAAGGTCCCTGCCAAGTACTATCTAATACATATTTTGTAAACAACTTTTGTAAAAAAAAGGAGGAATAGCTTTTGTTTGTGCTTTTAGAAGAGTAGTTGTAAACCTGAAAGATCTTTAACTTGTTCCCTCTTTATTTTCTAGGATAATCATACAAGAAGGAGATGCTTTCAGTGCTTCTAAAAGATGCTGTATTATTACATATTAATCAATAAACATGTTTTAAAATAAAAATTGTCAATTGAGTCTTTATGCTAATGGACATGTTAGGAAATGGCGTATAATTGTTGCATTAGAATAATCCCATGTAACACAGCCTTTTACTGTTTTTACTTGGTCTGTATGTGTCTATTAATGTATTTTTTACTTGTTTGAATTCCCAGCACTCATTCTGTCAGACCACATTTTTAATCTGAGTTTTAATCAGCAGTAGTACTAAGTTAATGAAACACAGTGAAAGTTGTAATATTTAGCCAGTTATTTCTATGGTTGATTTCACTTGGAAAATGTGCCGCATTTTCTCTATGAGGGGACTGTTACTCTGGCAATCCTAAGTTTTTATTAATATGTGTTAAAGGCGGCAGAAAAAACGTCAAAGATTCGGGTTCGTGAATACCCCATTATTAGATACAAGCTAAACAAGGCCTTATAGTTTAGCTGTAGAAGAGGTGGTACCTGTTTTAATTCTCATATTATTTGGTGGTAGTATATTCCTTAGGTTTTGTACTGTGTGTTGTCATAAAATACTATGTGTTTTAAGGGAATATGAGTAATATCCTCATAAAGGGAAATAGAGTGCAACTAAGATTTTGTGATCAGCATAGTTTATTGCTTGAAATGCCTTGTTACAATGGCAGCAAATACAATTAGCATCTGAAAATTGTGTTGATACAGAAACATAGATCCTCAGATGATATAAAGTTTCAACTTTGCATTGGATTCAGTGAAAGAAGTGTGTTTTTACTGTAAATCTGATTTATATGAATATAGCATGTGCCTTTGTTAAATTAGCCTCATTAGTAGAAAGAAATTCCAAAAAGTGTTAACTTCTTTATTTTTTTTTCACCCTTAAGGGACCCACAGGCGCTGAATTATTTTCTACATGGACCTAGTAGTAAATCTGTAAGTAGCATTCCCTTGTATTAGATATAGAAACCTTCATTGAGTGTATTATTTCTAAAATTATTTCTGTCTTTTACCAGAGCAATGAAGACTTGACTAATGCAGAATATTCTGTAGCCAACTCAAATTCAATTTTCGCCAACTCCAATGTAAGTCATCAGAAGAGAAATTATATTTATTGAGACTGCATGCTTCTGTGTGGCTTTACTTGGCCTTCATAAGACTGAATGAAGTAGATGTGGGTTTTGACCCTTTTCCTGTGAAAATTCTGAATGCTAATGTAGAACCGCCCCCCATGCTGTTAGCATTTAAAGTATTTTGGTGGGGAATTAATTAAAAATGCTGCACTGTTGGGACATGTTTTGTAAATAGTAAACCAGCTTGCTGAGCATTGAAAATGCTCTCTGGTGTAGCTCCCTCCAGTAAACTGAACTTGCAACTTTAGCAATTGTAGATTTAGTAGTTCTCAAGTATAGACCTTAAAAATTAGTCATGCATGCATTTCCTGTGTATGTTAGGATGGGTTTTTTTCTTGTTTTAAGGAGAATCTGAGCTTGCAATTTCTTGAAATTAGTGATTATTTTTTCCCTTTTTTTATTTTGGACTGAGTAGCTAGCTTGGGTTGTTTCCTTCCTGTAACTTCTGTGTTAGGGAAGTCGCTTTAAATTCATTAGGTGTTGCAAGGAGTCTTCAATGTTCTTTCTTGCCAGGAGTGTATTGTAGCCCTGGACCAAGTGTCATACAGTGATGTGTTATCACCAATCCTTGGTGATAAAGCCAAGGTTGATCTGCTCTAGTGTATCTCTAGATAGAGTCCTGCCTTGAGTAGACATTTGGACTGGATAACTTAGGGAGATCCCTTCTGACCCACATTTCTTGGCTTTCATTGCTGTTTCATTCTTGAGAAAAGAAAGAACTGGGTTCTTAATCCCACAATTAAGTTATTTGAATACGCAGAGTAGGATATTCTTGGTAATTCCTCTTTCTGTTGTACTGTTATCTTGACTCTTGTGTGTTTGTCCTATGTTCATAACAGGTAGATGGATATACTTGTAGGTGTGTAGGGACCTTAAATAATTGGCATAAGTAAATTTTAAAAACTGTGTATTTGTGTGTGAAGAACTAGTGACTTTTCTGTAGGCACAGTATTGGAATGTGAAGTGTTTGCTCTGTCCTTCCCCTTTCAACGTTATTAAATATTGTGGAAGAAACATACTTTGAGTGACAGTTCTTTCTCCAGACAAGCTGGTTGAGATAATTTTGAGGGAGTACAGTACCAACTGTTATGGGGTGTGCCCAGTTTTCTGTTCACCAGGACCTGTGCTTTCAGCCTGGTACCAGGCTTGCCATCAGCAGACAGCAGCTCCCCATAGGCAGCATTGGCAGAGGTGGGTTTTGAGGACTCATTCTAATAAAAACAAGGTTTGGGGAGAAGAGGGTGACATATGACATGCATTTGTCATAGCCTAGACTTCCTAGTTCTTTGTAGGTATTCTGATAAGCATGTGTGGGTATGCAGGAGTCAGGTGTTTCTGGCGTGTTTTCAGAAAGTGAGTTTTTGGAGTAATTTTGAGAGGAAGTGGGAGATTCTGGATAAGGTGGATTTGTTGTGTAGGGAATAGCAGTTGGAGGAAACAAAAATATTTGGTGAAAGCAAAGAGCTTTCGGGTATATGAAAGTAGAGGGGTAGGTAATTAAAAAGGAGGTAGTCAGAGGAGCAGGGATTCCTAGTGTATGTTCCTAGGAGGACACACTACATTTTCATTCTCGGCACTTGTTCCTCTCCTGCTCTGTCCTCGTGCTTTTATATCTTCGTAATGAATACCAATCCCATCTTCTCTTCCCTCCTTCTGTGAGAGCCTTGGGCTGACCTAAGTGATGAATGACTTGATTACAAATAGAGATTCTTAGAAATTGCAAATAGAGAGTGCCTTGTGAAGGAACAAGTGTTATCTAAAATGTAAATATAAACAGATTTCACAGTCTTTGCTTATCATATGGGATACCCAAAAAGCTAAAGGCTTCTGAATTTTTTTGTCATTCAAGTTTTTGCAGATACTGAAAGTTCTGTCTTTGTATGTATTCAGAATTGCTACCATGAAGTAGGATTGACTGTCTTGATGCCCGTCTCATGCCTTTCAGTGGCAGAGTTTACAAATTCAGTGTCAAGGGTTCAGTGCCTCAGCGGGTAAGCATGCTCAGCCAACACCTAACACAAGCAAGATTAAGTTCCTCCTGCCTGAAGGACAAGAAAGCACTGTCCACTCTTCCCACACCCTTACACTACCCCCACTTCCCATCCCCTCCTTCCCCAAGTTGATTGATTCTATACCAGCTCTGCTGATTCCAGGTTAGTTTCCTGTGGCAGTTGGCACTGTCTTTTACAAACCTCCTGAGAGGGTTCCTTACCATTGACCTATTACCTGGGTTGTACTGGGTGACTGCTTCCATTATCCTATTACAGTATAGTAGGACAGTATAAGAAAGCAGAATATTCATGGAGAGAGGGAGAATAAGACTTTTGTTGGTAAGCAGAGGCGTTAATTTCTTGCTGAAATTAGCCTGGTGTTCTGCATGGCTTTTCTGAGTCTGGACAGCAGTGATTCAGATGCTAACTTTGAAGGGCCCTTGTTCCAGTTCATGCACATAAAATTGGTTTTGGATGTTAAACAGTTGTGGGTGCAGGAAGTGAAACTTGGGAGTCTCTATTCCAGTGGGAGAGTTTCTAGCTATTAATCTTGATTGCATATAATATTATTTATTATTATTGTTGGTAGTAGTAATAGTTGTATTGTTAGTATAACTAACTGGAACTTTTTAAGTTACACAGTCATTAAAGATTTCAGATTGGTCATTGTACCTGCGGACAAATTACAGATGCAATAGGGAATTCCCCTCAAGAACCTGACAGCTAAGAGTCCTAATAAAGCCCTAGTTAGTGATTCCTTTTTTGCTTTGCCTGATGGTAGCTAGGTGCAGTTGAGGATCTGAGCTTTAAGTGTTCATTAGATGCAAGCATCGAGACATTTAAGCACTAGTTTTAATTCCTCTGGTAGTTCTATAATTGTAATCTGAAAATATTTTATTTAATCTTAAGAACAATCCCTTAATATTTCAAAAGATGAGCAAAGTGTCAGAAAACACACAGGCTGTTTCAGAAACAGACTGGGGTAAAATTCTGAATAAATATGCTTGGGGAACTGAAGTTAGGGTGGGGACGTTATTGCATGTGATAATTATGGCTTGCAGCATCTTCACACTGTTTACATGAGGTGAAAACAAGCGTCTATGACCTTCAAGGAGTGAAGGCTTAGAGTATGAATGTGACTGATAATTGCACACCCACAGTTTGCGTTTATCCTGACCTAAAAAGCCACTGGATGTTGTTTTGGAATAGCTGAGATATAATTATGGAATGTAGAAAGATGTATTGTGCCTAAGTTGAAACTATCACAAGTATTATTATGCATTTAAATTGTCATTCCACCTGCAGAAACCTGATACTTGTGTTGTCCAGAATTTCTGGACAGAATTTTGTTTTAGGAACATCTTAGACACAGTAGACAAGAGTAAATAGGTTCTGATTTTCTCTATCATGGTGTTATGGATGTAGATTTGAAGGATTTTTTTTTTTTGTTAAAGAAGCCACGTAATGTTTGTGGTAGTTTCAGTGTTTATAGTTCTCAGTAATCTTTTTAGTAGCGTAAACCACAAAGTCTGTAGCATTGCTTTTCTTACTGCTTTGTTTCTAAAATTTGTCTTTAAAAAATAATTTTAATAATTCCTTCTTAACTTTATGAAATGGTCACTAGTTTACGCTGAGTGATTATAGAAATGCTGATAGGATTTTGGAGAGGGATGTCATTTGCTGTAAGTCAGTGAAAGAGAAGATTTCTCCTTCCATTTGCCTGCTGCTACTGAAGCCTTGCTTGAAACTGAATTACAGTGGAGGTGTTTTCACTCCACTCTTTCTTTTATCCTTTTGTCTGTACAGTGCTTGGATTGAGGAAGGGAAAATGGTACTTAAAGAGCATTTCAAATCCTCTTGAAACAGTGCACTGCAGAGCTAGGTGCTGTGTAATTGGGAGATTTGAGATGGGAAATGAGAGTAATGCTCCAGCAGTCTCTTTGAGGGCACTAGTGAGATGTCAGTGTGTTTGTGTTGGCCCACTGTATGGAATGAATGTCACCTTATATGTGCAATGTGAAGAGTGGAATTTTGTGTAGAAAGTTTGCTTGCATGAAAAAAAAAAGAGAAAACACGATTGAAGTTTATTGAAACTATTTATTTCTTTTTTTGTGTTTCAGAGCACTGATCCTAAGTCGTCTGTAAAAGGTGTGAGCGGTCAGCTTGGAGAGGGGCCTAGTGATGGACTGCAGCTGTCCAGTAGCCTTCAGTTTCTTGAAGATGAACTTGTATCGTCTCCTTTGCCTGATCTTACTGAGGATCAGCCTTTTGATATTCTTCAGAAGTCCTTGCAGGAGGCCAATATTACTGAACAGACTTTGGCAGAAGAGGCATATTTGGATGCCAGTGTAGGTTCTAGCCAACAGTTTGCACAAGCTCAGCTTCATCCTTCTTCATCAGCATCCTTTACTCAGGCTTCTAATGTTTCTAATTACTCAGGTCAGACGTTGCAACCTATAGGAGTTACTCAAGTGGTACAGCAACCTGTTGGAGCATCTTTTGCAAGCAATACAGTCGGTGTGCAACATGGCTTTATGCAACATGTCGGAATTAGTGTTCCCAGCCAGCATTTGTCTAATAGCAGCCAGATCAGTGGTTCTGGGCAGATACAGCTAATTGGTTCATTTAGTAATCAACCTTCCATGATGACCATTAATAACCTCGATGGATCTCAGATAATACTGAAAGGCAATGGTCAGCAAACACCTGCAAACATGAGTAGTGGCCTCTTGGTTCACAGACAAACTCCAAATGGGAACTCGCTGTTCAGTAACTCAAATTCAAGTCCAGTAGCACAACCCGTAACTGTTCCATTTAACAGCACAAATTTTCAGACTTCATTGCCTGTCCATAATATCATCATTCAAAGGGGTTTGGCGCCAAACTCTAACAAAGTTCCTATTAATATCCAACCAAAGCCGATTCAGATGGGTCAGCAGACTGCTTACAATGTGAATAACTTGGGAATACAGCAACATCATGTACAGCAAGGGATTCCGTTTGCTTCTGCAAACTCACCTCAAAGTTCAGTAGTTGGTCCTCATATGTCTGTTAATATTGTTAATCAACAAAATGCAAGAAAATCCGTTACACCTCAAACAGTTAGCAATGCTGGAGGTAGTATTGTTATCCATTCTCCTATGGGACAGCCTCACGCATCTCAAAACCAGTTTCTCATACCTACAAGTTTGTCTGTTAATTCTAATTCAGTTCATCATGTCCAGGCCATAAATGGACAACTTCTTCAGACTCAGCCTTCCCAGCTGGTTCCCGGCCAAGTGTCTGCTGAGCATGTAATGCTCAACAGGAACTCTACAAACATGCTAAGAGCCAACCAGTCGTATTCAGGACAGATGCTGAATAATCAGAACACAGCTGTTCAGCTTGTTTCTGGCCAGACATTCACAGCTCCTGGAAACCAAGTTATAGTAAATCATGGAACTTCGCAAATTGTTGGTGGGCAGGTGCCACTGCAGCAGGCGTCACCAACGGTGTTGCATTTGTCACCCAGTCAAGCTAATGTTTCTCAAGGTAGATCGAGTTTCACTGCGATGTCACCCGGGCAGTCCACAGTCTCAAATATGTCAGCTTCTAACAGATTCGCTGTTGCAAGTTCTTCTGGTTCAGTACATCCTAGCTTGGGACCATCGGTTCAGTCTGTCGCATCAGGAGGAAACTTTACAGGAGATCAGCTCATACAGAACAGAACTCAAGTTTCTGTCAGTGCATCGCATCGTCTTCCAGCATCCTCTTCCAAATCCGTCAGCACCTTCAGTCACACATCTGGTGGAGTAACACAACAACAGTTTGCCTTTGGTCAGGTATGAAAGCTGCTTGAGAGCGTAAGCCAAAGAAAAGCTCCTAAGCTGTGCTAAAAGCTGGTTAGCGAGGTTTAATGTTGCTGTTGATACAGAGAACGTTAATTTTGCTGGTTTGTATTGTTCCAAATGCTGTGGAACTGCTGAAAACCACTGTAACCCAGAGACATCATTTCACTTGGTTTTTTTTAAACTCTGTCACTGAGTGAATGACTCTGTCACTTTGATTAATTCAAAAGATTTTTTCTGTGATTTGTAGTAATATTTTCAGAAGTGCTTAGCATTGATCTGTTTCTACTCCTGTTTAAAGGAGTGGGTACTGTAAGGTTATACAACTATGAGTTCTCCTGAAAACCTTACCATAGACTGCATGTAGAGGCTCAGGTATATTCGTAGCACTTAAAAGTCCTTTGACCTCACTAAAACTTATGTGTTCTTCAAGGTTTGACCTCTTCAAATTAGAGACGAAAAAGTGTCTTGGGCACTTTTTTTTTGTTTTTGTTATTTATTGTATTGGCAGCTGTGTCATGTGTATGGAGCAGTTAGAAGCTTTCAAAATTGAAGCAAAGATAAGAAGTATTTCTGAGAATCCTAAAAAAGAAAATATCATTTAAAGCAGTTAGTAAAAGCATAACACGTAAAGAAATTTGCTTGAAGAAGTCTACTTAGTAATAATAAAAAAAAAAAAAAATCTGAATTTACTTTTACAGTGAGAAGTGGTCTTTTTTTCCCAGTAGATACAGCTGCAGTATATATTCAACTCAAATTTGTATATTTGCATAAGAGAGCTTCCAAACTGTCAAAAGTTTTTTTTAAAAAAAAAAGGTTCTAAAGTCAATTGCCAGTATTTAACTCAGTGACTTCTCTCAAGATTAGAAATTATTTATTCCACCTCTGTCCTTCTGTTTGTTTGTTTGTTTGTTTGTTTTTCTTGGTCATTTAAAAATACTGGTAACTGTCCCAGAATGCACTTGCATTAATTATTTTACTTCTTTTTCTTTTTCCAAAGGTCTGATAGTGTTTTTTATAAACCAAAATTTGCAATGAAATAGTCTTAGAAAACAATGTATATTTAAAAAACAAGGACAAACATGTAGAACCACATTTGTAGTCTTTGCCAAAACTGCTAGTGCAGGTTGTTACATTTTGTAATTTTAGTAATTTGAGGCCTGTCTGACTTTCTCTTCATGTATCTACATCTTCCTGTTTGTAGGTTATGTGCTGGGTCAGTGAGTTTCAGCAGTTATAAAAGCGTAATATTCCTTATTGCTAAAAAGTTCATTTAGTTTTTGTGCTGAAATGTCAGAGCTGAAAATGGGAACTACAGAGAACAAATGCCACTGTTTCCCAGAATCTTTTTAGTATGTTTGTACTTCCATTTTAAACATTATACTGTATGATAAACCATGTATCATTTTAATTGCTGAACAGTGGATGGTTTGTTCCACTGTGTGGTTTTTTTTGTTGTAAAAGCAACTTTGTCATCTTGCAGTTTTAGGACTTTTGTAGAATTTAACTGGTATATATTTGTACTGTTAGTGCAATTTCTGTTCCTCTTTGATTTACTTTATAAAATTCTTGATCCTGGAGAAATTGAGATGTCTGAAATTTCACCACTGATAAGTTTGAGGTTAAAAAAGTATACACAGAGATGAATTTTAGATGCCTTTTCCTTCTGTTTCTTAAAACTGCCAGTAAATATTTTACTCTGACTTTTAAAATATTTTTTTATTTATTTTATGTATGTGGCACAGAAAAAGGCTGTGAACCAGACATCACCAGTTTCTGCATCGAAGACACAGGATAATTTGAGACAGCCTCAGCTAACAAATCTTCTGAGCAACACACTATCAGGTCAACTAAGGTCTTTTTAACATAACTTTCTTAATTTTCTCCAGCAAGAGGGATTCGTTCTTCAGTGTGTCAGACTTACACTGATGGATCATGCTGATAGTGTCCTAAAGGTTATTGGAATTTAATTTTTAGAAGAATGCAAGCTATTTTTTTCAGTATTGAATGTGTGCTTTGATTTTTTTCCTAACCGTGGTAGAGTAAAAAGTTGAATCTCCACAATCAGCAATTATTTCTCCCCTCTATAAAATCCAAAACTGTACCTTCTTTCGTTTTCCTTTTTTTTTTTTTTTTTTTTTTACCCAGCTTAGGAAAATAGAAATAAGTAATTTTCCAAATACAGACATCTGCTAAAATTCTATGAATCTTCTAGAATCTGTGTTGTGATGGCTGCTTCAGATACAGAGGGAAGAAAAATAGTAATTAGAAGGTTTTGTGCAGACTGTCATCACTCACTTTGTTTTTTAATGTGCCACTTTGAGATAGAATAGTTAATGCATTGTCCATGGCAAAATACTGGGCTTTTCAAGCAGCACCATGCTACTAAAAGAACAATACCAGTATATTCAAGTCAAATAGAAAAACTCAGTAACCTTCCTGTTCTCTTTGCACATCCTTTACTCTTTTGAGTAAGGTCCTATACTCTACCTTGCTTTTTTTCCTTTTCCTTGTGTAGTGTTATAAGCTGCCCAGGAGTTCTTTACTATTAGTGCAGTATGTTGGGTTTTTTTTTGTGAAAAAACCCAATAAATTCTTATTTGTTTTTATTGTAACATAGCATGACTGATAAGATGCTGTTTGAATTACGGAGAAAGGCAGTTGGAGGACGTCTGCCTATTTAAAAATATAGGGGGAAAAATATGCTTGCTGTTTAAATACTTTCAGAAGCTCTAGAAAAATTTGGTTTATATGCTTGAGGGAGGGTTAGTATTGAAAATAGTGATAAAATTTACTGTATAATTTTCAGTAAATTTTTGGGACACTAAACTTAGGATACTTGAATTTCGTCTTACCTTGCAGTACTGTGGTAGGGGGTGATTTATATCTGAGGATTTTTGTAGTTGGTAGCACAAAATATCAGTGCTGTTTCATTTGTGTGAGCTGGTTTCTCCATAGGTTAGTTGCACTAATGCTTTTAAGCATGTAAGACATATCCTTCCTGAAAACTCAAGTAAAATTATCGGGATAGGTACATGAAATTATTCTCTTCTTGCTTAGGATGACAGAATCCTTTTAACATTTTATTATAGGACAGGACTCTGGAGGAAAAATTATACAGCAATCTCTAGGAACAGCACAGCCACAAGAAAAAGCGATAGGATCAGCATCAGTTCAACAGAGTATACAGGTAGAGAATACTTTTGTACATGTTTCCCTGTCTGTCCTGGTCTCAGTGGGGATAGAGTTAATTTTCTTCTTAGTA
>JAYRBT010000114.1:23277802-23288870 GCA_036023395.1 Myiotriccus ornatus
CTGACCCAAACTGGCCAAATGGATATTCCATGCCATAGAACATTACGTTGAGTTTAAAAATGGGGGAATTGGCTGTGGGCCGCTGATCACTGCTGGGGATGGGATGGACATCTTTCAGAGAGTGCTGAGCAATTGTATTGTGCATCACTTGTTTCACCTGGGTTTAATTCCCCTCTCTTTCTCTTTTTCATTACAGTTTTATAGTAATTATTATTTTACTTTGTTTCCATTATTAAACTGTTCTTCTCAACCCACAAGGTTTACTTTTTTCTAACTCTCCTCCCCACTGGGGTAGGGGGAGAGAGCGAGCAACCAAGCTAGGAATCCTTACAAGGGTTTTTTTTTTGAGTATATGAATATCGTCTTCTGAGAAATGCAGAGACACTTCCTGAGAGCAAATTTATTTGGAAAAGTTTTTAGTTGTACCTTTCCTCCTTTTCACCTGCTAAATTTGGTAATCTCTTTCCTAGTAAAGCATGTATATGCACTACAGTGGAATTTGCCTACAAACTGCATTTCAGACCTTTGATTTGTGTGACTTCCCTATTTTGTTGATAGTGTCCTACTATTAAAAGAGAAGATAGTTGAAAGTGTTTGTAGTTATGTGGTGTTTATAGTTAATATTGGTGATAAACGACTGAAACAAATACTGATAGACTTTGCAAAGGAGGGAATATATTATAATTTGTCTTTTATTTTGAACTTAGGTGGATGGTCATTTAGTTGGACAGAAAAGGCCTGCTGCTAAACAGTTAACTAAAGGAGCTTTGTAAGTCGTTCTTCCTTTGTATTTTTACTGCAGAAACCTAAGTTTTTTAGTTTTTGTCAATGTAAAAACTTCTGTGCGGTACTTGTTAATTATGTATCATTAATTTTTGTTGCAGTATTCTACAACAGTTACAGAAGGATCAGGTACATGCTGTGACACCAGATAAAACTCGGTTCAGATCATTAAATGATGCAGTGCAAAGACTCCTCTCATACCATGTGTGCCAGGGATCACTGCCAACAGAGGAAGACTTAAGAACAGGTAATTTTCTTTTTAAAAACTGGCAGTAAGTTTGTAATCAGTGTATTGAGAAGATTCTTAATGTAAGTCAGACCAGTAAGAAAAGGAATATTTTAAAATTTGTGCAGGTTACTGAAGAACAGTGTTTGAAAGTATACTTTGTCTTTCTAGTGGACAGTGAATTTGAATCCGTAGCCACACAGCTTCTGAAGAGGACACAGGCTATGCTGAACAAATACAGATGTTTGCTTATAGAAGATGCAATGGTAAGGTGCATTTTTCGGTATATGTACACATCTTAAAGTCAGTGCAATGAATTGAGTTTGTATTTCACATACTGCCTAAGCAAAGGTGCTGTTAACTGGTACGTTCCATAGGCATTGAAGGCATGTGAGCTTCTGCTCTCAGCTTCTACTTTGCTCTTGCACTGGCCAGACAGTGATCGTCAGGAAAGTGATCTCTGTGTATTTTTATTGCTGTTGGAGTGTGAAATAATGTTGAAAATGTCCATTTAGAGGCCTGGAAAAGGTTTGAGTTTGAGTATAATAGATATTGATATCACTCTGCTTTAGAATCAGGAATACAGACTATAAGTGTTAGAATAAATACGGATTTGGAATCTATCAGTTCCGCTAAAAAAGATCCTAATCATCAAATACTTTTAAGTATTTGCAGATGCAAAGAGGGGAAGGAGTTTGGAATTTGTTCTCTTAGCATCTGGTATGTTGTATGGCAAATACCGTTCAGTAATTTTGAAGGGGTTGTTTCACATATCATTCAGGTTTGAAACTGTGTTGTGACTTAGTGCAGTGAGCTTTCTTCCATGATGGATGGATCCAACTGGCTTGAAGGCACTGGCAGCAAAATGAAACTCAGCACCAACTAGTTATAAGGATGGAAGAGAAGTGTAGGAAAGATGATAGAGTGGTCCCATTGTAAGATTTTTGCTGTTGTCTCTCTATGAGAGAAAGATACTATATGGAGTAAAAATATTGTGGTATACAGTAGTAAATGTACTCTGTCCTGAAAAAGTACCATTTTTATGATTGGAATAGTAATTTCCTGTTTTAAAATCTTTACTAAATAAAATTTGCCATAAAATGTGAGTAATACTTTACGATTAAGTTTCAGTAGTGTTTGGGTCTGAGTCAAGGTTGTTGAATTGTGAGTATTCATCACAAATATCTAATGAAAGAGATTTCTTTTTCTCTGAAGAATAACTAAGCTATAAATGTTTTGATTTGGTAGCAACATATGAGTCACTACAGAGATTTATTTTTTTTTCCCTTTTCCTGCAGCGGATAAATCCCTCTGCAGAAATGGTTATGATTGATAGGATGTTTAACCAGGAAGAAAGGGCATCTCTGACCCGGGATAAGCGTCTTGCACTTGTGGATCCTGGTAAGCAATGCTTAACTTCTAAATTAAGTGTGGAGTGTTTAAAAATAGTTGTGGCCACAGTGGGACACTGACTGCTGTGGATTCCAGTAATCAAAATACTGAATAAGCAGTTGCAAGATAACTTTTCGTAACTCCAGAATTCAACAATCTAGAGACAGTGTAAGGTTGAAGCAGCTATTTTTGGAAAAAAAAATACCTGTTTGGCAGAGAAATATTTCTGAGTTTCTTTTGACAATAGTCATTACTTCTGCATGGTGTCAGTTCTAGCAGGGAAGAATCTGTGAGTTTGTTGCCAGAAAGAACACCATTATATGAACATGGCTGCTCTTGTTCATCTTAATGAAGTGTTGCTTTTGGAGTGTCACGACCACTTAAATGGCAGCCTTTTTTAACCAGAATGTTTTCAAACATAGCACCTAGAAACACATTATTTGTGTAAGATAGCAGCTACTATTTGTTTAAAGGTTCTGCATATTTTAAAAGATATTCACAGGATGTATTGTAGAAAGTACTAGTCTTCCAGAGACCGTATTTGCATATTGAGAATGCTGGGAAGAGCCCTTAATCTGGTTTTACAGTCCACATACGTGCATAGTGTGCTGATCACTTTAGTGATAATCTCTTGCCCTGTGTGCAGAGAACACTTAAGCACATGAACATCTCCTGAAGACCCAAATCTGTAGGCTGTGGATGTTATTTGAATTTTAATACTCAGAGGCTATATTGGAGTGTCAGTTATTTTTATGTGTAGGCAATTTTAGTAAAACATTGCTACTTAATTTTCAGATGGTTATCAGGCCGATTTTTGTTGTTCTGCCAAACAACTTGAGAAAACAGCTGAAGAAGCACAGTCCAGCAAAAGCAACCATCAGTCTAGCAAAACGTTACCTTCTCGAAGTCAGAGTACCAAAACCCAAGCGAGAGACCGACCAAAATCCAGCTCAGCAGAGTCCACAAATCACAGTAAACTTCCTCTAGTGCCTAACAACATTCTGACATCACAAGAAGGAAAAGCTTCTACTAAAAAATCGGAGAGCCTCACTAAAGCTTTAAAGTTTGAAAAAGCTAATTGTTCTTCTGAGAGCCAATACATGGCCCTTTCTGAAGAAAGCATGACTGGGAAAGATCTTGCCAAATCCACTGAGAATTCTTCGAGTTCTGAAGACTTGTCAAAAGCTGTGTCAAGAGGCAGTCATGGGACACAGAATAAGATATCAAGGAACACAGTTCAATCTTTCTCAAAGGTAACCTGTAATAATTCTCTTCAAGACAAAACTCTGAGGAGCTCTCCAAAGAATGAGGTTTTGCATCCTGATAACAGGAAAGGCTCTGGTGAACCCCAGCAAGACTTACTGCTCAGTAAGAGTTTAGAAACTACATTTAAAAACATCTTGGAACTTAAAAAAGCTGGGAGACAGCCACAAAATGAGGCGGCAAGTAGCGGCTCCGTTGAATTAGAATTTCCCAATTTTTCACCTATTGCTTCACAAGAGAACTGCCTGGAAAAATTTATTCCAGACCACAGTGAAAGTGTTGTAGAAACTGACTCTATTTTAGAAGCAGCTGTAAATAGTATCTTAGAGTGTTAATAGTTACAGTACCATGGACAAGTTATGTTTCTCTTAGCAGAAGCAAATGTGAATGACACCACAAGTACAGCCTGACATGCATTTAAGGTTAACCTTTCTAAACTAGATTCTGTTCTGTGTTTGAGAGCAATACTCATTGTGGTTACAGTGAGATATCCAAGTAAAGTTAATCCTTGTTAGAATGCAGTCTGTTAGGGCCTTACTGTTTCAAGTATTATTATGATAGTGCTTTTAATTGAGCAGTGCTGCAACGTAACAAGGTTGCAGGTTGTTAGGCCCTATATAATACGGTAATATACTGACAATCACAGTAATTTGAAAGGATATATTTATTAAGAAAATGTTTTTAAAGAGTGATGGAAGCAACAATTCTCCCCTACCTTCTCTTCCACAAATCATCAAATTTTTAGTTTTTCTGCAAAACCCACTGTACCTCTAATCAGAAGTGATTATTTACTTTGTTAATGAATCTGTATGCTAGGATTCTTGAGTTGGAAGGAAATCATCAGTGTGTTTACAAGGCTTCATAATTTAAACTTTTAAGTGCTTTTCTATTGCTTTCTGAGCAGAAACTAGTACTTGATGATATATTTGTAGTGGGTAACTTTAGTCTGTGGGATGATATTATATGATCTTAGTCACAGTGGCATGATATGAAGTAATAAATGCTTGACTAAGGAAGGTAGAATGGAAGCCAGTAAAAGGCAAAGTGTACAGGATGAGGCCATGATAGAGCCATGAATTTATATATAATACATATATATGTTAACTCTTGAGGAAAAGATTTTGCATTTTATAATTGGATGTAGTCAGCCTTGAGTCTTTCTGAAGTGGTATAAAAAATTTTTTTTTATTTGTTGTTTGTTTTTTTTAGACCAAGTGTCAAAAGCACTTTTATTTGAAAACTGTATTTGTAGCTTATATTTTAAGAGGACGTTAGCCTTACTCTGATTAAATTTAAAGGCCAGTGTTTATTTTTGATTTTTTTGCTGTTTTGCTGTCAGAGAATGTTAAATCATCCACCGTAGCAGTCATAATTATGAAGAGATGTACAGACCAAAGTTGATCAGCAATCCCGTTGTTTAAACATATCAAAAAATGTGTAATTATTAATTCATATTGTAGAGCCAAGTGAAACCATTGCATGGTTTGTATCTGGCTTGCTGTCATGTTATTAAGATAGAATCTTAATATTTTATTTATTTATTTTAATCTATGACCTTTTTTTTTTTTTTTTTTTTTGCTGCCCATGCTGCTTTGTCCTAGTTTACTTTGGTCATGAGTGCTTTTATGCACATAAGCGCGCTGACGTTCGTCACGTGTGTGTAGTACATATGTCTGCTCAGGAGGATATAGCTTTTGTGGTTTTTAAGGTATGCTCATGTTCTCCCCCAGAACTTCTCCACAATTTCTTAGAAAAATTACCAACCGTTTTTCAGACTTGCTGATTATGACTTTCATGAGATAGGGGCTCATTGTGACAAGCTGTGGTTGTCAGTCAGATTGCCAGGAGAGAAAACAAAAGGTTTTGCTGTCATGTAGTTCAGTCCATCTGAATAGCACAGAAGAAAGCAGAATTAGATCCTTGTGACAGTAGAAGATTACAGTGCAACTCAGTATTGAGCTACAGTCCACTGTCTGACCACTAAAGGAAACCAAATCTAGAAAGCAATGTGAGAAAGATTAACTTCCTTGAAATTAATTTCCCCTTCAACATGAATGGAAATACTGTTTTTTGTATGTTACTAATTGCCATTTAAAAAATTTGTGCCAATTTTAAAGTACATGTTTGTAAAAACCCAACATTCCCAAGTGTTGTATAACATATTCAATATAATAAGAAGTATTGCCAGTTTTAAATTTTTAGTTGGGTGTCCGTAGAATAGACTCTCAGGCAGTTAGTTGTTTTCTTATTGGCAAAACTGACAATATAGTCTTCACCTATTGCCTTTTTTGATTTAATAATATGCTCATGGCTGTGTATCGTGATGCATATTTTATTTTATCATTTTGGAAATTTAACCATTCTAAACTATCTTGGAAGGAGAGCAGTAAAGTTTCACAGCTGTATGTTAACCAGTTAAATTTTTCTTTTATAGAGAAGAAAAAGAAGTTGCACATTCATTAATCCCCTTGCTTTTTGTACCAGCTCAAAATGGATATTGGGTTTCCAGCCTCTCTACAGCAAATACATAATTGAAGTATCAGGCTATGTGTCTTCTGTTGAATCTCATTTGGGGAGGGCGGGAAATAGCATATGAGAAATGACAAATTACAAAAAGTAATCGTGGTTGATTTGGTCAGACACATTTCCCTGAACTGCTTATGAGAGGAACCCATTGAACAATCCTAGCAAGATTGATCTTAGTTTGTTAATGTCCTGTTGTTCACTCCTTTGAATTCAATTCTAAAGGAATTCTGGTACGTGGTGAAGCAGTAATTGAAAGAATTGTATTTTTGTGGTGCTTAAAAAAAGTTTATTAATCATATGGGCTCAAGTCCAGCAAAGTATTGTGAATGTGCATGACTTTAAACATGTTTTCATTATTTTGCTGGATCGGCATTGTGATTTCAATGTTATTTAATACTGCCTAATATTAAAACAAATTTTAAACTGGCAATTAAGAAAAACTATGTTCATTTTGAAGATTTTAGTATAATTTATCTGTTAGAGTAGGGAGGCCTTACAGACTGACTTCACTTAAAGAGGATGTGTCACTTATTGTCAGTGTGGTATGGACTTTATTTGCTTAAATACCTTCATTTGTAAAGTATGTCTCACTTGAAATTGCTTTGTATACATTTTGTAAAAATATTTATAAAATGTTTTGTAAAAAAACAAAGTATAACAAATTGCAGTTTATTTTGTTATGTTGGATAAATACTGTTAAAAGACACAAGTCAGTAAATATATTGTTAATCCATGGATAGGAAATGTTTAGTTGGAGATTACAAATTGAAACAACCATTGCAATACAGCCAAAGATTTGGGAAAAAATGTCTATCTGTGATTGTCTTGATTTAACCAAGTTGAGTATTTATATTACCAAAAGAGAATTGTTCTCAGTTTTAAGTAAGATGATTGCAAAATATATTCCTCTGCTTTTTGTAATGCAAATTATAAAATACTTAATAGGCCAACTTGCCATACTCCTTATGCATCTTTCTGAACATACACTATTAGGATTTGTTTCTTGTAGCATCATGACTACATACAGTAATGTTAATCTTCAAATTACAAGAGAGCCAATGGTCCTGCCTTGTTAGAACTCTTGCCATGGTGAGGTTGTTGAGACATGCTCTCCTTCTCCGGTGTGTTTTCACAAGGCATACACATCATTTTCCTGATACCTCGGGGAGACGGAAGAAAAGAGTGGGCTTGTGTTAGTCCCTGCAGTCAGCCTCTGCATCCGCTGCAGGGTTCAGAGTCGAGTACATTGTATTTCATTATAGATACTTGTGTTGCAGTTCCTTCCTTTTGGCTGTGAGAAGATACTACAATTGCAGGTGATACAATGAATCTTCCTACTTTTTTTTTTTTTTTTTTTAGAGCGGAGATGAGCCTTTCTTACTGTGGTTGAATTTTTCAAAAAGCATGCTGAGATTCTGATCTAGTAAAGCTGTTATGCCTGGAACTTAAGCACTTTATTTTTGGATGCTGTGGAAACAAAACATTGGTGAAGTGCACTGCCTCTCAACCTGAAGCAGGGCCTGTAGTGTTGAAAGGTAGAAATCTTCATGGTTAGTATTTGTTATGTTGTCAATGAGACAAAATAAACGTGCCTTTTGAATACTTGCCACGTGGATTGAGACAGTAACAAAATTAATAAAATCACTTATCGTTTAATTTTTATTTGGGTTAGGCTGGCTAAGCATCTTAGTGGTTTTGTTTTTTTTTTTTCTTTCTGTCATATCCCTGTAGAATTACCAGGCAAACTTTTTGTGTTGGCAAACATTTTATGTGTAGTTTACTGTGCAGCTGTCTTTACTTTAGAACATTTTTTTTTGTTACAGGAACATGGTGTATTTTTTTTAATTGCTTTTCAGTAGCATTTTTATAGTGGGGTTTGTTATGTTTCTTCCAATTTTCATGGCAGAATTTCTGAAGGTTTGAGTATGCACAGCTTATTTGAGAAAGTCAAAACACCTTTCATTTTGAGGGTCTGAACAAAGAAAAAAAAATTGCCAGATTAGGCTGGCAAATAAGTAATTTTAAACCTTAGAGAAATCCCTTTGTTCTTCGGGAAGTGTTTCCTGTATAACCATTTGAATTTTTCCTTTAAAAAATACACTCTTTTTCTTGGCATTTTCACAACAATACATTTGTTAGACAGCTTCAAGAAATGCAAGAAGTCTTCATGACAACATGGGTGGTCAGCTGTCTTTGGTTAAAGAAAGTCCTTGCTGAAAATAAGTTCAGGTGAAGACCTGATCAGCACCAGAGCTGCAGCACAGATGCGATGCACTGTGTGTATTTGTCTGTGTGTGATACTAGTCTTGCAGCTGGTCATTGTACTGGAAATGGAAAAAAATGTATACATAATAACAAGTTGCAATAGGTAAACACCAAGCAAGCTTGCAGGAGCTTCCTGTACTAGGGAAGAAAACCATCAAAGGACACAAAGTGTTCAGCTAAACCAATATTTTTGTTGTAAAACAGAAACCTCTTAAGTTGCCCTGTTGTTTGCTGAGTGTAAAACCCTATTTTCTTTTTTTCCTAGGCTTTATATCATATTGTTTTGTGGGAAAAATGTTTTACAAGTGGAGGAACAGGCTAAATCAGAATTTAAGGCTCTTCTGTATTATTTATGTATAAGGTGGGGGTCGGCCTCTTCTCCCAGGCAACTAGTGACAGGAGAAGAGGACATGGCCTCAAGCTGCGCCAGGAAAGGTTCAAACTGGACAGTAAGAGGAAGTTCTTCACAGAAAGGGTTATTAAACACTGGAGCAGACTGTCCAGGAAGTGGAGTCACTGTCACTGGAAGCCCGCTGTGGTTCATTTCACAGTGTGATATTGCTGGGTGTACCTGAGGCTGACAAATGGCCCACGGGATAAAAATGCATGTGGTTAGTATTAGTGAGGTTGGACAATTCAATTTCACCTTTCTTGTACGGGAAAATTAACCAGGGATTTTGAAAGCCCCTGTGAACAAGGGCAAAGAGCAGACTATAGTCTGCTATGTCTGTGGAAAGCTGGATGCCGAGTGCTCAGGAGTAGGGGCTTAGAAAGCTTCATGCGTGGAGACGGAAATTCAGATGAGGCTGAAGGAGATGAGACTCCAGAGTTTGGAAGAGATGAGCAGGAAGGTCGGTAGGTATGTGGGGGATGGATTTTGTGGCAACTTTGAGATTGACTAAAACTTGATTTTAAAAACACAGGATGTATTGCACACACAGGGAATTGTATACTAGTGTATCCATTTACGTATTAGATAACATAACTATCGTACTTAAAAATATGAAACATACTGCCTTTCTTCCCCCCTTGCACCTCTGTGAAAATACTTGGATGTCACTGGGTAAAGAATGAATTTAGTGAATATTATATTCAGATGGGGATTTGTATGTCTTAATAGTTGCAAGGATGGGCTCAGCACACAGTTTGAAAGCTGTTTGTGGAAGAACATACTGAACATGCATGGTCTGATTTTAAATTGAGCAAGAATATTACTTAAAACTTTGAGTCAATTCCAAAATATTGTGGAATCGGGGAGGTGTTTTTGTGATACTGAATGAGCATAATTGACAACATAGTCTTTGGGAAGTATGGAATCTATTTGCTATTACACTGTTTTTTTCTGAGGTTAAATTTCCCCCACTGATTAGAGTATAGTTTGAGTTTTTAGTGAAAACATGTACAACTTTATGACACCTCTAGTAATTAGTATTCCCCTTATGAAAATGGATTATGTTACTCTCATCTGTTAAGGAGAGCAGTTTTAATTCTGTCACAGCAAGTCTGAGAGTTAAAACTTACCTTCCAGAAAGTTGAAAACTTGCTTTTTTAAAAAGTTGAATCATACCACATTTGATTTTGTTGAAGCCAAAAGGGAGATTCCACCCCACTCTGATTTTGCTTTGTTTTATTTCATTTTGGCAATAAAATTTGAAGCTCCTAAGTAAGTAATAAAGCATTCTCAGATACTTCTAGCCTTGAATGACTTTGACCTGTTTCTGCAGCACTGTTCTGTCAGAGGCTGCCTGCTTTGTTTCAGAGCCATTGTGATCACGCAGATGTTAGAAATAATCATTGCTTTTTGTCTGTGTTCCCATTTTCCATAAGTGAGATGTATTAACTTTTGGGGGATTTTAGGTTTATGTCTTCAATTTGTAAACTCTGTAGCTAAGACCCCCTCTGCTATTTGCATGCAGATGTTTTTGGCATCTACCCCAAGAGAAGTGAAGGTATTTTCTTCCTTACCTGGCTGGCTTAGTAGAAATAAATACTAGTCTAGATGTTAGTGTGAAATGATGGGTGAAAAAGAAAACTGGATTTATTTCCTTTTTTTTTCCCATCTGCCATGGTCTTTCAGACCAAAAAGTTAGTTAATAGTAGTTTTATGGGTCTGATACCAGGGTCCAGGCATTGAAAGAATTTGAGACTGAAGGTTGGAGTAAACCATGCCACGGATGGTGTGACTAGGTTAAAGAAGCCTGAAAAACTCGTGCTCAGATACAGATCTGTTTGTTTGTGCTGCAGTCTGAAGGGCAATATTTGACTCCAAATCCAGTTTTTTTGTGTGTATGGGAGAGGAAGAGGAGAAGCAGCAGATATAATTTGTCAAAGGCCCATTATTTTTTAGAACAGCCAAAAACCCGAGGATTTTCATTTGCTTCTTCCTCCCCTTCGTTTATTTAACAAGGCTGCAGAGCTTTGGCGCTGGTGAGTTGACAATCTTCTGTAAAAGATTTATAAAATGAAAAGGAGGTGGAAAGCAGAATATGCAGCTCTATTTGTGTGTTCCAGAGGTAGCTCAGTAACATCAGGTTCTGTGCAAATAAACAGTAGGTTTCAATTGTCTGCTGCTAATTATCACCCAAATTTGATTTGCACGCTCTTCAAAGGGAC